>HG995378.1:10164582-10789582 GCA_905333075.3 Atethmia centrago | reverse complement strand
AACTACGCAAGTGGAAGCAAGAGACGGAGATGTCGATGCCTAGACATGGACACGCACTGGCCTATCTCGGCACACAGCTCATAATTATCGGTACGTAAAGTTTTTGCTATCAGAAGCTTGTTAATCTGGAAAGCCAGGTAAAGCCACAACATATTTGTAATCGGATATTCTAACCTGTAGCATTGATGACAATAGAGAACCAAATAAAATCAGACTGTCCTGGAAGTATTGAATAAAAACCGGCCAAGTGCGTGTCGGACCACGCACAATGAAAATTTCCGTAGTTGGGAAGTTGGGGTTAATATATCCCAAAAACAAACATAACATTGTAGTTGAAAACATGTTCCCATACATCGATATATGCCACGGTCAATTCTCCAACTGCAAATTTAAGTTTGTCGAATATTACTCGTTAACTTGTAAAGCCTACTTAGCTGTGATAGACAGACAGACGGACATGGCAAAACTATAGGAGTTCCTTGTTTACTACGGAACCCTAAAAACGGGATTGAAATAAGTTTGAATATTACCAAGACACTTTCAAAAAACTGCTCTAACAAATGCTAAAATGATCTGAATGGTCGTTCATCTGCCACACAATATTTTTTTCGGTCAGGTTTTACTGTACCTAATGATGATCGATGATACGAGTAAAGGCTCCTACATACTGGCGCGACTTGTCGCGCGACGCGTCGCGACACAAAGGCACCGCTTGTAGCGCTACACGCGGTGTCTTTGTGTCGCGACGCGTCGCGCGACAAGTCGCGCCAGTATGTAGAAGCCTTAATAAACTCATTACAATCAGCAAAACATAACGATAAAAAAAAAGTATTCAAGAAAACATAGCTTTTTGTTATGGAGATGGGGAACATGGAATTATTACACATTGTGTAAATATCCGGCTAAAAAAATCTAACCGTTTCATTCTTTCCGCATTTGCGTAAAAGTTAACCAAATACTTACAGTTAGGATTTATGGCAGGTTAACATAGGTATTTCTGTACACATTTCTTAGAAAGAATTGCGTTTTCAACTAGGTCAGAAATGTTTGTTAGAACTCTAGAAGACTGATGACTAGGCGGTAGAGTTGTTAGCACACTAGATTATTGAAAATAAACTACACATTTTTTCCTTGTCTACATAAATTATGTAGGTAATAAAATATTTATGCTCTCAGCATTTTTGACGTAAAATACGTAATCGGTTAACAGACCGATTATTATCTAATGCACGCATTAGATGCAATCTAAATAAGCAATATGTATTTATATTTTGGGGAAATTTTAGTCTAAAGGAACAGGTGTTCAAGGCTCAAAAACGCTGTGTAAGGGCTATGTGCAAATTAATAGTAACAGATAGCTGCGTACCTGTATTTGTCATTTTCGAAGTGGCTGTTTTTGCTAAATCAAATATGCATATTTTTAATAATGTCCGAAAATACTCGTAGAAACCGGCCGGCGGAATCAGGGGACAGTATAATTTGCTAATTGTTAGTGGTTCCGATACCGCCCTATTCAAAAAAAGTATTATAGGTATGGGTCATATCTAACAAAATACCTGCAGGCTTAGCACGGGCACTGTTTTGTCTACGGAAGAATAGACAAAAATGACGTTCCGTGTAGAAAGTATGACGGCAGCAAAATAGAAAGAGTCGACTGCACTTTTTACGGAATAAACTCTTTTACATAATTCGATTCAGAATTATTTGTTTTGTCATACGATTTTTTTCTGTTTGATTATTTTTTTACTGATATTAAGTCACTTAAATAAAGACAACTACAAAAAAAATTCTCAAAGTTTCGAAGTAGGTACCGTATTACAAAAAAATATTATAGTAATATTGGCTTTCACCATTTCCTTGGTAATGCCCTATTAACTAAATGATGTAAAATAGAAGAAGACAGCCTTGTTCTTCTATTAATTATCACAGTTTTGCGTTCAAAACGCTCTTCTGTAAAATCATGAATTTGTAGATAACCGTATACCTTGTGGCCGTATAATAGAAAAATGCAAATTGTCTTCACTACCTTTATACAACTAGCGATTGTCAGTGTGATTATGACAGTTTGGTATAGAAACTTTCATCTGAAATAGTCTACATAAAAAAGGACCTTGACAAAGAACGATCTTTGTCTAGGTCCTATTTTAAACAAAAGACAATATGACAGATTGCAGAAGGATTTCTACGGTGGGATGTCAAAAATGGAGAAACGAAATGTCACTTTGTATAGAAAGAGCCATGTCTATTCTTCGAAGAAATAGAATGCGTCATGCTAAGCCTGCAGATGTAATAAAAAATGAAACATTTCCACTTTTCAAAGAGAAATTGACAGATCTACTAATGAATAAATGTTATTACTCAATTGGCGAATTTTTGACCGATAAGTATTTAAATTGATAAATATTGATAATATGAACATACCTGACCTATACTAAATCATTTATATTTCAATTTAACTGTATTGACCTTGAACTTGACGAATTTACAATCCCATTTTATTAAACTTGACATTGTTTTGTATTGCATATTTCTAATTATTTACTGAATTTCATCTTGACATGGTAAACTTGTATTCCTTATCTGGTTGAATGTGTTAATAATACATATGCTAAAAAAATGTAATGTGTGTATGTAATCTAGGTATATGTTTAGCTTAAAGTGTTTGCATGCCTCAGTTAGGTAGTTAATATAAAGATCATTTTAAATGTAACATCTGTGACTTGTACCTACTTTCTGTGCAAATAAAGAACTATTCTATTCTGTTATAGGTATTCTATTCGTCTTAAAATGATCTTATCAGACTAAGGCACCAGTCCCACGAGGAAGTGACTTACAAAATATTGTAGGTCCCGTGCAAGTAAAAGAGATACATATAGGAGTACTCGTTTGTCGCAGCAACAAGAGCTATCAAAGAGAGTAATCGCTCAGCGACGCGACGCTTACTTGGCGGGCAGAGCACTCGCTGAGAGACTCACGCTTATTTGGCGGGCAGGGCACTCGCTGAGAGATTCACGCTTACTTGGCGGGCAGGGCACTCGCTGAGAGTCTCACGCTTACTTGGCGGGCAGAGCACTCGCTGAGAGACTCACGCTTATTTCGCGGGCAGGGCACTCGCTGAGACACTCAAGCTTACTTGCGGGCAGAGCACTCTCTGAGAGACTCACGCTTGGTACATACGATCAACTGTGGCATATTTACTTTCCATGAGCAACTTCACCCATGTTGAGCTCCTTAAGTTCTGAGTTGAGCTGCACGATTACTGACAAATGCGTGCACTGACTGGATAGGTCCACTCTATCTATGTGGTTCTTTCCTCAAGAGACCATTTCAGACACCAATCTACTTGGTCTTCACATGATCTGACCAAGATTATGTCTGGACTTTAAAAGAGATTGTGACCTCTGAGTTTGTTTCGGCCTATCTTCTCAGAATAGTCAGATAGGAAACGCCGAGCTCATTTAGTTTTTTTTTTTTCTAAATATGATTGGCGTGTAAAAGTGTTTGTACAAACCTACTTACAGAAAAATAAAATCATTTCATTTCATCATGAGTACTGTACTTAAATATATCTCGATTACTAAGAATCTGTTGCCGCCATTTAATATTAAAGCGATACAAAAGTATAAAATTCGACTATTTGTAACTTTTTTGATTTTGAATAATCAAGAGATATTTAGGTACTGTACTCATGGGTAAAGTTGTTCATGAAAGTAAGGATACCACAGTTGATGGTACGCATACCAGCGAATAATTGCTTGTCGCCGGCGCGCATTCACTGCTCCGCCTTGCCTCTCCGCTCGCCTGCTGCGCCTTGTTCGCCAACTCGATTTAATTTGCTAGAAGAGAAGAAAAAGAGAACAGGACAGAGAACAAATATGCTAGATAGAGGGTACCCGATATTTATCTGTCAACTAGAAACACGGTTTCTCCTTATAGATCCTACTTTATCTTATGCTAGCTGTATTATATATATAAATACTTCGGTTCATTGATATTTAAAATTTATCGCTCGAAGTTATCTTGTCCATACATTTTATCACTAGGTACCATCTTGTGAATGATTGGAGATAAAACAGTATCGTGTCTAGTTTTGACTCTATTTTATTTTAATAAGGACAATACTAGTAAACTTGTTCAAGATTGTTATAATAATCTAAATGTAAATGTACCAAAGTCCATTTAGTAAGAAAATTTTGTTTGACTGTTACCATAAATCCTATCAACAATTCATAGTTTGTTTACCCAGAATTACTATGAGCCCGGTTTTTAAAGTATTTTTAGAACCACGCAATGCATCAACCATTAGTCAACTTAAACAATTCGTTTCTAATACAAGAATCGCGTATAAGTCATCCGTTAGTTACAAAACTAGGAAAGTGACGCATCTCATTCATAGAAGAGAAGAAATATTTCAACTTAATATTTACTTGTTAATATTTGCTAACGGATATTCTTATGTATATTACGTATGAACGGGGCGAAGCCTAAATAAACGTTGATGGCAAGAAACCGTAATAACGGCAAACACGTTTCTCTCACTAACTGAGGACATGGGGAATTGGGGACTTGGGGATTCACCTGCAAAGAAACGTATTCGGTATTAGCCTAAAGTTCATTAATATCTTAAGTTACAGTTCAGATTAACCAGACTCATCAATGGCTTAAAATCACGAGTTGATACCTAATGTGTAAAATATCCAAAAAACTATTCGTATATTATATAATTTATATACAGGGTGGATTTTTGAGATGGGGCAATAAGGACAGGTACCATGACCGTTGTCGCTACAAGAAAACGGTCTTAGGAGACTGTCCTTATCTTTGAGACATTTTGATCTGCATTCACAGATTTTGAAAAGCATGTACAGTCAGCAAGAAAATGGGCAGTTTTCACAAAAACTTTTTTTAATGCTAATCGATCCTGTTTCTTATAAGGGTCAAAAGCCTCTATTAGATCAACTGAGGTTTGAGTACTAGAATAGTCAGAAATTGCAAAAAACTTTTCGTAGAAAATGAGACTCCAACCAACCTAATCACGATGGAGACTGGCCGAAAAAATAATTTAAAAAAGAACTTCAAATTTCGAATGAATACGCGTTATAATTGAATTTGCTTTGAGAAAAAAAAAATTGTTTGTTGCTTTTGAAAAAAGTTTTCGCATACAAAGGTTTTTATTATTTCTGACTATTGTAACGAAGTCTTTTTAACGTTTCCTACGAGTATCTGAAAGTTCTAAATTATTTGAGGTAATTTTTTTCTCAGAACGTCGGCAAACAAGCCACAATCTATCTTGTTCTTGAAACTATTATACGCGTACACCTATTCGTACGAAGTTTACATTTTTTTGTTTATTTTCGGCTAGTCTGTCCATCATAAAAAGTAAGTTTAAAGTATCTTTCTAACCAAAAGTATGATAAAAGATTTTGCGATTTCTGACTTTTTTAGTACTCAAACCTCAGTTGGCCTGATAGTTTTTTGATCCTTATAAGAAACAGGATCGATTAGCATCATAAAAGTTTTTGTGAAGACTGCCCATTTTCTTGCTGATAGTATTTTCAATTTTTTTTCAAATACTGTGAATACAGATCAAAGTTTCTCAAAACGTTAAGAACAGTCTCTTAAGAAAATTTTCCTGTAGCGACATCTGTTACCTACCCCGTCTCAAAAAGCCACCCTGTATATAGGATATTTTGCCGGGTTATCCCGGGAAAACTTTGAAAAGATCTGTAACAGCTTAACTATACGAAGGTATCTTGATATGTACCTCTCGGGTATTTCAGCTCATTTAGGTAGGGATATTTTGAACCCACGACTGAGTGGGTTAAAAATAACCCACTCAGTCAGCACTCAAGTATTATTGCACACATGATAAACAGACCGAAAATAGTTTTATATACTCGAGAAATGTGGATTCCAATACTGTAGATCGTTTCTTATTGTAAAACATACAGTACCTGACATGTACTGTCAGGTACTGTATGCTTTACAGTTTGTATTGCAGAATACCACGAAATTGCGCAGTTTACTGTTTTTTGGAGAAAACGCTGATAAATTCCTGATCAACAGCCTTGAGGTTATTAAATTAGATGATTATAATATATGTATGCAGACCGTTATCACCAATCTATCTACAGAGATTACAGAGAACTACACGAACCGAACTAAGAAGCGTAAACAATCATCAATACCAAAGCTACCCGCCCAATACAGATCTTAATGAATAAGTGATTGTGCACTCAGTCTCCTCGTGATTACGGCGCTGCTGACCGTCAGGGGCCTAAGTCTTTTGTCATGGAAAACATAAATGTCATTTATTGGAGTGCAAGACTCATCGTGACGTGAATAGAGTCGTCAGAGTTATTATATTATGTCAAGCGAGATATTGTATCTATGCGAACTCTTACTCTCCCGTAAACTATATAATACCTCATTATTTTTGCTAACGTAATGGTGATGTCTTAGGTGGAGTAACGACTATCTACATGCGAGCCTTGAACAACGTGGAGTCGTTTTGTTGCGAGCGTGGCGCGTGGATCCGCGGCGTGGCCACGCTGCCGTCACCGCTGTCGGGACACGGCGCCGTCACTTTGCCACCCGCCTCGCTCATGTGACCATACAAGACATTTCGGTAAGCGGTGATACAGATATACTACGTGTAGTGCTAATCTTGTCTACATTTACATCAGATATCTTCTGACAGATATTTTATCTCGTGTTGAGAGTGCTTTTTTATATTTTCTGAAAACAACAAAAGTCTTGTAGTCAACAATAATAAATTCTGCTTAGAGATTTTATGTCGCCAAGTTTGAATTGGAGCATGTTAGCGACCCAAATATCAAATGTCAAATTTTGTAACAGACACGCATGCACACATCGGACTCTACCAAGTTATACGCTATTGTCATGCAGAATTTCAGAAAGCTCTTTCTGACCTTTGATGGAAGTAACTAAAACTGGTATATAGGTATAACCCATGATTTTTTGGTACCAGGTGAGCATCCTCGTCGGCCAGGTTCACTCCATCTCGACGAGATCTAAATTGAATATTTCATGACGTGAATAATGTTTGCCGTGGACTATGTAGGATACTTTAAGTGCACTGTAACTCTAGCTTGTAGTTTGTGAGAAAATTGTTAGTAAACTGTGACGTATCTTAGTGAGTGTCTTGTGAATTTTAGCTGAGTAAAAATTTATACGCGTTAAATTATTAATTAAAAGTTTGTTCAATCGTTTTATGATATCATTAAATATCTCGGCTCATTACTGTAATTGCTTGTTTTTGTTACCTCACATAAACTAATAAAGGCTTATTTAATCCAAGTAAAACCCGGACTTAATATCATATAAGTTTAATTTAATTAAAATATAATTTCTTAATATATCTTATCCACTCTAAAATTAGATCAATTTTAATGTCAACTTATCGTTATTATCACACAGTTCAATACAATTAATGGTTCGCTCATACATTTCTTCCTTTCTTCTTTCTTTCTTTCTTTTTGGCCACATGTATCACAGTGTAACTCCATACAGCCGACCATCTGTAGGTTGCTCGGAGAGATGGGCGAAACCAGTGTCCCGAATTTCCTTCTTCATTATCCCAAGCCCTACTGCACTAACTCAAGGCTATCAAAAGCGATGAAACTCCATACAGGTTACGCTGTGTTATCATTATTTTAAAGGTTACTCCCAGACCTCCCTGCAAACACCAAGCAGGTCGCGCTCGAAGCCCTCATCACACGGAGGATATCTCATGAAGAATAGCACGTTGTTGACTGGTACGAAGCGACTCGGCTTGATGTGTCGGATGACTTCCTGAAATGAGAAACTTCATGAGTATTTTATGAAAATAAAAACTTCTTTAAATTGACCTTCGGAATACGAGAGTGGGATTTGGATATCATCCTTCATTCTCCCTCTATCTACTTGATGATTAAAATTGACAATGTTATCATGAATTTAAGTCCTTATACTCATAGACGTCACCTTAATCTGGAAAGAGGATTTGTATGATACAAAAGACAATTGTTGCTATGTGTAAACGAAACATGCAAACCAAGTTGACAAAGACTAAAATGTTAATTGAAACACCAGGTATATATTTAAAAATTGAAAGAAGGCCATCGTTCAAGGAATTTATTGAAGGTAATTGACAAGATATCTGTAGTCTGAATGAGATAGAGCCTAAAGGACAAGATATCCACTGTTCTGTTATCAAAGATATGGATAAAGTTGAGGAATTATTCCATTGCTCTGATTAGAAGTACTAGAGTAATAAAAATAAAAATAAACCGACCAAGCGCGTGTCGGACTTCGCACATTTAGGGTTCCGTACCAAATGTAGAATATAAGCCGTCCGAATGGCAGAATTAGCAGTGAGCTTGGTTAGATTAATTCGTGTGAGGGAATTTCAAAGAAAAAATTTGATTTATCAATATATTGGTATTTGTTAGTAAAATATACGTAATAATAAACATTATCACCAAATTTCAAGTTCATAGGTCAATAGGAAGTTAAAAAAACAAAGGAATGAGAATCCAGCAAAGTCAGAATACTTTGTTGGATTCTCATTCCTTTGTTTTCCAATATTTTTGAAAACTTAAAATACAGTTTTTATCTACTCAACTAGTTCTAAACGACGATATTCCCCTCGATGGGGTTGGTATTTTTTTTTCGCTCCCCCCTTTTTCTGTGACCCACACAGCCCCTTTACTTTTAAATGTCTTTAAGGGGGCTCCCCTTAAAGACATTTAAAAATATTTTTTGACAACTTGTATGGCTTTGAGTCTACAAGGTGCTTATATACTATGAGAATTTGAAGACTGTAGCTCCAACCGTTTGGCTGTAAAACCTGTGTGACAGACGGCGGACAGACGGACAGGTGAGTGACAGCAATAGGGCTCCGTTGGGACCCTTCGGCTACGGAACCCTAAAAAGTAAGCGTGTCTTAACTTCTGTGAGGGTCCTGGGGTCAAATATGTTTAGTACAGTCAATGACATGCACCGGTAGCTGCAGTATGATTTTACAGCATACTGTGATCACCAATCTTCCAATCACCACTGCCACAGTGTTGACGAAGTTCATAGTCGTTCAAGTACATAGTGAATTGGGATCATAGAATAAGAAGACTCTTGGGCATCAAGGAAACCCGCAGCTGGATCCACCCTCGTAACAATATCATCTTGCCGCGAGATATCACCACACACAACATCAAAGTATTCGGAGTATTATTATATTTGGAGTTGAGTTCAGCTGAAGATTTAATATAAAGCAACCTGTACTCACAATTGGCATGCCATCGATTTCAGTAGAAATGGTATCACCGTCGTTAGCTGTGTCCTCGTCCGTGTGAACTGTATTCCTCGGGTGTATATGTTTGGCGCAACTAGCTGCACATATAGCAGACAATACTACTAATAACAGAAACTTCTTCATTGTTTTTAAATACTTTTGGAGCTTCGGACGTGTGTTTGCTATCAAACGCTCTGAATTTGTTTGGTGCTCGCTATACTTTTGCTGCCTTTTAAACATTGTATTGTTATCTTTGGGCTCGTCGTTTTACGTCACAGATGCGCAAGAGTCAAGCTGGCTGGCTCGCCGTTTGTTTCGACGCAGCTGCGCAGGAGTAAACAGTCGGCCCCCTGTTCAAGTCTGCATTATACGTCACGATAAGCTTCCCAAGTCGCAAAGTCGTCTTCGGTTAACGCAAGTGACGTCGGTCAGAAGAAGGATGATACCAATATTAAATATGAGATACGTGCAGCTTCTCGTGTTCAAAAATTCTTAATATAAATATTGGTAGTAATGGAACAGACATAGGTACTCTGGAGGAATGACGCAACTTTCGGCCCACTTGCATCCAATTGAGTGCCATTGAATTGAATTGAATTTCCGTTGTGATAATGTTTAGAGAGCGCTTTACGAATCCAGCACGTGTATGTTGCAAGAATGTTGCTATATTAATTAGCCGACCTTTTGCGTTCCTGTAGTCGAGTAAAAATACCTATAACTTAACGAACATAAAACCAAACGATGCACCTAACCTAAGTAGACCACCAGAATGAGGGCTTGTATAAAGTCATTATCGCCATCATAAAATTAGAAAATAACCTACCTTTTAAGCATAAGATAATAAGGCTAATTGTTTTATGTATAGGTACTTCAAAGTAATGCGCTACATAATAGTGCACCTACAGGGTCATAACGCATTAATAAGTAGATAAAAACAGGGTACTCTGATTGCAAATAATCCTCAGGGTCGTTTGTTTCATTCAAGACTCAGCAAAGTCATTGGATCTGAATTCTTTGATAGTTGGTTTTGGACAGAAAACGACTACATTATTACAAGGATCTGACTATCGGATCATGGGTATATACTATGTTTGCTAGATTTCATTTCTTAGGGCAAATTCTACTAAACTTTTAGTCTTATACTACGGATAAAAGATAAAATCAGATTTTGATAAAATCAGCCCTAAGTGCCAAAGTAGGTGCTTTTCTAAGGGCTGATTTTTCCGACGCCAGATTTCTTTATCCTAGGAAAATATTAGATTTTTTGGTAGTTACTCGTATTTCTATACAAAAACTGTCAAACGTTTTTATTTCGTATTTATAAAAGAAATCAGACGGTGGAAAAATCAGCCCTTATTAAGGGGATGTAGTCCCCTTATTAAGGGGACTACAGGACCTAAACGCAATTTTTATAAGTTTTATAATGCCTTAAAGTATATGATCCACTGCAGTAAACAAAATCAGAAAAATATATGATATTCTTAAGGATATATTCTAGGTAGATAGTGTATTGAAAACTTAATATAACTAATTTGATACGATAGAAAAAAATCACGAAGTAACCTCTCAAAATTTCTTTTAACGATTAAAAACCATACTAATATACATGCAATCATTCTGATTTTTGTCAGATTATTCTACAAGCAACATATTAGCATAATAGTGTTTTATTTTTTTTATACAATGTATAGTTTTTTCGTAAATTGATAATTGCTCCATATTTTGCAATAAATTACCAGCGTTGTATCATCGCGCTTCTCTTTCTTTTCTATGCAGTCCGACAGTGACCGCGCTTTAGGTGTTGTCGGCCACTTAACCAGCTTAACACAGCTAAGAACTTGTACAGTGGTACAATTAAAATATTAAACTTCACGCTAGACCTCATTAAAAATCATTAATCCTTCCCTGTTATCTAATATATACAAGATCTGATACAATTTAAGAATAACTAGTTAAAATGCAGCACGTGTATCTAATCAAATAAATATTGCGCATTATGAAATGATGATTGTAATATTGTAATCTAATGCGAATTCGTTGAAGGAAACATGTAAACTTGTAAATACTAGAAATGTTCGAGGAAGGAACTGTTTATTTTTGTATGTTTGTGTATATTCTTAGAATTGCAATCACCCCATTATTGTGTTACTAACCTCGGCCTAAGTAATAAAGGAAAAATTTTTCGCACCTACAACGTATTTAAAATGAATGGATGACGGAGCGATGACTTGAAGAATGAATGATAAAACTATGATTGTCCATTATTTGACTGCGAAACAGAGTTTCATTAATGGTTCATATTTTTAGATACTTGAGTTAATTTTATTATTAAATAAATTTACCATTCAAGAATAATATGCAGCTGGGCTTCATAAGTTCATATAGATGACGCGATAAGGTTTTATATTTGATCGATGCATTCTATTTTAACTAGATTTATCATATTTTTTTTTAAATTCTGAATTTAACTTAAACTACAATGTAGTTGAAAAATATATTCTTCCATACATTCCAACTGCAAATGTAATTTCGTACGCACAATATTGAGACATTTACCATGTTATTTTACTGAAAGTCTCGAAACAGAGAACAATACACGGGGTCGTTCATTTGAAGGCATCTTCCTTAAAACAAAACGAAAATAATACCTTTCAAAGATTTTATTAAAGGTTAGAACTTTAGAAGTGACGTCGTTCCTATGGCGAGTCGTAGTGTTGCCAATGTGTCTCGTTGGTGTTGGTGATGTGTCTGCGAGTGATGCACTGCAGGTTCGAACCCAGAACTTCGCCCGGAGGACACATCGGTGTGTCTGGATACAAAGCATACACATATTTAAAACATTCAGTGGGTAACTGACACAATGAACGCAGTACTGTGCAAGTGTTAAAACATCACATTAAAGTTTTCTAGGGTTCGTAGGGCTGCCAGCTACGTTTAAGACCCAGTTAGCCCGCAATCTGGATTTGAGACCGATTTATGGCAATAGAGTCGATTGCCATAAATCGGTCGCAAATCCAGATTGTGGGCTACTGCTAATATCATTTTACCTGGTCTGGCAATCGAACCCAAGAGTCCCATGCTCAGCAGTCGCGCTTGCAACTTCTAGACAAATAAGTCATGAGTGATGTAAAAGTGATGAAAACCAAGAAGTGATGTGGATCTATGTAGGGTAACTGTATAACTGTTGTAATTGACCACGCTACTGGCCACTCATAACAAAAGAGGTAGCAACAAGGTAATGTGAACTAAAACGAAAATACAAGGAATATTTTTTGTCCTTTTCATTCATGGGCTTGCTTGCATTACCTTGTTTCTACCTCTTCAGTTACTACAGCATGACCAATGACTATAGCAGTTACCCTACAACTTGTTTGATTTATTAGAAAATCTAAGAAAAATCATCCCGGAATTGAACCTGTATGATCCTTCATTCGCAGCCGCACTTGCGACCACTATAACAATGAAGTATTATAAAATGTAGGTGTCATGTAATGTTTAGTCAGCATGAAAAGTGCAACAATCAATACAATTGTTGAGAGTACTACGAGTATAATAATGAATAAAAAGTGCTGTATTTACTTTTATTAAGTAAAAGTACTCAAGAAATCAAATCTGGCGAGCTGACTGGCTCTACCCAAACCGATACTTTCTACTTGTGTTAAGACCGAAGTGTGATAGACAGAGTAAAGGCTCGTGCAGACTATATAGCGGGCGCAACAGGCAGCAACATGTCCGTCGCGCCCGTGATATCTAAATATAGGCCAAATAAAAACAACATGTTCTAAGAAATCATTACCATAATATGATAGAAAGTTCAAGAGTTTTGTTTATTTGTTAGAACAAAAGAAACCGCTTATCAATTGATATGGAATCTATCGTAAAGCGGTATTTAATAATAGATACTTGTTACTATTCGATGATAGTAACAGGGGCTATTGACGGATAACTATTTGCTCGTAAGTCGAATATCAATAGGATATAATGATTAAGTTTGAGAGTTATAAGTTTAAGTTTAAGCCATAACATCAATTTATACAACTAAAGGCAGGAAAATAAAAATAAAAATTGACATTCACTCGTTATTTACTGGGTTCAGTCATTTGATTTTGAATAAAATACTAAAACAATTGTATGGGATGTATAGGCAAGTACATTTACATATTAACTTGTCTAAACGCATTATTCTTGAACTGTTCCAAGTCCTCTCTGTAAGCCGCTCCTGACGTCACCTGCGGCGACTGTTCAGCGTATGATCCGGATAGTGTTCCACGAATCAATTTTGGAGAACAGCGCAGAAGAATCGGTATAGCACAGTCATTTGACTTGCTGGTCGGGAAGACAGCCATCACTTGACCCGTTTTCCGCGCCACCGCTGGCCTCAACACCGGGTAGGACGGAGACCTCACTGCACCCCGCGCGAATGGCACAGGCATCGTCGGCAGAAGGTTGTTCAGCATAGCGTCATGATCCAAGTCTTCCAGAAAATCTCTTCTCGAACGAGTGATCCGCAAATTAGGTGGCATCAGTTCTGAGTTTTCTGGATTTAACACGTCAATATCGTAGTCACCACGAGTCTCCAGAGACGGCATCGTTTCATGAATATGTGTTGCGTAAACTGGTGGCAAAGTGTGAACCGGAGGCACGGGGTTCAAAGCTGCTGATACACTGGTGTGTACAAACGGATACAAACCTTCCTCTTGCGAACCTCCATTCAGCTCTTGATCTAGGTCGTAGGCATCGGAATCAGTGTCATAAGATGTCTGTAAATTGTATTTACCGTTCCAAATCATTGGTGACGGCACGTTTTGGGTGATCAAGCCGTATTCCAGGGGCAGTGCAGCTTGAATGCCATGATCAAAATATGAACTCTGCGGTAAGGGATCCAGCACAGTCAAGTCATCTGATGATAAAGTGGGCAACCTAATGAAATCATTACTATCTCCGTATACACTTGCGTCGTCGTTTGAATTACTGTTAACCTCTAAAGGTCTCAGGAACACAGATTCAGGAGATGGTTGCGGGATCAGGTTACGTGTTGCTCGGACCAATTCATTGTAATCGACACTGTCATAGTTTGAGAAAAACGGATTCTTGTAAGTTAAGGGAGCAGTCTGAATGAAGCCAGAGCTCACACAAATTATAACACACGCACTTAACATTATAATTAGTCACTGAATAATGTTCTTTGACAAAAAAATATTTATAAATTGTGTTGAAATACTTCAGCGCGATGAACTGAGAACGTCGCATAACAAAAATCAGCAAAATTTTGAATGTACTCGTACTTATGTATTCATGTTACAATTTCTTGTGATTTTAGAATTTAGTTTATTGTAGTGTTGCAATAATTGATTTGAATTGCAGTCTGGCGTACATTTAATGGAGTTTATTTTTACCGAGCGATGCCACAAATTAGGTTAATTGATTTATGGTCGACCTGGCAATTGAACCCAGAGACCCCATGTCCCACAGTCGCAATAACATTTAGGTACTGACGATATAATATCCCTATAACATGGATTTACGCTACACCTCTGTGACCCCTTCGGGCAATACTAGCAAGATGTTATGTTATGATATTAAATATCATTACGATCACCATAAAAATACATTAATTTACTAAATAAATTACTTTGTTCGAATAACTGCGGTTCTCATCTGTATCTTTGACAGTCGTTACGAGTAGTCAGAAGCCCGAAAGCCTGACAACCAGTCTTACTAAGGGGACCGTATTACCCAGGGTTGTGGAGGGCAGATAAGCAGCCGCTCCATGTAAAATACTGGTAATCAGCTGCATCGAATCCGGTTAGACTGGAAGCCGGCTAGGCAGATGGGGATCTATAATAATTATCTTCACGCCAATTAATATATTAGGCTAGGTAGGTTGATGAGTTTAAATTATACAAGAAAGTTGAAGAAAATGCTTTATTATTTTTGTGATGTTCTATAAACATAAGTACAAAATGTGTATAAATAATTAAATAAGTTAACATGGTCCATTATTTTCGATTGCCGATATTGTCAAGTCCAAGTTACATTTGGTTTTCTAGGGCGACTGAATTTTTCTGTTTTACAATCGTAGGTGATCGCAGCACATTGGTGGTTCTCATGTCGTTCGTCTTCTTGATGTCACGCTTGTTGTGGAAGCCGAAGTCCTCCTCCATTCTGTAGGAGGGGGAGCTGTAAGAGGAGGGGCCGGCTAAGTGGGGCTTAGCCAAGCTGCCCGACACCACAGATGGCGAACAACTCAGCAGCAAGGGGATACCACAGCCTCCAATATTTGCGTTGGGGAACACGCCAACCGCACCAGTTGAACCAGCGGAGCTTGACAATCCTGATCCATAAGCCATTCTAGCGGATTCCTGTGCAGGCTTCCAGCGGAACATGTGATCTGATCCAAAACCTTCCATCGCGTCTCTCATGCTTGGGTGGATGTTGGAATGCATATCCATACCGCCCATCTCGTGCATTTGTGAGTGAGTCATCGAGTTGTGATGATATCTCGCAGGGTGGTGGGAGTGAGCTGGGACGTGGCTCGCCATCTCAAAGTTATGAGAGACACCCATTTTGCTCGGGATCTGCTGTTCAGCCAAGTGAGAGTTTCTTAAATGATCCATAGTATGCTCGGGGATGATATGGCCATTTGCTTGTGCGTGAGCCATGTGAAGCTCATGGTCAAATTCTTCAGCAGCTTTCATTGAAGACAGATGATCCAAATGTGTGTTTCCATGTGCCCAATGTGCGTTGTGCATGTGCTGCATATGATGCAAATGTTCTTCCGCTGCTTTCATCTCTGGTACAGTTTCCATAGAAGACAACTCTTCGTGCTGCATCATTTGCTGTTGATTTTGGTGATCTAGGATGGAGGTGTGGTCCACAGATTTTGCCAACATAACATTTTTATTTTTTTCACCAAATTTGTGGAAATGGGTGTGTTCTAATTGCTCTGCAGATTTAGGGATGCTATCAAGATGTTTAATTTCAACGGCTTGTTTCGGTTTCATATCCCAGTTTACAGCAAGATGTTCTTTCTGCTCCGGTTTTGAATTTTCAGCAGCTCTTGCTAGTTCCATTAAATGTTCTTTGTGCAAATCTTCTTTTTCTATTTTGTCTTGATCTAAATGGTCCGCTGACTTTGCAAGAAAATCGATCATACCGTCGTCAGCACTTTTTTCCTGTTCCAGATGATGTTCAATTTTGTCTTCAATAGCTATCTCCTCTACGCTTTTTTTATGTTCACTAAAGGCGTCTGAAGTCAAGGGTTTAATTATGGCACTTGTGGTGATAGGAGCCACAGGAATATTTTCTGACGTTTTAAACGCAGTATCCTTTTCTACATCCAATTTAGTTTCCTTTCTTTCTTCAACTGCTTTCATGGATGGTACCTGCATTATATGATGCTCAGATTGACCTGTTAACAAGTCCATATTAAGTTCAGAACTTTTTTCTTGATGATGATCAACAATATTGTCTTTGTTTAATAAATCTTTGTTTTCGGGGTGTACATTGTGTTCTTCTAATTTGGCTTCAGCACTTTTTTCGTGTTCGTGAATTTTGTGGTTCTCGCTTCTCAAGGGTTCTTGAGTTTTAATGTTGTCTAAATGAATTTCAATCATTTCAGAAGGGGCAACATTCATGTCATCTTCGGTATTTTGTTCTACTGCAGCATTATGTTCACTCAAGTTTTCAGGAGTTCCATTGTTTAAGATCATTTCTTCAGCGGCTTTTTTGTCTTGATGATGAGTTTCTAAAGGTCCATCCTGTGCAAGACGTAAATTGTTGACTTCGGATAACACTGCATGCGAATTAATATTTTCTTCAGTATTTTTGTCAGCCACTGTGGATGCTGCCTCTGATTGATCCAAATGTAACGTACCATCTTGGTTGCTGGCAGCTTTGAAACTATCCTCGATATTTCTCGCTATTTCAACATTTTTCTGGATATTTTCGAGGGCTTCTTTCCACTGGGCCATTCTTTCTTCTTCTGTTTTTGCTATGGTGACGTGAACATCATGCATGTCCTCTGAGTTCCTTGTAGTTGTAGCGTGTAAACTCATGGATTCTAAGGTTCCAAAATTTTCATGGATATGTTTCAGGGCTTGTCTAGCTACTTCGATATCTTCATGTAGTTCAGTATCAGATTGCGGTTCATTTGCCATTTTCATGTCAGTCTTCGTTTCCATTTTCTTAAGATCTCTTTGCAAATTCTCTACAGCTTCCTTCGCCATCTTGATGCTATGTTTCACATCATCTTCGGTGGTATGAATATCAGAATCTTCATGGGCAGAACCTGTCACTGAAGTCCTGAGTTTATCATCTTCATTACACAATTTGACCTTGACTTGTCGGCCGCATGTTTCATTGGAGTCGGCCTGAGCTTTTTCTTCGTCAGAATCACGATACACTTGGTACCCATATTTTTTCTTCACAATCAATGGCTTTTTCAATGTGAAGCTTCTTCCCGTGGGTGTTGAAACTCCAGCGTCGAGGTGTACATTTTGAACTTCACTATTTGAGATTCCATTATTTAAAATGGAACTGGTGCTGATCTCCGATGGTGACTTCCTTTCTCTCTTCAGATTTTCTGGTAAACTTGAGTGTGTTTGAAGGTGCCAATCTTGAGTACGATCTGTGTTCTCCAACCCGTCCCCGGGAAGAGCGGGGGCCGCAACGGCCAGAGCTACCAGAGCTGATACCACTACGAGTGTCTTCTTCATGTCGGCTACCACGATTGATGCTGGGATCAAACTGTATGGTTAATTTATACTAAATTATCGTCAGGAGATTTGTTCGATTGAACGTAAAAGAAAACAAAACGTGCTTATAGCAATTGGCTCACAAATGCTGAGCCAACGCCTTCCGGTTCGAAACATTTACGCTAAACACGAATTATATTCCGAGAATCTGACTAACAAATAACTCACCTAGTAAGTAAACTATCAATTAACTAATAACTTTGTTTACCTAGTTATATGGGGCCAATATAGCCCAATAAATAAGCCGATATTTTGACATTAAAGAACTAAGTATGACAAACGTAAAAATCGTGTGACAGTATCAGTTTGTGATACTTCTTTATTATCAGACTTGATCCCTAACGTAAAGCAATTAAAGCAATATTTTTAAGAGCATTTAGAAACTGTACCTACTAACAAGCATTATACTACACATCATCATCATCTGCCTAGCCTTTTCCCAAATATGTTGGGGTCAGCTTCCAGTCTTACCGGATGCAGCTGAATACCAGTATTCTACATGGAGCGACTGCCTATCTGACCTACACAACCCATTTACTGTGTAACACGATACCCCAAGGGGCATCCCCGACCCGGATCTACAAATGACAGCCAGCACCAACGGCTTAACCTGCTTTCCGAGGCACGGAGGGGTATGGTATGTAAAGATGGTCACCCATCCACGGACCAACCGTGGCATGCGTAGCTTGACCTGACCCGTGCGCCTGTTATTGCTTGGCCACAAGCCCCTATTACACTACATATATCTACTTAATTATGTAGGATTCAGTACCATACTAAGTAAAGCTGTGTAAACCTCGTATGTTTCCAAGAAAGTATGAGGTGTCTAATGGATTCTAACAACAATTAGGTAGGTATAAACGCAAAATATGCAGCCCAATAAAACTCATAGTTGGACCCACAATCTGAATGATTTTGAAGTATATTACCTATTGCTAATCCATTGCTTCGTATATTATGTTCGAAAAATTGTCTGCTCACACACACATACACATAAACACATAACATCACGCCTTGTTTCCCCGAAGGGTTTGGCAGAGGTGTACCTGTAGTACATCCACACTTCGCCAGTTATGTAACAGTGGGCGAGAATATTGCCATCAACCGGGCAAAATCCAGACTCCGGACTGCAACTGAGAAATTTCAGATAGAAAAACCCAATAACACTTTGCCCGACCCGGAAATCGAACCCAGGACCTCATGCTCAGCAGTAGCGCTTGCTACCACTAGACCAACAAGGCAGTCCGCTCATCAACGTAAATATCCCAATGAATGTTGTTGAACTGTCAAAATGAAACCCGCTATGGACAGTGTGTTACACAATTACAATGCCCCGCCCTTTACAATGAACTAATCACTTAAATATACGAAATTAATAATAAGGAGGTAGGCCTTGCAATTAAATATATTTTCTGTGTAAGAATCGAACCCGCAGCTGATCACTGAGCTACTGCGCCTAACGACCTGTTAAAAGGTCATAGAGACCACAATTTTGGCTTAATTATAACAAAACATAACAAATACCGATGAGATGACGATGCATTCCACCAGTTTCTATGATAAATCTTTTACGGTTCAAGCAGTACGTTTGTGGAATGCCTTAAGGCGATAAGGCGTACTCAATCTCTGTCCATTTTTAAAATTATGGTAAAAATCACATCTCTCTCCATAAACATATTTTTTATTTTCTTTGTCCTTTGCTCCTGTTTTGGTTCTTAGCGCTAGTTTTATGATTATTATTGAATATTTTATTAGTATGTTTTATGTATGTATGCATTTATTGTATATATGTGAATGGTACATCATAGACTACCTGCAGTATTCTCCTTTCCCCCCTAATCCATCTAAAGGTTGTCTGTAAAAGATCGCTTTTAGCGATAAAACCGCCCATTGTGTCACCCTATTTAAAATTTCTACATTTATATCTGTAATTTTTATGGTGTACTTATTAAAGAGTATTCTATTCTATTTTATTCTATATTATATCTGTACTCCTCGAAGAGAAAATCAGACATTTCGCTAGTTATGAATAAGTCCTAGTGTAATTGGGCGAGCCTATTACAATGAATCGGGCACAAATCCAGAATCCGGGCTGCTACTGAAAAATGTCCAATAGGAAAACACTTTGTCTTCACTTGTGAATTTTAATCAAACCCACTTTCGTTCTTTGCAAACATGGTAAAAAAAAGATACATAGATGTTTCATATTTATAAACAAGTTCTCCACATTTTACCGTCTAATGGGCATGCAAATAGTGTGTTTAGCATACCTAATTAAAAACATAATAGCAGATGCGTTTACTACCACAGAGCCAACGAGGGTTGGATTTTTTGCAAAATAATGTTTTTGCTATATTGTGACGTAGGGCTTATAACGTAAGTACCAAAAAAATAAATATGTATTATGTATGACCCAAATAGTTGTTCCAGTACGCTAATTAGGTACGTACCACACTTTCAATCACATTCCAAGAGTCTTGAAGGATTGCTAATCCATATGCTTCATAGGTTTGAAAAATTCATCTGCTCAACAACGTAAATAAGGCAATGAATTTTGCTGAACTACCAAAATTAAATCCATTAAGACTGATAGTGTGCTACGCAATTACCCCGCTGTTCATAGTTATAAAAACAGCGTAATTCGTGAATGATTCGTTTTTTCTTACTTATTTTTTTTAATGGAAAAATAGAAAGAAAATAGGTCATAAATAACACAATAAATATAAATAGGGGGAAAATTGCGTCATATCATATCCACGCAAAACGGCCATCGCTCAGCATAATGCTGTGATGACATTATACGACGAGCCAGAGCCACAGCGCTGGTTTTCAGCGGCAGCCGGCATTGACGTGATGTCGTCAACCGATGCAGCATAGGAACGTACCTAATAGCAAACATACACATTTTATATTTAGGGATACCTAAAACCCTGCTTTGCTTTAAAAAATTGTAGAATTGTGTATGAGTTTGCTTAAATGTTTCGAAATGAAAACACCAATTTGTTTTGTCTACTATTTTTGAAGTATTTTACTACAATATGAAATATTCACAAATAGAATCAAAATCATATAATTTGCGCCTTACATAGCTAGCCTAAAGGAATTAACGCTTTAAAAATAAATAAAATAAAAATATTTTATTTCAGACAAAGTCCATAGGCAAGGCAAGGTTTGTTAGTAACAAGAATTTTGCTTATAATTAAAATGAAGAAAAAAGAACACTAGACACACCTACCTCTGCACAATAGGCTCATCGGTCTCGCAACACATGGAGTTCAGTGAACCTACTGAGCAGAACAGTATCGTTTCTCTCGCCAATCATCCTTAGAGCGCTATTCGGGCTCCCCCGTAATCGTTGCACCACCGACTCAACTTTTTTACGCATAATTGCGTAAAAGTCATCTACGCTGGCGTCAGTAAACGTCGAGTAAATATCGAGGGAGCCAAAACAGAGCCCTGAAAACATTGTTATATTAGACGCGCAAGGCATTGTAGGCTTGTGCCGCTTGTGTAGAACGTCTGGCAGAATGCCTTAATTTTGTTATTTTAACAGAAGCAGAAAACCGAGCGAACCTGTGTGCCAACATATTACCGCGCACCGACAATGCCCTTTTACAAAATTCGTCACTCAAATTCTCAGTTACAATGTGTCCCAGATATTTAAATTGTGTAACATGACTTAGAGGTACACCATTAAATAATATAGGTGGTATAACGATATTGTTTTTATTTTTACATTTAAATAACATGAACTCACTTTTACTTTCTTTGTACCTCAGGCCATGTTCCACAGCATAAACCCCACACACCTTTGACAACTGTCTGACAGCCCCAATTGAGGGGCTCAGCAGCACCATATCATCGGCATAACTCAAATTAGTGACACATATTATGTCATCAATATGGCATCCAACATGCATGCTGCTGAGCTCATCAATCATATGGCTAATATACATATTAAAGAGCCGTGGTGAAGTCAGCCCGCCCTGCCTGACGCCACACTCTAACGAATATACATCTGAGTATAGATTTCGCCACCTTACTATATTAAGCTGCTTACTGTACCAGTAGGCGAGGATATTCACAAGATCGGCTGGGACACTTGTCATTCTTAATATTGTCCAAAGCCTATTACATAATTTGTATTGCTTTTTTTAAGTATATATCAGTATCACACAATTTGTGTGTTTGCATCGTGTTTCGCCATGTGCGAGCCTTGGCGTCACCAAAGTACTTAAGCCACAAAAATCGAGAAAACTCTTGTCTTTCCTAAATCCTATCTGTAAAAACTGATAACAGGAATCATCTACCTATTTATCAAGACATCAATTTTAGAGGCAGACATGTATTCTCAAGTAGATTAAGTAGACGATTTGCATAATTCTGATTATCAGCATTCTTCAGTCATATTACGACAAATATTTTATATTCACGTACGGCACAGTTAGCATGATGTTTGATGGACTAACTTTGCCCGCGACTTTACTGCTTCAGATGATTTTTTAAACTATAATATTTCACTTGTTCCATCTTGTTTGTGAGGAGTTAGCTAATCTAGTAGCTATTTTTATTATTGCGTACTAGGCTATAATATAACTTTTCAAAACACAGTAGTAGACAAACCAAATTGCTGTTTTCATTGCGAAACGTTTTTTTTTCATTTAAGCAAACTCATACACAACTTTACAAATCTCTGAAGCAAAGCAGGTTTTAAGGTATCCTTAAATGTAAAATGTGTATGGTTGCTATTAGGTACATCTTGCTATGCTGCATTGGTTGACGTCACCACGTCATCGCTGGCTGTCACTGAAAACCAGCGCTGTGGCTCTGGCTCGTCGCAGCATTATGCTGAGCGATGGCCGTTTTGCGTGGATATGGATAATTTATTATTATTATGTTGTACATGCGTCACATTTAGAGCAAATAAATGTGACACATGTACAACATAATAATTTACATTATATTTTTCCTATAAAAAAAATAAAAAATCAGTAACAAACAACGAATCATTCACGAATTACGCTGTTTTGATAACCATGAACAGGGTAATTGCGTAACACACTTTCAGTAGCAATAAGTTTCATTTTGACAGTTCAACAAAATTCATTGCGTTACTTACGTTGTTGAGCAGACAAATTTTTCGAACATATGAAGCAATGGATTAGCAATATAGGTACTTCAAAATAATTCAAAATTGTGATACGAAATTTGGCTGCAGGTATACGATGGCGTTATTTATAAATGATCTCTCATGAAAAGACAAAAACAACTTAAGTTTTTTATGTATTTATAAATTGGCTAATACTGCACTTCTGTGCAGTCTCTACGTAATGTAATGACGAGTTTGCATTTTATTTTAAATTCTTCGATTCGTGCATGTTATACTTGTATGTAATTTTGTAATAATTAACAAATGATTACGTCATACTATGTGGTAGGTATGCGCCGGAGTTTCCGTGTTGATAGACAATAATTGTACATACATAACATCACGCCCGTAATCCCCGAAGGGATAGGCAGAGACAAGGGCGTCGCCCGCCAGCCGGAGACCCAGGGGTGGGCAAGTTGATATATGTGAATTGAACACATTGTGCACGGTAGAGCGATCAAAATTTTCAACGTTTTTCCCGTTTCCAGAAAGGTGTTTGCCCCTTTTAGGACATCAACAACGGTTAGATTTATATACAACTAGATGCGCCCCGCGGTTTCACCCGCATAAGTTTTGAACCCGTGGGTATATCGGGATAAAAAGTTATATTATATTCCTGGTTATAAACTATCTGTGTGCCAAATTTCATCTAAATCCGTTCAGTACTTTTTGCGTGAAAGAGTAACAAACATCCATCCATCCATCCATCCATCCATCCATCCTTACAAACTTTCGCATTTATAATATTAGTAGAATAGTAGGATTGTTGCTAAATTTAGATTTATTATTATTTTTATGTTCGGTAAATCATAAAATTGGATGAATTCAAGTGAGCGGGTGCGTTGGTTGCTTTGCATTTAGGTACTTTCTTATGTCTAGGCAGCTGCCCCTCCCTGCTCCCCCTTGGCAACACCCTTGGGCAGAGATGTACCTATAGTAACACCCACATTTGGCCAGTTATGTTTAAGTCCCATGTAATAGGGGGCGAGCCTATTGTCATCAACCGGGCACAAAACCAGACTCCGGGCTGCTACTGAGAAATTTCTGATGGAAAAACTCAATAACACTTTGCCCGACCTAGGAATCGAACCCAGGACGTCATGCTCAGCTGTAGCGCTTGGCCACCAAAACAACGGAGCAGTCAATAATCGTATTCTTCATATAATACATATCGCACGCTGAGAATGAAAGTGACTCAAGTCGAAATTGAACTGATTGAACAAGAACTGATTGCGTCCCTTTCATTCCGGCGCAGGGAGAATGAAATGCTCAAAGACAAAGGGACCGAAAATACCTCTATCCCTCTCAGACCATAAACGGGCTGTTTTTTAATATAAGTCTGATAGAGTGTACTTTTTTGAGTCATTTTGTATATTTAACTCATTTTACTAAAATTTTGAGATAGGTCACTTTCGTTCTCAACGTGCGATATGTCAAGTTCCATAAATATTATAAAATATGCCTATTTTGAGCAACAACATAATATAAAAACATAAAAGATAAAAAAATATATTTAAAATGAATCTATGCCACTGCCATTTGGATTATAAATATTTTGCTTACATTATATATCTAACGAACAAAGATATTTTGTACTGTGCCATTTCAAAATAATGTAATTTATACGGTACGGTAATGTAATTTTCAAATTGCGTAATTTTAATAAACATGAAAGGCCCAAAAATAATGTGGGTGTACCTAATACTGTATTAAGATGTATCTTATTAACGGCACCCTAATTTAATGTGAATAATCGTAGCTTGTAGCCCGTAGTCCGCGTAGCTGTACTACGATACTACAACTGTCTACGAGTGTCTACGAATCTACGATAACTTGAAACTTAAAACCAAAATGTTCACATTGTTCACATGATGGTTGAATTTGATTGATATTTGGAGATAAAAATAATCACAATTCATTAAATTATGCATTTATGGAAAACTCATGTCATAAAAATCTAGAATTGTATCTTTTACTGACAGGCAACGCTCAGCCGAAACAACTGGGTCTATGAAGCATGTAGTTATGCACAAGAGTTCCTTACAGCACAAAAGAAGAATTTTAAAAAAATCATCCAATGAAAAGTTCCGATTTCCCATACAAACAATGTGAGAGCAGTGGTGGCCCAGTGGTAACGGCTCCGACTTACGTGCTTGTAGTTCGTGGGTTCGAACCCAGACAGGCGCTTTACTGTGTAAATAATTTCATCACCACTGCTCTCAAAACGGTGAAGGGAAACATTGTGAGGAAACCGGCATGTCCTAGAACCAAAAATTCGAAGACATGTGACATCCACCAACCCGCACTGGGTTCACGTGGTACACACGGCTACATATTAAGCTATACATTTCCAGTATAAACTGACTCTCATTGTACGGAAATCCTAAACTACGGAAATGTATAGCTAAGTAGCCGTGTGTACATTATAGCCCACTCCCTCTCCAAGAGAGGAGGCCTGTGTCCCAGCAGTGGGAACATTATAGGCTGATTATGATGATACTATCATCCCCTATTTAACCCCTTAAATATAGGGGATAAAAGTTTATATGGGAAAGCGTGTTTTTTGCCGACGGGCAATCTCATGTGGCACACGGCTTGTACTCAATAGATTCATTATAGGATACAAGCTTGGGAATAAAAACTTGGACATCAGAAAAATAATATTACAGAGCAATATAAATTATTACTTCTGCCCACGACTTCGTCTGCGTAAATTTTCTTATTCCCCCGACCTACTGTGTCGCATTTTTGCTTGGCTCCTAAAGGACGTAGCGTGATGTTAAATAACCTTCCTCAAGAAATGGGCTATCAAATGCAAAAAAAAAAACAAATCTGACTGGTAGTTCCAGAGATTATCACATAGATACAAACTTAAAAAACAAATTTTACTAAAATTTATTTTTCTAAAATAATAGTATAGATTGACATCATAATTAAAGGATTTAATCAGGATTAAAACATTTACTTAAGTCTAGAACTGTTCACGAAGCGAAACTCTCACTAGATTCGGAACAGGATAGTCCTTGGAAATGACATGACGGTTGCCTTGATGTAGCTCTGGGTAATCTTCTGAAACCTTATAATGACTGACGGCATGTACAGTATCCATCCAAATGGTGTTCCTTTTCTTTCTTGAATTACTTTGCTTAAAACAAGCTGCATTGGATTCAGATGAAGACATCGTTGTGACAGCTTTGTTGAGCCCACTGTCAGATAGTGGGACTTCATAGTTAGGAGTATGTAGTTCCTGAAACTGGTTAGGAGGTAAACTAAGTCCATAGTGTGGAAATTCTTGACTAGCCGTAGAAGCCGTCGCGATACGTCCCACTTGTGCCGAATTTAAGGTGCTTGTAAACTGATCAGCGTCTGTCTTCACCCTCAGGTCTGCCCTGTTAAACCACACAGGTTGACTGTCAGTTGTCCTGGTAAAGACATCCGTGAAAGAAGATGATGGCGTCTTTCCATCTAGAATATCTATCCCTTCTGAATTGAGAAATTTAATATGTTCAGTTTCATGTGATTCAGATTCCTTTGTGTTTTCTATCGGTGCCATGAGGACAGAACCAATTGTAATAGTAAATATTAACGTTATCTTCATTTTAATTTAATGCAGAGTAATTATAAGATAATGATTTATTAGTAGCGATAATGCTCTTATTTATAGATACGCATGTATGTGCTTTAGAAAACGCGTTTCATAGCTGCATTTTATAGCTATACAAACGTGTCTTTTTCTTATGCATCAGCTGTCTAGTCCAGTAGATACTAATGAGAAAGGCACATTACGATTTGCATCCGACGCCTATAGTACAGCAACTTCAGGTAGCTGATAACCATAATCAAGTCTTGATGAATATCTTAAGATAATGCCAAAAAATGTCCATCTATTTATTTTACTACTTACAAATTAACATGGTGGCCCCAACTTACGAACTGTATTTCGGGCCTTGAGTTCCAAAAAGGCTGTACTTTGTGCAATTTATTTCATCACCGATATCCTAGAAACAACAAACAATGACATATGACGTCCACCAACCCGCACTAGGCTTGCATAGTGGATTACGGCCCACTCTTTGTAACATAGAGGAAGCCTGATTCCCAGCACGTACCTACTACGTACTTTTTGTGGGTATGTGAGAATTTGGAAACCAGCTATCTTTGCCGGGCATATATTTTATTAGGGTTCATAGATCGAATAGGCTGCTCCCAACGTACCCATAGGTCTGTGGAACACTACAATCCTTATTTCCTGAACGCATCGACAATCCAAACCTTCTAAACCTGTATGGTTCTTTATGTTTAGTGTGTATGTTGAGTGTAGGTGTAACTTGGCATGATAAGGTATATTTAATAATGCTAAAACAAAATATTGAGATACTTATAACTTTTTTATTGAAATAACATTATATTAGGTTACAACTAGCTTAATCTACACTCTGAAATTCACTATTGGTTCGTAGCGTGACTGGGTTCATGACTCATGTCCTGGTGCGTGAGTGTCTCCTCTTTTTGGTCGTGCGCTTTGTGCTGCACGGGTTCATCCACCAGCCGGTACGAGCCAGCCGCAGTGGCAGCAGCAGCGTATGCAGGAGCGACGTGAGCTTGAGATTCCACCATGTGTCCCGGCACTATCGTAGGCGAGCAGCTGAACAACAGGGGCACGCTGCAGCCTCCGACGTTAGCGTTGGGGAACACACCAAGCGCAGTCCCGGACGTGGCCTGCGTCAGCACCCGCCCACCAGCAGCAGACAGAGCAGGAGACACGCCTGCTATTCCAGCAGCGCCATATCCTCCCATCCTCGCCATCGGCACATGCCCCTGCATGATCTGGTCCATGTCGGAGAAGCCCAACAACTCAGACTCCGGCTGTTCGTCTACGGAGCGGTAGTGCGGCGCGGCGTATCCGTATTGTGGAACAGCTGCATATCCATCGTATGATGGAGCGGAGAAGGCTGCTACTGGCACGGAACTGACGGGAAGCTGCACGGCGCCGGCAGATGCACACGGAGACGCGTAATGTTGGCCATACGGAGCTCGCCGCTCTCGTAGGAACGCTTCTATTTGTTGTATTTGTTTCTTGTTCACGTACCGCGGCTGCTCCCCTTCAGAGTACGTAGGGGCTCCTGCGACCGACAGGGCCACAACGGCGAATACACCAGAAAATAATATCGACTTCATGGTGACTGTGCTATGCCGTGACCACCGAGACACTAATATTTATACAAAATTGCAAGAGACTTTTTGATCAGATATTATTACTTAGGTTGCAGTCTACACAAGTATACTAAACAAGTACTTGACCGAGATATTTCTGCGAACTCAGATGCTTGATCTCACCAAAGTACAACGAATTAGGCCGCTCTATTCATAATATGATTTACTAGATATCTACAACTAAATGTTTGCATCCTTGAATGCGTAAATGCGTAGACGACCTCGCTTTTCTGAAAGATACGATACAACCATACATCCCAAAACTGGCCAAGTGTGTCGGATCACTCACAATGAATGGTTCCGTAGTTGGGATGATTTATCCCAGAAACCAAGTTGAAAAACATGTCTCCGATACATCGATACACGGCACGCACACAATTCTTCAATTGCAAATGTAAGTTGGTTAACTATTACTCGTTCACTTGTAAAGCCTATTTAGCTGTGATAGTTTTCCTTTTAATTTCGTTCTATGTACTACTGGCATGAATTTGTTCACATTTTGGGTATGTGAAAAAAATCATGGCATCAAAATTCAGTAGTTTTAACAACCATTTAGCTGGAAGCGGGAGACCACTTAAATCTAGAGTAATTTAAAGCTTAATATTACACAAAAAAATTACCCTAAATCAAAAAATGGTGTTCACAGACCCGCAATATTTTTGAACGGCCTATCCAACGATACCAAACACACACATTACACATGTTGTAAGGGAGGTAGGTACCTTAAATAAAATTGTTATCAAGATTTTATTTTACCACTGTCGGCGTGATTAATATGTACATTACGCGTCTCAGAGCTACAGCGGGGTCATAGTTTCGCCATGTCCGGACGGACATGGCGAAACTATGTCTACTCTGTCTATGAACTATAAGGGGGGTTCCTTGTTGACTACGGAACCCTAAAAATCTTAATATTGATTTAGTTTAGAAGACTGATAAGCTTTCAAAGCTTCATCTCTCTTATTAATTTGCTGTACCGGACAGGGTCCATAATGATCACAAATATAATCTTAAGTTACCACCTAACAACACATTGTGGAATGCAAATAAAGTATTGAGTATTACTTGACAGATTTTTTTTTTAAGTATGTAGTGGTATTTTTTTTGTTGGGTGGGAAATTATTTATAACTTCTCCCGGTCTGGGCAGAGCGGGAGGGTGTGTCAAACTCTTACTGACTAAAACCCACCTGTGTTCGCTCCGTTGCCTGTGTTGCCAGGGGCCTAGGTAACCCTTTCAGACTTTCCCGCGACCCCGGCAGGCATCGGCCCTAGTGGACCCCTACACTTGTGCTGACATCTCTTTGAGGCGCGCACGGGATACCACGCGCCGTCGACCCGGGCCTAGTCCTTATCGGACGGCGAGCTACCCATTGCTCACCGTCCGCAAGCCCGCGCCTACGGTGGCCGGAAATCCGCCCGGGATTCCCGAAAAACGTGCGTAATTTGCCTTTCCCTCAACCGTCCTGCCTCCTCCTTCGCGAGCATTACTGCTTCGCAAAAGGAGATGACGGCTGCCCATGCCCTCTCGTTCTCGTTCGTCTCGTACCGTGGCCAGAACCAGGGTCGGACGCGAGAGATCTCTGCCGCCGATCGCCTCCACGAGGACACGGCGGTGCTCTGCCCAAGCCGGGCAGCCGCGCTACTACTTAAACTTAAATTCCTATTGGAAGCAGCTCGAAGTCCCAACTAAGACATTCTTAATATAAACTCTCAATAACACTTTGCGTAGAGTTTTGAAGAACATTTGAGAAACTGTCGTGCCACGAAGGAGTCTGCGCGAATTGAGGGTCGAACATAAATTATTCTTAACTAGCAATTTTTTCTGTCTTTGTGTCCTATCAGCCTGTTACGACGAGCACGAAGGGTTAGATTTAAAAAAAAAACAAATAAACGTCAAATTGATAACCTCCTCCTTTTGGACATCGGTTAAAAATGTAATGATGTTCATCCTACTTGGAGTATTTTACATCGTCATATTTCAGCTAACTTACACCTAACCTTCCTCATGAATCACTCCGACCATTCGTGAAAATCGTATGAAAATCCGTTCTGTAGTTTTTGAGTTTATCGCGATCAGACAGACAGACGCGGCGATGACAGCTCTATCATAAAGTGCCTGACCGTTGGCTTCTACGCTACCTACGGGGTTCGGCTCGCGTACGGATCAAATTAATATTTGTATATCTATAGCCTACAAATTGTTGCATCGTAGCCATAGTCTATCTGCCCATCCCGTCAGAAATTGCAAGCGTAATTATGTACATTATTCAACATTCATCGCCTAGAGTTAGGAAGTTTCAAGGTTCAAATTTCGTATTGTATACCAGCATTTCATAATAATCACGTGCGGTGCGCAGAATCGAATACTGTAACGTCAACAAAACTCGTACTATTAATTTGGACAAATGATTGAATTTACATGCTCGCCCTACATTTTAAGTGTGTCAAATGTTATAATATTATATCTTCACGCTTCAATTTCTGATCGTGGTGGCGAGCACGAAGTTCCGTCACAGACGGATACCTTCACGGTATTCGTTTCACCGACTTTATAAAATGAATTCCTCCACACAGTCCACGCCCACTGTTACGTTGTAAATTTGAGTACCTACCAAGGGTTGGTATTACACAGCTGCATTACTAATAAGTAAAGTAGCATTTACCTGAAAACATTAGTAGTACCTTATGAGGTTTCTGAGTAATTTATTTCATTGTAGTGTGCAAGTAACTTTGGTCTGCACTTGATGGAAGGACTCATTCCTTCAACTATATTTCGTCACTGGACTCTTTAGTAAACACTTTCTAACATTAAATCAATTTTCTAAACCCTGATAACAGGTTTTCACAATTAATTAGAACAATAAATATAATGTTTACCTTCCAACTGTCATCCTGTCGAACGTCAGATTCTGTCGTTTAGAAACGACATCTGATGGTCGCCGGTTCACAGTTGTAGTTAAATCGATAATTGAACTTATTGATTGCCAACCATCGAAATAAATCGTATGGAACAATCCTTAATAATTTTCAGCTTTCAGTAAAACTTAATAATAAAATAAATAACCGAAAGCGGAAATGAAATAGTTTTTACAATATAGACTTTTCTTCTAGAAACTTCGGTGTCAAATAAATCCATTTTTAATCTGTGATTTATCTTTGACATAATGTAGCCAGGTTGTACGTTGTTAATTACCCAAATTAATATTTCGGAATAATTACCCCGATCAAGACAAGTTTTAGAATTGGGATTTATGAATAAATTGTTTGTTGGTCTAGATCATGAAGATTCTTATTGTTTCAGAGTTTAAACGTCACGTTGGAATGTTGTTAGTGATTTTCAAGAATTTATTATCTTGGTGTAGTATTTATCTTATAATCATTTTACCCGAAATATGGGAGATTTTAGAAATAGTCTGTCTATTTCCGGTTTGTAATCCGTGACAGGATTATTAAAGAGTGGTGGCGTCTATTTGCCCTTGAACACGCTTGAGTGATACTGGAAAACTAATTCCATGTTTTAAAAGGTAAGGATTTGGTGGTAATAGTGCCTAGAAGTGGTCTGTGAGTCCTTCCCTGGTTGTTAAAAGGATATTCTAGTGATCCATGGATATTTATTACAGGATTCCAAATTGCGCATACGCAGACTATTTTCCAGCCAGTCGAGGATCTTACAGTCAAGTGCTTTTTCCCTAAGCCAACCGTGAGTACTTCACCTGCTGACTATTTGCCTTAGATATTTCATGGGATATTCCTCAATGTTAACAATGGATTAGATTCTTGTTCAGGGATACGCAACAAGTTCTTGTTGTGAAGTTGATGGATGCCACATGGGTAATCCTCATTACTCTTGTCCCACCGCTCAGGATCAGGCAAACAGAAGTCGTAACTCCTTATGTTGTATTTGAAACAAGGCCAAGTTAACCGGCTAATGTATTAGCCTTTTAGATTTCCAAGCTCAGTCACCTCCCGGAAGGTTAATTTGCCTCCCTTATATTATTAGGTCCCCGTATTGTCAATTCCAGGAGAGGCACCTCGAGAGATTCGTCTCGCCGCCAGTATCTAGAGGAGAGTCTGGGACCTGGACGCGAGACCCGTTCCTCGAGGCAACTCGAAGCCTCTTGTGGAGACGACTGTGCGGCTGGCAGACCCCGTCTAGCGAAAGCGCAGGCGGGACGGTTTTTTTTTTATACCTTATTACTTTTCTATTATAATAAGGTTTCAGTAGGAACCTATTGTTTACCGCAGTCCGGTTTTCTGTAGTGGAAACCGGTCTGACAACTAAATTGAAATAGAGGATCTTGGGTTCGACAATCCTCGTTCATCCAGACGAATATTGGACACCTTCGTCGGCTCCAGGATCCGGGACTCTTCAAAGTCCCTGGCGCCCATTTAATAAATATTAACATACATAATAACTGGAAGGTTAAACAATAATATTCAAATTAATAATATTAAATTAGAACTTTTAAAAGGAACAGTACTGGGTTTATCTCCAACTCCCCACGACCGAAGCTTTATCCGCTGAATTATAAGCTGGCTGGCAAAAGTAGGCTTTCACAGTAGTCGCCTACCTCATTTTTAAGACGGTAGCCCCGTATCGGCTACCGTGTGTTATGTTGTGAAGAATTAATTTTATAATTATACTGTATTGAAGATAGTTTCTTGTTTGTTTTCAATTCAATACCCAACCACCTGGCCTCTGGGCTTATGTTAGTTTACCGCTAGGGGGAACAAAAATAAAAATATAACTCAGCGGATAAAGCTTCGGTCGTGGGGAGTTGGAGATAAACCCAGTACTGTTCCTTTTAAAAGTTCTAATTTAATATTATTAATTTGAATATTATTGTTTAACCTTCCAGTTATTATGTATGTTAATATTTATTAAATGAGCGCCAGGGACTTTGAAGAGTCCCGGATCCTGGAGCCGACGAAGGTGTCCAATATTCGTCTGGATGAACGAGGATTGTCGAACCCAAGATCCTCTATTTCAATTTAGTTGTCAGACCGGTTTCCACTACAGAAAACCGGACTGCGGTAAACAATAGGTTCCTACTGAAACCTTATTATAATAGAAAAGTAATAAGGTATAAAAAAAAAACCGTCCCGCCTGCGCTTTCGCTAGACGGGGTCTGCCAGCCGCACAGTCGTCTCCACAAGAAGCTTCGAGTGGCCTCGAGGAACGGGTCTCGCGTCCAGGTCCCAGACTCTCCTCTAGATACTGGCGGCGAGACGAATCTCTCGAGGTGCCTCTCCTGGAATTGACAATACGGGGACCTAATAATATAAGGGAGGCAAATTAACCTCTTAAAATCAAAATAAAAATATAACAGTGGCCCCACGTTGGGCGCCACTGTTATATTTTTATTTTTGTTCCCCCTAGCGGTAAACTAACATAAGCCCAGAGGCCAGGTGGTTGGGTATTGAATTGAAAACAAACAAGAAACTATCTTCAATACAGTATAATTATAAAATTAATTCTTCACAACATAACATGTATTAGATGCTACAAAATAATGAAAATTGGCTAACCGTCTTCCATAAAATGAACGAGACGGTTATTCGCCCCTGAAAAAAAATACCAACTTAAACGTTTTCCATCAATGCAGCCTACACGCCCGCCATTATGGCCTCCAACCTCCGGACTGCTGGTAAGGCAGCAAAATGATAGTCCTGAGATTGGAGGCCATAATGGCGGGCGTGTAGGCTGCATTGATGGAAAACGTTTAAGTTGGTATTTTTTTTCAGGGGCGAATAACCGTCTCGTTCATTTTATGGAAGACGGTTAGCCAATTTTCATTATTTTGTAGCATCTAATTTCTTTTGGTATTATTTGTGTACCAGCTCAGCATTATTATAGGCTGTCAGCTCATTGTAAAAGGTGGTGTACGATGGAGTAGGGTGGTCTCTCCTATATAAATATAGTAGGTCAGACTTATATTTTTACTCTTTTTGGAGCTTGTCTTTTACATGTGTGTAAATGGATTAGACTCGCTCCAGGAGAAATAGTATATATTACACAGGTCACATGGATAACTATAAATAAGCCATATAACACGGGCGGAATTGTAGACTCGTTAACCAAAGCCATCTACAATGTCGCCTAATAGAGCGGGTTGTTACTCTATACTTGAAGTGTGACCAGAATTCTTTTAGGTCGTAGGTTTATGTAGTTTAACCGATAAAGCCCCAATGGCTCCGAATAGGAGCCCTCGCGGCGCGCGATTTGAAAGTAGTTATCGAATAAAAATGTTTTTTTTGAGATTGAGAGATGACGTTATTGAGCCACGGGCCTGAGCGGTTAAAACGAAAACCCAAATTAGTATATTTAATAAAGGTTACATGGATAATTAAAAATAAGCCATAAAACACGGGCGGAATTGTAGACCCGACAACCAAAGCCTACTACAATGACGCCTAATAGAGCGGTCTGTTACTCTATATTTGAAGTGTAACTAGAATTCTGTATTGTTTATGTATATACCTTATCTACCTATATAGTATTGTTTAAGTTTACATCAGGTATGACAAATAGAAATCGTACACCAGCTTCCACGTATTTTTTTTTTCTTTTCTTTTTCTGTTCCTGTTTTCAGGCATGAACATTGTAGATTGTTGTAGACGTGTTTGACTCTTGGAGTCTGCTTTGACGCTGGAGGGCCAGCGTCGAGATTTGCCCTAGGGGTCAAATCTCTGGTGGTTGGGGAGGTACTGTTACGTTGTAAATTTGAGTACCTACCAAGGGTTGGTATTACACAGCTGCATTACTAATAAGTAAAGTAGCATTTACCTGAAAACATTAGTAGTACCTTATGAGGTTTCTGAGTAATTTATTTCATTGTAGTGTGCAAGTAACTTTGGTCTGCACTTGATGGAAGGACTCATTCCTTCAACTATATTTCGTCACTGGACTCTTTAGTAAACACTTTCTAACATTAAATCAATTTTCTAAACCCTGATAACAGGTTTTCACAATTAATTAGAACAATAAATATAATGTTTACCTTCCAACTGTCATCCTGTCGAACGTCAGATTCTGTCGTTTAGAAACGACATCTGATGGTCGCCGGTTCACAGTTGTAGTTAAATCGATAATTGAACTTATTGATTGCCAACCATCGAAATAAATCGTATGGAACAATCCTTAATAATTTTCAGCTTTCAGTAAAACTTAATAATAAAATAAATAACCGAAAGCGGAAATGAAATAGTTTTTACAATATAGACTTTTCTTCTAGAAACTTCGGTGTCAAATAAATCCATTTTTAATCTGTGATTTATCTTTGACATAATGTAGCCAGGTTGTACGTTGTTAATTACCCAAATTAATATTTCGGAATAATTACCCCGATCAAGACAAGTTTTAGAATTGGGATTTATGAATAAATTGTTTGTTGGTCTAGATCATGAAGATTCTTATTGTTTCAGAGTTTAAACGTCACGTTGGAATGTTGTTAGTGATTTTCAAGAATTTATTATCTTGGTGTAGTATTTATCTTATAATCATTTTACCCGAAATATGGGAGATTTTAGAAATAGTCTGTCTATTTCCGGTTTGTAATCCGTGACAGGATTATTAAAGAGTGGTGGCGTCTATTTGCCCTTGAACACGCTTGAGTGATACTGGAAAACTAATTCCATGTTTTAAAAGGTAAGGATTTGGTGGTAATAGTGCCTAGAAGTGGTCTGTGAGTCCTTCCCTGGTTGTTAAAAGGATATTCTAGTGATCCATGGATATTTATTACAGGATTCCAAATTGCGCATACGCAGACTATTTTCCAGCCAGTCGAGGATCTTACAGTCAAGTGCTTTTTCCCTAAGCCAACCGTGAGTACTTCACCTGCTGACTATTTGCCTTAGATATTTCATGGGATATTCCTCAATGTTAACAATGGATTAGATTCTTGTTCAGGGATACGCAACAAGTTCTTGTTGTGAAGTTGATGGATGCCACATGGGTAATCCTCATTACTCTTGTCCCACCGCTCAGGATCAGGCAAACAGAAGTCGTAACTCCTTATGTTGTATTTGAAACAAGGCCAAGTTAACCGGCTAATGTATTAGCCTTTTAGATTTCCAAGCTCAGTCACCTCCCGGAAGGTTAATTTGCCTCCCTTATATTATTAGGTCCCCGTATTGTCAATTCCAGGAGAGGCACCTCGAGAGATTCGTCTCGCCGCCAGTATCTAGAGGAGAGTCTGGGACCTGGACGCGAGACCCGTTCCTCGAGGCAACTCGAAGCCTCTTGTGGAGACGACTGTGCGGCTGGCAGACCCCGTCTAGCGAAAGCGCAGGCGGGACGGTTTTTTTTTTATACCTTATTACTTTTCTATTATAATAAGGTTTCAGTAGGAACCTATTGTTTACCGCAGTCCGGTTTTCTGTAGTGGAAACCGGTCTGACAACTAAATTGAAATAGAGGATCTTGGGTTCGACAATCCTCGTTCATCCAGACGAATATTGGACACCTTCGTCGGCTCCAGGATCCGGGACTCTTCAAAGTCCCTGGCGCCCATTTAATAAATATTAACATACATAATAACTGGAAGGTTAAACAATAATATTCAAATTAATAATATTAAATTAGAACTTTTAAAAGGAACAGTACTGGGTTTATCTCCAACTCCCCACGACCGAAGCTTTATCCGCTGAATTATAAGCTGGCTGGCAAAAGTAGGCTTTCACAGTAGTCGCCTACCTCATTTTTAAGACGGTAGCCCCGTATCGGCTACCGTGTGTTATGTTGTGAAGAATTAATTTTATAATTATACTGTATTGAAGATAGTTTCTTGTTTGTTTTCAATTCAATACCCAACCACCTGGCCTCTGGGCTTATGTTAGTTTACCGCTAGGGGGAACAAAAATAAAAATATAACACCACAAACGCCTTATTCGTGCAGAAAAGAAACGAGTATTTGGTTGCTGGCTTAGTAGCATGCTGGCGATTTCGATTCACCAAGCCCTGTAGGCCAATTCCCGTAATTACACGTTTCAAATTTGTCATATCAAAGGAGAAACCCGTTTCTGGGCCTAACCGTTACACGAATCAGATATTATACTAAAAAAATTGTCTATTTTTCTTAATTGACCCATTTAAATCTTAGTCTCAATTACAATGGCAAAGTGTAGAAAATAAGTAGATTTCAATTTTTTTCGTTTTACCTGTTAAGCCCCGCGCGACACTGATTCGGAGTTAAACAATAGAAAATCAATTGTGTCTCATTAGCCGTCCTTGACCAATTAAGTAACTATGTAATTAGCAACAATATAAATCGACGTAGGGCTCAGTTCCAAGCAATAGATGTAGGAAGCGAGTTTCCTGAATTAACATACAGCGAGCTAATGCTTGTCTCCTTGGACACATCATAACAAGTTAAGCAGGCCCGTTCTAACTATGGGTAGCACGTGAGAGAAAATAGCTCATGTGTCATAGAATTGTATAGAAAGGTGGACGGTGACCTACAGCAAGAGCTGTCAACATCGGACTCAACCTGGATGTTAAGAGGAAGAATAAAATCCAGGTAATAGGATGTATTTCGTTGATATATTAGTTGACAGCTCTCTAAGTGGAAGGGATGCTATAATCCAATATTATTGCACCCGTATCGCTGGCAAAATAACGGTTGGTCACTGTGCCCACGCCACACTATGAGCATAATATGGTATATTGGTTGCGCACGGCACTAGGGCAGTCAATTGTCTCTTGCATAATTTCTGGATACTGTATTATTATATTATGATAATCCTAATGAAGAAGGTGATCAATAAAACCATTTATTACGATTATGTTTTTTATTTTAATATATTATTACAATCTCAGATAACTGTAATCGAGATTGCATCAAATCCCCTAGTAGACAAAACATTAACAATGCAACTTTATGCAACCCAGTGCTGTAAGTGGACGTTGTCTAATAAGCTGAGGTTTTCAGTAAGATAAATCTGAAGTCACCCTCTAAGCGCTTTTTATGTACCTAAAACGTCATCGTGATAGGCTGCAGGCGCTGCAGCACAACGCATATGCGCTGTACTACAAAGCTTAAAAAATAATATTTTTATTTAAATACATAATAAAAATAACCTAAAATTAAACATTGCCTGATTTTACCAATTTGGCCTTTGCTGGGAGACGTGAAAGTTGGGCTCGTGGAACCTTCCTAAATAATCTAATTTATGGCTAAATTCCAGTTCTGTAACGCCAGGCCCAAGTTTCTATGGAGTTTGGGTTTCTCCTTTGGATATTTCGATTTTTTGGCTGTGCCTTTGGGGTTCTTTCTAACCACCAAACACCACCAATAAGGCAAACAAAACAAAAAAAAAAAACAAATCGGTCGAGCCATTTTCGAATCATGCGAGACTAACGCACGGCAATTGATTTATATTATATATTGACAGCGACAATCAATGTCAAGGAAATAGAGGACTTTTTGACATATTGAGACTGAGATTATTTTAATCTCAGTCAAAAACGGTCTATATTTGAGAATTGTCTCTCGGATTTCGTAGGGGGAAGTCCCGTAGCGCCGGACGGCACCTACCGCCGGACACTCGTACTATTCAAGCAAGTATAAACCGGTTCGATTCAAAGTACAAGTGAAAGGGGCGCGGGGGGCACACAGCAACAAGGCTCGCGAGTGACGCGCAAGGCCACGGCGGGAGCGGGCGTTTGCTGCTTTTGGCGGGAAATCACGGCGTCACGTAAAAATCGATGTAAGTAATTCTGGCACATTTCTGCATTTACATTTTAATGGTATTCAAAAATAAAAGTAGTACTTAATTGTTACCCGTAAACTGATAGAATATTATTAGATTTTTTAACTAATTATAGTAGGTACCACCTAATGTACGAAATCATCTGTCCCTTAGTACCGGACACTAAGTCATCCCTTAGCACCGGACAGTAAACATATTGATATTTCTCGTGAGAATTAACGTTATTTATTCTAATTGTTAAATTTTGTTTTAGAACATAGAAGAATGAATAGCATTGAAATGGAAGAGAAGAAAAAGAAAGGATCGTGGGCTTACAAACGGTGGAAAGCTTACAAACTGCTATCGATATTTTTTTTCCAAAGAACTGAGTGTAAGACAAGCTGCAATGCGATACAATATTCCTAAAAGCACTGTATATGACAAAATAAAGGCGCTAAATCGAGAAGAAGAAACGCCGTACAAAAAAGTGGCAGAAGAAAAAGAAAATGAAAAGAACATGAGAGACAAAAAGAAGGAATTAAACCCAAAGGAAAAGAAGCGAAAGACGTGGAGCCCAAAGAAAAATATGGAAATAAAGTGGAACCATTAACTGAAACATCTAACACAAACACAACAATTTGCGTGGTTTGCTTAGAAGACATTGAGGAAGACTGGATCCAGAGCTCATCCTGTCTTGGGTGGGCACATGAAGCATGTGCAGACGTCCCAGAGGCTGGAGATGGCTACATATGTGATCGATGCAAGCTATTCTGAGATGTCCAGTGCTTTTGGTATGGCACAAATATCCGTCCGGTACTAGGTGCCACTTTTATAAATTACATTTTTTGTTACCGAAGTCTGATTAATGGTGTTAATTATTTTTAAGCAGAGGTTGTGTTTTTTTTAGTTTAATTTGATTTCTAACTTAGTTATCTATTGTAAGTCATAAATAAATAAACATTCCTTAAAATATTTTTTATTTTATTTCTAAAAAACCTTAAGTGTCCGCCACTAGGAGACTTCCCCCTATGTTTTCATTTACAGTAATACATTTATTGATATACGACCATATTGCACTATGGCCGATCTTGACGGTATCATACATAGAGCCAGCCCATTTTCATTTGTACGCCTAGAACCCATATGGGTCATCTCGAGTTAGGTAATGTGAAGGTACTTTATGCCCAAAGTGACCATACGTCCCATCTTGAACGGCATTGCCCCTTTTCTCGGTCACCTGTCCCGTTGTCCCCGGACAAAGCTTCCGGACGCAAAATGGTCCCGTTTTCTGAAAGCGCGCGAAATTTTTTCTGACATATATATAAATATAATTTAAAAAAATATACGGCATATAATTTAATAATTACTGTCAGAGGAACTTTGTTTTATCAAGCTGGTGAACCGGTGATTGATTTTTTTTACACAATTTGCTATAATAAAAATAATTATAATTAATCTGAATATACACAGTCAACATTAATTGTATTAAGACGCTGACAACACCTAAACCGTGGTCACTGTCAAATTCCGTAGAAAAGAAAGAGAAGCGCGATGACACAACGCTTGTAATTTATTGCAAAATATGAAGTAATTATCTATTTACTCAAAATTGAGTTAAGTAATCGAAAATAAAAAACAACCAAGTTTTGCATTCAAATAAGACGTTCTAGTTATTATTTAAATACGTAAAGTATGTTGATATTTGATACAGATATTTTGGATTAGAACTCAAAGTAAGAGGTTAGTTTAACGTTAGTTTGTATCGAGATTTTGTTTTCAAAACGTGTTTTGGTAACAACCAGGTTCTGGGAAATATGTTCAAAATTAACATATATTTTTTCCGCTACCACAAACTATACAGATTCGGCAATTTTTTTTTTAAGCGAAGCCTATTTTGTTCAATTGGGTCTCGTCAGCGCCTTAAGTCACACTTTTTACGAGGGCGACACTGAAAGTTTTTAGAACTGGCCACTTGTAAACGATATTAAAAACAAAACAGTTCAGATTTTGAAAATGGAACTCTGCCAATATTATTGTATAAGTATTTTATTAATTTGTTATTTGTTTACGATTTGGCGGCAAATTCAAAATTGTCTGTGTCACGTCAGCATGAATTTAACGCGAGAAAATTTTCATACAATGATATTTATGACTTTCGATGTCATTTAAGTCAACAAGAAAGTTATGATAGACTTCGATTAGCCTTTCACGATGAAGCCCCATCTCGTGCCACTGTTTACAACAGTTTTAATGAGTTTAAACGTGATCGCACTAATCTCACCGATGATCTACGTGAGGGACGGCCTTCTACGGCGACGACTGAAGATAACATCAGTGTTGTGCGGCGTATGATAGAGACTGACAAAAAAGTGACTTATCGGTAGTGGCATCGGTATGAGTAAGTGCACAAAATCCTCCATAAACATTTAGCGGTCAGTTGACAGAGGCCCAAAAACTCCGTCGTGTTGTTTGGTGTCGTGAAACGGTTCAAAGATTTAACGGACTAAAAAATACCAGGAATAAACATAATCTTGCTGTACTTCACACTCGCCTCCACAGAGTAGGCAACTCGTTCATGGGTCAATGTATACGCTTTTACAACAAACTTCGTATTGATATTCCAAATTTACCCATTAAACGATTTAAAAGCTTTGTAAAAAAGGGTACCATAAAATTTCTGATTATTTGGAAGACAAGAAAGCTTGGGATTGAGCTGCTCGCTCTGATAAGCCTTGTGATAAAACCGTAAAACTTGACATTTTAATTATGCAAAATCATCATTATATACAACTATATATACATATTGACATTGATGAATCAACATCATCATCATCATTTCAGCCGAAAGACGTCCACTGCTGGACATAGGCCTCCCCCAAGCACCGCCACTTCGACCGGTTTTGAGCTTCCCGCATCCAGCGGATTCCTGCGGCCTTCACAAGGTCATCGGTCCACCTTGTAGGAGGCCTTCCAACGCTACGTCTTCCAGTACGCGGTCGCCATTCCAGAACCTTTCGGCCCCATCGGCCATCTGTTCTGCGAGCAATGTGCCCTGCCCACTGCCACTTAAGTTGGCAATTCTTCGGGCTATGTCGGTGACCTTGGTTCGCCTACGGATCTCTTCATTTCTGATTTGATCACGTAGGGAAACTCCAAGCATAGCCCTCTCCATTGCCCTTTTTATAAAAAAGCTAAAAGTCACTCAAAGGGCAATGGAGAGGGCTATGCATTGATGAATATCATAAAGAAAATGACGTGAATATTTATGTACCTTGAAAAGTATTATATTACTTAAATTATTGTGAATGTGAGCACTATGTGGGTCATTTTTATTTATTTCTTGTTGTTTTTTTCTCTTAGTTTTAATGATGGGCTGGCATTTTGAGTACTTTATGCGGCCAACCCAAATGTCCTTTGAAAGGACATTTGGGTTGGCCGCATAAAGTACTCAAAATCATTCCTTTCCTTGGTATTGTTCGTCGATTCGCTGAGCTCCTTAAGTTTTGAGTTGAGCTACACGATTACTGACAAATGCTTGCACGGACTGGACAGGTCCACTCAAATTTGTGTGGTTCTTTCCTCAAAAGACCATTTCAGACATGGATCTACATGGTCCTCACATGATCTGACCAAGATTATGTCTGGACTTTAAAAGAGACTTTGACCCTTGAGTTTGTTTCACCATTTCTCCTCAGGGGTAGTCAGATAGGAAATGTCGACTCCATCTAGCTTATTTTGAATTATTTTTTTTTTATATGACGTGTAAAAGTGATTCTCATTTCATATTTACAGAATAAACAATTTCATTTCATTTCATTTCATTTCATTTCACTCAAATGCTGTGTTCGATATACTTACGGGTGACGAAAGCTGTATTTATTGTTATGATCCTCAAACTAAGAGACAGTCTGCTGTCTGGGTGTTTCCTTCCGAGGAGTTGCCAATTAAAGTAAAGAGAGGTCGAAGCGTGGGAAAAAAGATAGTAACGTCGTTCTTCGGAAGGACGGGTCATTGCATTACGCAACAATTGTTTTAGAGGATCGAAAAACAGTTACTGCAGAGTGGTACAATAACAATTGTTTGCCACTTGTCTTGGAATAAGTTCGGGTGAAACGACCTCGCAGTAGGATCCTCCTTCACCACGACAACGCCTCGTCGCACACCGCCAAGCAAACAATCAAATTCTTGGCGACGTCAGACGTGGTATTACTAGGTCACCCGCCCTATAGCCCTAACCTCGCACCTTGCGATTTTTATTTATTTACGAAAATAAAAGAAAAACTTCGAGGAAAACGTTTTATGGACGTCGAGGAAGCAGTGACTGCGTTTCAAAATGTCGTCGAAGAGACGAGTAAGGACGAGTGGGTAAAGTGCTTTTCTCAGTGGTTTCATCGGATGTAGCGATGTATTGATGTAAATGGACGCTATTTTGAAAATATATAATAAATAAAACTAATAACTTGCTAGTTTTCTCAGTTTTTGATTTTCTAAGAACTTTCAGTGTCACCCTTGTATAAATAAAGAACATTCAAAAGTTGTGTGTATATTTAATGCTAACCTGCTAACTGACTTATAGAAAACCGTGTCCCGTTTTGAGTTAAAAAATAAATGGTCAGTTTATTTATGCCTCATATTTGTCATTATTTTATACTTAGGTTGGTACATCAGTGGCGGATTTACCAGTAGGCTGACTAGGCTTGAGCCTAGGCTCTAGATTTTAGGGGCGGTAAATATGGTGATCAGTTTTTTATTTGCCCTCTTACAGAAATCAAAATATTTTTCTAAGACGGTTTTCTTATGTCTTGCACAACGAAATATACCAGACATCTTTCCGACGACTTTTCTTAATGTCTTGTTCCCTCGACCCACTGCGTCGCATTGCATTGCCCGCCCGCATTATTACTTCGTTTTCGCTGACTTTTATTCTTTTTGCTCGGCTCCTAATTGCCTATAACCTTCCTCAATAAACGGGCTATCAAATGCAAAAATATTTTTTTAAATCTAGTCGTTCCAGAGATTACCCCTTACATACAAACTTACAAACAAATTTTACCTCTTTATAATATTAGTATACATTTATATCATAATTAAAGGATTTCATCAGGATTAAAACATTTACTTAAGTCTAGAACTGTTCACGAAGCGAAATTCGCACTAGATTCGGAACAGGATAGTCCTTGGAAATGCCATGACGGTTGCCTTGATGTAACTCTTTTCTTTTTTTGGATGGGAAATCATCAAATAACTTCTCCCGCTCTGGGCGGAGCGGGAGGGTGTGTCAGACTCTTGTCAGACTCTTAAGAGTCTGTAGTTACTGAGGCCCCTGGCAACAAAGGCAACGGAAGGCCGTTGCCTTTGTTGCCAGGGGCCTCGGTAACCCTTTTGTACCAATGGCTCTTTATAGGATGATGGCGTCTTTCCATCTAGAATATCTTCTGAATTGAGAAATTTAATAAGAGTCTCTTCAGTTTCGTGTGATGTAGATTCCTTTGCATTTTCTATCGGTGCCATGAGGACGATTATAATAGTAAATATTAACGTTATCTTCATTTTAATTTAATTCAGAGTAATTATAAGATAATGATTTATAAGCAACGATAATGCTCTTATTTATAGATACGCATGTTTGTACATTAAAAAACGCCTTTTAATAGCTTTATTTTATACTTATACAAACGTGTCTTTGTAATATGCATAATTTGTCTAGTCCAGTAGGTACAAATGAGTAAGGCACGTTAAGCTTTGCATCCGACGCCTGCTATGTTAAAGGCCAGCCACTTCAGGCTTAGCTTATAACCTTAATAAAGACTGGTCTTACGATAACGCCACTTATTGCCCTTCTATTTATTTTACTACTTACAAATTAACATGGTGGCCCCAACTTACGAATTATGTAGATTGTCGTTTTGAACCTTGAGTCCCAGAAAGGCTGTAGGTACCTACTTTGTGCAATTTATTTCATCACCGATATCCTAGGAACAACCAAACAATTACATATGACGTCCACCAACACCACACACTAGGCTTGCATAGTGGATTACGGCTCATTCCATGTAACATCGAGGAAGCCTGATTCCCAGCAGTGGGTACGACTTTTTGTGGGTATGTGAGATTTTGGAAACCAGCCATCTTTTCCGGGCTGGTTTTTATTAGAGTTCATAGATAAAATAGGTTGCCGTCTGTTCCACAGACGGGAATATTGTCTCTATGGGTATCCATAGAGACAACAATCGCGGTTGTGGAACACCACAATCCTCTCCTATCCTGAACGCACCGACAATCCATACCTTCTATCCTGTATGTTTAGTTTATGTTTAGTGTGTATGTTGAGTGTACGTGTTACTTGGTATATGATAAGGTACATTTAATAATGCTAAAACAAAAGATTGAGATACTTTTAACTTTTTATTGAAACAACATTACATTAGGTTACAACTAGCTTAATCTACACTCTGAAATTCACTATTAGTGCGTGGCGTGACTGGGTTCATGGCTCACGTGCTCGTGCGTGAAGGTCTCCTCTTGTTGGTCGTGCGCTTTGTGCTGCACGGGTTCATCCACCAGCCGGTACGAGCCAGCCGCAGTGGCAGCAGCGTATGCAGGGGCGACGTGAGCTTGAGATTCCACCATGTGTCCCGGCACTATCGTGGGCGAGCAGCTGAACAACATGGGCACGCTGCAGCCTCCGACGTTAGCGTTGGGGAACACCCCAAGTGCAGTCCCGGACGTGGCCTGCGTCAGCACCCGCCCACCAGCAGCAGACAGAGCAGGAGACACGCCTGCTACTCCAGCAGCACCATATCCTCCCAGCCTCGCCATCGGCACATGCCCCTGCATGATCTGGTCCATGTCGGAGAAGCCCAACAACTCAGACTCCGGCTGTTCGTCTACGGAGCGGTAGTGCGGCGCGGCGTATCCGTATTGTGGAACAGCTGCATATCCATCGTATGATGGAGCGGAGAAGGCTGCTACTGGCACGGAGCTAACGGGAAGCTGCACGGCGCCGGCAGATGCACACGGAGACGCGTACTGTTGGCCATACGGTGCCCGCCGCTCCCGTAGGAACGCTTCTATTTGTTGTATTTGTTTCTTGTTCACGTACCGCGGCTGCTCCCCTTCAGAGTACGTAGGGGCTCCTGCGACTGACAGGGCCACAACGGCGAATAGACCAGAAAATAATATCGACTTCATGGTGACTGTGCTATGCCGTGACCACCGAGACACTAATATTTATACATAAATTGCAAGAGACTTTTTGATCAAATATTATTACTTAGGTTGCAGTCTACACAAGTATACTAAACAAGTACTTGACCGAGATATTTCTGCAAACTCAGATGCTTGATCTCACCAAAGTACAACTAAGGCCGCTCTATTCATAATATGATGTATCCGATATCTACAACTAAATGTTTGCATCCTTGAATGCGTAAATGCGTAGGTACGAACTCGCGTTACTGAAAGATACGATACAACCATACATCCAAAAACCGGCCAAGTGCGTGTCGGACCACGCACAATGAAGAGTTACGTTATAGTAGGCTATGTGCCTGCCGGAGGCTCTACGCGGGGGTCGTGCGGTCCATGGCCCTCTACGGGGCTCCTGTATGGGCGCGCTCTCTGGCGCTGCGGCCAGCCCGCCGGTTGAGCGCGGCCCAAAGGGTCATGGCCATCCGGATGGTTCGGGGATACCGCACGGTCTCCTGTGAGGCAGCGAGCCTCCTTGCCGGATTGCCGCCATGGGATCTGGAGGCAAAAGCCCTCGCGCACGTATGGGAGTGGCGCGAGGAGGCGAAACGCCGGGGCGTAAGTCCGCTGCCGCGAGAAATCGCGGCACAGCGGACGGAGCTCCGGCGGGATCTCATGGCGTCATGGAAAGTACGGTTGTCGCAACCCAGTGCTGGGCACGCCACGATTGCGGCGATAAGTCCCCTCTTTGAGGAGTGGCTGGAGAGGCGCCACGGCGTCCTCACCTTCCGCGTGACGCAGGTCCTCACCGGACACGGCAGCTTCGGGAGGTTCCTGTGTCGGATAAGGCGGGAGGAAACGTCCGGGTGTCACCACTGTGTGGATCGCCTGGAGGACACGGTGGAGCATACGGTGGAGGTCTGCCCGGCTTGGGCAGAGCACCGCCGTGTCCTCGTGGAGGCGATCGGCGGCAGAGACCTCTCGCGTCCGGCCCTGGTTCAGGCCATGGTACGGAGCGAGAGGGCATGGGCAGCCGTCACCTCCTTCTGCGAAGCAGTAATGCTCGCAAAGGAGGAGGCGGGACGGTTGAGGGAAAGGCACGTTTCGCGCCCTCTCGCCCCTAGCCGCCGCAGGAGACGCCCAGGGCGTCGGGAATCCCGGGCGGATTTCCGGCCACCGTAGGCGCGGGCTTGCGGACGGTGAGCAATGGGTAGCTCACCGTCCGGTAAGGACCAGGCCCGGGTCGACGGCGCGTCGTATTCCACGCGCGCCTCAAAGAGATGTCGTCAGCACAAAAGTAGGGGTCCACTAGGGCCGATGCCTGCCGGGGTCGCGGGAAGGTACTTATGGGTCACCGAGGCCCCCGCAACACAGGCAACAAGAAGGAATACGGGTGGGTTTTAGTCAGTAAGAGTCTGACACACCCTCCCGCTCCGCCCAGAGCGGGAGAAGTTATTTGATGATTTCCCACCCTAAAAAAAAAAAAAAAAAAAAAAGGCTATGTGCGAGAACGAGTTTAATGCGCAAAAATGTCTGCTACATGGCGCCAGTCATTTATAATCAATTACCGAGGAGTTGGAGAGAATTAAACTTGACGTTATTTAAAAGAAAACTTCGATTTTTTTAGTAGACAAAGCCTATTTAAGTGTGACGGCCTTTTTCAATAGAGAAAGGAATTTCTTGATTACTTTTTTAATGATTATAAATTGAAAAATATGACATTTAATTAATTTTATTTAATTTTAATTTTATTCCATTAAGAAATAAGTTGACTGCAGAAGAATTGTGTATGTAATATGTGGACAAATAACTATTGAAGCTTTTCATAATTAAATTGTAATCATAGCTAATCAATATTTATATTGACATTAGAATATTATTATGTACTTAGCATCTCTCGTGTATTTTTGTACTTTTGCATGCCTTCGGGTTAAATATGGCTGTTGCTAATTATATTTTTTATGTCACCGTGTTTTGTTCCCATATTTGCGAAATAAATATGTTATCTTATCTTATCTACGTAGTTGGGATGAATTTATCCCAAAAACAAACAACATTGTAGTTGAAAAACATGTTCTCCCATAAATCGATATACGTCAAGGTGAATTCTCCAACTGCAAATGTAAGTTAGTCGACTATAGTAATAGTCGACCAACTTACATTCGTCGTTAAAGAGTACGTTAACCTGTAAAGCCTACTTAGCTGTGATAGTTTTCAATTCGTTTTTAATTTCGTTTTTTAATTTCGTACTACTGGCGTGATTTTTTTCATGTATCCATCAAAATTCAGTAGTTTTAACAACAATTTTGCTGGCACCGGGGGACAAACTTAAATCTAACAAAAATGAGTGATTTAATGATTATTACTTGACAGAAAAAAATGTTAAGTATGTAGTGGTTAACATTTTTTTCTGTCAAGTAATAATCAATACTTTATTTGCATTCCACAAAGTGTGTGTGTTTACAAGGGTCATGGCCATCCGGATGGTCCGGGGATACCGCACGGTCTCCTGTGAGGCAGCGAGCCTCTTTGCCGGATTTCCGCCATGGGATCTGGAGGCAAAAGCCCTCACGCACGTATGGGAGTGGCGCGAGGAGGCGAAACGCCGGGGCGTTACTCCGCTGCCGCGAGAAATCGCAGCACAGCGGACGGAGCTCCGGCGGGATCTCATGGCGACATGGAGAGTACGGTTGTCGCAACCCAATGCTGGGCACGCCACGATTGCGGCGATAAGTCTCCTCTTTGAGGAGTGGCTAGAGAGGCGCCACGGCGTCCTCGTCTACCGCCCGACGCAGGTCCTCACCGGACACGGCAGCTTTGGGAGGTTCCTGTATCGGATAAGGCGGGAGGAACCGCCCGGGTGTCACTACTGTGTAAATCGCCCGGAGGACACGGTGGAGCATACGGTGGAGGTCTGCCCGGCTTGGCAGAGCGCCGCCGTGTCCTCGTGGAGGCGATCGGAGGCAGAGGAGATCTCTCGCGTCCGGCCCTGGTTCAGGCCATGGTACTGAGCGAGAGGGCACGGGCAGCCGTCACCTCCATCTGCGAAGCAGTAATGCTCGCGAAGGAGGAGGCGGGACGGTTGAGGAAAAGGCAAATTTCGCGCCCTCTCGCCCCTAGCCGCCGCAGGAGACGCCCTGGGCGTCGGGAATCCCGGGCGGATTTCCGGCCACCGTAAGCGCGGGCTTGCGGACGGTGCGCACTGGGCAGCTTACCGTCCGGTAGGGACCAGGCCCGGGTCGACGGCGCGTTGTATTCCACGCGCGCCTCAATGAGATGTCGTCAGCACAAATGTAGGGGTCCACTAGGGCCGATGCCTGCCGGGGTCGCGGGAAGGTACTAAAGGGTCACCGAGGCCCCTGGCACAGGCAATCCTTCTGCTCCGCCCAGAGCGGGAGAAATTATTTGATGATTTCCCACCAAAAAAAAAAAACAAAAAAAAAACTGACTGACTCACTCGACTGCTGTGGGCTGATGATGAAGTAATGGTAAACAACGTAATGACGAAGCTACGTATAATATTATTATTTTGTCGTTTAATAATTTATTTTCTTTCATAACTTATTATATTTTTAAATATTTCTTAAAATAAAAATAATATTTGAAAATAATTTAAGAATATAAAAAGCAGGGTCCCAGCTACTGGTGGTTAGGGAGACAAGAACCTTGTCACAATGCGTAGAGTAGTTACTGCCTTCTGAATTAGGCCCTCGATCCAAACCAACATCCAACCGCGAGAGCATAGAGAGATGTTGATCGAGGCTATCAGCCATCGGGCCATTGACCATTACGACAATCGGCACAATGACAACCAAACTCACATTCCACATGTCAACAACCTCGTGTGCGTCGGGATATTTTATTTGTTTCTCTTTTTTAGCTTTCACGAGGTTCTCGTCATGTGTTATGGTAACATCGACATTATTATTTTCATTGTAATTATAATAGGGACCCCTATTATATTGCAATTAATCTGGCACCAATCAAGACTCCGCGCTACTACTTAAACATTCCTATTGGAGGCAGCTCGGAGTCACATCTAAGAATGTCTAACATAAACTTTCAATGACACTTTGCGTGGTGAAGTTTTTGAAGAACATTTGAAAACTGTCGTACAACGAAGAAGTCTGCGCGAATATAAATTATTCTTAACTAGCAACCCACTCCAGCTTCGCACGGGTTGTTTTTGTTTAGGTGGGAAATTATCAAATAACTTCTCCCGCTCTGGTCGGAGCGGGAGGGTGAGTGAGACTCATACTGACTAAAACCCACCCGTGTTTCTTCCATTGCATTGGACCCCTACACTTGTGCTGATGACATCTCTTTGAGGCGCGCGTGGAACACAACTTTCGCACGGGTAGCAGAGCATATACGCCGACATTTTTTTCTGGCGTTAGTGTCCTATCAGCCTGTTGCGACGAGCATGAGGGTTAGATTAAAAATGTAATGATGCAAATATTACTTGGAGTATTTTAGATCGTCATATTTCAGCCAATTTTCACAAAACCCTAATGAATTATACACCTAAACCTTCCTCACGAATCACTCCGTCCATTGGTGTAAACCGTATGAAAATCCGATGGTACTCGTAGTTTTTGAGTTTATCGCGATCAGACAGACAGATGCGACGGGGACTTTGTTTTATAATATGTGGTGATACGATGTACAGCTCTATCGTAAAGTGCTTCTACGCTACGGGGTTCTTCTCCCGTACGGATCAAATTAATATTTGTATATCTATAGCCTACAAATTGTTGCATCGTAGCCATAGTCTCACTGTCCATCCCGTCAGAAATTGCAAGCGTAATTATGGATACATTATTTAACATTCGTCACCTATAGTTAGGAAGTTTCGTACAAATTCCATATTGTATACCAGCATTTCATAATAATCACGTGCGGTGCGCAGAATCGAATATGTAGCGTCAACGTAACTCGTACTATTTTTGAACAAATGATTGAATTTACATGCTCGCCCTACATTTTAAGTGTGTCAAATGTTGATAATATTATATCTTCACGCTTCAATTTCTGATCGTGGTGCCGAGCACGATTTGAAAGTTCCGTCACTGACGGATACCTTCATGGTATCCGTTTCACCGATTTTATAAAATAAATCCCTCCACACAGTCTACATGCACAAACACCTTTCTCGTACAGAAAAGGAACGAGTACTCGTATTCGGTTGCTGACTTAGAAGCATGTTGGCGATTTCGATTCACCAAGTCCTGTAGGCCAATTCCCGTAATTAACGTTGAAAATCTATTCGCAACTACCTACCCTACCTACCCTACCCACCCTACCTACCCTACCTAGCCTACCCACCCTACCTACCCTAAAAGTATCGCTAGTAGTTTTCGACATATTGAGACTGAGATTAAAATGCGAACGGACTTACAAATAAGAATTGCCTGTTGGAATTCGTATGTTTTCATTTACCGTAATACAATAATTAATTGATATTTTCCCATTCCACTATGGCCGATCTTGACGGTATCTTAAAAAGAACCAGCTCATTATCATTTGTACGCCTATCGCCTAGAACCCCATATGGCTCGAGTTAAGTAATGTGATGGGACTTTATGCCTCATATTTGTCAGGTCCGTTTTGTCATTATACTTATACTTAGGTAGGTACATCAATGGTGGATTTACCAGTAGGCTGACTATAATTGAGCCTAGGCTCTAGATTTTAGGGGTGGTAAATATGGTAATCGGTTTTTTTTGTCCTCTTACAGAAATCAATAAGATTTTTCTAAGACGGTTTTCTGTTGTCTTGCAGAAAGAAGTCTAGACAGCTTTCCGACGACTTTTCGATTTTTTTTATTCCCTCGACCCACTGCGTCGCATTGCATCGCCCACCCGCATTATTACTTCGTTTTCGCTTAGCGTACTTTCTGACTTTTATTCTTTTTGCTCGGCTCCTAATAGCCTATAACCTTCCTCAAGAAATGGGCTATCAAATATTTTTCAAATCTAGTCGTTCTAAAGATTAAGAAGAAGTTTGTATGTGGGGGAGCCCCCACATCCAAACTTACAACCAAATATTACCTCTTTATAATATTAGTATAGACTTCCATCATAATTAAAGGATTTGATCAGGATTTAAATACATATCTACTTAAGTCTAGAACTGTTCACAAAGCGAAACTCTCACTAGAAGTCCTTGGAAATGACATGACCGTAGCCTTGATGTAACTCTGGGTAATCTTCTGATACCTTATAATGACTGAGACCGGTTGAATGTCAATTGTCCTGGTAGAGACATCCGTGGAAGAAGATACCAACGGCTCTTTATATGATGATGGCGTCTTCCCATCTAGAATATCTATCTCTTTTGAATTGAGAGATTTAATATCTTCAGTTTCGTGGGATGCATATTCCTTTGTGTTTTCTATCGAATTACATTAAAATGAAGATAACGTTAATACTTATTCTGTCCTCATGGTACCGATGAGGACAGAATAAGTATTAACGTTATCTTCATTTTAATGTAATTCAGTAATTATAAGATAATGATTTATAAGTAGCGATAATGCTCTTATTTATAGATACGCATGTCTGTACTTTAGAAAACGCCTTTCATAGCTGTGTTTTATACTTATGTAAACGTGTCTTTGTAGTATGCATCATTTGTCTAGTCCAGTAGGTACACACGGCTACAAATCAAGCTATACATTTCCAGTATAAGCTGATCAAACTCAAACTCAAACTCAAAGCATTTATTTCAATTAAACCATTTATAGGCACTTTTGAATTGTCAAGGAGTCGGTCAGTTAGAAATATGAAGCTATTTGCCCATTCCAAAGCGTAGTAGGTACCTATGGAGAAGAACGGGCAAGAAACTCCATGGACACTCTTTTAAATTAAATTGATACATAAAGATTAGTACAAAATCTCGCATTGTATAGGATTTCCATACAATGCGAGGTCAGCGAAAACTGGAAATGTATAGCTTGATGTGTAGCCGTGTGTACAAATGAGTAAGGCACATTAAGCTTTGCTTCCAACGACTCCTATGTAACAGCCACTTCAGGCTGATAACCTTAATAAAGGCTTGATCTTACGATATTGCCACATAATGTCTATTTATTTTACTACTTACAAATTAACATTTTGGCCCCAACTTACGAATTATGTAGATTGTCGTTTCGAATCTTGAGTCCTAGAAAGGCTATACCTACTTTGTGCAATTTATTTCATCACCGCTATCCTAGGAACAACCAAACAATGACATATTACGTCCACCAACCCGCACTAGGCTAGCATAGTGTATTACGGCTCATTCCATGTAACACCAAGGTAGCCTGATTCCCAGCAGATGGTACGTACTTTTTGTGGGTATGTGAGAATTCGGAATCCAGCCATCCTTGCCGGGTAGGTTTTTTATTAGGGTTCATAGATGAAATAAGTTGTCGTCTGTTCCACAGACGCGAATTTTGTCTCTATGGGTATCCACAGAGACAACATTCGCGGCTGTGGAACACCACAATCCTTACCTATCCTGAACGCATCGACAATCCAAACCTTCTAACCTGTATGGTTCTTTATATTTAGTGTGTATGTTGAGTGTACATGTTACTTGGCATGACTAGGTACATTTAATAATGCTAAAACAAAATATTGAGATACTTAACTTTTTATTGGAACAACATTACATTAGGTTACAACTAGCTTAATCTACACTCTGAAATTCACTATTGGTGCGTGGCGTGACTGGGTTCATGGCTCATGTCCTGGTGCGTGAGCGTCTCCTCGTGTTGGTCGTGCGCTTTGTGCTGCACGGATTCATCCACAAGCCGGTACGAGCCAGCCGCAGTGGCAGCAGCAGCGTATGCAGGAGCGACGTGAGCATGAGGTTCCACCATGTGTCCCGGCACTATCGTAGGCGAGCAGCTGAACAACATGGGCACGCTGCAGCCTCCGACGTTAGCGTTGGGGAACACCCCAAGTGCAGTCCCGGACGTGGCCTGCGTCAGCACTCGCCCACCAGCAGCAGACAGAGCAGGAGACACGCCTGCTACTCCAGCAGCGCCATATCCTCCCAGCCTCGCCATCGGCACATGCCCCTGCATGAACTGGTCCATGTCGGAGAAGCCCAACAACTCAGACTCCGGCTGTTCGTCTACGGAGCGGTAGTGCGGCGCGGCGTATCCGTATTGCGGTACAGCTGCATATCCATCGTATGATGGAGCGGACAAGGCTGCTACTGGCACGGAGCTGACGGGAAGCTGCACGGCGCCGGCAGACGCACACGGAGACGCGTACTGTTGGCCATACGGTGCCCGCCGCTCACGTAGGAACGCTTCTATTTGTTGTATTTGTTTCTTGTTCACGTACCGCGGCTGCTCCCCTTCAGAGTACGTAGGGGCTCCTGCGACCGACAGGGCCACAACGGCGAATAGACCAGAAAATAATATCGACTTCATGGTGACTGTGCTATGCCGTGACCACCGAGACACTAATATTTATACAAAAATGCAAGAAACTTTTTGATCAGATATTATTACTTAGGTTGCAATCTACACAAGTATACTAAACAAGTACTTGACCGAGATATTTCTGCAAACTCAGATGCTTGATCTCACCAAAGTACAACGAATCAGGCCACTCTAGTATTCATAATGCAATAGATACCATACATCGAAAAACCGGCCGAGTGCGTGTCCGACCACGCACAATGAAGAGTTACATAGTTGGGATGAATTTATCCCAAAAACAAACAACATTGTAGTTGAAAAACATGTTCTCCCAAACATCGATTTACGTCAAGGTGAATTTTCCAACTGCAAATGTAAGTTGGTCAACTATTACCTACTCGTTAACGTGTAAAGCCTACTTAGCTGTGATTGTTTTCCTTTTAATTTCGTTATATACTGCCGTGATTTTTTTCACATATCCAAAAACAAACAAGACACGTGACGTAGTCGAACAAAACTTAGCACTTTAAATCTTAATATTACGCAAACGAATCCCTAAATCAAAAAATGGTGTTCATAGACCTGCAATATTTTTGAACGGCCTACCCAACGATATCCCACACCATGGGCTAGACGAGAAAAAATATCATCTCCACATTACATGCATGGGTACCGTAAAAAAAATTGTTTTCAAGATTTTATTTTACCATTTTGTCGGCGTGATTAAAATGTATTACTAAGCGTGTCTGCGCTAAATCGGGGTCAGACAGACGAACATGGCGAAACTATAAGGGTTCCTTGTTGACTACGGAACCCTAAAATTCTTAATATAGTAATATTGATTCAGTTCAGAAGACTGATAAGCTACGTCTTTTAAAGCTTCATCTCTCTTACTACTTTGCTGTGCCCGACATGGTCCTTAATGATCACATATAATTTTAAGTTACCTCTTATGAACACACAAACACACACACATGTTAACTTTAAGTTAACCACCACCACCATGTTAGTTTTATTTTAAGTTGGCAAGTTACCTCACATGAAATAAAGTATTGAGTATTACTTGACAGAAAAAAAATGTTAAGTATGTAGTGGTGTTAAGTGCCCTCTATAAGGAGTGGGTAGAGAGGCGCCACGGCCTCCTCACCTTCCGCCTGACGCAGGTCCTCGCGGGACACGACAGCTTCGGGAGGTTCCTGTGTCGGATAAGGCGGGAGGAAACGCCCGGGTGTCACGACAGTGTGGATCGCCCGGAGGACACGTTGGAGCATACGGTGGAGGTCTGCCCAGCTTAGGCAGAGCACCGCAGTGTCTTCGTGGAGGCGATCGACGGCAGAGATCTCCGACCCTGGTTCAGGCCATGGTACGGAGCAAAAGGGGATTGGGCAGCCGTCACCTCCATCTGCTAAGCAGTAAAGCTGGCGAAGGAGGAGGCGGGACGGTTGAGGGAAAGGTCGGGAATCCCGAGCGCATTTCCGGCCACCGTAAGCGCGGGCTTGCGGACGGTGAGCAATGGGTAGCTCACCGTCCGGTAAGGACCAGGCCCGGGTCGACGGCGCGTTTTGTTCCACGCGCGCCTCAAAGAGATGTCGTCAGCACAAGTCCCTGAGCTACCCATTGCTCACCGTCCGCAAGCCCGCGCTTACGGTCCACTAGGGCCGATGCCTGCCGGAGTCACGGGAAGGTACAAAAGGGTTACCGAGGTCCCTGGCAACACAGGCAACGGAAGGGACATGGGTGGGTTTTAGTCAGTAAGAGTCTGACACATCCTCCCGCTCCGCTCAGAGCGGGAGAAGTTATTTGATAAATTCCCACCCAAAAAAAAAAGTTTGTAGTGGTATGGCGAGCAATTGGAGAGGCCTTTGTGCCTGTGGGCTGATGATGAGGTAATGGTAAACAACGTAATGACGAAGCTATGCGTAATATTATTATTTTGTTTTATAATTTTCTTTCATAACTTATTATATTCTTAAATATTTCTTAAAATAAAAATAATATTTGAAAATAATTTAAGAATATAAAAAAGAAAATAATTTAAGAATATAAGAATGTAAAAAATCGGGAGCTGGGTCAAAGCTACCGGTGATTAGGGCTGCAGTGACAGAAACCTCCTCACAACGCATAGAGTACTGCTTTCTGAATTAGGCCCTCCATCCAAACCAACATCCAACCGCGAGAGCATCGAGAGATGTTGATCGAGGCTATCGGCCATCAGGCCATTGGCCGTTACGACAAAAGGCACAATGACAGCCGACATCCACATGTCAACAACCTCGTGTGCTAATTCGAGATATTTTATTTGTTTCTGTCTCAGCTTTCACGAGGTTCTCGTCATGTGGAATGGTAACATAGAAATTATTATTTTCATTGTTAAGTCCCTCTATGTACAATAGCAATTGCAATTAATCTAGCTTAAATCAAGACTCCGCGCTACTATTTAAACTTAAATTCTTATTGGAAGCAGCTCGGAGCCCCAACTAAGAAATTCCTAATATAAACTCTCAACACTTTGCGTGGTAGAGTTTTTGAAGAACATTTGAGAAATTGTCGTGCCTCTTAGTGTCATATAAGCCTGTTACGACGAGCACGAAGGGTTAGATTAAAAATGTAATGATGTTCATCCTACTTGGAGTATTTTACTTCGTCATATTTCAGCCAACTTACACAAAACCTTAATGAATGATACACCTAAACCTCATGAATCACTCCGTCCATTGGTGAAAATCGAAAATCTGTTCGGTAGTTTTTGAGTTTATCGCGATCAGACAGACAGACGCGGCGAGGGGTATTTGTTTTATAATATGTGGTGATACGATGTACAGCTCTATAAAGTGGGTGACCATTGACTTCTACACTACGGGGTTTGACTCCCGTACGGATCAAATTAATATTTGTATATCTATGTATAGCCTACAAATTGTTGCATCGTAACCATAGTCTCTCTGCCCTTCCCTTCAGATATTGCAAGCGTAATTATGCATGATTCACAGATATTTAACATTCATCGCATATAGTTAGGATGTTTCAAGGTACAAATTCCATATTATACCAATATTTCATAATAATCACATTAATCACGTACGGTGCGAAGAATCCAATATTCTACATCATTGGATTCTTCGCACCGTCATCAAAACTCTACTATTAATTTGAACAAATGATTGAAATTACATGCTCGCCCTACATTTTGAGTGTGCCAAATGTTATAATACGTATTATAACTTCACGCTTCTATTTCTGTTCGTGGTGGCGAGCACGATTTGAAGGCTTATTGGTCGATCCGCACGAATTTATTCGCCCGAAACGGGTGAATCGACACGTTTAAATAATGTGATGTTTTCTGAGGAATGATGTTTTCGCATGAATTTAATTTATTAGTGGGCGAATCGACAACTCCAGAAGTACGTATTAGGCAATTAATTGGCACAAAATATTTTCTTTTATCACAAAATATTTACTCATAAACATTTGCTAAATAAAATATAAACTTGTACAAAAATGAGGTCGTTTCGTAACGTCGCAGACGCCTTTCGGCTGAAATGATGAGGGACATTGACGCGCAACCTGTTCAGCCATGGTTCAACCATGGAAAAGCACAAAATTCTGACTAAAAAAAACAACGCAAACCCTGCGTTGTTTTTGTGTTCTTTAATCAGTTATAAAAGAAAAATTTGCTTGTCCATACATTTTGACCCGAGTAGGTATTGCGCACTTTTGTAGGAAACAGCTGTTTTATTTTTTAATAACCGTCGAAAAATTACAGCGCAGGAGGTTCATCTCATATTATATATTATATCGGGGGTGTAAATGTAAAACTCACTAAGTGACGTTTTTACGAAAATTATCTGATAATCTTTGAGACAAAAGTGTCTAAGTTTATTATGTTTACCACATGTTTAACAAGTTTTTTTGTAAAAATGTCACTTACTGAGTTTTACCATTACACCCACGATATATATAGATCTCATTTGAGGTATTTTTGACACTTGAGATTAGAATGCGAACGGTCATCAAAATGCGAGAATTTGCCTCCCGGATGTAGGTACCTATGTTGTACCTATGTTTTCATTTCCCATAATACAATTGTTATACGATCATATTCCACCATGGTCGATCATATGGCTATCTTAGTTAACTGTTACGCCTAGAAACAATTTGGGTCATCTGAATAGAACCCCTAGTTAGATAATATATGGGACTTTTTGCCTCATGTTTTGTCAGGTGCGTTTTATCATTATACTGAGGTAGGTAGGTACCTACCTATTTAAGATTCAGCTTAAGGTGTAGCTGAAGGTTTATTATACCTGGACAGTTCTGCACCAGGACGCATTGTTTGGAGAACTCGTCCCTGACGAAGCCCGCTGAACATCGGCACCCGACGCGGCAGTCCCACGTCGATGGACACATATCTATAATAATGGCATTTGTTTAACCAAAGGAACTTTATATTCTTAGATACTCACGCTGACGGGTTCCGTTCAGGAAATCGCGGGAAAGACCTGAATAAGACTCGCACAGACCAGGGAAGCATGGCATAGAAGGGAGGAAGCCTATACTCAGTACAGGAGGAGCAAGGCTGCCAAAGATGAGGTTGACACTCGAAGTGTAACCATATCAACTTGTCCTGCATAGTTTCATTACCTGTGGCTAACATCCTTAGATTAACACAAGTGGGAGGACATCTCCACCCGCACAGAGAGAACTCTTCATGATCCCGCAAACACGTAGAAGTCCTGAACAACATGACATTTCTTGTACAAAATAATAACAAAACGCTAGCCGTCAACATGGACGTAAGTAGTTATCAACAAGCAAGTTACGAGTTATCGCTAGATTGTGATTGATTTGTTTACAAGTGTATAAAATAATAATAAAAAAAACTGAACTAGCTATTTGGCAGATGATGCTCGTCAATCCCATAAAGGATAACTGCACAATGATAAACAATTTCTTTTTCCCCGAAATGTGACTTAAATTTTCCAACTAAACGTGCGGGGATTAAAATGAGGTATAGTCTTTCAACGGCAGTTAGCTGATGTTATAGGTAAGGAGTAACTTAAGCTACTTTTATTTCGGAAAAAGCCACGCGGGCGAAGCCGCGGGCATCAGCTATTTTATAAATAAGAGTCTATTTCGACACCCTTGCGCCATCTCACGTTCCAAGCAAAACTGGCTGCGCTGGCGCCGCTAAACTAGAAGGCGTACACATGAATTCTATATGTGAATATTTTAGTATTGTAGTAAAATACTTCAAGAAATAAATTCAGGAAGTACCTAATGTTTACCCAAAGCATAAAAAACGATATTACTTTCAAACTACATTCGTGATTTTTTTTTTTGTATAAACAGACTATTTTACTATCTATAATTCTATCTGTGATTTTTACAATTATTCATATTTTCGTTACTAAAACTAAATATTCCCTTTGAAAACGAACGGCGTGGCGCGGCGCGACGCGCATTTGTATGGCCCAGGTCAACGGCGATTGGTAATCGACACTTAAGGGAACTACAGTTTTGAGCTGTTTAGGATCGAAACGCTCGGCTGCGGGTTGCCTTTTTAAGGAAATTTCTCGCCGACAGATCGGCACTTCACATGACCAGGTTGAGTTCGAAGAATTAGCATTGCCATTCAACGTGGCAATGCTGCCAGTCTTCTGGGCACGTTTCCGGATGACATCGATGCAAACGAGTACCTACTCGTCGGTACTCGTCCGCATCGCTGTCATTCGGAAACGTGAAAAAAGTAACAGACCTACTCTTTTGTAATTATTTTGTATATTTAGTTAGTCATTTAATTTAGTACCTAGTCTAAATAGTTGTGAGAGTTTATAGGTATTTGGTCTAGACCGTGGTCCGTGGTGGTTTGGTCTTACCAAGGGGTATCGTGTTACCCAGTAAATGGGTTGTGGAGCAGTGGCGGTAGCTTCATATAAGCCCAAAAGCCCGGCATGCCTTACTAAAATGCTCGATAGAGAATTTATTGTACCTAACCAGTAGTTTATGAGAAGATTGCGATGATACATACGTAGATACGTAGGTACCTACATACTCAGTCGAAAACTGAACTTTCTTTTTTTGAAATCGGTTAAAATTTTAGTGGGCTTGCGTTATTTTGAAACCCTAGGCACGCCACTGTTGTGGAGGTCAGATAGGCAGTCGCTCCATGTAAAGTACTGGTAAATTCAGCTGTATCCGGTAAGACTGGAAGCCGACCCTAACATAGTTGGGAAAAGGCTAGGCAGATGATGATGGTCTAAACCGTGAGAAGTGGAAAGAGTGGAAAAATAATCTAAAGGCCCCTTTGCCCAGAAGTAGAACAGCATGGGCTGAAGATTATTTATTTGGTCAACTATGCTAGGTCATTCATAAAATCAACACTTTAAGGGCAGTTTGTGCACACCGGCCAAGTGCGTGTCGGACCGTAGTTGGGATGAATTTATCCCAAAAAAAAACTTAATATTGTAGTTGAAAAACCATCGCAATACGTCACGGTCAATTCTTAAAGTTGTGTTAAACCTGCAAATTAACCATTTTCGGACCTTTTCCTTTTCTTGGACTGTGAGACTGCTTGCCAAATTTCATGATTCTAGGTCAACGGGAAGTAGGTACCCTACAGGTTTTGATTTATTTGCGAGTATCAAAATATGTCACATCTTTATGTGACCTTGCTAATACTACCTACATTTAAACCGTATTTTATTATTGCGTTGACTTGAGCTTGATTTTTTTAGAGCTCCAAGGAACCGTAGGCCTACGTAATTGATATTAATTTCAACTTGATATCTCCGCATTCCTGAGAAAAAGAGTTTTAATAGACAGACAGACAGACATACGGACAACGAAATGATCCTATAAAGGGTCCCATTTTTTCTTTTTGAGGTAAGGAACCCAAAAAAGGACTTACCATTAAGTAGGTAGTTCAAAGATTGAACATGTTTGGCCTGTACTGATGTTGCAGACCTTTTTGGTAAACACACCCTCGATACATCGAGAGATCATTCATTGTCCGGGGTAACTTTTGAAAAGTAAGAATTGTTACTTTCAGTTGTACTATTTTGGCCTACACCACTTATTCATCAGTATCTACTGTTCATCCCAATGTCCTAAAGAAGCGTGAAGATATAAATGAATATAACGCATTGGTATACAACATGACTGCAATAACCTTGGACGTATGGTCGGCAAAATATGTGTGGACGTGACATTATGAAATAAAAAGTGAAGATGTCCACTTTTACAAACAATGATTTGTCATCATTGTTTGTAATGAAGCATTTCTCAACCGCATACTTCACCTACATTTTACAAATAAACAATTTATTGTGCTTAACTAATACCTACATGACTTCATATGTTTTCTAGATTGATTAAGGCGCTGACAAGACCCAATTGACCAAAATAGGCTTCTCTTAAGAAAAAAAAATGTCAAATCTGTATAGTTTGTGGTAGCGGAAAAAATATATGTTAATTTTAAACATATTTCTTAGAACTTAACGTTAAACTAACCTCTTACCTTGAGTTCTAATCCAAAATATCTGCATTAAATATCAACATACGTTAAATCAAAAACGTCTTATTTGAATGCAGAACTTGGTTGTTTTTTATGTTCGATTACTCAACTCAATTTTGAGTAAATAGATAATTGCTTCATATTTTGCAATAAATTACAAGTGTTGTGTCATCGCCCTTCTCTTCTTTTCTATGCAATCTGACAGTGACCGCGGTTTAGGTGTTGTCAGCGTACGCTGGTATGCATTTGCGTACCTACCTCGGTAAATAAAGTTATAGGGATGGGACGGAGAATGCCTGTAAAAATATATATGACATTTTTGAAAACCAGCTCCCTAACTGCGTAGCACACTATCAATCATAATCTGGTGATGATTTCGAAGGATATTGCTAATCCATTGCTTCATATGTTCGAAAATGTTGTCTGCAAAACAACGTAAAAAACGCATGAATGTTGATGAACTGTCAAAATGAAACGCATTGCTACTGATAGTGTGTTACGCAATTACCCGGCTGGTTACCGAAACACGAGTTTAGGGTACGAGGTATCCACTGTTTAGTGAAGGTAGCCCCTCCCCCTATTAAATCAGGATCCCACATTTATTGTAGAATTAGGGACAGCAAAACCGACCATAAATTCTTAGTTAATGCCTAAACAATTACCCTCTTTTCATAACCAACCAAAACGTTGCTTAAAAATGGTTTAACAGACGCTAATTAGATACTTCTTTAGGCAACGTTTATCAATAGGTGAGGTAATGGTGAGATGCCTCTTACAATAAATTATTTTATAGGTAGGTAGGTACGTAACATATTACAGATGATTTCCTGAAACTAATTTTCAGTAAACAATGGAAAAATAGGTAAGTATGAATATCTGCTAATAAATAAATGCATCTGCCTACATAATGCAAAGTTTTATCGAAGAATTTAATCATAGATAGAGCAGAGCGTCTTTATCTTAATAATCAGACAAGATAACCAAACTCTTTGAATAAGAAAACTGTACGTGCTATATCTATGTGAAATGGACACGATCTTCATTGCAACATGATTAATTTTGCCACCACTTGTCCCATTACTTTAATTAGTATAAAATGAATCTCTCTATCCTAAACGCCATCAGTTATCAACGTAAAGCCTAAGACTCATACATTACGTGTTAAATTAAAATAAGGTTCAATAATGCACGTGAAAAGTGCTGCTGTCGTTGCTGCATTAGTCGTTACCTGTGTGAGCGGCTATCCAAACTTATGGCATAGCAACCATCTCACTCCGGTCCATGGACTCTACGTAAAGCCTTCGACTGATGGGACAACTGGAGATCTGTTCGTCGCTGCCACTGAAGAAAGCGGAGCGAAGTCGCAATGGGCAGTTGATAAACCCATCAGCTTTTTGCCAGTTTCATCTACTGCTCAGCCACAAGCCACTGGGATTCCAATGGCCTATGCTTCAGGATATCCAACAACACACGACGAAAGTGCAACCCAAAAGCGTGCAGTGATGCCCAGTGCGATCCCAAGTGCGCCAGTTCAGTACGCCTACGCTATGCCCATGCCATCTGGTACTCAAGCTGAAGGTAATCAGGTCGCTTCGTACCCATACGCTTATACAATCCCTTCAAGTCAAGCCGAAACAACGAAGTGTGAGCATCAGGCTAGTGCTTCACAATACCCCTACCAGTTTCCCTTTCAAATGTTTTATCCGCAAATGGCGTCTGCTTACACCAACGCAATGAGCATACTCAAGGATGCAGGACTTAATGAGGATTCCGCCAGTACAGTGATGTCCCAGGCTGCACCAATGTGGTCCCCAGCTTCCTACGCCTATCCTATGTATGTGATGATAGACCCCAATGCGTGGAACCAGAACCAAGCTACAACTACTTCAACTCCTGCATCACCAGCATCAAACACGCAATCAGAAGAAAACACTCAAGCATAGAGAGTTAAATTTTAAACTAAAACTGTAACCTATAGTAATTTATTTTTTATGTAACAAAATGTGAAATTATTTCGTTTTCTTATTTTCTCAATACAATGCTTCCCAACGATTCCTGACTCCTAATTAGCAAGACAGGTCTAACGGGTCGGGACGGGTCTATTTACACGACGATTTTTAAAACACGCCTTGAATGAAAACGTCGTATATGCCCTATGGAAATCCCTTTAAGATGACCAGTGAAATAAAATAAACAGTACCTAAACTAAAATAAAGGTACATGTAAAGTATGAATAAAAAATCTAAATAAAACAATTAATTGAAATATTAGTGGTATTAAATCTTGTTGAATAATGAATGTTCATGTTTTACTATTAATTAGTGACCGACTTCATTCGTTTTTGTTTTCGGCCATTTTCGGCCAAAAAATCATGATTCGGCCATATTTCCTTTTTAGGATATAACTTCGGTGTGAATGGGGTCGGCTCGTGGTTTCACTCAGCTGACTTAAGGTGAATCCGCTGCTTGTAGCTCGCGAAATTCAAATTTTCTTACTTTTTGAGCTATTTGCGGGTCAGTGTCAGGTTGTATTGTTGTTGTTTATTTGCGATTATAACAGATAGTAGGTATTTACAGAATTATAATCATTAGAAGCATTAATACATCTCTTTAAGGCAGATTTTTTCCCCAATGTAATGATTTCATAAAAAAAGTCATTCAATGGAACAAATCTACGTACGTAACTTGTGATTCTAATAATTATAATTCTGTAAATACATATTTGTTATGGTAGCGAGTCATATTTTGATCAAGATACAACCTGATACTGACTACTGACCTGCAATTCCTGCAAATACAAAAACCGTAAGAAAATTTGAATTTCGCGGGCTATCACTGCGAATCCATCACCAATACACCACGGACGCGATTTTGTTTTGAAGTTGTGAAGGTATGAGGTATGTTATAGCGAGGATTTGTTAAATATTTTCTTCACGCGCATAAATTAATGGGTAAGTAATTACTTTTGTTTTTATTTCCGACATGCATTTAGAAAGACATTAGGTAGGTAACGTTTATTTTTTTTCTCTCAAATTGACAAAGGTCTCACTGAATTATCGTGTTTTAATTCTTTTAAAGCCTATATTTGCTCTTTCTCTTCAGTTACACCTGAAGAGAAAGAGCAAATATAGGCTAATAAATACAAACAATATTTCAGTGTACGGCCAAAATTTTAATTATGTCTAAATCATTTTCGTTTTCGGCCGAAAATAAGACTATAGCCAAAGCTTATTTTTCGTTTTCGTTTTCGTTTTTAGCTGAAAATCCATTTTTGGTCGAACACTACGAGTCTACCTACACCGTCCGTAGACTGTAGAGTTGGTGTATTTTTGGGTTGTTGGTAACACTGTCTAGAAATGTCAGATTGACAAGCGAAGCAACATGCTTTTAGAACTGCGACGATGAATAAAAACTAAAATAAACGTCGTAAATAGTTATTAAGCGAGTGAAGTGGTAATATTGATATAAACCAAGAATCAACTAAATAAGACAAAATGGTTTCCAAGAAAAAGAAGAAGGTATGTAAACATATCGCATAAAATCACAACACGTGTTTTTATTATTGGGTATAACCAATAAAATTTATCTTTCCGCAGTATTCATCCGGAGAAGGAGCACAATTTATGACCAGAAAGGCTGCCCTAAAGAAACTACAGTTGTCTCTCAAAGATTTCAGACGTATTTGCATATTGAAAGGTATTTACCCACGAGAACCTCGAAATCGTAAGAGGGCTCAGAAAGGCGTTGGCGGTATCAAAACATTGTACCATACAAAGGACATAAAGTTCTTACTACACGAACCTATAATATGGAAGCTCAGGGAGTTAAAAGTAAGTGTTTCAATATTTAAAACAGTATTTTTTTCATTAGTTTATGCAACATGGAACTTAAGTCATAACCAAATGTAATGTACTTTTTTTAGGTGTACCAACAAAAAATTCGTCGTGCAAGAGCTATGAGAGAGTACAAAAACATGAAAAAGTTCTTACGGGACTATCCAGATATAAACATAGATCACATTGTCAAGGAAAGATATCCTACATTTGTAGATGCATTGAGAGACCTGGATGACTGCCTCACTTTATGTTTCTTGTTCAGCACTTTCCCGTCCCTAAAGAAAGTACCCAGAGACCAGTCAATGCTTTGTAGGAGACTGACAGTTGAGTTCATGCACGCAGTAATAGCTGCAAAAGCACTCCGTAAAGTATTTGTGTCCGTCAAAGGCTACTATTATCAAGTTGAACTAGAAGGACAGACCATTACATGGATTGTGCCACATCATTTCTCATTCCAGGTTAATATTATTTATTACTTTATTCAAATATTTTGATCTTTTTTTACCTAATTTTTATTAACACAATCTCTTTCTACAGCCTCAAAACAAGGATGAAGTAGATTTCAAAATCATGTCAACATTTGTTGAATTCTACACAATGATGCTGGGCTTTGTCAATTTTAAACTATATCACTCTCTCAACTTGGTCTATCCACCTAAATTGACCGCAGCATTCACAGCTGATGACAAAGAGCTTATAGATGAGCATGCCTATGTGGCTGAGAGGATAGCAGCCATGAACTTGTCTTTAGCCAGAGTAGCGGGGTCCAATGATGCTGAAGAATTGCCAGAAATTGACATCTTCAATACAGAGGATGAGGATCCTCAGAAGTTAGAGGAAGCAAAACTTGAAGCAGAAAAGGTCCAGAAACTGAAGACAATGTTCAAAGGCCTCAAATTCTTCATAAACAGGGAGGTGCCCAGAGAGCCATTAGTTTTCATCATCCGTTGCTTCGGTGGTGAAGTATCCTGGGACAAAGATCACTTTGTTGGAGCCACATTTGAAGAATCCGATGAGAGCATTGCATACCACATTGTTGACAGACCCACCATGGACAAACAGTATCTCTCCCGTTACTATGTGCAGCCTCAATGGGTGTTTGATAGTGTCAATGCTAGAACACTGCTGCCTATCAATCAATATTTAATGGGAGCTGTTCTACCACCTCATCTTTCACCATTTGTTGATAAAATTAAAGATCAAGTTTATATTCCTCCTGAAGAAAAGGCTCTTAAGGATCCTAACTTCAAACCTTTGGGTAAGTTCTCATAAAAAAAATATTTATTCCTGAACACATTAAAACAATATTGTTTTTTGCAATTTAGTTCTTTATGTACTACATTATCCCAACATTTTATTTCTATGCACTAGATGATGACCAATCTGGCACTGACATAGAAGAGGCCAGTGATGAGGACAAAGAAGATGAGGAGGAAGTGGATTCTGAGGATGGTGATGCTGAAGCAGCTCTGGCCAAGCAGTACCAACAGGAGGTAGAAGAAGAATCAGACTCTGGTGACGATGATGGTGTGGACCCAGAGAAAAAGAAACTGGCTAAAGAGAAGGTAAGATGCAAGATTCTTTAGTAATTTTCGTTACTAAAAAGAGGGGATTGTAAATGAAAAAGTCACTCATTTTAATTGGCAGAAATGTTTTTTTTCCTGAAATTGGGTTGTTAAAACTTTTCATTCCCATTTTTTTTATTGCAGAAAAAAGCAATGGCTGTGACTTCTGGTGTGCCCCATAAAGAGCATCCCTACCAGAAAGAGATAGAAGACAAACAAGCATTCAGGCTGAGGGAGAAGCTTGTCCGCAAGAAGCACAGGAACCTTTATAAGAGCATGAAGGCTGGACAGGAGAAACGCAAGAAGGAAATATGGTTGCTAAGGAAAAAGAGGCGTCTTCATGACGAGAAAGCCAAGGAAGACAAGAAAACAGAAAAACGTAAACAAAGAGACCAAGCATTGGAAGCTTCTTCTGCTTAAACCATAAATAAAAACTTTATTTCAAAATAATCGTTTATTTTTATTTATTTCTGTATTGTGCTAATTAATTTTCAGTATAAATATTTACATCACAATATAAAAATTTGAAGACATTTCCTTCAAATAACAATTAAACAAGACAATCATAATAATATTAGTCATAAAGAAGCAACAAAATTACTTTGGTACTATTAGATATGGCTTATCACGCTAGGTTTTATAATACATATAATGTTAGTACCAACTTGGATATGAAGTACCAGATATATTGAATAAAAATAAATCTAGTTCTCTTTATCATAAATAAACTTTTTCTACATATTTGCTATATCGCACGAACTTGAGCAGATCAATGTGTCTATTATGTTGTAGATTTCTACCACAGGAATAAAATAAATGTCCATTCACACACTATAATAAATCTGTTCATAAATTAATGTACATTCATAAAGCGCCCTATTGCTTTAACCTATTGACCGCTACGCCAAAAAAGCAAAAACGTGCCCACGGCACCAAGCTACGAATTATTCCTTAAGATCTGTCATGTAGTCGTGACCGTGGCGTGCTGGGCACATTTTGCTCTGTCATCTATACATGACTGTGGCGGTCAAAAGGTTAATTGCTTTAATAAGCAATAGAAATTAATAGATTAATGATAATTATTCTAATCTTGAATTATCATCATCCATGTTGGAGTCGGTTTTCAGTCTAACCGGATGCAGCTGAATACCGGTATTTTAATGGAGCAACTGCCTATCTGACATCCACAACCCAGTTGAGTGATACGATACCCCTTGGTAGGATTAGTTGTCAGACTTTCGGGCTTTTGACTACCTGTAACGACTGTCAAAGATCTACATGATCTATCTGACCAAGGTTATGACCAGATATACACATTGACATTGATGAATTTTATTTATGCAATGACATGAATAATTACTCTGTGTAGTATTATATTATGTGGGTCTGTGTTTAATTTTGTTGTTATTCTCAGTTAGTTTTTAACATGGTCTGGCAGTTGAGTATTTTTTGCGGCCTAGCCAAATGTTCTTTCTTTGGTATTGTTCGTTGAATCGTTGAGCTCCTTTAGTTATGAGTTGAGCTGCACAACTACTGACAAATGCGTGCACTGACTGGACAGGTCCACTCAATCTGTGTGGTTCTTTCATCACAAGACCATTTCAGACACCAATCTACATGGTCTTCACATGATCTGACCAAGATTATGTCTGGACTTTAAAAGAGACTGCGACCTCTGACTTTGTTTCGGCCTTTCTTCTCAGAGTAGTCAGATAGGAAACGCCGACCTCATCTAGTTTAAAAAAAATATGTTTGACGTGTAAAAGTGTTTGTAAAAACCTACTTACAGAAATAAAATCATTTATCATTTACAAATGACAGCCGGGACCAACGGCTTAACGTGCTTTCCAAGGCACGAAGTATCTCGATATCTAATGTACGATCACCCATCCAAGGACCGACCTCGGCAAGTGTAGCTTAACCTTCGATCGAACCGTGCAGCAGTTATTATATAGCCACGCGCTAATCTTGTATTATAAGCGGTACATGAAACTTTTACAATGTATAACGTTAAGACGCTGACAACACCTAAACCGCGGTCACTGTCAGATTGCATAGAAAAGAAAGAGAAGCGCGATGACAAAGCTTGTAACTTATTGCAAAATATGAAGCAATTAATATGAGATTTTTTTCAAAACGTGTTTTGGTAACAACCAAGTTCTGGGAAATATGTTCAAAATTAACATATATTTTTTCCGCTATCACAAACTATACAGATTTGGCAATTTTTTTTCTTAAGAGAAGCCTATTTTGGGCAATTGGGTCTTGTCAGCGCCTTAACTAAGTGAATGATTGTAGCGTCGCGCATTAGCAAATTATACTGGAGTGTGGATACCAGGTATGAATGGAACGAAAACAAGAAATTAATAATGTCCTAATTAGAATCACTGTCGGATTCGCCTTCAGCGTCGCTGTCCTCAAGCTCCGGCATCGGGAAGCGCAGAATTGCTGCTATTCCGGTCAGCTGGTCTAATTCTGTGGAAAAATATAGAGACGAGAGAATTGTAAATTAGAAGAACCCTATATTGAAATTAGTTGAGATATAACATTATAAAGACGTAGTTTGGATGAAGGTAATCTCCGGAACTACTCGCAAATTTCAAAAATTCTTACACTGGTAGAAAGCTAGCTACATTAATGCAGAGTTCCATAAGATATGTTTCTTCCACGCTAACGAATTCGCGGGCAGAAGCTATATAAACTAAAACAGTGTCAATTAATTTAAATGATTATAATTTACACTTACGTTCACCAGACACGTGCATGCTAGAGAAGATTCTCACTTCGCCGCCATTATCCCGAACTGTATCAACGATGGCGACATAATCTTTCCGTTGCTGTATATCTTGACACCTACAAAACAGAGAAACTTTGTTTTATTAAAACCAAAATTGATATAAATAGGTAGTGAAAGTCGGGAAACAATGAGATACGAACAACGCAGCAGTCGTTATAGCGATGCTTGGGGATCGTATTTCGGCTAAGATTATTATGATAATGAAATGAAACAATCAAGCTCTCTTAAAAGGCTGGATGATCTTTCAAACAGTCTCACGTTCTTGGAGGCTCTGCATACTTCATAATTTGCCCGACAGCTAATTTTCTAATTTTATATTTTCGTTTGTAAATTAAAAAGAAATTACCTGAACAACTTATCAGAAATCATAAGGATCTCAATAGCTTGGGCATCGTTCGCACATTCAATGTGTTTCTTCCCGTAGAAAGCTTTAGCAGGTTCCAGTTGCAGCATTGTGTAGAAACTCTCCAGGAGCTTCACCTCACTGGCAGCTTTTGTGTCCGAGATCTTGGCCATTACTGCTGGCTCTTGTAATACTTCTGTAATAATTAATTACTCTATTTATATAACAGAACAGGGTTTGTTCGTATAACTCCCACACAGGCCAAACCGTTCCAGGGGCTGCAATCTCGACATAGATAGCGATCGCTTTACGACCGAATTCGGTCGCAGTCCTAATGGGGTCTCTTGACGGCCGAAGTTGCTTGACAAGACTGATTTTTTTCGTAAGCAATTTTGACTGTCTAGGGATCCCATTAGGACTTTGCGACCGAATTCGGTCGTAAAGCGATCGCTATCTATGTGTCGAGAATGCAGGCCCAGATAGAAACTAGAATTTTGGATAGTAGTTGTAGTTGAAAACAATGGTGTACTGTGTATGAAAAGGGGGAATTCGTTCATATAAGCAGCGCTTTGGTTCTGTCTCGCATAGGGTCGCAGCATTATGCTGAGCGTTGGCTGCTTTGCGTGGATGTGACGCATATTCTCCCCCAAATTGTTTCTTTTTGTATTTATGTTCCTTTTTTGCGTCATGTTTACCGCAAATAAACGTATTTTCTTCCTTTTTTTTGTTCTTTTCATATGAAAAATCTTATTTCATGGGTTTATAGACTTGATACTTGGCAGGATTACGTACCTTAGTAAATACAAAAAGTATGGCATTATTATTTTTCAAAACCATTAGGGGTGTTTTGAGTTTGTATGGAAGAATCTTAACGCGCGGTCCGATGTATTTGAAACTCAGCAGTAATAATATTGATTAAAAAAAAACCGACGTGACCGTCCTATTCAAAATTCATTTATTTGCCTACGTTACTTTGGGTCACTGAAATTCATATGTGTACCAAATTTCAACTTAATTGCATCATTAAATTCGGAGCAAATCGGGTGTGACAGACGGACAAACGAGTGATCCTATATGGGTTCCTTTTTTTCTTTTGAGGTATGGAACCCTTAAAAGGAAGAATTACGTGTTTTTCGATTTTTCTAAAAACAAACCCTTTTTTTTTTTTGGGTGGGAAATCATCAAATAACTTCTCCCGCTCTGGGCGGAGCGGGAGGGTGTGTCAGACTCTTACTGACTAAAACCCACCCGTATTCCTTCCTGTTGCCTGTGTTGCGGGGGCCTCGGTGACCCATAAGTACCTTCCCGCGACCCCGGCAGGTATCGGCCCTAGTGGACCCCTACTTTGTGCTGACGACATCTCTTTGAGGCGCGCGTGGAATACGACGCGCCGTCGACCCGGGCCTGGTCCTTACCGGACGGTGAGCTACCCATTGCTCACCGTCCGCAAGCCCGCGCCTACGGTGGCCGGAAATCCGCCCGGGATTCCCGACGCCCTGGGCGTCTCCTGCGGCGGCTAGGGGCGAGAGGGCGCGAAACGTACCTTTCCCTCAACCGTCCCGCCTCCTCCTTCGCGACCATTACTGCTTCGCAGAAGGAGGTGACGGCTGCCCATGCCCTCTCGCTCCGTACCATGGCCTGAACCAGGGCCGGACGCGAGAGGTCTCTGCCGCCGATCGCCTCCACGAGGACACGGCGGTGCTCTGCCCAAGCCGGGCAGACCTCCACCGTATGCTCCACCGTGTCCTCCGGGCGATCAAAAAATAAAAAAAAAAACAACCCCTAAATCCGTGCAAAGGGGGTAATCAAGTTTTTAGTCTACAGGTAGATTATACTGCTAGCTTCGATCATTTCGAAAATACCATTTTTTTATACATCATTTTAAAGTCAAATAATGGAATAATGGAGGTAAAAACAAATTATTTAAAAAATCAAAAAAAACAAAAAACCCGACTGCAAAAACACATAGCTAACTGAAAAGAGAAAACAAGCGTTATAATATAATCGATAGAATTTTGGTATCGCAGGCAGGGACAAACAAATGTTACACCATATTTCAGGTTATTGGTTTGTGGCCTGCGATATTAAAATTCTATCGATTATAACGCTTGTTTTCCTCTTTTCAGTTAGCTATGTGTTTTTGCAGTCGGGTTTTTTGTTTTTTAAATAATTTGTTTTATTTCAAGCTTTTTAGTTTTATTAATATACATATGGCATTGATTCATTACTGGAGCTTTTATTTGATATCAATATTGTTGTAATTTATTTTAAAAAATCGTTTCTTTCCCATTTTTTTGTATTTGCAGATGCAATAATTATATAAAATATAATTATATATCCTATGTCGCTCCCACAATGAAGACGAATCTAACGACACCTCCTATGTTAAAATCCATCAAGCCGTTTAGGCTACAGAGCGTCCCAAAGAAATAGATATACATACATACATACATACATACTCTCGAAAAACATTAGCCTCCTTCTGGGGTAGTCGGGTAAAAAAGGCATAGTTTGTTTGAATAATTAAGATCGTAATGATTTACTTTCCAAAACTAACATTAAAAAGCGATGGAGGGGGTGTTGATGTTTGTTTGGAAAAATTTGAAGACTGTCATGATATGAAATTTGGGCAGGGTGTTGATTTTATATTGTAGGCATCCACTAAGAAGAGACTACACCCCAAAAGAAGATTAAGGGGTATTGAAATTTGTATGGAAGAATCTTAACGCACGGTCCAATGAATTCGGAATCCACATAAACATAACAACACACCTGTATTTCCTGAAGGATTCGGCTGAGTTTTTCTCTGCCTAATCCTTATCCTATAGTAAACCCAAATTTCGCGAGTTATGTTTAAATTTCATGTAATAGGGGGAGAGCCTATTGCCATCAACTGGTCACAAATCTAAACACCCAGTGCTACTGGGCTATTACTGAGAAAGCCTGATGAACAACCCTATAACACTTTGCCCGACCCGGGAATCGAACCTAGGACCTCATGCTCAGCAGTACCGCTTGCGACCACTAGACCAACGAAATTCGATATTTTAAACTTGATAAAAAGCAAGAACTACTATGTCGTCAAACCATGACTGGTTGAAAAGGGGGTAATCAAGTTTTTAAGCGATTTTAGGGTTTGCTTGCTTAAATTTAACTTGAAAATTGGCACAAATAATCTAAACGTAAACAAAGTAAATCAATCGATTTTTCAAAAATCAACCCATTTCGGTCGGGGTAAAATAACGCAGTTTGGGCATTCTAAGCTACTTGTTATAACATCAGTTATCTGCCAGTGAAGGTCCCGTCAAAATCGGTCCAGCCGTTCTGGAGATTAGCCGGAACAAACAGACAGACAGATTGATTGTTGACAGAAGTTATATTTTATTTTAAGTACCGTATTTCATAATTGCATTTAGTAAAATGCTGTTATTTTGACATTACAAACAGGCACTTCAATTTTATTTATTTGTACCTCCTAATCCTGTAGATAAAAATAGCCCAGCATCTAATAAAGAAGACAACAATAACTTTACCAATAAACTATTCTGACTATTTGACTCTGCTAATTATTATGTAAATAAAAAATCAATAGTAACAGGACTTTATAGATGTGAGAAATAGTAACAAGTGGCACCAAATGGTAGCACGGAATAGAAAGGAACTTTTAGCTGATGAAAAATAATGTAAGTAAACATCACTTGAAGTTTCAACTATAATATTTATAAATTATTATTATTATTATTCACACCAATTTCATATCAGGGGATTTCCATTTTGAGACAGAAGTTGGACTATGGATCAAACAGAACATTACAATAATACAAACCCTTTAAAGAATGTTTGAATCCTGATGAAGCTTTGACCAATAAGAACTTGCTTTTATTATCAATGAGGAGTTTGTTATCAGTTTTAACTGCTTGCTGCATCATGTACTCAAAGAACTGGTCTTTAACAAATCCTGGTGATGCAATAATGACACACTTGACAATGCTGAAGTCTACATGTCTCAAGATACTTTGCATTACAGCTTCATAAAACTTATTTAGACCCTGTAATAGAAAAATGTGACTAATTAAAATTAATGAAAATTGTTGTTTTTCCATAGAGAATATAATACTAATTCAACCTACGTATTTCATGCCACTGCTTAAATAGGTTTCTAATAGTTAAACCACAGCACTTGGACCTCTCTCTGCATGCTACTTGCAGAATATACTTTCATTCTTATGGAATTCAACAACACAACTAAAGGCCTAATGTCAACAATTATTGTAGCATACTGGGAGGGTAATCGACTGTCTTCTCGTTTGAAACATATAATACAATACTATAACACACTCACACGCAACTCTTGCACACTTCTTAACACTTCATATGAGTTATGTACGTATTATATTTTGTTATTTATATAAGTTTTTGTAAAGAAAGTAAATTGTTAATCCATAATTGACAGTAAAAGTAGTACAATAAGTGTGTTAAAGTATTGTTAAGAGCTGTGGATTTTGTGATTAATAAATAAATTGCTGTAAAATAAGCAAAAATATACCTTTTCATGTTGTTGCACAAATCCTTTTCGCTTCCTAGGTATAGTGATATCAATTTTAGATCTCACTAATGTCATGGAGGGTGTGATAAGGCAGACATGTGCCAGGCCTTCCTGCATCACAACAGCACCTACATCAGCATTGGCAGCTGGGTCACAAGCCTGGTCCACCCTCTCTAAAGCCACTGAATCCCAAAGTGTCTTTTGTAGAATGAACTTCCTATTTAGTTCTAAATCTAATGTGTGATATGCACCCATCTGAAAAGGATTTAGTAGTGTTCAATACAGAGAAGTGAAAAATTTGTAAAAGTTTTATATTAGTTTTTAGTCTAGTCCTAGTCTACATTTTGAAATCTAAAGAAGCTGATTTGGTTGACAATTTACTGCTCATATTTTAATTTTAGTTTCTTAATCGGTCAAGGACAGCTAATTGGGTCTACAATTGATTTTCTATTGCTTGACTCCAAATCGGTGTCGCGCATGGCTTAACAGGTTAATCCTAACTAATATTATAAATGAAAAAGTGAGTTTGTTTGTTACACTTTCACACTAAAACGGCTGAACGGATTTGGATGAAACTCTGCACATGAGTTGACCATGACCTGGGTTAGGACATAAGATACTTTTTATTCCAGTAGTATGTTCCCGTGGGATAATTTCCGACCTACACAAATTACAAAAAATACAAGAGGTATTTACCTTTACATACTGATTCTCCACAATATTGCGGCCTTTCAGCCTTAGTACACATGCTTGTGTATCAAAATCAATAGTCTCCACAGTGATAGTAAGTGTGGTCCTCACTCTGCTGCTAGTTGACGAGCCTGTTGAAGACTCGGTCTGAACCTTGCGCACTGTGGACGCTGTCACCGCATCAGCTACAGCAACGAGATTGTATGCGTGCCACATGTCCTCAGGCTCCTCGGGGATGAGGCCGATACTCCTTAAAAATAACCGCAAGGTGAATAGAAATTATGACCACTGATACTCTGTTAATTTACTTGGAATCGAGCAATATGTCAGTTTACAACTTACCCGCAGCCATCCCTTTCGATGTTTTTGTGAACGAGTTTCATGTTCCTTGTATTGTTATTGATTAATTCACATTATTTATTCACAGACATATCTTTCTTCTGAGTGCATCGGCTCGATGATGAACGGAACACAAGGCAGAAGGCAACAGCCAGAAACAGAAATCGGATTCTGAAGACATATTGTCTTTCATTGTCAAAAACGTCAAAATTATGAGTAGCGTGTTTTTATATCGATTTCGAATAGTGGTCTTTCTGCTCAAGTTACTCAAAAGAGGGTTCCTCAAGTGTGAACACTCTTTTGAGTATGGCAAAGGTGTCTAAAGGTTTCCCACAGAGTACTTTATACTATACTGAGGTTTCCGTTTTGTATGTCAATTGCCATTTTACCAGTTTTAAATTTTCATAAAGCGTGCTTGTGATGCAGAACGAAAAATAAGAGCACGTTTGTGAGAGTATGAAAGTTTGTGAGATGAAGAAACTAAACGTAGCTAACGTTCACATAGCGTTACTCTCTTCATTAACAAAATGGTTACGACTCGGACTGAGCAAACTAAACGTAACTTTGAAGTTTTGAACGAAGGGGAGGACGGATGAGTTTATATTGTATTGCATTTGCATTGGTTTAATTTGTTTTCTGTTAGCCGACAGCTTGTTTCATTTATATGTGCTTTCTACAAACAGTGTAAATACTTTAATTGTTGTTGTTTAAAATAAAACATTCGTCCAATAGATATAATTAGATAATGTGTGTGTAGTGGCAGTGATAACGTCAACGGTCAAGCTCAGCTGGTCCCGTCCGACGAGCGGTAAAAATCTCGCGAGTTTTTCTTTACCTTACACAGGTAGCACTATTCGTGCTCCATTTCTTCAAGGTATGCCGTTATATTTTTTTCTAGATAACACGCTTGCTTAGATACACTAAACGTAAAGAATAAAAATAACACTTAGAACATAAATGTATATTTTCAAATTAGTTTTATTTACACGTGTTAATGTATCCACGGTGCTTATTTTATAATAACGATAGGGGTTTTATACACATGATCGCGAAATATTGTTTATCTTTATTTACAACGACGCACTGGCCGTGATCCAGATTACGTGTCGTCTTATTGCGCGGGAACTCGCGATATTTTTAGTATATTAGTCGCACGATGATTTAGAATGCGTCGTGTAACTAACATTACTATACAAAAATCCGTTTTTCAGTAAAAATAATGTAGCTTGACTCGTGAAGTGTCAGTTATTAAGTGTTATAAGTGATAAAAAAAAATGAGTGAGACCCAAGAGACCCTGCCGTCGGAATCGGCTACTGCTCCCCCTGCACCACCGTCATCCACGTCTTCAGAAAATGCATCACTTGCCAGCACAGCAACCTCCCCTGTCACCAAGCCAGCTGACTCCACAAGACCAACTTCTTTGCCCAAACCATCCGGCTTGAAGCCACCCTCCAAGATTGGTCGGCTCTGCTCCAACGCTGCGCCCAAACCTGCCGTGCCCATCTCTCCCAGAACTGGTGAGTGTTAATATTATAGCTCCTTAGTACAGATAAACCTTTCTCTTAATAATACTGCTATAATCTCTTCTTACCTAATAATGATGTCATGACTGCCTCTTACAAAGTGATTATTAATTATCCTGAAGACACAATAAGCACATTGTTATGCTTTATTAACAAACTGCAATTGACAAGATTTCTAGTCCTGGTACATTAATATTTAATATTAGAAATGGTAATTGCCTGTTTGCCTAATTTATTTTCTGTATTTAAGCAATAAACATTGTTTCATCAAATCATTCATTTAAAGCAGAGTTTTAAAGTAATGGTTTGATAAGTTGATTGAAATTTGGCTCTACGTATTGATTGGACTGACAAGCCTATTACATCTAATAATGTTCAAGATAGACACAAGGCCACTGGGGAATGGCTAATTAAATGCCAATGGGCTTACATCCTGTTCAAGTTGAACTCCATGTTTGAACAGACTTGATAATAATCTCCCATTTTTATTTGTGATATAAATAACAATCTGTGATATAAAAATCAATAATGGAGAAAAGTTGTTTTAAAAATATTGGGTATTGATGAAGTGGTTTGAGTGCTCATTTATTTGCTATTCATGTTGCAATGTGCCTGCCCCAGTTACTGCAGGCGCAATATCACGATAATACGGCGCAGTGTGAAGTGCGCGTGTGTAGATTATATTGAGCTATTTAACACTGGCCTTTGTGGAAGACCAATCATGTAGTTGGAAATGTCATGCAGGGACAATTTATTTTCTCATCTGATTTTATCAAAATAACGAATACGATGTTTTGCTTGCGCGCAAGGTGCACCGCCAAACAAAAACATCTACGTATTTTTTTATTATTTATGGATTCGAAAAGACCACGTATCTTGAAGCTCAACTGCTACCGTTATGGTCAGTCATGATTCGTTTCACTACAAAAAACTTTCGTTGTTTCCAAAAACGGTGTTTCCCAATATGAGAAATTCTAACATTGCTTTTCAATTTGTTTACAATGATATCATCCGATCCTAAAGATACGAAAATTCGTATCTTTTTGTATCGTTATCCATTGATTATACTCACCGACTGTTACCATTGCATCAAACGAAAAGTAAAATAAAATTAATGTACAAATAATTAGAATACATAATGAAAGTACACGACATATTGTTGAATCGAATAATAAGTGTTGCGTTAGGTCATCATCGCTTATTATATCGATGAGATGCAGAGTGACCTCAGTTCTCCCAGCATCATCGGATAATCACGAAGAGACATCAAAAATATACGACCTTGAGCAAAATGAAGAGAAACCAGTTTTCTAAATAGTTGTTTACCGTCCGTGGCGCGCATCGCTTTATCGATTAACGACTCAAATTAATATAAATCGACTCATCACCATCAATTAATATCAAATTAAGTTTAAATGTTTGTTTAAAATTATAAATAGAGCTTGAAAATAGGTATCAAATTCTTCAGTTGAAAGTGAAAATGTTGTTAGTTATATTGTTCAGTATTTTTCTCATGCTATGATATACCTAGTTGTCGGCGAGTTTCACCGGTCCCGGTGTGCAGTGTTATGTCCGATGGTCGATTGGCGACGGCTCGTGACTGCGCGCCACCAATCGTCGTTGTCCGATTCGTGGCAGTAATCATCGTTTTCACTTCAAGGTGCATGAGTAAGCTTTTAAAAACTCCACCTACCTTCTAATATTTACCTACTACGAGCGTTTTGGGCTTTTGGGCCTTTTGTTTTCTCTGATAAGTAATAAAAAGTAGGTACTAAGTTTAGTAATGAAGTTAGTTTCCACTAACAAACTAATCTTTAAAGTGGATGTCTGTAAAAACTTCAGTTTCATTTAAAGTGAGGAATTCGATACCTATCCTACACTAATGACAAGGCAAAAGGCTAATGAATAAAATGCACTTTAATGGTTCTGAATTGAAGTTAATCAATTGGAACGTAAGCCAAAATGAGAATGACGCAGTTTTCAAGGCTTTATTTTCCGGTTACTGCTAAATTTTACAGGATTACAATTTACAATCACATAGTTCGAATTCTTTTATTAGGTAAATTAATCGAGCAAATCTGTTAAAAAGACGTAACACGAACTAATCAATTTATTGTCTCATAACTAAACTCTATCTAATATCCAGCTGTGCTGGAACGTACCTACTTAGGTAACATGAAGCTGCTTTAGGAAAAACATGTTCTCCCATACATTCCAACTGCAAATTTAAGTTTGTACGCACAATATTGAGAGATTGACCATGTTATTTTAACACTGTAGACTTCTTATAGGTTTTCTGTAATCTATAAGTAAGTAAAAAACTATACTCTGTATTTTTTTCAAAATTGTAGCCGCAGTAGTTTCGGAGATCTATTGTCTTAAATAACTTTAAAAAAGATTTATTATCAAATTATACAAAAAATTGAGACCCTCACAACAAGCCCTTTAATTTGATATGTCACACGGTACAGTTTGCAAAACCTTTTTTTTTCTAATTTGCCCCCAAAAGTGACCCTCATATTCAAAATGCATTTATTTACGTTACACATACGTGTTTGGTTCACAGAAATTCATATGTGAGTACCAAACAACTTAATCGGTCCAGTAGATTCGGGGCAAATCGGCTGTAATGAGACGGAGAGATAGACAAACAGACACACGAGTGATCCTATGAGGGTTCCGTTTTTTTCCTTTCGAAGTACGGAACCCTAAAAATATCAATTTCACACGTTAGTTTAATCCTACTTCAAACAACCAGTGAAGCGGTAACTACACCAGATTCTCGCCAAAACCAAGCAACCAAGTAAAAGTAACAAAATACTTAATTCTTTGTTATCTGATATTACATTTCAACGTGAACCGTGACACACTAACAACTAACTGCTTGGTCGTTAGTCATATGTCAGTCTCCTCTCGCAAAAAAAAACGTGATCCAGTTTAAAAGTTAACGTCCAATGTTTATTGTTTTTACGATGCTGCCGACACCACAAGTCCAACTAGACAGTGGCAAAAAATCGTTCCTGTTATAGCATTACCGGTTCTTAATACGACCTTCAGTTTACTGTTAAATATACTTACGGCTGTACCTAGAAGGACCGTTACTTTTATTGCAGCTAGAAGGAAGCTGACAACCACAATTATTGTCTTACACCGACTAGGCAGTGTATTGGGGTCGGCTTCCAGTTCCAGTCGGCTTCCTGATGCAGCTGAATACGAGTATTTTACATGGAGCAACTGCCTATCTGACGTCCACAACCCAGTTACTGGGTAACACGATACCCCTTGGTAAGACTGGTTGTCAGACTTTTGGGCTTCTGACGACCCGTAACGACTGTCAAAGATCCACGAATGGCAGCCGGGACCAAGGGCTTAACGTGCTTTCCGAGGCACGGAGGGGTCTTGGTATGTATAGATGGTCTCCACGGACCAACCGCGGCAAGCGTAGCTTAACCTGACCGATTGACCCGTGGGGCTGTTATTATTTAGCCACAAGCCCCTCTTAAAACCAATTTCACTGGCATTGCGATGAGCTGATGATCTATGTGTTACGGGCTGAAGTAAAATAATTCGTAAATTGGCGATAAACGAAAAATACGCATAATCAATAATTAAGTGCTGGGCAATTTCCTTTTTATTAGTGTTCGTGTCAAGGATGGCTGTTTCATCAGCTGAACAGTTAACGAATGTTATAGCATCGCGGCAGAGAATAGCGTTTCCATGTTCTGTTAGTTTGGCTCTTACAATTCGTCTTCCATTGTCCGTTTAGTTCACTTTCACCGAGGCGTGACGTGCGCTTGCGCTGCGTTACCACAACTCTTCATTTGGTGCTTTGTTGCCATATTCCGAAAAGAGAAACGATTTTATAAGAGTTCTCCTCCTGTTTTGAAAGAGACGGGAACACTGGAAATGAAAAAGCTCCCGCCACAAATCGAATCAAAATTACTTGGACGGTTTCTTTCAATTCACTCTAACACAAGCCCAGATCTCGAGAAGTCTTTTTGATAAAAGTATAGTTATATATAAGTCTCAGCATTAATTTAATTATCGTGTCTAGTTTTAAAGATGAAATATAAATCATGCGAAGGTTAAAAGCAATGTTAAAGGTAAAATCTTGGCCCCGAGAGGCAAGAGATTACTTATATACCTCCGGCCCGTTACCTGTGTGACCTTATTTGTCACCCGCAGTTACAGTAACGACTTAGATTTACGAGTTTAGCTGCCTATTTGCTATTTTAATTGCCTATTTGGATTTGCAATTCCACTTACCAGACACAATAAATTAAATGTGAGGAAAGGATGCTAATTAGGTTAAGCCCTAACTCATGGTGAAATGCTGTGGCACCAATCAGACAAGTCAAAAGGAAATGCCTTCTTATATGTTCAAGTGCACACATAAAACTTTGAAACCTCCAAGACTTAAGGCGCTGACAAGACCCAATTGACCAAAATAGGCTTCTCTTAAGAAAGAAAATTGCCAAATCTGTATAGTTTGTGGTAACGAAAAAAATATATGTTAATTTTGAACATATTTCCCAGAACTTGGTTGTCACCAAAACACGTTTTGAAAAAAAAATCTCGATACAAACTAACGTTAAACTAACCTCTCACCTTGAGTTCTAATCCAAAATATCTGTATTAAATATCAACATAAATTACGTATTTAATTAATAACAAGTACGTCTTATTCTAATGCAGAACTTGGTTGTTTTTTATTTTCGATTACTCAACTCAATTCTGAGTAAATAGATAATTACTTCATATTTTGCAATAAATTACAAGCGTTTCGTCGTCGCGCTTCTCTTTCTTTTCTATGCAATCTGACAGTGACCGCAGTTTAGGTGTTGTCAGCGTCTTAAGGAATTATGAAATTTGTGTGCTTGTAGTAAGCAAAAAAGTGTGTGATTAATTCTATGTGCTGTAGATAACATTGCATCAGCTTCTTATTATTCAGCACCAGTCCGAATAGTTAATAGGGTTAACCGTTGCAACCGTCCTAAACGATGGGCTATCTTCCAATCATTACTTATGCACTGTCGCTGCCTTTTGATCGTTAACTCCATAAATGGCCTCAAGAAGTGATAATCTATTTGATGTTGGTCTTTGTGCCGTTTGAAGTCCTCCCACTCTACTACTACGGAAAGCACTACTCATTGTGGAAGTAATGATGCCATAACGTCTGTGAATGGGCCTCTTCACATACACTATCAAATTGTCAGTTCTAGAGTTGCCTCTTTATTCAGAGCTAAACTTGTTTTTCTTGGCTTATCACTTACTCAAAACCGACTCGCAAATATACCTACTATAAGAACTTTGAGAATTATTTTATATGCTCAGTTAAGGTTAGTAGGCTACTATCTAATCTTGACAGCTTTTCAAAATAAACTCTCATTGGCTTCACAGATAACAACGGAACACCAACATTTGGGCGAAGTTAACGATTGCTGCTACAGTGGCATTAACTTCTTTAGTAATGCTTTCTAAAGTCAGCCTATTGTTCAAGACGTCGCATCAATCATTTGTCATGACTACTCATGACTGACAATTCAGTGCCGGAGCCACCATTTACGTCACCATGCCGTTGACGGAAAATACGTGATAGAAATTATACTTTTGTTCTTCTCGAAACTTTTTCCTTTTACGACGTCCTATTCGGGTTTGACTGGTGCCTGATTACAAGTTATTAATTTAGCTGAAATGTCTTTTTGTTTCAATACACGAACCAAGAACTACATTCTACGAGAATCGAAACCTTTCCAAGACCTATATTTTGTCTCTGTGGAATATCTTTTTTGTTTGGGTGATAAAAACCGCCAATAGCCAATATTGGCGGTCTATGTATTGCACCATCCATCTCCAGGCAGCGCTTATTATCCGTTACGATTATTAGCATCCGTATGGATGTCGTAATCAAGTTCCATATTCCGATGCCGCTTTGATCGTATCCGACCGACTTATATTCCATCATGGTCCATACTGCTTTATTTATTTATACATTCCTAGCAAACTGGCACGGATACACAATCGAATTTCAAGATCGTTAGTTAGTTTATAATTAAATTATCTATTGAACGGTCTTCGGTTGCGGTGCGTGCCTGCAATCAAAACAATATTATTGAAGCTGCAAGTGGTCTGCCTTGAGCGTAAACATTCTAGGATTGGAACGTTTAGTCTGACATTTCCACAAAATGTCAGCTTGTACATTTAGAACAATCACGTTTTAAGCTAGTAATAAAATGATAAGCAATAAAAAAACCGTCCTACGTCAAAGTTTGATGAACCAGACGCAAGAAGATTACAAAACGCAATAATTCTGCAGTTATGTGCAGATGTATCGTGTTCTCATGTCGTATGATCAGGTAATTATTATATTCCCTAATTTCCCACCCCAATAGGTACACAATATTATGCTTGGAAACACGAACTCTGACTCTGACAAATTATGACATAAGTATTGCCTGAATCAGAGTTTACATCCCAGATTTTAGAGATCTTTAATCATTATAATCAAATGAAACCCTAGATCTAATCAATTTCAATACTGGTTTTATCCAGAACCCACATGCCAACTAAAAATTTTCTCATATTGTCATCATAACTCATATTTCTGCGAACAATGTTTTATAAAGCAATTATAACTTAATTGCGAATATAGAATAATAAGCAATTTAATGAGCTTGTTTGTTTGATTACAATTGAGACGGAGCTGATTTTGCACTGAAATAACAATGCTCTCGTGACAGTGATATAATTTGTTGCAATTGCCCAATGTTTTATGAGAACAACAGTAACTGATACCTATAAACATTGAACAATCGAACTCTACCGGGAAATATTACAGCCGTTAGGTTTTTAACGTTGCAAGTTTGCAACAACGTCGCGTCATCGATGCAAATCAATTAATTCGGAGGATACAATTTCTTTTGAAATCTCTTTATACAGTAATTCTGATATACTTTTAATAACTATACACCGGTACTCTTACAAAACGAAATCCTGTTATTCTTTAAAATACTGAAGCATAAAGGCTTCAGAAAGATAATTTATTCTCGTTCAAACTTCAAAGTACGTAGCATAGAAAATTGTGACATTAGTTGATCTTAGCTATTCAAGGTCGCCGTTGCATTATTCATGCCCGCTAGTGATATCATACTCAATCCTACATAATATTCAATGTAGGTACAATTGAGTACATCCACTTGCTCAGATTAGTCGGCAAATGTTAGAAAGTAAATTACTGCGGCCAACCATGAAGAATTGGAAATGTTTGGCTTTGAAATCTCTATTTTATTCATACTTTTGTAACTCTAATTGTACATACATATATCCGTCGCTAGCTTCCTATGCTAAATCTCTCTAGGTAATAAAATGGTCTAGTGATGACGTCTAAACGTTTCTCAATTCTTTGCAATCGACACTGGTCGTTATTTGACTGATGTAAGCCAATTCTGCGTACGAGTTGGCAACATCCTGATGTTTCACTGATCAGCGGGTGTTGCCCGCAGGTGATACGATATCCCTGTAACTCGAGTATGTTGAAACCATTACTGGAAAGTGTTTCGGTCTGGCGGCTGTCGTCAGCTACGCGCAGGCGCAGGTGTGGAAAATCGTCACAACAATAACTATATTCAGATTCTACGTGTCTTTATGCGCATAATTTCATTGTTTTTGTCGTCGGCGGCGGCGCCGGGGCTGTATAGAATTTTCATGAGAATGAACATACGAGATAGATTCTAGAATATCCAGTAACATATCAGTATTCGGTAACCAAATCCGTCTTGTATGCGTTTTTTTTTTTACTGGAAAAGAGTTTTAAAGCTCAATTTGATCCTAACCGCTAGGGCCGAAACGTTATTGGTGGCCCCAAAACCTAAAATATTTTCGCTATTGTTAATTCACTTTTTGTTACAATCAGGCCCAAAAGTTGAACTATGAATTTACATCAGCCAAATCTTGTAATAGTCACAAAACTTTCACCTTTACCACAAAATTGTAGTCTAGATTGACCAACACCAAATACAATAAAGTTTTCTTTAACATTATCGATTATGCATTTCAATTGCGTTACCCTGGAGGTCGGTTAGCAGCAGGTAATACCCATTGGCCTGGAAGACCGGGATTTCCCCATGTACCTCTATGATACGTATTTGTAATTCAAGTCACATTCAAGTGGCGCCACGCCGTTCATCGCTATACTTATTCGATTTAATTTACTAATAAGGAAATTGACTTTTTAAATACGGTCTATCAAAAACAACAAAACAGTGCTATTTCGAGACATAAATATGTTTTTTATTTACCCAAGGTTTTTGTACGTGATTTGGTGGAACAGGATATCGCCGGAGGTTATACTCCAGTGCGCGTCGTGTCAAAAACAATTTACTTTAAACAGTCACACCGTAACGCGACACCTAATTTTAATTTTTTTAGCCAATCAATACATTTTTTGTAAATATATAATTGCTTCATATTTTGCAATACATTACCAGCGTTGTATCATCGCGATTCTCTTTCTTTTCTATGCAGTCCGACAGTGACCGCTTGTAATTTATTGCAAAATAGGAAATTATGAATCTCTATCTATTTACTCAAAATTGAGTAATCGAAAATAAAAAACAACCAAGTTCTGCATTCAAATAAGGCGTATGTGTTATTAATTAAATACGTATCGTACGTTGACATTTAATACAGATATTTTGGATTAGAACTCAAGGTAAAAGGTTAGTTTACCGTTAGTTTGTATCGAGATTTTTTTTTTAAACGTGTTTAGGTAACAACAAAGTTCTGAGAAATATGTTCAAAATTAACATATATTTTTTCTGCTACCACAAACTATACAGATCTGGCATTTTTTTGTACAAGCACGTAGACACAGGACAAGCCTACTTTTGTCATTTGCCTCTTGTCAGCGCCTTAAGACACTTTAAGAGTGCTCCCTTGTTTTCGTTTCAAGGCTCCCGCAGCCAGGCGTGACGCGACAGCGCGACGCAACACTTATAGCACAATTTCTATGAAAACTTCATGGAAAGTGTCGCGCTGCCTGTCGCGCCCGCGATATCGCGCCAGTCTGAAGCAGCCTTCATACTCTTCAACTCTGACAAAATTCTGGTTATAGTCTGTTCCTTTGTTGATTTAATTCCGAAGTTCTAATACTTGATCATAGTCCATTCTGTTTTCAGGGAATTCGAATACATCCGCATGTTCGTTTTAGAAATAGCCTACCAACTCGAAAGTTTTAATGCGATACGTGATGTTTACCGTCTCTTCAGGCATCAACGCGACCTTTTCGTAGTTTGTTATGCCGACGCACTTTTCAACAACGGGCGATAAATTAATCCTCACAGGGCAAGGAGCACGAGAGCTACGTGCCTTCCGCTGTAAACTCGCTCCATGATCCATAGCTCGCGGATTGTTTGGATTCCAATCTATCGGTCAAAGCCCCTCTTTAAAGTCAATAATTAACCACACAATATTGACTGTCTTACTCAAAACACACAATAGTTTGTTGCTCAATATTTTGCACGGAACAGAACTGCACATTCTCTATTAAAATATTCGTTTCGTACGTGCAGATAGTTTTTATCGTGTTTTCTGTTTTTGTAGTTAGTTTGTATTTAACATAAACATTCTGTTGTAACCGTTTAGTTCGTTGAACGTCTAGGAAACTTCTGGCAATTTGGACAGTAAAATTTTCGTGATTTGTTTTGTAAGATCAAAAAACAATCGATGTATCTAAATGCATAATCACGTATCACGTAAACGTGGCTATCAAATTCTTATTGCCTTAAAAGAGTCATAAAAAACTGAACGATAAAATTTTCGCGTCATGCCAAAGTGTGTCGAGAGATCTTCCCAAGTTTGTGCACAGCTAAATCTAAAGTTCCCGCGTGCCTTAAGGGGCAAATATCCCGGGCAAATATCCTAAACCCTGAGTCAGCGCTGCCTCACGTCAGTTCGTGCCTCAGGGACGTCGGATAAAATCGCCGACTTCCTTACAGAAATATCAAATTGGTTTTTGTGATAAATTGACCGTCCCGCGGCTAAACCCGCACGGGTCATTCACTTCTCAGATATAGTTAACGTGGGGTTAGCAGTTTTTAAATTGCTTATGGTCACAATATATCTATGAGATAAAAGTTAGCCAGTCAAGAGTGCGTAACGTAATAGAATTTTACACAATAACACAAGTATTGAATGCATAGGTATGCATGATTGGAATTCTCAGTCGAACTATGGTGAAAGGAAGCGTAAACTTTATTGTCTACTATTGCATAAGCTTGCTGACCGCTCTAAAACATGATTGTTCCATAATTCTTATTTTATGGCTGTTCCTTCTGCCTTTTTAATAGTATACTTTCCGACTGTGCATTATATTAATGTTAGGTCATACACTAGGCAGTGCAGTGAAAGGTACTTTTTTTTGGGTGGGAATTTATCATAACTTCTCCCGCTCCGCTCTGGGCGGAGCGGGAGGGTGTGTCAGATTCTTACTGATATAAAACCCACCCGTATTCCTTCCGTTGCCTGTGTTACCAGGGCCTCGGTAACCTTTTTGAACTTCCACGCGACCCCGGCAGGCATCGGCCCTAGTACACCCCTACACTTGTGCTAACATCTCTTTGAGGCGCGCGTGGAACACAGCGCGCCGTCGACCCGGGCCTGGCTCATTATCTCTAGCTGGCTGGCTAGTAAAAGGTACTTGGAGGTGTGTTTACTAAATTGTAACGATCAATTGTCTCTTCGGACGGGTGGCTCACAAGGCAACCAAAAGACTAAAACATTTCCATGAGGATGCGGTGACGTGTCTGAATCAGTCGACCTCCGGTCGCTCGCTTTCTTTGACCTATTAGAAATCGTGGCTCGTTCAACCTTCATGTTCCTTACCGACACGATGGCCGTTTAGTTTTATATGAATGTCGCATCTTAAATCCCTTTCAGTTCCGAAGTGGCTGTCTGAGGTTATCCATTACAGGATAATGTAACAAAGCGGTCATGTAAAATTTTGTTTAGATAGAGCATTCCCTGCGTAGCCCATGAGTAAGAATTCGCAGCACGCACGTCTTATCGCCCTTAGTGATATGTGCGTTATCTTATCACTATTTATAGAAAAGACAAATAATTTCACTGTTCCTTTTATTACATTGCCCAGGCGCAGATAAAGTTAAATGACTAACAGTTAAGGGCTATATTGTTCTAAGATGTGTTGTAAAATGGAAATAACAAATCTAACCTAATTGACCTTTGAAAGAAGGCCATCAAATCTCTGGGTGGAAGTGTCACAATGTTTTATGTTATAATAAGGAATGATTGTGGAGCAGTGGTAACGGCCGCGACTTACAAGTTGTATGTAGTTCGTAGGTTCGAACCCAGACAGGCGCTTTACTTTGTGTTATTATTTCATCACCACTGCTCCAAAACGGTGAAGGAAAACATCGTGAGGAAACCGGCATGTTCTAGAACCAAAAATTCGAAGACATGTGACATCTACCAACCCGCACTGGGCATCCACCGCGTGGTGGATTACGGCCCACTCCCTCTCACTGAGAGTAGGTCTGTGTGCCAGCAGTGGGAACATTATAGGCTGATTATTACCCGACTGCCCCAGAAGGAGGGTAATGTTTTTCGAGAGGATGTATGTATGTATGTATGTATGTATATATGTATGTATGTATGTGTGTCTATTTCTTTGGCACGCTCTGTAGCCTAAACGGCTTGATGGATTTTAACACAAGAGGTGTCGTTAGATTTGTCTTCATTGTGGAAGTGACATATAATTTTTATATATTGCATCTGCAAATACAACAAAAAGGGAGGGAAACATTTTTTTTTAATAAATTACAATAATATTGATATCAAATAAAAGCTAGTAATGACTGTAATGAGTCAATTCCATATATATATATATATATATATAAAACTAAATAGCTTGAAATAAAACAAATTATCTCCCGTCCGAGACTCGGCATTGGAGCATTCTTTACATAAAATAAATTATTTAAAAAACAAATACCCGACTGCGAAAACACATAACTGAAAAGTGAAAAACAAGCATTATTACCCAAAGCATAAAAAACTATATTACTTTCAAACTACTTAAGATATTTTCATGATTTTTATTATCTATAGGTATATCGTTGGTGATATTCCGAAACCGCGGAACTAACAGTGTTTAAAACCGCGTAAGCTAGGTGCAGTGAATTATACAAGAACGAGGGAAAACGTAATATTTACTAAACCACTTGACTTTCTATTGTTTAAACTTTTAAATTGACATATTCCTCTTAATATTGTAGGCATTAATTATGTAAAATATGTATTAATGAATTAGTAAATCCGAAATCTCAATTTTGCTACTTTTGTAAATACGCGGTTTTAAACACTGTTAGTTCCGCGGTTTCAGAATATCACCGACGATATCTATGATTTTTTTCAAATATTCATATTTTTGTTACTAAAAATAAATAAAATATTCGCTTTGAAACCGAACGGCAGAACGGCGTGAGCGTGACGCGCATTTGCATGGCCAAAGTCAACGGCGTTTACCTGACCCTTAAGTCATCACAGTAAAAACAGCAAGGCAACAAAATAATAATATTGCAAAAATAATAACTTGGTATTCGTACCCACATAGTTAAAAATACGTTCCTATCGAAAACTTCATATTGAGGAAAACCACAAAAGTACCAACTTCAATCGTAGATAGGCTGGTTTTTACAGAAGGTGCCTCTTTTTCCTTTTTATGTATGACCTGGATGAGGAAGTTTGATAAAATAATCTTATTATTATTTATATTTATTAGCTAGCGGCGTCTAAATTAATTACCTACTGGCTTGAACTACCTTTGCCCAGTGCCGGATTAACCACGTAGCAGGAGTAGCAATTCCTACGAGCCCCGCGCAAAAGGGGGCCCCACGTATCCAAGCCCACCTCCGCCCGAGCGTAATTTTTTTAGTGATTAAGTATCACTCAAAAAATTACGCTCGGGCGGAGGTGGGCTTGTTAAGACGTGGTTTATTTAATTTATTTGATGTCACAAAAATGTGAAATGTAACACCTTTTCCGACTAACGTTAAGACAATCCACGTCAGACAATCGGTAACCGATTATATCGTTGGCGAAAATAAAACACAGAATTTCATACGGTAACTAACGTATAGAATTTGAATCGGCTCTACAAAACGACTGACGTGTGCGAGCGCCTTACTCAACACTCAGTGTGGATTCGTAGCAGAATTGAAATGGTTCGATTCAAAATGTTGAAATTATCTATATATTTGCAAGACTTACAGTCTACATTATTTTTATAAAAATTTAGTAATCATATACCAAACATTTATTTTCTGTTACCCATTTTTTTTACCGCTTTATACTTATTAACCCATAGCAGATTTAGGGCCCCTCGATAGAATTTGCTAAGGGCCCCGCGCTTGCATAATCCGGCACTGTTTCCCGCACACCTTTCATCACATTTTATAAAGATTTCTCTCATCACGACCAGTTGACTTACCAGTAGGTACTCATACTCAAAAATTACAGCTCGATTCACTGAACCCCTAAAGATCTCGATCCCAAATAACTTAAACCCTTATAAAAAGTAAATTACGCAGTCGGTTTTAAGTTTTTTTTTAATTAACTCTTTTTATTTTACATTTCTATGAGCTGTGGTGGCCCAGTGGTAACGGCCGCGACTTACGAGCTCGTAGGTTTGACCCCGGACAGGCGCTTTACTTTGTGTAAATTATTTCATTACCACTGCTCTCAAAACGGTAAAGGAAAACATCGTGACGAAACCCGCATGTCCTAGAACTAAAAATTCAAAGACATGTGACATCTACCAACCCGCACTGGGCCCAAGTGGTGGATTACGGCCCACTCCCTCTCACAGAGAGGAGGCTTGTGTCCCAGCAGTGGGAACATTATAGGATGATTATGTATTTTACACTTCTTAATTAGGATTATAAGACGGTTAATTAGGTTATTTACCCACTTTTAATCGGGTGATAACGGCCTCTTACTCACTCCAAAAGTTAGGGCTAGTTTTTTTTATAATTTCTCATTCCAAATTACATTTAACATCTATGATACTATCGGTGTCGCCACCGGGAACTTAGCAGTTAAACATATAATTTGTATATATTTTTGTAATCATCTTTTAAAACCCTTCATTTTGATACCCCTGATACTCGATAGATATAAGAGTTTTTTTTAAACATACATGTTTGCGCCAATGATCCGCTATTTTTTTTTATAATTTTAATATACCCAGTGACATTCGCGCAATAAAGACGAATCTAACGACATACCATTTATCAAAATCGGTTTTGTCGTTTAGGAGTTACGAGGGAACATAGGGATGGACATACATAGATATATTCATACCGGTCAAACCAGCCCAAGTCATGACTTACTTTACCATCAGTCTATCCATCTTAATTGTTTTCGACCTCGAAGAGTTGTTTGGGATAGCTTTCTTTAGAGTTACAGTGATTTGAGCTTTCGTTTCGGGACTGTAGTGTAAGCGCCATGCGCTTACTTTCTAATAACGACATTCGGCAACGCTACTCCTCCAGCCCAACCAGAGGGGATCCTCCCAGTCCCCGACCCAAATATTTCTGTCCAACAATTTCTTTTCTTGAGTACTCCCCCTACCTATACAGAGCAGTACTTGAGCAGCCGCAATTACCCGGAATAGTAGAAGTAACGTCGTGAATTTAGTACTTGACGCGTCCGCCCGGCCCGGGGGTGGCGGGTGCGCGCCGGGAAAACAAAAACAAAGTAACGTAGAGATAGGTATGAGCGAGGGCGGCGGCGGCGGCGGCGCGCTGCGTAGGCCGGCGCCGGCCGACAGTGCACGCTCGACGACCGACCCCGACGCGTGTGAACACTACAACCGCGCATCTGCAACGCGCAGGATCGCCGAACTTCGAATCGCTGTCGCTTCACATCCCAGACCTCCACCTAGGACACAGAAGTATTGAAGATTTTTTCTCTAAGAGCATTGTGGAACCAAGATGCCCGTTGAAACCAGAATTAGCTTTTCCGGTGAGTCTAGATTCTTCAGTAACGTTACCTATAATATCTAGGCGAATACAGGCCAAAAGTTCACTACAACTTACATAATAATCCCATAAAACCAGTTTGAGGCCATTGATGACTTTGTAATATTCATAAATTTAAACATTCGCTATTTTATTTTTGTTGGAATTTTAATGTTATTAGTATCTACGTTATAGCGAATATTTGATAACAAATTAAATCTATGATATCATCCACTGATTTAGTACCTGCTTAATCATAGCTTAAATAACTTGAGACAGAAATTGAAATGTTTCATGCAAATAATTATCTCGACGATGCGATGCGCGCATTCATTTTATGCAATTCCTGGTATACTCTAAGCTGCTAGAATCGTGAAGCCGGCACGCTAATAGGAAGGTACTAAGTGGTAGAAACTATAACAATAGAACCATACTAAGTAACCGCAGAGTCCCCAGATAGATATAGATTTTGGTTGGTTACTAAATATTAAGATACATTTAATTGGTCCTGAAGATATCGAAATCCAGATGTACAAATGGTCTCGCTGACCAATGGCGGTCAAAGGTTTATGCAAATTATATTGATAATGACCGTTATTATCAGTCGCAAAAAAACTGAAGATGCTCCAAAAACTGTACGTAAATATAACTTGCAGAAATCTCTATTTTGTTCAAAACCGTTGATCAAGTAGAATTAGGTAGATATTAGATGGACTGCCAGAAATTACATCGGAGTGCGAACATAATTTAACACTTACTGTCCCAAGATAATTGGTAATCCTATCAACATACGTCCAATAACAATATTGTATTGTGATGTTTTATAGGATCATTTACTAATTCAACGATAGCGATTTCTAAATTCGTCAATCACCCTCTGATAACCATTACACATGATTTTCAAAAAGCATTACATGTCATGCACGGACGTACAAGGCTACGTCTTCAGTGCATTACATGTAATGCATGGACAGTGAAAGTTTGTTAACAATAATATCAGAGATGCTCCAAGCTCGCAAATCGAAGACCTTTTATACAAAAAATTATCGAATTTGTGGTTACGGTGTCGTCTAGACGTGGATTTTAGAATCCAAACAAGTGACAAGACTTCTGTAGAATGTTTTGCAGTCAAAACAATGTGGTTTTCATATTTAGATTTAAACAGGCTCGTGCTTCGTGACTCTAGCATGATCTCATGGATTTATTGTCACGTAGCTGGTATTGTAACTACTGTTCTCATATACTACTAGTGGCATATTAGGGTCTAGATTCACATTTAGAGAAACCACTTTATTAACAGTGTTAATGTTGACATTTACATGCTCATTATTACAGTATATGCCAAACCTTAAACTTTAATGTCTTATTTTGTTGTCAACTTTCTCGATTTCTCTAGCATCCTTGCTGGAGTGAGTGGTCTTAATATTTTTTTTATTTTCTTTTGTTCCAACGCTTGCTCCTAACTGAATGATTTTTGGGTTGATGTTAAAATTTTCTAAATGATCTTGACGAGAATACTAAACGGCAGAGTAAATATATTTATATATTTGAATGTGATTTGAAAGATATATTACCTATTCTAGAGAGACATAAAGAGGTCGATGAATTCATCTCCAAATATGACCATCCAAAATAGGAATATTTTATTCATGAATTAGGCGAAGATTTATCCCAGGGAACGACAACGTGAAATAATAAGCTACTCGGTCTATAATTTTTAGGCGCTCATTTGCCTAATAAACATCCTTGGCTCCAGTTTCATGATACAGCGTAGTTAAGACAATGGCTTAAACATTTTTGGGCATAAACTGTGTGGTTTAAAGGCGTGTCCGTTTGCCTCCCTCACTCTGCCCCCCTTGTACTTGCCCTTGCATTCCCCCAGTCGAGCTGTGAACATTGACTAGTAAAATTTTTAACAATTTACATTTCAACAGGAAGATAGCTTTGTTTCTTGCTCAGTTACATATTTTGTCGAATTATTCATACAAATTAGTTATTGTGTTTTCGCTTTGTACACGGACGTATTCGTTGCATTTGAATAAAACCTGGTTCTAAGCTGTGTTAGCTGTGTTATTCAATCACTGTTGGTGGTCGGCATTAATTTTCTAAGCGTGCGTTTATTTTTAGAAGTTTACCATGACCGCTGGTCCGATACACTTATACTTGTTAGTCACTTAATGATTTTACTATTGCAGTGTCGCACGCACTTAACCTTGTTTGGCTAACTAGTTGACATGCCACATCGCAAACCATACTTGCATCCTGGCCTCGTCGTAGCCACATACAAATGATATCAGCGAAATCGCATTGTGCTGAAGCATGCACACTGGGTCAATAGCAACTTAACATAATTCAATAATGAGTTTATGTAATTGTTGAAACTATTTGTTTCAGAACAGTAAAAAGGATATGCTAATATCACGTAATGCGTTACGCGTTCATGTAACAAATTACTTCTCATCCTAATAAAAAAGTGTCAGTTGGCATGCTCTCCTTTGTTAGTCAAATTCAAAGCCAAAAAGTGTTAAATTTTGTAATATATCCTATTCATGGCGTTTCAGTATATCTATTTACTTTGTAACCTTGTTAATAGTTGCGTAATTGTTTTGTTTCTTTATCATTATTTTTTCTGTAGCGTGATACACGTCACGTTCCTCGTTTAATAATACAAGCTAAACTACCTTACCATTCAGTTTGGCCATTAGAACTTACCTAAGCCTATAGTGCGATAAAAATGTTACCAAGAAATCATCATTTTTACCTTAACGGACTAAACACTAAAGGTACGATATGTGTAATAATCAATGTTAATTAGTTCGAAGTATTTGTTATTCCACAGCAATACCAGCAACAATATTAAACAGTCATGTTCTATCATTACCATTAATAAGAACAATTTATAGTACAGCCATCTTAATGAATACATCATTATACTTTCTGTACTTGTCTTGTTATAAATTCTCTTCATAGTTGTTGATCTTTCCAAGAATCTTCCTCATTTCGCGATACCTCATTTCGGTGCGCAGGTCACGTTCCATGTGTTTGCGGCGATAACATGTCTCCGTCATGTTGTCAGCATTAAGGTAAACGAAGTACTTGCTGCCCTGTCAACTTCCTGTCTCTTATCCTTATCGGAGATGTGCTCTTCGAGTCGGAATTGCTCAATTACACAGCTAGCATTGTTGTCGTTCAACCGTGGCGAAACTACGGAGCAGGTGTGACCTGCACTTTGCGCGATTTCTTTGCATTAAGAATAGACCTATCATCATCTTGCATCCACGTAGAACGTTCGAGGCTGCAGATATTTTCCTTATTTCGTCTTTAACTTATAATCCTTTAATGTATTGTTTTTGTCGTAGCTATAAATCAACCTGTACAGATGCTGCCTTGAACCATGGATTTAATTTCGCGTCGATAGCGATTCTTCTCGAGCGTATCAGACCGAGCCAAACATATCTCGGTAATCAATCGTCACTCAGCGGCTTGTCTTACATTATATTTTTATTTTGAAATTGAGATGTATGCTTAATCGCAAACGGAGGTATCACGCCCCCGCCATGTAGCAAATAATGAAAAATAGCCTGCTCTTATTGTGTCACCGTTTAGGATAACACGTACTTACGTGATCCAGGACCATGTCCTCCAACTAAATCTATGTTGCGAAAGATACGGCAGGAAATCCCGTTTTTACTATGTCATCATCGTTACCATGACCATGTGGACGGATAGTTCTCATTGTTTGTGACGGGATGCATCTCACGTGGCAATCTCTTGTGTGGTTCTGGTGGTACATCTTTTGACGTAATTTAATGTTCATTATTTTAAATTACCTCTCGGGGCGCTCGTCAATCACTTGACCAGTTTTTTTTTGCTGTCAGCGGCGCCACTTGATATGATTAAGAAATATTACTTAGTCAGTCGATTTTTATTACCTACTGTTGTGTGACTTGTTACGAAATTTCCTTGGACTTCAATATTTGTTGATAAAGTTAGCACGAAATTATTACAATTCGGAAGAAATTGAATTAATTATTAAGTTTCAATAGTACTTGAAATAATTGATAGTACGTTTAGGCACGTTTTATTCAGCTCTTTTTCGCTTTGGAAACGTCGTCCAGTTTTATCAATTATGTTATTTACTGAACTATCGCGCAGGTATCAGCTCGCTCATAAATAAACGTAATTACGCGACAACAACTTGTACAAAGGCGGTTAAAATGAATCGTGTCCCCCACTGAAGTCTAAACAGCACTGCAAAACATGTTTTTGCGCAGCACAATACGTAGGCAAAGGCTGAGATCATACGATTTGTGTTGTGAATTGTGATGTATGTATATTCGCTAGTTGACACTGTTTTTAAACGACTTCAAAAAAGGAGGAGGAATGGTTCATCTGTGTTTTTAATTCTTCGATTTCTCCGTCAATTGTGAATTTTTTTTTATTTGAAAGGGTATGCTCCCGAGGTGGTCCCATTGTCACCAAGTCATAATCTGATGTGGGGATCCCATGGAAATCGAGGGAAATCCTCAAGTTTTATAGGGGCACACCTTTAGAGATTTGGGTATTTTTTTATAGTAACTCTTGCATTTGTTCTCGGAAAGCACCATTTGGTGATGTGGAACTGATGATGAAAACCACAGATGGCCACCGGAAGTACTTAATATTAAGTAATTCACGGGTTGCGATTCGATTAGGTACTTTAATATGGTTGCAGAGCAATTTATACTCGTCACAATACATATGGTGAAGTGGAGCTGATGGATACTTCACCATCAGCTCCAGTTATCCTGGTTCTTACCAAGAGAACTCCTCAGCAATTAACGTCCCTGCATTGGGAAAAGCATTTTTTTGTAAAAGATGATGAAACATTAGGCTATTGTAACCTAGATAAATTACAAAATAAACTAAAAAGTGAAAAATATTTTTTTTTTACAAATACAAAAAAAACAACCGAATCCCAAAAATAAGACTACAAAGTGAAAAATAACTTTAATTTCGGAAGTCCGTGCAAAAAACTAAAATACAGGTGCAAAGACACCGACTTTTTGTTTGTTAACGGTTGTTTTTTTTTTGTAAAAAGTTTTCGTTAGAGAATACTTGTCGTTAACAGCACTAGTTGTTACTATGCCACATATAAACTCAATTGCACAACATTCTATAACGAATTAGTGGCAATAACTAACAAAACTTATAAGCCAAATATTCAATAAATAAGTATTCTTCAAGTTTTATAATAGGAGTTAAATTTGGAGATCGGCCAAATATGGCTCTATATTTCTAGATAATGCTTTACAGTATAGCACTTTTATAGAGTGGGTCGGAGACGTTCGGCTTATTTATAGTAGACGATATCGGCGCCTGCCTGTCTAGACCATCCCGATTACTTTGGGGATTTCCTCTGATCCCTCTGTTCGTGCAATTGCATTTCCTCGTTGGAAATAGGATGAAAGAATGAATCTCCACTGTCTAGCCCGTAATTCATATTTTAGTAAGCTCAGAGCTTTCCAATTGGGTTAACTTTCTCATCTTAACGACTCATAAGTTTTGCTTAACAGCCGATAACCTAATAGCTACGAACTGGAGCACTTTATCTACACAGATTTATTACTCTTCCGTCTCTATCCCCATGATTCATGGCATGGCTCATGGGCCGATTTTCTTATCAAGGGATTGTTTAGATGACAGTAAAGTTAGGAAATCGCCTTTGCGCTTGATTAGATAGATCAAGTTTATACCAACAATTACGATAACTACGACGAAGTTGAAATAACGCATTGCAATTCATACAAAATTTCAACCAGCGGATAGTTACAGGAGATAACAAGTTAAGGCTAAAATTGCATTTCATGTTTAAGTCCATAGTTATTTTAGTCCCTTTGATAATCAAACGAATAATTCGTTTGATTAATCAACCAGACTACTGAAGGACAGACTTAACGGTCCAACTATGGTGGATATGAACCGTGACCCATTTAGCTCTGTTGTAGACGTCGTAGTGCTGTGTTTAATTGTAGCACAATTTTAATAAACATTTAGTTGTTGAAGCGTTACGTGACGTATCATTAATGAGAATAATATTAGCAATACATGACGTATTGCAAGACTGGAAAAATAATAATAATAATGTTGTAAATATTTCAAGGTTTCATTAACAATAAATTACTTTATGACAAGTATTAATACGATGTTTATAGCTATTCATATGCGAATCATTAACGCCTGTCTGCTGTACTTCATAGACATTTCTCTGATTTTAAAGAAGCAGAGGCGTCATGTTAAATATTCTATCAATCGTTTTACAAACAAGTTCACCTTAGCACGAATTAACAGCCATGTTAGGAACGACAATACGCCTCCGAAGTTATTGTCAATATTGGTCCAAGTATGAAATTCATATCGACCGTATCGGAGCGTGCTTTGTACATAGTTCCTCCTTTATTATTTTAACCAGTTCTACTTAATTATTATCAAATAATTATTTATGATCAGTTTTGTTTGTTCTATCTATTATTTGCTCTTCATTCTTTGTAATTGTCAGATTATTTGTCCTGTGTCTTACTAACATTATTCAAACCCATAACCAATTTCTTTGTTATTGAATCTTTCCGATAACATATAGGGAATGTCAGGAAAAACTAAGTATAGGAGTGAAAGACATCAATGCTTCATTATTTTAATCATTGAAGCTGATTTACAGTATCGTTATATTACATAATTCGTAACTATACATATGTACCACATGTATCAGCTTTGGTTTTTGTAATGTATTATCTATTCATAGTGTAGGCGGGTGTTCATGTAGACACGACAGTGTAAATTGTTTTATTGACAAAGCACTTACGTCAGTAGAGTGTTTGAAACGCACTCAAGTTCAAGGCACCAAGTGTTTGGGAATTCCAATTTGCTCTCTCTTGTGTTATTCTTCTCAATGAAAACCTGTTTTAAGTGAATTTATCAAAAAAAAAAAAAAAAATGATCTGATCGATAAATTCACCATATTGATTGTCTACATGTCAGGTAACTTGTGCGACTTTGTGTATACAGGTGGCAACCGAGGTTTCAATTCCACGTATCCATACTTCGAGCATGTAGTAACACCGCTGATTCACTGTGTTTACCTGTAGTACACATATGTGCTAACGACGCTTTAGCCATGGCTAAGGGTTTGCCCCAGAATCTGCCCCGACAAGATATGTTTATGTACACCAAGTTGATGTCATCATCATTCCATCCGCGTGGTTTAAAAATTTACACGCGGGCGACTGTTTTGCACAGCTACCAAAATAGTACTAATTAACACTTATATGTTAACAGAAAGCTTAGGTTATGATAATTTGTTGATAAATCCAACGTGTAAGGTATAGCATCACGTGATATCCAAACTTGAATATCAGTCTTAATAGATAGGTTTTCCAACGTACCGTGTAGTAAGTAAAGATAATTTCAGTAATTTCCACGCCCTGTAAGCTGAGCGTTATTTGATGCATTTATCATGAGCCGAGATAGGAATCGGTATATCTGCAGCCGTGAGAACTTCGTGACTAGGCCCACACCTAACTGTTTCGCTTCTAGTAATGCCAATGCCAGTTGCATTACAGAAATCAAACGTAATAATGCTGTTAACCGTTTGAAACTTTGAAATGGTATCCGCATTACAATATAAATTATGTATTCAGAGTACCTTACAAACCTTTGGTTGTCACATTAAAATTGGGCCGCTCATCTACGAAAATGGGTAAAAAATCGTAATAATTACGATTTTTTTTTCTTTTTATTGGCAATTAAAGACGCCTGTATTGAAAATGTAATTACTTTTTATTAGTTGAGGGAATTTCGTTAAAATAAAAAGAATAATGTTGTCTGATAATTGATGCTGCATAGTAAATACTAAGAAACCCCTTAAAATACAGCCATCAAGTAAAAAATACGTTTCTTTGAATTTTTTTGAAAATATTGTCTAAAGTTTTTAATAAATTTCGATTTTTGTTTTTTTTTTAATTACAATTTTTTGCCGATGAATAATGCTCTAGTTTCACCCATTTTCGTTTGTGCGCTTTATCCAGGGACACTGTATAAAAAAAAATGAATCCCTAATTTCCGGCTGGACCGATTTCGCTAATTATTTTTTTTGTTGTGTTTGTTATTGTCAAGAGAAGGTTCTTATGTAAGAAAAAAAAAACCTCCACTAGGGCGAAGCCGCGGGAAAGATGTCGTAGTTGGGATGAATCAAACCCAAAAACAAACTTAACATTGTAGTTGGTTAACTACAATGTTGTCACAAAGTATTTTTACAAGAAGTCTGCTGCTTTTTTTTTGTAACATTTTTTTTTTATTTTTCTCTTTTTACTGGGTCAGTTTGTAATTTATCTAAGTTACAATAGCCTAACGTCAACTTCGTATCACCTTTTACAAAATATTGCTTTTTCCCGATGCAGGGACGTTAATTGTTGAGGAGTTCTCATGGTACGAACCCGGCCATCAGCTTCACTTTACCATATGCATTGTGACGAGAATAAATTGCTAATTGAGCAACCATATTAAAGTAATCGATCGGTATAGGAGTGCCTATAAAATTTGAGAATTTCTCTTGATTTCCATGGGATCCTCTTATCATATTCTGACTCGGTGACAATGGGACCTCGAGAGCATGGTTATGCTCTCGACCACCACCACCGTATATAACCTCTTCCTTTTTGAAGTCGGTTAAAACATGTTCTCCCATACATTCCAACTGCAAATGTAAGTTTGGATGCATAATATTGAGAGATTTACCATATTTTTTTAAGACCATAGACTTCTTATAGGTTTTTCTGTAATCTATAAGTATAGAACTACCTTCTGTATTTAAAAAAAAAATGTAATATTAGTAGTTTCGGAGATAAGAGGAATTGACAATTTTGATTTTCCTTAATAACTTTAAAACATTTTATTTTAAATAACAAAAAAAAAACTTTTTTTTTAATTTGTTTATTTGCCCCACACAAGTGACCCATATTCAAAATTAATTAATTTAAGTTACACGTCCGTGTTTGGGTCACAGAAATTCATATGTTACATACCAAATTTCAACTTAATCGGTCCATTTGATTCGGAGTAAATTAGCTGTGACAGACGGACAACGAAGTGATCCTATAAGGGTTCCGTTTTTTCCTTTTGAAACCCTAAAAAAGTCAGTATCTAGAATTAGTTTGGTTAGTAACATTTACGAACGTGTTTGATAATCTAGGCGATTCTGGTAGCATTTGACATTCAAATCTTATGTAAATGTCGGCAATGATGGCATCTTCTCCGTTAGTTCTATTATTGTAAATTCCTAAATTGATGCTCAGGTCGTGACTCGTGGCTGTCGTCATTGACAACCAGTTCTCCAACCTTGTTCGTTTCCTTATTCGCTATCTTTTGGCAACAACTTGTTTACTGTAAACGACACTTTGTTACCATGTCAGGAATTAATCCTGTTCGCAAACTATTCCTAACTTATTCACGTGCAAAATTTCATTAGGAAGTTTTCGCATCAATCACCACTTACTACTATTTCAAAACAAAAGCGTTCTTCACCTGTTAAGCCCCGCGAGTCAAACAATAGAAAATCAATTGTGTCTCATTAGCTGTCCTTGACCAATTAATATTTTCCATGTCGTATCTGGAGCAGCAATGCTTTGTTGAAACTACATAACTATTTAAGCCGATTCTTGAGTATAACTTTCTACGTATTTATAAGTTTTCGTATGGAGCGAAAGGCTCGATCTTCACTGCCAGATTGGTATTCCTTACACTCCACTTACTGCTTCTTTCGGATTAATTATCATCATTTAGCGTGTGTGACGATGCACAATTAGCATGCCAGGTGTGGTGTTGTGCGGCTCATTACGCGCCATTATCGTAGCGGGAGCGAACGTGTCCTGATTGTAGATCGAATTTCATTCCTTATGAGACCACCGCCCCTATAGGATTCCTATAATAGGAGCGTATGATAGGAATCTATAGGGCGGTGGTCTCAATCAATCTTTAATATTACATTATTCATTGTAATGGGACTAATTATTTGTAATGCTGATGTTGATCTATTAAATAGATAACTCCTACAAACGAGCCATGTTCCGTCTAATCAACCGTGACAGTCGCATTTTGTGTAAACACTAGATTTTCATTCAATTTACTCTATACGAATGCTATCTGTTCACTGACCCACTTTGATTTGATACAAGTAGGAGTCCGTTATCTAGCAGCAGATATCGCGAATAGCTGAGCGATCTTCTTGATAGCATTTGGCATCTCTATCATTGCCAATTACCAAGATTAAAACAATGGTTAATAAATCGTGAAAGAGTTTCGGGTGGTAATAAACATCAGAGCGGTGAGTGACATAACTTATCTGTTATTTTGGTCAGATGTTAAACTGGAGTCTCTCTTTTAACTCGTGAAATACTGCTTTTGGCTTAAAATATGCCGTATATGGTATGATCAGTCTTTATTGTCATTTGCCAGTGAATACAAATTGCCGTTTCGCGTCTTTCTGTTTACGCGGCCTGTTGTTATTATATGGTAGGACCAACATTGTCCCCATACCTGCTGATGACTCACGTATACGCCGTATTTTTTTCTCATAACGCATCGCAGTCAATTATTTCAGTTATGATAATGTTTTCACAATTAATTGCTTAAAATATATGAGGTCGATGATTCATTGGTGTTTATTGACATCGCTATAGATACGATCTTGTTGCCATTTCTCATCGTTGCGTTATACATAGCGAGGATCGCGGCAGCAGTCTGTCGGCCAACTCGGTCGTACTGTGAGTATTTTCGTTTCAAAGTTTAGTGAACCATATCTAATTTTGTTCCTAAATAACACAATTGACATGATAATAATCATTTTGAAGTTTATTGCCCCTGATTTTTATTTGAGTACAAAAGGTTTTCACTTGCGACTTGCGATAAGAGAAAGGTAGGAAATGGGAATACGGAGTGATATCCGATCATCACGCAACAAGTGGCTATTATACCGTGCGTGAGATATAAGCATGTGTAACTGCATTATTTTATCAATGAATTGACTTCAGTTACTCTGGTATCATTGTAAAAGTTGGTGCAATTTCGAGACTACACGACAGATCGCCATTCTCCTGTAGGTACCTACATGGATTTTATTATCGTGAAATCTTTTAACGAAGCCAGATTCACATGTCCTATTAACTAAACTAAGTAATTGCCATTGAGAATTGCATCTGTCCTGCAACAGCTCGTTGCTTCGTTGCATCAATTGCGCGGTCGGCTCTCATGTTGACCGCAAAATTGTCCTTAATTGACGAATTATTGTCTATTCGGCGGGAAAGTGTGATACCTACACATAGCTCGTTTAATTGGAACACTTGATGCTAACTACATTTTAATTTGCGGCCCGAACTGAAGAGTGAACTAAAAACATGTAATAAAAGTAATTCAAGTAAATGGTTATTCAAGTGTTTGTAATTTAGACTAAGTATACAGTGCTTATTATACACTGTAACATCAGTTTTTTTTTTAAACAAAATGTTATCTGTGTTTGACGTTTTAGTTATTATTTCAAATTAATATTGTTGGTATGAAAAAATATTAGTATCGGACTGTAATCGGCACTATAATGAAAATTTACTTACTCACTGATTAACTCTATAGAAGCTCTTGGTTTCACACGCCCGGTGACTTATCGTGTTGTTATTGTATGTATCCATGTAATGCCTTGAATGTTATTTACCCAGTCACCATACAGTATAGGTACTAAGTATACATACATTGGTACAAAACATATAAGAAATTAAACAAATATCTAATCTACCTACTTGTTTTTATCTCGTACACGAGTACATCAACTTGAACTTGACCACAAAAACCAATGTCGTACCAAAAAGTTATTCGACGCACTGTGTTGCCGAGTAATCCGTCGTACGTTAATAAAATGGATAAATAATGAAGTTGCTTATTATAGCAGTTACATCATATTTGTGAACCGAAGTATTCGCAGCACGAATATTATTGAGTATTTTCCACGATCTGACAGCATATAATCACGAAAATTTCCTGTGGTTTCATTATCGTTCCAAGACAGCGAATATATCAAGAAATATTTCTAAATAGATCATTTTTCTGCAACCTTTTGAAATTTTAAAATTGTTTCTTTTTTAGCATCAGGCAGGCACTTTGGTCGGTCGAGAATTTGCCGAAATGGTCTGAAATCATAAAGCAATTAACTCGCGGAGTTCAAAGATCGCATCAGTGCTGCAAATACCGGTTGCCAGAAGCGCCGTGGTAACCCGTTTCCCGTACTCGACTCCATAACTTGCGTAGAATAATAAACACACGCATGTCCTTTTTTATGCCTCAAAAATGTAGAAATCCCACAAAGGCACTTAGAATTGAAATCCCCCGAAGGGTTTTGAGCTAATCAATCCACCATAAACCTACACTTCGAAGACGACACAAAAGTGTGGTAAAAGGGTCATGATGTAATAGAAATGAGTCTGCAGCTGACAAGGTTAACGCATTAATCACAATTCAAGACTATGAACTAGAAAATTTCTCGTTGAAGTTGGGTCGTTTTCAGAAGCGTTGTTTGAAGTGCTTGAAACTTCCCAGTAAAGGGACATAAAAGTTGTAACTGTTGGTATTACATGATAATTTAAGCGGTATATACATGATTCACAAAAGGGGAATATTCAGAACTAGAGATTTGGTCGCCCCCGCGGTGAGGTATGGCGGGAGAACACGAACATTAGCGTGGGATCAAACTTTGTCACATAATAGCACCTGCTGTGATACCATTGTATGAATGGTTGTTTTTAAAAACGCTATCGAAAGGTTAATCTCTCGCTGTTTATTGCATGAACATTAATTTTGTCTTTTATATCCAACTGTTTCTTACCTACTTCAAAACAGTTCGTCCTTGCCACAATTGAATCACAAGCTCATTGTCAAAGTATGGAATGTATTCAATAATAATGACAAATGTACCTCTTTACATGACAAAAGAAGTCCGTCATTTGTCTGACAAACATGAAAAAAATCCTTCTTGTTATGTTAATGCCGCCAATTAAATTTAATGTGACCACGAAATATGAACAAATAGTTTAAATACAATGTTTCCGCATCAACGCCAATGATATGGAAACCGGGAAACGAGGCGATATTTTTAACAATTACTGAGTATTTTTTTTTAATATTGTGTTATCGCGATGAACACGTTGCATGAGTCGTCAAGCCACAAAAGTGGTTAAACGACGTCCTTCCGAAGGTCGTGGATCATAAATCACGTTGTTTTTATTGTTATTGTATACGTGTACAAGTTGACAACGCAATAAACCGTATTGCCATCAAGAAAAACACGCAAAACCTATAAGTTATATTACTAGACTGAAACCGTTCACAGTAATAATGGGAAAACTTGCAACTGCGAATATAATCAAAGGAACCCCTCGTCGCAGCCTATTAAGAGGCCGACAACACCTAAAGCGCGGCCTCTGTCGGACTGCATAGAAAAGAAAGAGAAGCGCGATGACACAACGCTGATAATTTATTGCAAAATATGAAGCAATTATCGATTTACAAAAAAGCTATAGATTGTATAAAAAAAATAAAACACTATTATGCTAATATGTTGCTTGTAGAATAATCTGATAAAAAATCATAATGATTGCATGTATATTAGTATGGTTTTTAATCGTTAAAAGAAATTTTTAGAGGTATCTTCGTGATTTTTTCTATCGTATCAAATTAGTTGTAGTATTATGTTTTCAACACACTATCTACCTAGTATTATATCCTGCTGAATGTCATATATTTTTCTGATGTTGTTTACTGCAGTGGACCACATACTTTTAGGCATTATAAAACTTACAAAATTTGCGTTTAGGTCCTGTAGTCCCCTTAAAGAGTTCATAATTTATTAGTGTCTGCAGTGCACTGTGCTTTAGCTGTAATTTGTCCGAGACAAGAGACAAGTTTCATTTGAATTCATTATGACACGATGTTTTATTATAGCCATACGTTTGGTTAGAGTGTCATTAGATGATGTGATCGCATGTATAATACGACCAATCAAATGCATTATAAACCTACGCGGAAAGCTTCGGGGTTTACGGAACAGGTGCGTGACGATTGCATACTATGCAAATTTTAATTATAGCATGTAGTTTGATCGATTATTATTGATTGTATCGTATCGTAATCGGTCGCAATTTGCTGATAATTATAGTTCACACGACATTTTATTTAATTTGCAAAAGTTTGTATCAATCGTATTTACTTTTGCAAGCCATAAATTGTCTATTCCGTTTTTGTCCCTGTCTAAATACCAATGTTGTTTACATTTTAGTACGTCGTCGACATAATGCATGTCCATTGAAGAGAGTTCACTTTCTAATAGTTGCATTACTTACTTCTTCGTGTATTAGGAGATGAGCTATTTGTCACACCACTCGGTTATGATGTAAAGCCCACGCGCAGCCACAAGGCCGCTTCGCTGCGTAATTGTGTCTGATGATTAATCAGGCTTCGGACGATCAGTGCCGGACATACGCTACTACCAGTCAGCCGGCTTCACACGTGTCTTGGCATAGCTCGAATCAGTGCAAGTTAAGTGTTGTGACACCATCGGCATCGATCCAGCGTGATATGTATATTAGAAAATATTACTCGTCAACTGTACTTCTATGAGACCATTTAAATTATTCAAACAACTTGATGGCGTACTATATTACATACGTCTATTTCATCAATAGCACTAATTGAGCATAACAAATCGACACAGTAATCAATTTTCTTGAATAAACAACTTTGAAGTTATAACATTATCATCACCCACCACAGTTGTGAGCCTACTCAAATGTGTGGACATAGATACCAGTTGTGCCTTGTGTTTATAGTCTACAGTGGGTGTTTCACACGCTCCTCAGTTATGTGGATTTATCAAACTCTGCCTAAATGCCGTAAACCATCTCTAAATCATTAAACATTTAAACATACATATCATAATACGTTTTCTTGTGATCATGTCGAGTGCAATGTACATACTCATGTAAACTAATTCTACCATCTGTCTCAAGATAATTCTATATCATCTCTGTATTTTTTGTCGGCATGTTTTTATTTTTTTTTGCTTTATATGTGTCTTTGTTTTTTGTTGTCGTAGACGGCAGTTCCACGGACACGTTGAGGAAGCTCAGTGACGATTCTTCGAGAAAACATTTATCAGGTGAGTTCCAGCATGTCCAAGGTTAAAACGATTAAGAAAAATGTTCTTTTTGTGGTTGCATGAGAGCACAGTAAGCGTGCATGGTCCATGCTTCTCGTGTATGAACTTCAAGCACGCACAATACACGATATCATCACCTCTCATTATATCGTTCTATCTGTACATAGTTTTAATGTCACTTATTCATAATGTCACTCTTCTGTCTCAACGAAATGGAGCAGATTTAATTGAAGCTGAGGAGGACGACGTGTCTAGCAGTCTGCCGGAAAGACCGCGATCACACCGCAAGGCATCTAGTAAGTTGGTGACTACTAATAACAGTAGAGTTAGTATAAAGGTGGAGGCATGCTCTGTTAATAATGTAATAATGTACATAGTAACATGGTGATGGTTCTTAGCGCTAGCGGACGGCATTACCACAAAACATGCTGTAAGGAGATATAACTAGAAGTAATTTGGTTTGACACAACATAACCATTAGGAAATCTATTTTCTTAACAGCAAATCCTATTGTTCTCTAGCCTGAATTCAGACTTACATTCGACCTGAACAAAAATCAGGTTCAGTGCATGAAAAAGAGGAGTAAAATATTAATACCTAAAGTAGAACGGAATGATTATTATAGCTAATATTGATTAGTTACTAATGAATTAATGAAGCCAGCGCCGTATGCGATGCGTCCGTAGCACGTCGGGACACGGGTTATTCAGCCATTAACAATGTCGGTTTCCGCGTTTGAAATGCTTCGTGTTTCAGTAGCATTGCATCGATTGCGTGTTAACAAGTACAAGTAGAGGCGCTCGCCTACGATCAATTAGTGACATTGTTTTAAAATCGATCCATAATTCTTATCTTTTGTCTAGCTTTTTTTCCATAACGAAATTAGTCTCACAATTTGCAGACAAAGAAACAACAATTAATAACATAATGAGGATAAGCTAACTAATAACATTGGTGATTTAGAAATAGAAACAACTTGAAATAAGATTGACATTTTAAAATTGATTAATATATTGCAGTTTTTTTCCGTGAGTATCCACTTGTTATTAACAAATAAGTATATAAATTGATACGATGAAGTTTATTCAAACGTTAAATTTCCTTCAGTAGCTAACTACCGAAGCGGAGCTCTTTAAAATTACATAATTACTAGTTAACAATATACAGTAACAAAATGAGTGTAAAAACTGTATCTTGCTTGTGTACTCAGATGCATGTAATCCAATTATTAAGTAATACCTAGATGTCAAAATTCTCATTACTATCGGAACGGTTACGACACGGTTAGTGAGACGGATCGGACGGTTAGTGAGACGTGTGAAGTAGGAACAGTAGGAGCACTTGTCTAATAGTTAGAGGCTAATGTGTATGTGTGTGTCGCTTGTGTGTATCGCAGCCAGCAGCTCGTTCAGTGTCACCTCCATGGACGCGCTGTGGGAGAAGCACCCGCGCCGCCTCAGCGAGGCTGGCCTCAGGAGGTCATCAGGTAACTAGCACGGTATCACTTGCCAACATTATTGCTCCACGACAATACGTGACATTCCCATGCCTATCTGTTAATTAATCTACTTAAATTAAATTAAATTAATAGTTACAATTCGTGTACAATTTTTACATTAGGTACGTCTCAAATCACGATGTTGTGGAACAAATTTTGGTTCCGTATCTTAAGTTTCACTTAGATTATACATAGCAATCAATCCATGCACCATAGACCGCACCCATCACATGCTCTATCGTTGTTCGAGTATTTTGATTTCTTGTGCTTGCCATGGTGTTTGCGCAGATTTAGAATGGTTGAAAGCATGAGCTTTTTGTTCTTAGATTTCTATTGCAGCGCGTAGTGGTCTCCGAAGTCAACTGCAGTTTGTTCAGAGTTTCAAACGAAACGAAAGTCCGCAACGTTGATGTAAGATATGCAAACGAGTTAGCGAGTCACCCCGGTGGCCATGCACTTGCATACAACGGTACATATTCAGTTCATATGCCCGATATGTGTGTTTGGAATAGTGAAGAGGGCCATGCATATTCAGAAGGCTATATATTTCAATCCTCGTAAGACATCAACTTTCATCTACTCTATTTTCTCTAGTAATTACAAAGGGTTACGTGATTCTTACAGAATTTCTATGTAACACATATTGGGGTTTTCAGGAAAACTGTAATCATCTATGCCTCAATGTTAATATATTGGTTTATTATTTCAGATCATAGTGTTATATTAACAGAGGACACTGACAGCTTCATAATTGGCGAACGAGTTTGGGTGGGTGGTACCAAACCTGGCCAAATCGCATATATCGGCGAGACACAGTTCGCTCCCGGTGACTGGGCCGGCATCGTGCTTGACGAACCTATTGGTATGATTACTATATTGTTGGTGACTTTAAAATGCTCTGCGTCTTTACCTCGTTCTAACTGGTGATGAATTTTATAGGTAAAAACGACGGCTCTGTAGCGGGGGTCCGCTACTTCCAGTGCCCAGAAAAGCGTGGCGTATTCTCTCGACTTACTCGCTTGACTCGCGTGCCCCTTATCACACATGCTCCTCACGATGCATCACCGATCTCAGACGCGGGCAGCGTCTTCGAACGCCCGCCGTCCGGCACCAGGCAAAGACGCGCACTCTCACCAAACGGCAGCATACGCAGCATTGTCAGCAGCAAGATGAGTGAGTAATAGTCAGCCACCATATATGTTCCTAGATATCTCTAACTAAAGCTAGAAGTATGAATTCATGCTTTCTTCCATAGATGCATCAATATCGACCACGACCAACGGAGATGTTCGTGTGGGAGACCGTGTCATTGTATCTAGCAGCCGCGGCAGTAAAGCTGGTACATTGCGTTATGTTGGTGTTACCGATTTTGCCACTGGTGTCTGGGCGGGAGTAGAACTTGACGATCCTCTTGGAAAAAATGATGGCTCAGTAGATGGAAAGAGGTATAGTTTCCAAACCAATTAAGAGTGCAGTCAAATGCTCATGTCCTCCCATATCAATATCATACCGATATCGATTCCTCTTTCAGATATTTCGAATGTTCACCTCGCTTCGGCTTGTTCGCGCCAGTCTCGAAAGTCTCACGGTCACCATCGAACCGCAAGCCAGGCGCGTGCGCCATCCACAACAACGGACGTGCGACTCCTATACGGCGCTCCAACTCGCGGGATTCGCTGACGTCACTGGGCACGTCTATCGCGTCTTCCCGCGTGGGGGTGAGGCTCGGGGTGACGTCGCTGGGCGCTCAGGTAGGCTAGCCCCGCGCGCGATCGGCTGAACCTCGCTCGCCGCGATCCCCGCCGCCCCCGGCCCGTGCACGCCCGCACCGCAGCGCGCCCAGCCTGCTAGACAAAACGCTGCTCGTCAAACATGTCGAAAACGACCGCTGTGCCATCATCGCTTTGCCGAAGCCGCGAGTCTATTACGATATAGTATTTCGATCAAACGATAAGAGTAAGGAGCTAAACCCTCGACGTTGGGCTAGCGAGACGCTGCCGAAGTCTTGGCGATGCTCGGAGAGCGTGCTGAGCTTCGACAGTCGGTCAGAGCGGTCACGGCGCAGCGATTCGAGCGGCAGCAGCGCCAGCGGGTCGGTGGCGAGGAGTGCGCGGGGCGGGGGCGGCGAGGTGGTGCGGTGGGGGGGTCGGCCGGCCGCCGTGACTCGGGCCAGCCGCGGGGTCGCCTCAGCTACAAGTACCGAAATATTCGTGGAGATGCCGCCGCCGCGCAGTCACTTTTCAGGCTTCGGGAAAAGCTACCATTTCTCTTGCGTGTCACCCTTTCAGTTCACGTACCCGTATGTGGTGTATATTTGAATTTAATGCTACAGAAATAACGATTTCATTATTTGACGCAGTATCGATTCTTGGCTTGTCAATTTTGATTGATCGTTTGATAGCTTATTTTAGTTGTAATATTTTGGTGTTGGGCGAAAAAACTACAAATAAACCAAGATCCAATGCACACTATGCGAAGAATCTAATAGCCGGCCCTACAGTTAGTCGCATGACATGCAATGTTCAAGTTAATTGTATAAATTGCACTGTTAGCGCAGTCTCTATGTTCAATTTCAGGTACAATCTGTACAAGTTATTAGTTACAGCTAACCTTCAGGGTTGTGCTTTGCCATGATAAAGTACGTGAAAACAATTTACGTGAACGAGACCGGTTAACGAAATGACATGCAAAAGTGATGGTATCTATTCGTCTAGAAATTGCTTATTTTTGCATGACAATTGGTTTTAGTTTATATATGGTCTGTAGCAGGCACTCCTTGGTTTGGCCCTTGTGTTAATTATTTTATCTATTTTAATTTTATTTCGTTTTCGATTCACTAATTAGTACTTAAGTTCTTTACATTTTATTTGATTCTGTTGTTTTCTATTTTTATCTTAATAGTAGTGAATCGAAGACACGTTTGGACGTAGTGATTCATCTCATTTGGCTTTTAGTATGCCCATATTTAGTTCCATATTGTTTTCAAGAGACTGCAATAGTCATATCGTACTGTCTAAAAATATGTTTTCGGACTGTGATATTATTTTTAAGACTCCTTTTGAGACTGTACTATACGACAAAACTAGGTGTTGTGTGAATTAACAATTGTTTTGCATATATACATTGTGATCATTAACCCATTTGGCGATAGGTGATTTTTATTTAAAGAAGACTTGGAGCCTGTCAATAGCATAATTGCTGGAGGCTCCATGAAAGGCTTATGTATCCAAAGAATTCGTATATTAAGTGCATCTTATGCATTCCAGTTATCCTAGTAGATGTTCGGTACACTAAAGTTGTAAGAACTTTAGTTTTTTAGATGCTTTTCTATTACATCTACTTACTCTAAAATTTCGAATATAGACACGATTCCTACTTATCACTTAAAATATAATTATACCTACAAAATACATATTTTATACATTAGCACCTCATTAGTAGATTTCGTATATATATTTTTCATTACTTCATTAGTTTTAGTTTTTAGAGCTTTTTATAATTTGCTAATACGGCAGTTGGTGTGTGCCACACAGTCACAAGCCATCTATCGTGTTGTGTTTTTTCACTTTATGGTGTATCAGAGAAACCAATGGATGCCATTGAAACTCATCAAGGTTTCAGCTGTACTGATAGATGTAATTCGTACTGATATTATCAAGTAGGACAAATACTGTCTTGCAATTCCGCACTCATTGAAATCATATGATTTTTTTATAAGGCTGTTCTTACACCCTAATTCATAGCAAATTATTTGAGATTGTTACGCTGATTGTCCTAATTGACGAATCATTGAACTCCTCATCTACCAGTACAATGATATACACCATACAGTGAGTTGAGTGCGTTAACGCGTGTTGTTTTCCCTCATGTTTGTTGCGTATTGGCACTGTCACTAACGGCACGGCGGCAGCGTGTCGGTGGTCCGCGAGCTTCCTCCACCCCGGTATCCGCGAAGAACGCCCTGCAGGTACAGTACCCCACCATCGCCGCGCGGTAGGCTGGCTACGTGCGCGCAACACGTGTGCCAAACGTCACAACTTACACAAAACTACTAAGGACCACAGTGTACAGCCGTCCTTAGTGGTGTTCTGAAGTTCAGTACACGTGTGGCGTCAGTGTGTTCCAACTGCGCCGGCGGCGACACGGGGCTTTCTTTGTTTTGAACGTTCAAAATATTGAGCAACTTAATTTTATGATTGTTTCTTTCATACTAATGAAAACGACAACGAATGTACGTAATAGTAATTTATTTGTGTTTTGATGTTGATTTGTATACTTACAAACTAAACTCTTAACAATTAATGATGTTAGTGTCCCAAGCCGTCCTGTTGCCCGACAGGGTCAGTGTAGTAATTCATAAGAGACAATATTTGTCAATTATAGCGCACTTCTAAGTACAAAACACACTTATTTTAATCATGATCATGTTCCGACAATACACCTGCAAATAGCTTGCAATATACTTATTGTAATATTAGGTAGCCATGTCAGAATTTCAGTCCTTTTCATAATAGCAGAGCTGTGATACTTTTTTGGTTTATTTTATTAAATATTATTTGAAAGAAATATCACGAAAATACTGAGTTATATTTATGTTTTAGATGCATTTTATTGTTTACACTTTTTCTTAGTTTTTAATACTGACCAGTGCCTGTAAGTAATCATGATATTCATAAATATAAAGACTCATTTGAACACAAGCATTCCATTGCTACTAAGATAAGTTTTCACTTTTAATAATAATATATTGTTGTTATATCTAGTAATAAAAATCTCTACTATTAGAGTAACAAAAATTTAGACTAGTTTCTAAATGTAAAACCTTGTAAAACGTAATTTTGTGAGAACGAAATAGTGATTAATAAACTTTAGTTTTAATAAACTGTACTACTTTCTCTGTGTATTATTGTCCTACCTTAATTATCCCTCGTTTTATGGCGATAATAAATAATAAATATTTACCTAACTGTTGTTTTATTGCATATATAACGCTGTACAAAAGCTTGTGAAGGCATGTGCGAATTACCGTAAGGTTTGTGAGAAATATGAGACAACTTGTAACACTTTCGTTGTTGTGACTGCTTCGCTCCCTAAACTGCCCCGGAGCCGACGACGGCGCCCTTGACTGAGTAATTGTGGTAAAGTAATTTGATATTCACAACCGATATGAGATTTTTATGGCGCTTGACATAAATGAATGGTGTTGCGGGCCAACACTCGTAGATTATTCCGCTTGATGGGTTCCTTTACTTTTGTTATTTATTGTTGCACGCCTCCAATCGTAAAAGTGAAACTCAAAGGTTTATGCTTTTGTAAATCATACTTGTAATAAAAGAGACGTGTTTTTATTTCTTAAGTTTTACGTTCTGAATAATATTATTTAGTATTTGAATTTCTAAGAACATTCATGCGCGAGTCTATCCTAGAAATTCGCGATAGAGTCGCCTATCTTGATGATATAATGTTTATAATAATTTTCTTAGAATAGTTTTACAAAGTTGTTATCTTGATGATAGCGTGAGGTAAATAAAATTGCTTTAAATCTAAGATTTTTATTAAAAGCGCTGATAACTAAAAAATAACTTAAATCATAAAGTTTAAGTGCGTACCGTTATATAGAATAGAATAGAATAGAATAGATTTTTTCTTTATTCAAGTAACCAAGACTCAGCAAGATTGTTAGTAAATCTTACGACTATGTTAGTAAGTGCAGACACTAAATAAAAACAAGGAAAACAATACAAAAGATAACAAAATATAAATTAAAAAAAAATACAAGGTGTCATTTTGCATCCTCGACAAATTTCAGGAGGCTGCTATGAGAGACTTAATCAAATAAAATTACGATACCTGCTCCATAATTAATACATACTTGTTTTTTTAGTGATTTAATTTTGACAGAAAAGAAGAAAACACCACTTTCACAGAACAGAATCACCCGTTGCGTATGCGATAGTGTGTGTAAAAGGGCAGTTACAGTGCAGTATCACACGGGCCGCGTTTTAACATGCGTGTCACACACATGCCGATTTCCGAAATATAGAAAAAAATAAAAAGACCTACTTATTTTATTATTGATTCGTGTCAAGAATCATTAGCATAGTTACCTCCTTCAATTTGACGAGGATGCAAAACGACACCCTTAATATCTCTACGGTACCTGTAATCATAAAAAAAAAACTTCAGAATATAACCAAAGCTTATTTTAATACTATATTAAAACTTAATTAAATAAAACTTAGTTTTCTTCCGATTCTTGAAGAAGTCAACGCCTACTAGTTTTAAAAGCGTCGTCTGATGGCCGATTAGGTATACCAAGTTGTTTCATTTTGCTGACAAGTCCATACGATATGCATGAATGGAGGTGTGGTTATTAGAATATCTTTGTATGCAAATATGGGTGCCGGTGCGGGTATTCTCTATGTAAATCTTGTTTGGTATTTATCTGATTATTGACGCTTGTTCTATAAGGCTGGGGTATAGATCCGTTATATTATAGCAGGCTATTTTTTTCTCACATATGTCTAATTATAATAGGTATCTATTTTCACGGGACGTAAACTAAATTCTAATTCTGATCGTTACATATTTAGTGTAAGACACATTTTTTTATAGACGACATACAGTTTTCTTTCGCCTATGTGGGTACTTAGTAAATTAGGCAGCTGCCTACCTAATTTACCACCTTCATGTCTTAGTAAGTCTCGAATACATATTCACAGACGATCTCTCTCGGGAGATTACTAAACTGGCCAACTAATTTGAAAGCTCTGCTCAAAGTTGAATGTCCAAATTATCCCTTTAGTCGTGCATTTCTCTCTCTCCCATGAAACGAGTTCGATGACCCGACCAAATCCACTTCCAGCTGAAATATTAAAATACAAATATTTCGAATAATATTCTCTATAGTTCATATCTTCGATAGTTTATCCGATTGACTTCAATACCATTAATGCGAATCCCAAATTCCGGATCAAAGAGTATTCAGCCAGGAGTAGGTACCGTGGATTTAATACTAAAGCCTTTTGAACCCCAAAATTTGCGCAGGCAGCTACTATTTTATGTAGTACGCTATTTACCATAGGCACTCATAGATGACGGACGAGACCACATTAATATTACACGCCTAGAGGCTCCTCGTACCAGATCTTAACATAACTACTCTCCCGGGACTATACGAGCTTCATATTAAGGTCATCTGTTACTAACTAATTTCATAATTTATAGCAAGTACACAAACAGAGTGTTCGATATTACTTTAACTTTAATTTTTGGCTCGAGCCTTATTTTAACTTTAATTTTTAAATTGCTTTTGTTTTTGTTGTAATCTTTTTATTACGGACGCTTTTACGTTTTGCATCGTTCTCACATGTATAATTTCAAAATGAATGATGTAAACAATATTTTGTAACCATAATACGTTGATTTAAAAGAGTGTCCTTGGAGTTTCTTGCCCGTTCTTCTCCATAGGTACCTACTACGCTTTGGAATGGGCAACTAGCTTCATCTTTCTGACTGACTGACCGAACCCTTGACAATTCAAAAGTGCCTGTAATTGGTTTATTTGAAATAAATGCTTTGAGTTTGAGTTTGAGTTTACAGCTGAATGCTACCTATAAATATTTCTGGGACGGCTATTATGTCTTAGCTAATTACACACCCAACTTTAAGTCGTGCACCAGTGTCCTTACTAGGTATCAACGGTATGCATATTCATTTTGCTGAATCAACATGTAGGAATGCTAAATTAACGAAACGCATAGGTACTTTAGCCACCTCATTCCCGCATGTATGCGAACCTTATATGAAAATAGTATCTGCTCAAATGAAGCTCGTATTCGGAAATTGCGAAATCGTTTCCAGACAGTCCCAGCCGTTGGAACATTTCCGCAATCAATAACTTTTTTCTCCCATGCTGGGTGGGTGGTCGATCCCTACATTCAGCGCTTGAGCGCGCCGTATATCTACTGATCCAGTACAGTACGAGATCTGTGTATCATTTCTAATACTTGTGTATAATTTTTGGATGAAATTCATCTTCGAATTATACTTTTAAATACGTTCTTTTGCACAACATCTATTTAAGTAGCTAGACAAGCCTACGCGAAGAAATATCGTAAATACCAATTTAGCAAATGATAGTCTCATAAATTACAGTTATTAATACCTATTAGACAAGGAGTGGACATGGCATGACTACATGCTGCCTACGTGATGTTAGGTCATGCCAGATCTCCGTCACCGTCACCCACAAGCCTCTGGAGAATACCTGACACCTCGCAGACCTTGGGAAGGGACTGACGCAATTGTTTAATATTCTAGAATAAATGGGATCTGTGAGTGTGTGAGTGAGTGTACAAAAATAGGTTTTACACGCCTACAAAACAAATAAGTTAAAGTTAGGAGAGAGTTGGACTTTCTTGGTTGGAAATAATGTAAAATAAAGATGATAGTTTAAGTTAATGGTGAGAAGTTTGGCACGACTGGTTTATAATATGAATGAGGATTTAGTTTATCGTAGTTTGCAGCCAGACTATGCTTGTTCAGAGATACAATGGGGAAAGATTAGATACCTCCCTGCGAGCTGCGCAGACACTTTCCCTCTCTTTATAACTTGGGTAGGCATCTACACAGCTGTAAGTGATTTTCAGCAAAGTATGATGGATCAATGCGGCGCAATTTGCACGCTTAATATGTTTGCAAGTTTTTCTTCATATAAAGGCAATCTCAAGTTATATATTGAAGTGGTAATTAAACGTGCCGTCGGCGTCGTCAAGGCCGCGTTTTGTTTGTCCGCATGTAAAATTAACGTCACTTTAACTACACTGTGCCAGAAACTAAAGAACGAAGCGATACAAGAATAGGCTCTATGATAAAATGAATAATAAATTTAAGTGCAAATTGTTGTTGTTCTTGTTATTTCGATAAGTTATCATTATCAGTATCACGGGATATATCTGATGTATGATCGGTAATATTATCAAGCTATTTATTTATAGATTTGGGTTGGGTCTACTACGCTAGCGTAATTCATTATGAAGCTTTAGGTACAGTCGGAGGCACATCAAGTGACCACAACCTTTCAAATTTCTCCAAATGATTTTAAACCTTAAATGTTGATGGTTAAATTCAAAATCGAATGAGAAAACTTGACAGTTTGTGGTAACCTAATGTGCTGGCGACTGTACCTAATCAATTGCAAGTGTGAGCACAGATAATGTAGGGCTTTTGTTTATCAATGACTTACCTACCTAGCCGTTATCTACGTATCTTTTTAGATTATTTTATTATGTGACTAAGCTAAGCTGCCCCAGATTAGGTAACAGATATAACCAAGATCAAAATAATAAAAAAACTGGCATTATCACTGCCACTGATGGTTGTACAAAACAAATGACGATCTATCTAGTTAGTGAGCAATGGTGGCCCAGTGGTAACGGCCGCGACTTACGAGTTGTAGGTGGTGGGTTCGAACCCAGACAGGCGCTTTGCTTTGTGTAAATAATTTCATCACCACTGCTCTCAAAACGGTGAAGGAAAACATCGTAAGGAAACCGGTCCTAGAACCAAAAATTCGAAAACATGTGACATCTACCAACCCGCACTGGGCCCGCGTGGTAGATCACAGCCCACTCCCTCTCGAAGAGAGGAGGCCTGTGTCCCAGCAGTGGGAACATTATAGGCTGATTATGTATCTAGTTAATAGGTACACTAGCTAAACTTCTAGGTCGCATGACTTCGTAATGTCTGGTTGTACAAGTTATTTAACAATAATAAATAAAACTATACATTTTGGTTACCATAAAACCTAGGAGACTGGTTCTGTAAAGAAGGTACATCAACAGAATAGTTTTATATGAGGTGTATGTAGTAATGTAGTACAGCCGTAAAGTCACGAGGAATCCTTCAGAATTCTAAGATATCACTAATATTACAAAAGGAATAAATCATAAAATATACGTGATGAAGAGATATAAATACGAGAATTTGATTCAAAAACGAAATTGAAAGGAGACTGCCCTTTGACTGTAAACGAAGGTACATGTTGTACTAGAAATTGGGGCGGAAAATTAGATATTGCACCCCGAAGGTATTGTTACGGTAGGGAAATAGGGACGGTCCCTTGCTCCTCCCGACAAAGTTATGACAATGTAGATGTAGTACATAGGTACCTACTTCGCAACAATGATATTGATTTAGCTATAATAGAACTGAGGCTGCTCTGAGGTGTACCACTGCTTATACATTCTGACTAATCATAAACAACTTCGTAAATATGGTTCATTTATTTTCATATGATTTGTGGTTTTGAAAATAAATCAATAGTTAGGTACTTACGACATAAATAATATTATTACGGTTAGTACGGTATCTTATTAAGTATTGCGTGTAAAGGTTCGTGCAGACTGGCGCTACTTGTCGCGCAGCCCAACACCGGTTAAACAAATTCCATGAAGTTTTTACAGAAACTGTTCTACCGGTGATGCGTCGCGCGACAAGTCGCGCCAGTCTGTACGAGCCATAAAATACCTAGTGAATAATTGAAAAGAAAATATCATAGGTATGAAACGAACGTATTATGGCTATATAAAATGATATGGCCATAATTATGGGTTTTCCTTTCTACCCTTCGCCATTATACCTATTTATTTATGCATGCATGTGTCTAATGGCAGTCAGGTGTTGTTTTTTCAACAGCCTGCATACATACATAATCAGCCCATAATGTTTCCACTGCTGGGACACAGGCCTCCTCTCCGTGAGAGGGAGTGGGCCACAATGCACCACGCGGGCCCAGTGCGGGTTGGTAGATCTCGCATGTCTTCGAAGTTTTGGTTCTAGGACATGCCGGTTTCCTCAGCCTGCCTGCTTTAAATTAATTTATTTTATTTTCCTATATAAAAATATGTACGGTAATGCCTTTGTATTTGAATATTTGATCAAAAGGACAACTAAATTGAATGTATGGCTGATTTGATCATTTAAGGCACATATATATATATATTATTTTAGTGACTTTTAAATCTGTTATTACGCCTTCATATTATAATGCAAGTAAGTAATGCAAAACATATACGTTCAACTAGAACGCTTATACATCAATTCTATATGTGAATATTTAAGTATTGTAACAAAATACTTTATGAAGTAAATTCAGGAAGTAATGTCTACCTAAAGCATAAAAAAACTATATTTTTTCAAACTGCTTAAGATATAGATAATAAAATCGTCTGTTCACAATCACGCATAGAATTCTTCAATCTGTTATTTTTTTTCAAATATTCATATTTTTGTTACTATACATAAATATTCCCTATGAAACCGAACTGCTCGCGGCGCTGCGTGAGCACGACGCACATATTTTGTATGGCCAAGGTCAACGGCGATTACCCGGCCCTTAACTACCATATTGGTGTTTAAAACTTAATGATCCACCTTGATGGTGCACCTAGCTTCTGACGTTCATAAGTGCCCATGTAGGTTTATGTGAAATAAAATATTTGATTTGATCAGAAGAATGGTTCGAGGGCAGATTGTTGGTTGGTCATTCAGAGCTAGCACGCAATGTTGTTCGGTAATCAGTTGTATTGTAACCACAGCATTTGTTTTTTTTTTTCAGATGAATTGAATTATTATATGTTTGCGAAAATAGACGTTGTTTTTCCTGAGAAGAATGATACCCTAGATCTGTCACCGCCAGAAATGGACCATGATGCAGAAAACCGATGTTTATTATTTTATAAGTTCGAAGAATATATTTATTTGTAAACAATTTACAATAGGTAAATATTAAGTGATGAATGTATTTTGCGGTCTAGAGACTGCCCAATTAGGTAGGTTATTTTGGTTGTACCTAACTTGTACTTAGTTTTATACTTACTTGGTGTATTGTTAGAACATGATCTTCTTTGGTCTCTGATGGTAAAACATTGCCCACCATAGTTTATTAACTCCAAAATAATATTTTTATCTAATAATAGGAGCTTCTTCGAGAGAAACAGCAGCATTTGGAGCGCCTGATGCGAGAGAGGGAGCTGGAACGAGCAGAGATGGCCAAGATATCGCTGCAGGCTGACCGCGCCGAGAACGCCCTCTCACAACTCAAGAAGGAGGCCACACAGGTATATTCTACTTATATTCATTGACAGACAACGCACAGCGTAAGCCGATGGGTCTAGACTCTAGAAGCATGAAATTTTGCACAAGAGTTCCTTATTTATCGAAGTTGAGCACTGAGAAAATATTCTTTAAAATTCGTTCCCAAAAAGGGTTAAATAAGGGATGAAAGTTTTTATGGAAGTTCGTCATTTTTTTAAAGTTCAAGTTAGAAACATGGAAGTTGATAGGTACATGATTTCTGTTAGGTAATTCCGTCGGGCACACGGCTTGTCTATGGGCGCTGACAAGAGAATCTTTATGTAACAATATACTTAATTTAAAAGAGTGTCCATGTAGTTTCTTGCCCGTTCTTCTCCATAGGTACACACGGCTACACATCAAGCTATACATTTCCAGAATAAGCTGATCTCGCATTGTATAGGATTTCCGTACATTGCGAGGTCAGCTTAATCTGGAAATGTATAGCGTGATGTGTAGCCGTGTGTACCTACTACGCTTTGGAATGAGCAACTAGCTTCATATTTCTAACTGACCGACTCCTTGACAATTCAAAAGTGCCTGTAATTGGTTTAATTGAAATAAATGCTTTGAGTTTGAGGTAAATGATCTGAGTAGGCTTGTGTTAAAAAATCAAATGCCAAATCTGAACGGAAAAAGAAATGTTAATCTTGAACATATTTATCAGAACTTGGTTGTTCCCAACAACTTTGAAAAAAAATATCGATACATATGAACGGTAAACTAGGTAACCTTTTACCTTGAGTTCACATCCAAAATATAAGTATTAAATATCAACTTACGTTGGAATTTCAGTAATAATAAGAACGTCTTAAGGCTCCTACATACTGGCGCGACTTGTCGCTCGACGCGTCGCGACACAAAGGCAACGCTTGTAGCGCTACACGCGGTGTCTTTGGCAGTAAGTAGGAGCCTTTATTTGAATGGTTCTATTTTATTTTCGATTACTCAACTCATTTGTAAGTAACTAGAATTGCTTCATATTTTACAATAAATTACAAGCGTTGTGTCATCACGTTTCTCTTTCTTTTCTATGCAGTCCGACAGGGACCGCGCTTAAGCTGTTGTCAGCGTGTTAATACCTCCTTAGAAGAATGCCCTTTTGTTTTATGGATTGTACTAAGTCTTACTTACTAGCCTTTCAAGGCATGGCTTTCAATAGATGGATTGGGGTTAAGGAATATGGTCCTTATTCTAAAACGATACTCGAGCATTTCATTTATCAAATCTTGTAGATAAGTATAAGCTCTCAGAAATGTTATGAAACATAATTTATACTAACGAAATTAAAATACAGTGTCTCTTTAGAGACAGGATCAAGATTATTGGTGTCTGTCGTAAATTGTCGCTATTACGAAAAAAAAACAAACAATTTCATTATTATGGTGGCTAATTACGTATACATTTGTATATTTATTGATAATGACTATAAAAACGCACGACCACTTAAATAATTACATAAAAATAACTCAATTATGAAATAAAAAGGAAATAAAATCACCAACAAAAAACCACGAAACACCAGCGAACCCGAGTCAAATAACGGTTGGGTTTTTACGAAGATCAATAAACTCCTAAGGTATCGCACTTATGTTTCTTATTACAGCAATAACTTGGGGAAAGGGAGGGAAAAGGCACTTCAAATATTTCCTGCCCTCTTCGAAGAACCTCTTTGAGCTGGCTTTGAATAAAAAGATCGAGTAGGAAGCAATATTACCTTCTCTTTGAGAACGTTACACTTTTCTTTCATGATATCTAGACTGGCATTTATTCAAACGGTTTACATACGGACCCTTGATAGTCTGAAAACCCCTGCTTTCAGAAACTTTAAATATTGCGTAAGGTTTTAGATGGGTCCTTAAATTATCGACTTATCCATAAGATTTTTTCCTCGCCTTCCGCCTGACGCAGCTTCGGGAGGTTCCTGTGTCGGATAAGGCGGGAGGAAACGTCCGGGTGTCACCACTGTGTGGATCGCCCGGAGGACACGGTGGAGGTCTGCCCGGCTTGGGCAGAGCACCGCCGTGTCCTCGTGGAGGCGATCGGCGGCAGAGACCTCTCGCGTCCGGCCCTGGTTCAGGCCATGGTACGGAGCGAGAGGGCATGGGCAGCCGTCACCTCCTTCTGCGAAGCAGTAATGCTCGCGAAGGAGGAGGCGGGACGGTTGAGAAAGGCAAGTTTCGCGCCCTCTCGCCCCTAGCCGCCGCAGGAGACGCCCAGGGCGTCGGGAATCCCGGGCGGATTTCCGGCCACCGTAGGCGCGGGCTTGCGGACGGTGAGCAATAGGTAGCTCACCGTCCGGTAAGGACCAGGCCCGGGTCGACGGCGCGTTGTATTCCACGCGCGCCTCAAAGAGATGTCGTCAGCACATATAGTAGGGGTCCACTAGGGCCGATGCCTGCCGGGGTCGCGGGAAGGTACTTATGGGTCACCGAGGCCCCCGCAACACAGGCAACAGGAAGGAATACGGGTGGGTTTTAGTCAGTAAGAGTCTGACACACCCTCCCGATCCACCCAGAGCGGAAGAAGTTATTTGATGATTTCCCGCCCTCAAAAAAAAAAAAATCCATAAGATTTTAAGTCAAATGTTACGCTGAAGTCAAAGTCAAATCCTGTATTTCAAAGAGGCTCCTAAAAGGCACATATACACACAAGCACATAATTGATTATATACATACAAGGTGTCGTTTTGCATCCTTGTCAAATTCAAGAAGGTAACTATGCTAATGACTCTCGACACGAATCAATAATAAAATAAGTAGGTCTTTTTTTCTAATTTTCGGAAATCGGCATGTATGGGACACGCATGTTAAAACGCGGCCCGTGTGATACCGCACTGTAACTGTCCTTTTACACACACACTACCGCATACGCAATGGGGACATTCTGTTCTGTGAAAGAGGTGTATTCTAAAATACTGTCAAACTAAAATAACAAGTATGTATTAATTATTGAGCTGGTATCGTAATTTTATTTGATTATATATGTCTTTCATAGCAGCCTCCTGAAATTTGACGAGGATGCAAAACGACACCTTGTATAGTCGTCCTTTCGAAAAGGTAGCTTAGTATGGAGGAGAATGGGCAAGAAACTCCATAATTACCTACTCTTTTAAAATATTTTGTATACATCTAAATATACATACAAATAAATAAAATTGAACTGTCTGTTTTTAATGTCAAAATACGGCTTTTTACTAAATGCATATGAAGGTATAACTACGGTACTGTCAAAAAAAGGTTTTTTTTTTTGTCTTCCTGTCTGTCTGTTTTTCCCGGTTAATCTCCGAAACGGCTGGATCAGTTTTGACGGGACTTTCACTGGCTGATAGCTGATGTTATAAGGAGTAACTTAAGCTACTATTATTTTAGAAAAGCCACGCGGGCGATGCCGCGGACAGCAGCTAGTTAATTATATAGTGAAGACGATGTACCTATAATAAAATTACTATACTACAATAGATACGCACACTGAGCAACAAAAGTGCCAAGAAATGGGTAGATAGTTGCAAAATATTTTTTTTAAAGTACCTAGGTAGGTATTGATTTTATGATTTTCTGTTTCAGGCGACTTCTGAAAACAGTAAGCTAAAAGCGGAGTTGGACAAGATCAACAAACTGTTGGAGGATGAGAAGCAGAAGGTTGAAGACCTCATGTTCAGAACAGAAGAAGAGAACATTAATAGAGAAGATTATAATGTAATTTAAAACATAAACTGGAACGAATTATTCGACGATTTGGTTCAACAGGTTCATTTATTGATTTCATCGTATTTTTGTTTCAGAAATATAAAGAGGCGATGGAGGTAAGTTTTGGCGCATTTACCCAACCTACGAAAAGATTTCAGTTGAAAAACGCTTTTATGTGATCATTTGCAGCTACTGTAATCGAAATAGACCAGCATAAAAAAGTCATCGTTAAATTTTTGTTCCATCTTATTTTTTACTCAGCAAGAGAAAGCAGTTCGCGAGCATCGTATTCGTGACCTCGAAGCCGACTTAGACCTCCAGTCGGCGCGTGCGGAAGCTACGGCCACCGCGCTACGAATGATGGAGGACCAGCGCGCCGCAGACACCGTCGCCGCCACCGAACAGCATCGCGAGGAACTGGCAGCTGCGCATAGTGAGTAATTCAAGTTGTAGCAGTAGAAGAAATATCTAGCTATTCTATAGATAAAACAACGTCTCACGCAAGACTAGACAATGTCTTGGCTGAGAAGTTGAAATATATTTTGCTTCAGTGCTTAAAAGATATAATTAGCTATGACTGTTTCAATGCTGCTGCTTACTTTAAATTTAGTGCTGTTATTTTCCTTATGAAACCTCCTAATACTTTTGAAGTGCAGTTTTCAAATTCCTTTTCTTATTTCAGCTCTATCGTCGGAGCTGCAGAAACTATTAGATGAAGCTTACGCTCTCCTTAAAGAAAAAGAAAGCGAAAAAGATTCATTAGGCAAGAGCATGTCAGAGGAACTGACTCGATTAAAGACTGATTCTGAGAAGGCACTAACCGAAGCCAAAACAAAAATGGCTATCGCGCAGACTGAATACGAAACACAAGTGTCTGTATTGACTGCGAAACTGCAATTAGCGGAATCAAAGTTAGAAACTGAAAAACAGAATTTAGAAAGATTAAATAAGGAAAACAGCCAAATTATTATAGACCTAAACACTAAGTTAACTCAGCTGCAAGCTGCCGTAGATGATAAAACGTTAGAATTAAATAAAGGTAATTAATATTTTTGAGGTTATATTATCCGTTAATACAAAATATGTATTTTTATCTTAAATTAAATATGTTTTAAAATTTTTCAGTTGTTGGCGTGAGCAAAGAACACGAAGTTAATCTTAACAAAGAAATCACAAAACTAAAAATGGAACTTAGTGCTAAAATACTAGACTTTGAGCAACTAGAGGACTCTAAAAGGAAAAATGAAACAGTATACAAATCGTTACAGGATGAACTGGGTCGTGTTAAAGATGAATACAATAGCAAAGTCAACGAATATGAAACTTTGTTAAGTGAAGTCTCGCAACAACACGAAAAGAATAAAACAGAAATGTTAGGATTACAACAAAGTTTGACTGCGAAGACCAAGGAGTATGAAAAACTACTCGCCGAACTAAGTACATCCACAAGTTCGTCAGAGCAACTTGTCAGTGAATATAAACAGACTATTCACGAAAGAGATAAGGAAATAATAAAACTCAAAGACGACTTTGAGCAAACAACTGCCAATTTCAATATTAAGCACAGCAAAATCGCTGAAGAACATAAGAAAGAAATTGATGATCGTAACACTAAAATAGAACAGCTCATAAAGGAGATTGAAAGTCACAAAGTAACCTTAGATCAAAGTAAAGTGGAATTCGAAGCTCTGAATTCTCAATTTATAATAAACGTGGACGAATTGAAACTTCTAAAAGAAGAGAACGAAAAACTGAAACAATCTATCAACGAGTTAACACAAAGCAATAATGATCTTAAAGCAAAGATGTCAGCAATGGAACTGGAAGTTGGTGAATACAAGCGCCAGTATGATAGCGCTAATGAGAAGTGTGCTGAGCTACAAAAGGCTAAGGAAAAAATTGAGTCGGAATATATGAATTTGACTGGTCAGACGACAGATTCCAATGAACAATTCAATATGTTATCGCAACACCTGAAGGAAACTGAAAAAGAATTGCAGGACTTTAAGGACAAGCACAGAGAAGTTGTGAACAGTCATGCGCGAGCAGAACAAGAGTTGAAACAAAAACTGTTTAAGATTCAAGAAGACTTCTCTGTTGAACGCGGACAGTTGGTGGTGTCAGTAAATGAAAACGTAGAAAAACTTAAGGAAGCAGATAGTAAAGTAAAAGAATTTGAAACTCAAAATGCCGAAATTAATAACCGTTTAAGAAATCTCCAAACTGATAATGATAAATTTCTTGATGAAAACTCAATATTAAAGAATGAAATAGAAGCTCTTAAAATAAAAGAACATGAACAGAATAGTGAACATGAATCTATTCGTAAAAAACTTGAAATTGAAATAGATAGATATAAAGAAGAAGTATCCATTTTAAAAGCAGACGGTGCAACATCGGAAGTGAAGCTTATGGAAAAAGTAGATCAACTAACAGAGGCGCAAAATGACCTGAATAACAAACTCGAAGAAGCAAGAAAACATGAAGATAGTTTACAAAAAATTTTAGATGATATGACTGCCCAATTAAATAATCAAAAATCCCAACTGGAAAAAGAAATATCTCAACTACAGAATAATTTAACAACTGCTTGCGAAGAAGCCAATAAGTTGAAGACCGAAGAAACCCGTCTAAAAGAAGTATTGGAAGAAAAGCAGAACAATGTTAAAGATCTCACATTGAAGTTAGAAATGCTTGAAGTAGATTTCAAGTCTAATGTAGAAATTGTCACAGAAAAAGATCGCCAAATAGCAGAAGTTAATGAAGAATTACATAAAATTACAGAAAGTAAAAAACAATTAGAAGAGAAATTAAATGTAGCTGCCTTAGAAACCTCCACACTGAAACAACAATACGATAGCCTTATAGCTAATTCTTCGGCGGAAGAAACTGTACTAAAGGAACAGCTAGGCCAGCTAGAGGTGTTGAAAAAAGAAATGTCTGTTTTCGTTCAGGAAAAGATTTCGTTAGAAACGACGTACAGTGAAACATTGGTGGAATTAACAAACCTTAAGAAAAACTATGAAGACGCTGTAAACAAAATTAACGAAACCTTAACTGTTAACAACAACCTGAAAAAATCCCTAGAAGAAAAGGATAGCATACTGAAATCTCAAAATGAAAAACATGAGAGTGATTCACAAAAACTATCTAAGCTAGAAACAGATGTAGCCCAGTTAAAACAAGAAGTTTCCAGCAAAGATACTTTATTGCAAGAGAAAGAATCACAGTTTACGAAGATGAATGATGCCTTACAATTGGGTTCTAGCGAAACACAGCAATTAGTCGCTCAACTTCAACTCGAAAATACGAAACTAAATGAAACGTATAAAACCGAAGTAGAATCTCTTAACACTGCCACAAAAACGCTACAGTCTCAAATAACAAACAAAGACAAAGAACTCGAAGAACTCAAGCAGTCAAAAGAAAAGCTAACAGAATTACAAAAACTTGTAGATAAGTCTGAACAGGACATCAAGCAACTAACGAACATCAATGAAGGACAGAAAATGAACTACGAAGATTTGAACAGACAGTTACAAACTGAGTTTGATGAATATAAGAAGGAAAGCAAGCGCGCAAGACATGAATACAAAAAAACATTAATTGACTATGACAAAGAATTAAAAGAATCCAAAGACAATGTGACAGCAGAAATAGAAAAACAAAACCAATTGCAACAAAAACTAACAGAAGCTGAAAATAAAATATTAGAATTGACACAGAAATTGGAATTAGTCGTCGTTCAGCAGAGTAGTGACGTAGAGAAAGATAAGCAGCTAGAGAAGTTGACGGTAGAACTACAACTAGCTAAACAGTCTTCTATTGAAACTGTAGCTAAGAGTGAGACTTTAGTCAAAAACCTTAAAGCTGATATTGAAAATAAAGTCAAAGACTTGAGACTGAAGGAAGACTTGATAGGCAAATTACAAGAAGAAGTTAAGGTAAGAGAAGTTAAAACGGATAACTGAAATCAATTGTCTTTAGGAGAAAGTAAATTCGTTGTTTTGGATACAAAAGTATACATTATTGTTTTCTACTTTTCAGAGCCACAAAGCCAAAGTAGAAATAGCGGAACGCGAAAAGCTTCTTCTACAAAAGGAAATGGTTGTAAAGGGACAAGATATTCGAGATAAAAATGACAACAATGCTATAGGTATATTAGGACAAGGTGATTCTGCGACTGAACAGTAAGTTAAAGACTCAACTCTATACAAATAAATAAAATTGAAGTGTCTGTGTGTAATGTCAAAGTAACAGCTTTTTACTGAATGCATTATGAAAGTATGTATATACGCTACATATAACAAAAAAACAATTTTAAAATGTTTTGACTATCTTACTGTCTGTTTATTCCGGCTAATCTCCGAAACGGCAGGACCGATTTTGACGGAACTTATAGACAGATCAGATAGCTGATGTTATAAGAAGTAACTTAGGAAAATGACGCGGACAGCAGTTAGGTTATAATAAAAATAATCCAACAATAATAAAATACGGGTCTCGTATACCATTCTAATATTATAAATGCGAAAATAGCTCTGTCTGTCTGTTACCTTTTCACGCCGCCCTAACTGCTAAACGGATTTAGATGTTTGGCACAAAGATCAACCATGACCAGGCTTAGGACATAGGATCCGCAGGAGACGCCCCGGGCGTCGGGAATCTCGGGCGGATTTCCGGCCACCGTAGGTGCGGGCTTGCGGACGGTGAGCAATGGGTAGCTCGCCGTCCGATAAGGACCAGGCCCGGGTCGACGGCGCGTTGTATTCCACGCGCGCCTCAATGAGATGTCGTCAGCACAAAGGTAGGGGTCCACTAGGGCCGATGCCTGCCGGGGTCGCGGGAAGGTACTTATGGGTCACCGAGGCCCCCGCAACACAGGCAACAGGAAGGAATACGGGTGGGTTTTAGTCAGTAAGAGTCTGACACACCCTCCCGCTCCGCCCAGAGCGGGAGAAGTTATTTGATGATTTCCCACCCTAAACAAAAAAAAAGGACAGGATGATTTTTATCTCGTTAATACGTTCCCATGAGATAATTTTCGTGTCCTTCACCACACAATCCTCACCTTTAAAAACTTCATGAAAATCAATTTTGTGATAGCCAAAAAATTGTCAAGGAATAGTCATAAATAGTCACCAACGTTAAAAAAATCTCGCAATAAGATTCCGAAGTTATAGCTATAAGTTAGTGAGGATTGTGGGGTGAACGTCTCCACACAATCCTCACCTCAGTGCAAGCAAATGGGAGTATCGACTTGATTTCAATTCCAAAAAGTAGTCGTAACGCTATGCCAAATTTCGAAAGTCATTAAATGATTCCAGAGATATAAAGGTGTCTTGGTGAGGATTACGTGGTGAGCCTTTCTCCCTACAATCCTCACCTGATTACCGCGGAACGCTTACGTTTTTGTATTTGAATTTGGTGTCAAAAAATAGTCAAGAAATAGCTGTCTCCAGCCATGATAATTTCGACCTGGTAAACCAGGTCGAAATTAAGGAAGTTTAACATACTTCTACATAACAAACCAGGTAGAAATTATCATGGTTCACGACTATTTTTTCACACCAAATTCAAAAACGTAAGCGTTCCGCGGTAATGGATGAGGATTGTGGCGAGAAAGGCTCACCACGTACTCCTCACCAAGACACCTTTTTATTTCTGGAATCCCTTAATGACTATTTTCGCAATTTGACATAGCGTTACGACCATTTTTTTTTTTACAATTTTTTTGAATTGAAACCAAGTCGATACTCCCAGCCTTTTGCATGCACTGAGGTGAGGATTGTGTGGAGACGTTCCCCCACCATCCTCACTAACTTATAGCTATAACTTCGGAATCATAATGCGACAATTTTTTTAACCTTGGTGACTATTTCTTGACTATTTTTTGGCGTTCTCAAAATTGTTTTTTATGAAGTTTTCAAAGGAGAGGATTGTGTGGTGAAGGACACAAATTTTCGACCTTCACACCGTCGAAGCCTCGGGCAAAAGTATTGTAGGTATAAGTAGATAATTTTTCGACTTCATTAAAACTTAAGAGAATTATGTTCAATCATATTTTTGCAGGGTAATGGACGAGAAGGAAATGATTGACGGCCAAGTGAGCTTCCTCAACTCAGTTATAGTGGACATGCAGCGCAAAAACGAGCAGCTGTTGGCGAGAGTGCAGGCGCTCGAAGGTGGCTCAGTAGCCAGCGAACCACCTCTTTTGTAAGTAGACTCATCAACTGCCTAGCATTTTTCCAACTAGATTGGATCTTTTGGGACTGAATGAAGTTGACAAAGGGCGCTCTTGGCAACATCCGTCGCCCCTCACACAGCAGGACCCAAGGTGGCGGCGCGTAGTGTTCCACGCGCGCCCCTATTGGACGTCGCGAGGGGAGTTTAAAAGGTCCCCGGTGCAAGTGTGGGAGGGGAACATCGGGGTGGTTTTTAGTCTGTAACAGTCTGACAGACCCCTCCGCCCGCCCCAGGGCGGAGGACATCCAAGAGGAGTTTCCACCCGGGAACAAAAAAAAAAGGGCGCTCTTGGCAAACATTTGTGCACTTAGTTTGTGAAATGTCATTTGAAATGTATTAAAAAATCAAGATGGCGGCATTAGTTGCGATTTTGGCAACGCGCCGAAATAACCTAGTAGCGCTTAAAAGTAAATAGGTTACTAAACGATATATATAGATACTAAACGATCGGATATTCGGATCATCCGAATATCCGATCTCTGCAGACATGACGTATTATTATATGTATTATTATTATTCTATGACTTTGTAATTGACTATAATATTATTAATTGACTTCACTTTAATTTCTATTTTATTTTGTTGACATTGTTTTGTTTGTTTTAATGTTTTAATGTATGTAATAATTTGCACGCCGTAAGGTAGACTGTAGCCGATCTCCTTAATTTAAGTACAACATCTTATACCTGTACCTGCATTCATAGCAAATAAAATTCTGATTCTGATTCTGATGCATCCGAATCGGATGCATAGAATAGAAAACTATTATGTACACCATAAAAATTACAGATTTAAATGTAGAAATTTTACATAGGGTGACACAATGGGCAGCCTTATCGCTAAAAGCGATCTTTTAAATACAACCTTTGGATGGATTAAGGGGGAAGGAGAGAAATTACTGCAGGTAGTCTGTGGTGTACCATTTACATATACAGTAAATAATATACATATAACATTTAACATACTTACATATATAAAACATATTAAACTTATCTATGTAATCTATTCAATAATAGTCATGAAACAAATACAAAGAATAAAAAAATTGCCATAATTTTAAAACCGGCCAAGTGCGAGTCGGACTTGTGCACGAAGCGTTCCGTACCATTATCTATAAAACGGCAAAAAAAATCATGTCTCTTGTATGGGAGCCCCTTAAATATTCATTATATTCTGTTTTTTAGTTGTATTTGTGGTTATAGTGGCAACAGAAATACATCATCTGTGAAAATTTCAACTGTCTAACTATCACAGTTTATGAGATACAGCCTGGTACAGAGGGACAGACGAACGGACAGGGAGTCTGAATAATAGGGTCCCGTTTTACCCTTTGGGTAGGGAACCCTTAAAATGGACAAAGATGAAGAGACGCCTTCGACGGACAACTGCTACGGCGGCAGCGAACATTTTGGCAATCAGCAGCGTGTTTTGTTGTCCGACATGACGTCACAGCACGCTGCCGTAGCGTCTGACGTTTTAAGAAGACCGTAGCCCAATACTTGTTTTGTCACCACTGACGTGACGCGCGGTCCACTGTACCATGTGTACAATGAAGAAGCATAAATTATTCGGGAAAGCCGACCATGTGGTCATATTTCTGAATAAAGAATGTAGATTACCTATTGTATATTATTTATTTTAGGATCACAGTTTCGGTATTTGTAAACCCGAACTACAACAAAGTCAATGCTCGGTTTGGCCTAGTCGGTCTTTGTACAACCGACTAGACGGCCAAAGTCATAGTCGGCCCATCTCTAGTGATTATAATCTCTTTGATACAGTAACGGTCGCAAGTCACGTGCAGTGGCCCCGCGGTTGTTCTGCGACATCTGTGACGTGTTCGACGCACACGACACGGAGGACTGCCCCAAGCAGGCGGGCGAGCCCGACGCGCCGCCGCCGCCAGCCAATCGCCGCGCCGCGCCGCCGCCCAGACCCTACTGCGATATTTGTGAAGGTAAATCTTTTTAGCGTGTCGATGTCAAATCATGGCAAATAAAAAAAATGTTAATTGAACAAAAAGCCTACATACTAATACAATGTTATTTTTATAACTAAGTGGATTATGCTATGCACATCTCATTGAAACCCTGATCTCCAAACTAAGGGTGGCCCTGTATCTTGGAGATCAGTGTCCCTCCGCAGCAATGTCCCAAGCTAATATAAAATTAGTAACAATATTTAACTTTGCATCGCATACATGAAATTAAAATAAAATATAAATCTTAAAATTTAAAATATTATATTATTCTCATTAACTATTTTGTGTGTATATGGAATGAGAGGGTGAGGTGTGTGAAGTTGTGAACGTGTGTTGTGTGTGAGTATGTGTGAAATATCGCTCGAAAAGAGGTTAAATCGCGCAGCATCGCTTACACCGTGTTTAGGTTAAATTAGGAGTTATTGTCCTGCTGGATCCGACCAACTTTCTTACCCAAGTATGTCACCAGTGAAATGATCTGACCTTTTTGGGTGTTCTTCTACTAGTTGATTATATCAAAAGCTGAGTAGAAAGTCGAGAATAATACAAACCATTGTCCTATAAATTACCATTGCACTGTTCCGTTCGTTTCAAAAACACAACCAACTTTTAACCCGACCACCTCAGGAGAAGGATAATGTTTTTTGTCAAGTCGACCTCGTATTTGCTTTTCTACCTTAAAGTTCAAGGTCTATTTTTGCTTTAAGACCAATGTGGCTGTAATGCTACGGCTACATTGTCGCGATAACGCAACACTTCGGGCGCTCTCTCGCACACCGCTCGACGTCTCGCTGTATACCGCGACAATGTAGCCGTTGCATTAGATAGTTTGAAGTTTCAATTTACTGGGAGTTTTTGACAAAAGTGGCAAAGCAATTACGAAATCATTGGCTGATGATATCTGACGTTATTTTTCTAACACGGCGTTTTTTTATTTTTCCAGTGTTTGGCCACGCAACAGAGAACTGTGATGAAGAGGAAACTTTCTAATTTGCCTACTTATTGACGGATTAGTTTTTATGTTACCGTTATTTGTTGTTACATGTTTTAGTTGGCTATTATTTATTACTGTTTACCATAGGCATGGTATCACTGTTTTATATAGTTAATATCTTAGGAAAATGTTTGTAAATAAGTACCCTTGATCTTTTAATATTAATAAGAGAATCATTGCATGTTATATTTTTCTTAATTAGGTGAATGGTAATCATCTTTTCGTATGCATTATCTGGTTATAATGCATATTGAGAAATGATCTTTTATGGCACAAATTGGTCCTTACATCACAATCATGATTCTACGATAACTCTATTGCAACCTATTTTAATTTATTTAAAAATAATTAGATAAACACCAAAATATAACAGTTTTATAACAATAAATTAAATTGAATTATTATTGTTTTTTTTTTTTTTTGTGACAATAATATCCTTAATCCTAACAGTAGCTGTGTTATGTAGCCAATAATGTAGTAAATTATCTCAGAAATAAAGGTACATGATACTAAAATTCATCAACAGCAGCCGACAGTAAGTTCTGGGTGTATGGTTATTATAAGCGTCAAGAAGAACCGAATACAGTTTTTCAGCGAGCTTATACGTTTTCACATTTAGGCGCTGCGATTTTTATTCGGGTTTTCAAAAAAGCGCTATTACTTGAAAATTATAAATATTTTCACAAATAAAGAGCTACTCGTGTATTTTTATTCTACATGCGCACATACAGTGATTTTAGAGATACACGATTCTGCAAAACGTTACTCCAGCAGGAAACGCAATACCTATCTCGAAAACCTGAAGACGCACAAATTATATTTTCGGCGCACATTTTTGCACAAATATAAGCTCTATCATTTGTTTAGAATTTTCCTACTGGAACAACGTTACTCCAACAGGAATCGTTTTTTCGGTTTTTTTTCCAAAACGACAAATCGCACAATTTTTTTATGTGGCGCACATTTACAGCAGATTACGCACTAATTATACGTTCCACTCATATCACTCTAGGAGCCACTTTCTTGCTGGAGTAACGTACACAGTTCCACAGCTCAAACTATCTTTTAAATTTGAAGTTAGGAAGAAATTAAATTGTTTATTCTGTCTATAGGATATGCAAATCACTTTTACACGTCATATTAAAAAAAATAAAATAAGCTAGATGGAGTCGACATTTCCTATCTGACTACCCCTGAGAATAAATGGCGAAACAAACTCAAGGGTCAAAGTCTCTTAAAGTCCAGACATAATCTTGGTCAGATCATGTGAGGACCATGTAGATCCATGTCTGAAATGGTATTTTGAGGAAAGAAACACACAAATTTGAGTGGACCTGTCCAGTCAGTGCAAGCATTTGTCAGTAATCGTGTAGCTCAACTCAAAACTTGAAGGAGCTCAACGACTCGACGAACAATACCAAGGAAAGGACATTTGGGTTGGCCGCATAAAGTACTCAAAATGCCAGACCATCATTAAAACTAAGAGAAAAAAACAACAAGAAATTAATAAAAAATGACCCACATAGTGTTCACATTCACAATAATTAAAGTAATATAATACTTACTTTTCAAGGTACTGAATTAATATTCAGTACCTTGAAAAGCAGTCGAATAACCTGAAATATGGTGTAACTTTTGATTGTCCCCGCCTGCGAGACCAAAATTATATAGATTATAATGCTTGTTTTTCCCTTTTCATTTATGTGTTTTTACAGTCGGGATTTTTGTTTTTTAAATAATTTATTTTATTGTCTTCTTAATAATCAGAAATTTTATAGTACCCTTTTTTACAAAGTTTGGTTTTAATACAGATGATCCATGGGGCTCCTACATTTGCTGATGTGATTAAAGAGCCTAGCTTTCATTCGAACTTGGAATCCGTATAGGCGCCGATAAGCTGTGGTCAGGCGAGATGAAACATCATTTTTGACATAAGATGGGTTGTTGAGCTAATTGCGAAAAACGAAAAATTCCAAGTTTTCAATATTAGGATGCAACTTTCCACTCCCACATGCAAAATGATAATTGTTAATTGATACGAGTATGTCAATAAATAGTCAATCTTTTATGGTTATTTTATGTTATTTTATGATTACGCAGTCTGGTGGATAGTCAAATCAGTTTGAATATCTTATCTGACTGCCTAATGTATGACGACTCTGCTATAAGCACAGTAATAAAAGTATGATCTGAGTTTTGAATGGCAGCTACACGTCCTGTATTAAGTAATCGCTTGGCTAGTAACAGGCTTAGGTAACAGGTTTGAAAAAGCATATAATTTTTCAATGATGTCATTATTAAAATACTTATTCATATTCATGCATTCATAGTAATTTATTACTTAGTCTAATCCTTCTTCTCTTTGATGGCTTCCTGAAACAATTATTTTTACTTACCTACAGAAAAATGTACAGATCAATAGGTACATTTTTTTTTTACTGATCATTAAAATACCAGTTGGTTGGAAAAAATAAAAATTATAACCTTTCTGTTCCGATCCAGAGGAAACAAAGCAAACATTACTTGTATAGGCTTTGTTTTATATTGCATCACTTAAACTGATAAAAAATGCTGAAAACATGTGGGAAAACATAATCCCATTGCTCGCCTTGCTAGATTGACATTGACTATAATTATATTATAAGTGAAAATGAGTTTTTATTTTATTTTTGATTTTGCATAAGTCATAATGCTACGGCTACAATGTCGCGATAACGCGAACTACACTTCGCGCGCTCTCTGTTGTACAGCGAAACGTCGCCCGGTGTGCGAGAGAGAGCGCGCGAAGTGGAGTTCGTAATATCGCGACAATGTAGCTCCAGCATTAGAATAACTCAAAAACTACAACATATCAAAAAGACGCAGGACGCGGACAATCCGCGAAGTTTATCCCGCGCCACGACGGCCTATACAAAATACGGAAGATTATAAGCCTAACCACCTATGGTCTGGAGAATATACAGACTGAGAGAAACGTAACGAAATATTACGATTCGCATCTTACACCTTTCGCTGGTCAGGTAGAACTTCCTGTTGGGGAGAAGCGTAAACGGGGTAGGCCACGTAGGTATTTAGCCCAACTGTGGGGACACTTAGTTAGGCTGGAGGTAGAGGATATAACGCGAGAAAACTCAACCCTAACAAACTACATAAATTAAATAAAGTAATTTTCAGTGACTTATCTACCACCGCCCAGAAGAGTACGGCTCTTTATCTCACTCGCTCCTAGTGTCCAACCAATTGAAGGGATAGCTGATTAGCCAATACATGTACCTAGTGGTAAGGTGGGGGTTGTTGGACTTCACGTCGTCTTGCTACAACACCGGAAAAATGTGTTGCTAACGTTTTTCTCGTGAAGGTATAAAAGCCCACTATACTCGCGAGCCAAGACATCAGTTCAGATCCAGCCTGTCCCACCTTGCTTTCCTCCCCCCAGCGACGCCCTAAGCCGGTCCGTACAGTCAGGTCCCCACAGGGAGGCCCTTAGCGTGAAACCCCACCAAAAAAATAGAGAGGTTTAGGCGATACACTAACACCAACTGTCAAAAACCGTGTTTTTATTATATAAAATATTTTTTTGGATTGGAAATTATCAAATAACTTCTCCCGCTCTGGGAGGGTGTGTCAGACTCTTACTGACTAAAACCCACCCGTGTTCCTTCCGTTGCCTGTGTTGCCAGGGGCCTCGGTAACCCTTTCGGACTTTTCGCGACCTCGGCAGGCGTCGGCCCTTGTGGACCCCTACATTTGTGCTGACATCTCTATGAGGCGCGTGGGGAACACAACGCGCCGTCGACCCGGGCCTGGTCCTTATCAGACGGCGAGCTACCCATTGCTCACCGTGCACAAGCCCGCGCCTACGTTGGCCGAAAAGCCGCCTGGAATTCCCGACGCTCAGGGCGTCTCCTTCGGCGGCTAGGGGCGAGAGGGCGTGAAATTTGCATTTCCCTCAACCATCCCGCCTCCTCCTTCGCGAGCATTACTGCGTTGCAGAAGGAGGTGACGGCTGCTCATGCCCTCTCGCTCCGTACCAGGGCCTGGACCAGGGCCAGACGCGTGAGATCTCCTCCGCAAATCGCCTCCACGAAGCTATATGCTCCACCATGTCCTCCGGGTGATCCACACAGTGGTGACACCCGGGCGTTTCCTCCCGCCTTACCCGACACAGCCTCGAGCCTCCCGAAGCTGCCGTGCCCGGTGAGGACTCGCGTCAGGTGCCTAAACCTGCCTCAATCAATCAATCAATCAATCAACTCAGCCTATAGCAGTCCACTGCTGGACATAGGCCTCTCCCAGGCTGCGCCACAACACCCTGTCCTCCGCTTTCCGCATCCAGTTTATCCCAGCCACCTTTTTAAGGTCGTCGGTCCATCTAGCTGGGGGGCGTCCCACACTACGCTTGCCGATACGCGGTCTCCACTCCAGGACTCGTCTGCTCCACCGGTCCATCGGTCTTTCGACACACATGGCCAGCCCACTGCCACTTCAGCTTGCTGACTCTGCAGGCTATGTCGGTAACTCCGGTTCTCTTCCGGATGACTTCATTTCTGATCTTATCCTTCAAAGAAACTCCGAGCATAGCCCGCTCCATGGCGCGCTGAGCGACCTTTAATTTGTGGACCAGCCCGACTGTCAGTGTCCACGTTTCGGCACCGTATGTAATAACGGGCAGGACGCACTGGTTGAAGACCTTAGTCTTCAAACACTGCGGGATTAGTGACGAGAAGACTTGACGAAGTTTTCCAAACGCTGCCCAACCCAATCGGATCCTCCTGTCGACTTCTTTCTCAAAGTTGTGTCTACCGAGCTGGATAACTTGTCCTAGGTAGACGTACCTACTCCTTCACAACTTCGAGAAGCGACCCTTCGATGTAGATTGGACTCGGCAAGACGTGCGAATTGTACATGACTTTCGTCTTGTCCAAATTCATGCCGAGGCCAATCCGCCGAGAGGCTCCATTTAGGCTGTGCAGCATCTGGTCTAACTGCTCCATCGTCTCTGCCATTATGACGATGTCATCGGCAAAACGAAGGTGTGAGATGTACTCGCCGTTTACATTTATACCCTGTCCAGTCCAGTCCAGCGTCTTAAACACGTCCTCCAACGCATTGGTGAAAGTTTCGGGGATATGACATCCCCTTGTCTCACCCCCCTGAGCAGTTGGATAGGGCTGGTTTTTTCATCCTGGACTTGGAAAGGCATTTTTTCTCTCCATCATTCAAAAGAAATGATTCGAATGTTGTTAGTGCATTCATTTTAATTACTTTTGTAATTACGTCTACTTAGTTTTGTTTATAATATCTTAAAAACGATGTACTGCTCTGTATCGCTTACAACATGTATTGGGGAACGTAAAGCTCGACCAGAAAAAAAGTAGACTACTTTGGAGAAATCCCATACAGAGCGTCAGAGCGTGCCAAATACTTCACCTATTCACTATCTGGTATAAAGGTTCATTCAAAGTCCACGAGCGGTCATCTTGGTGTCAACCTACCAAACCACTGACTACAGGGGTAGAAAGATTGGGGCTCTCGAAGTGGATTACGGATATTAAGACAATGGCTACTGTTGTTTTTTTTGTCAATAGTCTTTATTGTAATAATGTAAAACATATTGGCTGGGGGTTGCACTACGCAAGTTTATATATAAAATTTATCTATGGCTATCTGTCACTTTTGGTCAGGGCTGCCAGTTGTACGATTTTAATCGTACTCCTACGATTTTTTGGCATTAAATACTCATGTACGATCGCTAGACCAAGATCGTACGGAAGATGTACAAAATCAAAATCAAAATATTTTTATTTCACATAAACCTACATGGGCACTTATGAAACGTCAGAAGCTAGGTGCACGGTTCCAATGGGTACGATTTTTATGTACCTTACAAGTTGGCAACATTTCACAATAAACGAATATGCTCCACTGGCACTTGCCAGTGGTTGTTGGGGAATTACCCGAAACTCATACTTATGAGTTTCGGGTAATTCTCCAACAACCTAACGCATACCTAGATCTTTTACTTGAATGAAGACTCTTTGGATAGTCATTTAAAAGGCTGTATTTGCTTGCATTTTTACGAAACTTATTATTTTTTTCTCTCGGTAATAATTGCGACTCGTCAAAAACATGTTTTTCTCGTCAGTCTCGATCTGTACGTTGTTTATTCAACCTATTGGAATCTGTATATTGTCTTGAGTGTTTTTTTGTGTTTGTTGTTTGTGATAAAGCAAGGATGAGTGACAAAGGTGAAAACGAGCGACCTGCGCCAGGTAGGTACTCCAAAAAGAAATTGGCTAAAAGAGGAGAGCTTTCTGTAGCAGAGAGGGATAAACACAGGGCACAGAAGTATCGTCCTGATTTGGAAAAGCTAGACTTTTTTAAGGACTGGTTAGGGCCTGGTAAAAACCAATTTAAAGCCAGGTGAACTGTTTGTGATGTCGAAATGGTTTCAGAATATGGAGTTATAAAATTACATTCTTCAAGACAAAGGCATATAAAAGCCATGTCTGCAATACCAAGCAAAACAAAACAGTGTAGGTAATAATAAGCCAAATAAATATGTATATTGCATTTTTTTTCTAATATTAAAATAATTTTAGTTATTTTTGATAAAAACTTTGTACTACTAGATTGTACGATCTTTTCATTTCAAAACCTTGGCATACGATTTTTTTTTTTGGTAGTCGGCGTACGATCACAAGTTTTTTGCACCTGGCAGCTCTGCTTTTGGTTGTCAATGTCATGTTCTCAACGTCATTTCTCAGAGTAACTGACAAACTGACAAGTCAAAAGTGGTAGAAAGATGTTTTAATCGATACGGACACCTATCAGTACATCGTTTTTTAGGATATTATATATAAAAGTAAGCAGATTTAAGTAATTAAAATGAACGCACCACCAACATTCGAATCATTTCTTTTGTATGATGGAGAGAAAAAGTAAGTACTTAGCCCCCAAGCCTTGATATTGCTTCCCCTGTTATGATTACTTAAAACGCCATTCCTTATTTTTAGGGTACAGAAAGAAGAAGATACTAAGGTGACCAACGCAGCAATATTTACAGTAAATAAGGAAGATCACACACTCGGGAGCATGATAAGGCAGTATGTATTTGTCCTTAATGAAGTACCTTCCTTTTAACTTACCTTTCTTTAAACTTACCTTTCTTAGGTAAATTTCATATTTATGTTCGTGAAAGTATATTTGCAGCCAGCTGCTGAAGGATCCGAAAGTGCTATTCGCTGGTTACAAGGTGCCTCACCCTCTAGAGCACAAGTTTATGCTGCGCATCCAGACAACTTCTGATTACACTCCTCAAGAAGCTTTTATGAATGCTATCACCGACCTAACCTCTGAACTCTCACTGTTTGAAGAACGATTTAAGGTACATAATATGTTTCACAGTATATTTATTTTTCATATGCCTGTGTTCCTGAATAGGAATGCCAGAGGAATCCCAGGGAGCAGGCCTATTGCCATATAGTTGCCTGATATTCTTAACCTATTGACCAAAACCTCTGTGCTCTGAACAGAAAGGTTTTTATTGATTTCCTTTGGATTTGTTTCAACCAACTGCAGGCTTAGCATGACACTCTCTATTTCTTTGAAGTATAGACACAGCTCTTTCTATACAAAGTGACATTTCGTAAGAAAAAAAAAAAAATCTTTCTACAATCTCTCATTTTGTCTTTCATTTCTAACGCCCTTTGTCTAGGTTCTTTTTTACAAAGAAGGATTTCTACGGTGGGATGTCAAAAAAGGAGAAACGAAATGTCACTTTGTATTGAAAGAGCAGTGTCTATTCTTCGAAGAAATCGAAAGTGTCATGCTAAGCCTGCTGGTATTTTAATGATTAGTAAAAAAAATTGTATTGATCAGTACATTTTTCTATGAGTAAAAACAATTGTTTCAGGAATCCATCAAAGAGAAGAAGGAAGGATTAGACTAAGTAATAAGTTACTATGAATGCTTTAGATTAAGAATATGATTGAGTAATATTTTAATAATGAAATTATTGGAAAATTATATGCTCTTTTGTTAAACCTGTTACCCATTCCTTTTTAGTAGCCAAGCGATTACTTAATAAAGGATGTGGCTGCCATTCAAAACTCGGATCATACTTTTATTATTGTATTGGATAGCAGAGTCATCATACATTAGGCAGCATAAACAGGAAAATTATTGTTATTGTGTGCTGCCTAGCATCGCTAGTGCATCGTAAGCAGGTACCTATTAGTGATCTAAGATCCAGTTATGACATACAACTTGATGTGATTATCCAGAAAGATCTTCAAACTGATGATCAGTTTGAACTGAACTGACTATCAACCAGATAATATGACCCATCAGTCAGATATGATATTCAAACTGGTTTCACTATCCATCAGATAAGGTCACTAATCAGTCAGATAAGAATAATTATTCAAACTGATTGACTATTTATTGATTTACTATTTATTGATTCATACTCTTATCAATTGCTTGGGGCTTGTGGCCAAGTAATAAGAGCCGCACGGGCTGTTCTGTCAGGTTAAGCTACGCTTGCCGCGGTTGGTCCGTGGATGGGTGACCATCTTTACATATCAAGACTGTGCCTCGGAAAGCACGTTAAGCCGTTGGTCCTGGCTGTCATTTGTAGATCTTTGACAGTTCTTATGGGTCGTGAGGAGCCCGAAAGTCTGACAACCAGTCTTACCAAGGGGTATCGTGTTACCCAGTAAATGGGTTGTGGAGGTCAGATAGGCAGTTGCTCCATGTAAAACTGGTATTCAGCTGCATCCGGTTAGACTGGAAGCTGACTCCAACATAGTTGGGAAAAGGTTAGGCAGATGATGACTCGTATCAATAAACAATGACGATTTTGCATGTGGAAGTGGAAAGCTGCATCCTAGAATAGATTACTTGGAATTTTTCGTTTTTCGCAAATATCTCAACAACCCATCCTATGTGAAAAAACCGGCCAAGTGCGAGTCGGACTCGCGCACGAAGGATTTGTTGTATGGGAGCTCCCTTAAATATTTATTTGTTTTTTAGAAATACATCATCCGTGAAAATTTCAACTGTCTAACTATCACTGTTCATGAGATACAGCCTGGTGACAGACGGACAGCGGAGTCTTAGTAATAGGGTCCCGTTTTACACTAGGTACGGAACCCTAAAAACCGGCCAAGTAAGAGACAATGAAGGGTACCTTAGTTGGGATAACTTGGGATGAATTTATTCCAAAAACAACAAACAAACTTAACATTGTAGTTGAAAAACGTGTTCTCCCATACATCGATATACGTAATGATCAATTCTCCAACCGCAAATTTAGGTTGATCGAGTATTACTCGTTGACCTGAGAGCCTACTTAGCTGTTTTCCTTTTAATTTCATTATAATTACGCATTACTACCATGAATTTATTCACATCTCCATAAAAAAACTATTTAGCTGGCAGGGGGGACACTTGACTCTACAAAAATTAGCACTTTAAACCTTAATATTACGCAAATGGATCCTTGAATCGAGAAATGAAAAATGGTGATCACAGACCCGCAATATTTTTGAACGGCGTCTCCAACGATACCCCACATCATGGGATAGACGAGAAAAAAAAAATATAATCCCCACATTACGTGCAAGGGAAGTACCTACCCTAAATTTTATTTTAGTTTTTTTGAAGATTTTATTCTAGCACTTGGTTGGCGTGATTAATATGTATACCTATGCAAAATTACAGCTTTCCAGTACTAAGCGTCTCTGAGCTACAGCGGGGACATACAGACAGATAGACATGGCGAAACTATAAGGGTTCCTTGTTTACTACGGAACCCTAAAAATGGTGTTTCATCTCACCTCACCACCATCTATAAGGATTCCAAGTTCGAATGAAAGCCAGGCTCTTTAATCACACTAGCAAATGTTCTCCACACACTATTGCAAATGCTACAACTTTGTTTAGCAAACATGTTACATGTGGGCATGCAGCTGTAGCCAAGAGCCCCACGGATCCTCAACCTAACTTCAAATTTAAAAGATAGTTTGAGCCCAGGACTTAGGTAGGTACTGTCGGCTGGTGTTGGTGAAATTTAGTATCATGTATTTCTGAGATAATTTACTACATTATTGGTTACATAGTCATGTAGCCAATAACACACACAGCAGAGGATTTTTTTTTTTTTTTATGGGATTCATCAAATAACTTCTGCCGCTCTAGGCGGAGCGGGAGGATGTGTCTGACTATTACTGACTAAAACCCACCCGTGTTCCTTCCGTTATCTGTGTTGCCAGGGCCCTCGGTATCCCTTTCGAACTTTCCCACGACCCCGGCAAGCATCGGCCCTAGTGGACCCCTACACTTGTGCTGACGACATCTCTTTGAGGCGCGCGTGGAACACAACGCGCCGTCGACCCGGGCCTGGTCCTTACCGGACTGTGACCTGCTACCCATTGCTCACCGTCCACAAGCCCGCGCCTACGGTGGCCAGAAATCCGCCCGGGATTCCCGACGCCCAGGGCGTCTCCTGCGGCGGCTAGGGGCGAGAGGCGAAATTTGCCTTTCTCTCAACCGTTCCGCCTCCTCCTTCGCGAGCATTACTGCTTCGCAGAAGGAGGTGACGGCTGCCCATGCCCTCTCGCTCCGTACCATGGCCTGAACTAGGGCCGGACTCGAGAGATCTCTGCCGCCGATCGCCTCCACGAGGACACGGCGGTGCTCTGCCCAAGCCGGGCAGACCTCCACCGTATGCTCCACCGTGTCCTCCTGGCGATCCACACATGCTTTTCTACCTTAAGGTTGAATGTCACTTGCTCGTTATAAAACATCGAGGTCTATTTTTTTTCCTTAAAAACCAATGTGACTGTTAGATAGTTTCAACCTTAGTGAAGTATAAATTTACTGGGATTTTTAGACAAAACTTTTTTCCAGTGTTTGGCACAGAGAACTGTGATGAGCAGAAAACTTTATTGCCTCCATATTGCCGGATTAGTTTTAATGTTACCGTTATTTGTTGTTACATGTTTTAGTTGGCTATTATTTATTACTGTTTACCATAGGCATGATACGAGGGTGACACTGAAAGTTCTTAGAAAATCAAAAACTGAACAAACTAGCAAGTTATTAGTATCTTTTCAAAATAGTATCCATTTACATCAATACATCGCTGCGGCCGATGGAACCACTGAGAAAAGCACTTTACCCACTCGTCCTTAGGAGTCTCTTCTACGGAATTTTGAAACGCAGCCACTGCTTCCTCGGCGTCCATAAAACGTTTTCCTCGAAGTTTTTCTTTTTTTTTTCGGAAATAAATAAAAATAGCAAGGTCAAGGCTATAGGGCGGGTGACCCAGTAATTCCACTTCTGACGTCGCCAAGTAGTCGATTGTTTGCTTGGCGGTGTGCGACGAGGCGTTGTCGTGGTGAAGGAGGATCCTACTGCGAGGTCGTTTCTCCCGAACTTTTAAGACAAGTGGCAAACAATTGTTAGTGTACCACTCTGCAGTAGGTAACTGTTTTTCGATCCTCTAAAACAATTGTTGCGTAATGACCTGTCCTTCTGAAGAACGAGGCCACTATCTTTTTTCCCACGTTTCGACCTCTCTTCACTTTAGTTGGCAACTCCTCGGAAGGAAACACCCAGACAGCAGACCGTCTCTTAGTTTCAGGATCATAACAATAAATCCAGCTTTCGTCACCCATAAGTATGTCGAACACAGCATTTGAGTCACCTCCGTTAAATCTTTGAACCATTTCACGACACCAATCAACACGATTACACGACGGAGTTTTTGGGCCTCTGTCAAATTATGAGGTATCCACCGGGCACAAAGCTTCCTGACCGCTAAATGTTGATGGAGGATTTTGTGCACTTGACTCATACCGATGCCTAAGCTTGCCCGAATCTGCTGATAAGTCACTCTTTTGTCAGTCTCTATCATAAGTCGCACAACACTTATGTTATCTTCAGTCGTCGCCGTAGAAGCCGTCCCTCACGCAGATCATCGGTGAGATTAGTGCAATCACGTTTAAACTCATTAAGACGCTGACAACACCTAAGCCGCGGTCACTGTCAGGTTGCATAGAAAAGAAAGAGAAGCGCGATGTCACAACACTTGTAATTTATTGCAAAATATGAAGCAATTATCTATTTACTCAAAATTGTGTTGAGTAATCGAAAATAAAAAAACAACCAAGTTCTGCATTCAAATAAGACGTTCTTGTTGTTAATTAAATACGTAACAATGCCTCGGTACAATGCCCCGAGGGCCTTTTTTAAGCTTAACTTAGTTTTAATTTAATTTAGTTAATGTTAATAATCATCTTGTAATTTGGTTATGTAAATAAAGATTGTTAAAAAAAAAAAAAAAAAAAAAAAATACGTAACGTATGTTGATATTTAATGCAGATATTTTGGATTAGAACTCAAGGTAAGAGGTTAGTTTACGTTAGTTTGTATCGAGATTTTTTTTCAAAACGTGTTTTAGTAACAACCAAGTTCGGAGAAATATGTTCAAAATTAACATATATTTTTTCCGCTACCACAAACTATACAGATTTGGCAATTTTTATTTTGGTCTATTGGGTCTTGTCAGCGCCTTAACAAAAGCTTTACAAGAAAAATATCTGCGGCGTGAGCGCATGATAGATAATCTAGGAACGAAATTATTTACTTTAGATTTTATTTCTTGTGAACTCTCTTGCCATAATTTTCAGTTCTTGCAACGTTAAGTGTTATCCTCGACGTTGAGTAGAGACTTTGACTTTTACAAATCAACCACTAAGTAATGATTTTGTTGTTCAAAGTTTTCTACAAGCAATAATAAATTGTCTCCTATTTACCTTTTAACTTAATTTCATCAATAAGGCTGCTTGACCATCAAAGCGGAGATGGAAAATTGTAACCAGTGAAATCGCACAATCATTTAACATCGGTTACAGCTCTCCAGTTCTGCTTTCGAGGACAGACTTATTTATAAATATCTCAAAGAAATGCGATTTTGAATATCCCACTTTCGCGAGTTGTCGGGGGGGCGTCCTCCAGGAAGCGCCAAAAACCGTAAGTACCATTTTATTTGTACGTACTTGTAATTTTTTTCCTAGGGTAAATATTTTCCTTGGTCTCCCTACTCAGCAACGCTGACACCATGTACATGGTAAATTATATGAGCTGGGCTCAAACTATTTTTAAAATTAGGTTGAGGATCCGTGGGGCTCCTGGCTACAGCTGCATGTCCACACGTAACATGTTTGCTAAACAAAGTTTTAGCATTTGCAATAGTGTTTGAGAACATTTGCTGGTGTGATTAAAGGCTTTCATTCGAACTTGGAATCCATTGAGATAGTGGTGAGGTGAAATTAAACATCATTTTTGACATATGATGGGTTGTTGAGATATTTGCGTAAAACGAAAAATTCCGCAACGCTGCAACTTTTCACTTCCACATGCAAAATGATCATTGTTTATTGTGATACAAGTATGTCAATAAATAGTCTATCAGTTTGAATATCTTACCTTACTGATTGGTGATCTTATCTGGTGGATAGTGAAATTGGTTTGAATATCTTATTTGACTGATTGGTCATCTTATCTGGTGGTTAGTCAGTTCAGTTCAAACTGATCAGGATCAGTTTGAAGATCTTTCTGGATAATCACATCAAGTTGAATGTCTTATCTGGATCTTAGAAGTCTTACCAATAGGTACCTACTTACGATGCACTAGCGATGCTAGGCAGCACACAATAAAAATAATTTTAAAAGAATGATCCGAGTTTTGAATCGCAGAGAAGTCCTTTATTAAGTAATCGCTTGGCTAGTACTCGTAATGGGTAATAGGTAATACGGGCTGGTGTCCGCAACTCCACGTCAATGCACGTACAGTACGCGTCATGTAAAAAGAACGCTGGAAGAAAGTGGAAGGGTTGTGTTTGCGCATGGGTACACTCGCGCAAGATAGTACAAGGCCTTTTTTTTTGGATGGGAAATCATCAAATAAATATTGTTTTGTTTTTGAACTAGCCTTTCGCTCGCGGCTTCGTATATTGGTTATTGGTAGGTATATTGAAAAATATATTAGATAGAATATCATAGAATTAGAATAAGATAGAATATTATCATATCAATATAATTGACACATGTTTGATTCAGTGTAGATAATTTAATTACAAAAAAACTAAAGTAGGTAATGTTGAAACTCCTTCCATTAAGTCGTCGTGGGTGACGTGAAAACCAGATGAGGATGCAGTATTGGTGCTAGAGGTGGACATTTCATCGTCGTCGCTGTCGTCACTTGAGCTTTCATCATCATTTGAGTTAGAATCATCACCCCCTACGCGAATAATAAATGTTTCTGTCATCATGTCGACCACCTTTACCTTGGTGCATAATTACCCCCATTCTGTTACAAATTGTTCCTGTCACCGTCCCCGAAACAAGGATTGCGAGGTCGTCTGCATAGCCTATTGTGTAATAGTGGTTCACGAACCACTTGTTTGATTAACGTGTTTGTAATCCAGTCCGTTAGCACCTGTTCTACTCCATGTCTTGAGCTGCTGATAAGAGCTGGAGAAGTTGGTTTTATCGAAGGCTCCTTCGATGTCTATGAAAGCGATTCATCAGAAAGTCACCTGCCTGGGCAGGCAGGTGACTTTCTGATGAATCGCTTCCTCTATCTAGCAAACCACTAGATGAAGAGCTGATTCGGTCGACTTACTCGAGCTGTATGCGTGTTGGTTATCGTGTAGCGGTATGGTTTTCAGAGCGCCGTCCCTCAACTCCCTATCACACAGCCTTTCCAGAGTATTTAGTAGAAAAGCGCCTCCGCCTCGGGCATGTAGGCCGAGGCGAAAACGATCACCATCTCCGTGGTGTCGTCGCGTTGTGTTAACAGTATTGCTGCAGAGACAACTCTGCAGCAGAAGTCAGTTAAAAGATGTGTTTTAAGGTTACCTTTGACATAGATGCACGCTCTGGGGTGATCGTGATCTGTGGTGACCAGGAGCTTACCGCCAAGATTGGAGAGTCCTTTTATGCCGCCCGCCCTAAACCACGGCTCTAGGATCAAGGCAATAGGTGTGTTTGGCCTCCAGCCACTTGCGAAGCTGAGCCGTCGCGGTCTGACTGCGGTGGAGGTTTGCCTATGACTTTACAGGTTGACGAAAGGGACGCCATCGCTGGTCGAACCCTCTTCGAGAGGAAGCGATTCATCAGAAAGTCACCTGCCTGCCCAGGCAGGTGACTTTCTGATGAATCGCTTCCTCTATCTAGCAAACCACTAGATGAAGAGCTGATTCGGTCGACTTACTCGAGCTGTATGCGTGTTGGTTACCGTGTAGCGGTATGGTTTTCAGAGCGCCGTCCCTCAACTCCCTATCACACAGCCTTTCCAGAGTATTTAGTAGAAAAGCGCCTCCGCCTCGGGCATGTAGGCCGAGGCGAAAACGATCACCATCTCCGTGGTGTCGTCGCGCTGTCTTAACAGTATTGCTGCAGAGACAACTCTGCAGCAGAAGTCAGTTAAAAGATGTGTTTTAAGGTTACCTTTGACATAGATGCACGCTCTGGGGTGATCGTGATCTGTGGTGACCAGGAGCTTACCGCCAAGATTGGAGAGTCCTTTTATGTCGCCCGCCCTAAACCACGGCTCTAGGATCAAGGCAATAGGTGTGTTTGGCCTCCAGCCACTTGCGAAGCTGAGCCGTCGCGGTCTGACTGCGGTGGAGGTTTGCCTATGACTTTACAGGTTGACGAAAGGGACGCCATCGCTGGTCGAACCCTCTTCGTCCCCCTCAAGTTTGAGCCCGGCAAACAAGTCGCCTTTCTTGTCGGATGTCATCCAGCTCCTCACCCGATGGAGGGACCGCGCCATCGGTGGCGGCGGCACGGGCGGTCGACCCTGCTGCCGCAGGTGCAGCCGCGGATGCTTCCGAGTTTTTTGGCGGGGGAGTGGTCTCCCCTGTTGGTGTCTGGGGCAACTGCTTCGGCGCCTCGCAAATGGTTCCAGTGGCAGGGTCACATCCCTGAGGAACGTCAGTGCACCTGCTGTTCCGACCCTGGAACTCCACGTACACCGTCCCCAATCCAATTGAGAGACGGCGTCCGGCCTCTATCTGGATCGGGATTTGGTCCACAGGGACACCGACTACCACAAACCATTCTGCGGCCTGTTTGTGCCGACGCCGACAAACAGGCCGCAGCATAGTAGTACCCACCTCTTAATGTCGACCCAAGAGTCTGAGATCAAGACGCCACATCATGCTTGTTTCAGGATCTCCGACTGGCTCTTGACGACTAGCGAGACGCTAGTTGGGAGAGACAGGTCAGAGACTGTTTTCCTTAGCCAGGCTAAGGTGTGGTCGTTATCGCAACACAGTTTGAGGACACGTTTGGCGAACAGCGGCTTGGTGTTGAAGTCGGCCCTTGAGTCTCTTGCTTGGGGGAGCAGGCCTCGAGAATGATCTGTTTCTGGATAGCAGCGAGTACCGGGTCCGATACGTCCTTGCTAAGGATTCCCGTGCGGTCGCAGGTGATCGCGACGTTAAGGGTTACGCGGGCAGCTTGGGCGTAGCTTAGTTGGTCGACCCGTTTGGGTTGGTCAAGACGCGGCCGCTTATGCCCCGAGGTGTCAATGTCTCGTTGAGAGCTCGTTTGGCCGCGGCCTAATCCTTCCAATCGGGTCGCTGTTTGTTTTTGTTGCCAGCAACCGGTCTCCCTGGAACACTGGTTGGCGGTTGACTGTACGCCGGTCGGCTTGTGACCGGCCTCTGCCTGTGACTGCTTTCCAGCGGAGAAGCTTAGTTGGCCCCTCGTCGGTTTGACCGAATTAGCGGCAGTGGCCTGTTTGGTGCGGGAGCCCTTATCTGGCCTCCAGCGAACTTGGCGCCGCTCCTTCCTCGTCACTCCATCCCTCTGCTTGCCTTTAACTGGAGCAGTTGGTGGACCTGAAGGGTCAGAGCAAGGGCAATGGGCATGTTGAGTGCATTTACGCTTGCCCTTGCGTTTTTGCACTTGCCAGGTGTGTGAAAAGGCATCCTCTGTACAGTTGGCCATCTCCGTTTGCCCGGTGACGGCCGTCTGGTGGGAGGAGGCTAGAGGAGCCTCAGGAGGAGGAGGGTGTTTGGCTGGACCCCTGATGCCAGTGTTACTGGGATCGACGCCTTGGTATGGGAAAGGTCGGTACTGGTCCCAATCAGCGCCTTTTTTAGTTTTGGTCTTAGCTGTGATTCTCGCCACAGCCGAACCGACGCCCGCGCCGGTACCCGCAGCGTTAGCTGCAAGGCCACCAGGGGCGAGAGAAGTGCAAGCACCTACTTTGGGAGTCTCATTGGCTTTCGCCTCCACTCCGGTGTTTGGTATTTTAACTGGCCTAGAATGATCTATTTTAGATTCATTTCTCTATAGCTCCCACCCTCCATGAAGCCCGCACCTGGGAACGTCTCACTATAAAAAAGCTCGAACGTTAGGAACACCAGAGAGATATAGGGGCGCAAGGCTGGCTTACAGTGTCACACCGGGTGTTCGATCGGGTTGGCGTAGGGGTGGAAAGGCCCACCCCCAGCGAACTGATCAACCCTCACTTACCACCGTCAGCATGACCTTTACCTACCACTTCAGCCGTCCGAGGACGATCTCAGCGGACCTCACGCAACTCGCTTGTGTCCCTCTGACGGGACTCTATGAGCTTTTCCCTAACCCTGGCTTTTGGGTAGGGACACTGTTTCGCTGAAATTCGGACCAAAGGGGGCGTGTTGCCTTACGGGCACATTACGACAAGAGCCCCTCGGCTCAACACTCCAGGACTCCTTCATCCCCGCTCACGGCGCTCAACTGCGCAGGTCCTAGCGCAGGTGACTACTTACTCCTACTCGCCATCAGCTGATTTTAGTGAAACTCGAGCCCGCCACCACCCAATCACAAAGGGGTCACGGTTCGGAGTGGAAATTGGACTGGTGGAGGAGTGGAAGTAAGGATGTGGGTAGGATGGGGTGAGGAGGGATTGTGCGATTTGGGGCAGGAGGTTGAAAGACGGAAGAGAATGGGGTTTAGGGAATTGGGGAGAGGAAGTGCTGACGCCTGGTGGGTTTTGTTACATTTACGAGGGCGGCACTGACAATTTCGGGAATCAAGGAAGTGACACAACAATACTATTTAAAAATGTATTTATTGCTTTTCGAAGTATTCTCCGCGAAATTTGACACATTTTTCCATACGATGGAACCAATCATTGAAGCAACCATTCCATTCGGAAGTTGGGGTCTCCAAAATGGCCGTTTTGTAGGCGTCCACAGCTTTTTCAGGTGATGAAAATCTCTGTCCACGCAATTTATTCTTTATTTTAGGGAAAGTATAGAAATCATTAGGGCTTAGGCCCCCCGGCCTGTACGGCGGATGGTCTTATAATTCTATGTTTTCTTGCTCTAAAAACTCTTTTGTTCTGTGCGCGGTGTGAGAACTCGCATTGTCGTGATGGAGGATGATGCGGCGGTTGCAGTTCTCTTTACGGAGTTCAGAAACGACCTGTGGCAAACAAATGCTAGCATACCATTCTGCATTAACCGTTCTTTGTCCCTCAAGAGGAATAGTCGTAACATGGCCGGTTTTGGAGACACGTGGCCACCATTTTTTTTGCAACACTCCGTGAACGAACAATTTTTGTTGGCTTTAACCCTTAAATGCATGACCCTTGAATGATGATTTTAATATGAAATAAATAGTTTTTATAGAAAATTGTGCTTAGATTCGAGGAAAAATAATAAAAAAAATCAGGTTTATTTATTTATGTATATTTTTAGCAAAAATCAACATGTGCCGTTTTCGGCACCACATGAATTAATTCGTTATTTTTTTTTTGTGTAGGTCATTGAAGCAGTCTTTCCTTTTTTTAGCGCATAAATGAACTTTACATTTCGCGCACATTATTACAGTCTTCAAATTACAGGCTGGAAACATACATCACATCCTATTAGGTGTTCTTAACTACTTGTTCATGGCCCACGCCATCGAGTATAACGTCGTTTGAAACCCCATTTGTGAGGCTTCGAAATCAAAATCAAAAGTCATTTATTCAAACTAGGCTGAAAATCAGCACTTTTCGAACGTCAAAGTCACATAAGACAGTCCCCCAAAAATGCCCGCCCTTCACCCCTTCCTAGTGCTTTAGCTGGGAAGAAGTGGTGGAACAAACTCCCCACCAGCTTGTTCGGCATAATATTGCTTCAAAAAGTGTCCGTATTTTGTTGAGCACATTTGTTCATCGATTGACAAGCGTTGGTCAATCGCAACACTAGAAAATGTATTATTCAAATGTGTTATCACTGGCCGCAATTTGTGCAACTTGTCGTGGTCTGGATGGTCGACTGGGAGATGTTTCGAATTGTCTTAGAAATGCAATATCCTCCTAATTTTTTCAAATTTATTCACGGGCATAGTATCTCGTATTGGGTCAAGCCCAAATTTGCCCCACTATGTTCGAATATTGGGGTAGTAGTAAACAGACATAAAAGTGATAATCCCTAAATATTTTCGCAAGTCTTCTACTGTGAATGATTCTACTCTATTAGGTGGTTTCTGAGTTGCATAAAAGTTTGATTCCTGAACAATAGACTCTAAGAACTCATTAGTGAAAAAGTACGTAAAAAATTGATATGGTGTATCTAATTCCAAAATATTAGAAGATAATTCTTCAGAACCTAAAAAAGCTATTTTGTCTTCGGAATAGACCAGATTTCGTTTTCTCCATAGTAGATATCTACCTCCACTTGGCATATAATTAGCGCTTTCAAAAGTTGAAATATTACGTACTATTGGAGGATCACTGTCATTATCCGCATCGTCAGTTGCTAAGGGAGGATCAATAGCATGGATATCTATAAGAGCTGGATCGATGTCTTCACCATCACCACTGAATGGTTCTAAAGGAGATTTTTATAACTCATCTAAAAGCTCTTGACGAGACGGATAATAATCTAGGTCTTCCCCGTCGGATTCCATCTCATCGTCAGACATTTCATCACTTTCTAGCATGTGAAGCATCTTCTATATTTTTGTCATCCATAGCTAAAAAGCAATGCAACAACATGCAATAACCAACCACCCAGTAAAGTAAAGAAACAAACAAAACTTTTTAAACGTGTTAGCACTTAGCGGGAAAAATATGTACTAAAAATGCATGAAGGGTCGTTTTCGTCACAAAGATATTCTGGCGTTTTTACGAGTAAATGATTGAAATGTGAAGTAAAATAATTATAAACACATATATTTGATGAACTTACTTGCTAAAATATTATTCTTACTTGAGACAATATAATAAACGGACTTGGATTTTTTTCGATTGAACTTTGGTAACTTCGCTTGGCGCCAAGTACTCTTACCTCTGTCATAATTTGACAGATGTACTATACTGGTAATACAGACTAAAGGCTGATATTCTCGTATTTTTTTCTTCATAGTTAACAGATTAAAAACGTAACAGCTAATAACATGACAGTTTAATATTTGGCGGGTTATTTGAACTCAAAGTTATTATACCGTTTTTGGCACAAGATGCATTTAGGGGTTAACTCATTTTCGAACACCCAAACTCGTGACTGGTTTTTTGTTTCGGGTTCGTACGCGTATATCCAGGATTCGTCACCTGATACGATGTTGTATACAGCATTTGAGGATCCTGCGTGGAATCTTTCGAGAGTTTGACGCACCAAGTAACGCGAGCCGCTTTTTGCTCTTCACAGAGCGAATGCGGTACCTATCCATCGGGAAAACAACTTTTTTACACCTAATTGTTCATGCAAGATTATTTGTATTTGACTCATGCCAATGTCTAAAGTTGCCTGAATTTCGCGGTATGTCACATGTCGATCTTCCTCAATCAGCTTACGCAAAGCATCAACGTTTTCTTGGGTGACTGCAGTTTTTGGACGACCTTGACGGGGATCATCACTGAGCTTGATACGTCCACGTTGAAATTCAGCAAACCAGCGATAAATTGTGGTTTTGGATGGGGCTTCATCACCAAATGCAGAAATCATCCGGTCAACACACTGTTTTTGTGTTAAACCACTTCGAAGTCATGACAAAGGCATGGGTAGATAATCTTCCGATAATTTCATTATTAAAATATTACTTATTCATAATCTTAACCCCTAACCGCATAGCTACCCAAATATGGGCACTTATTTTCTAACGTTCAGAAATAAAAAGAGATGTTAATTTACCCTTTACGGCATAGCAAGACAGATCAGGCAACGTCCAAGCTTCAATAAAAATACAAGTGCTGCCATCTAGTGTACCGCGTAATGAAACTATATCCTGTCAAACCAGACGGCGGCCGTTGAAATTTGTCGCTAGTGTGTGCTAAGTTTTTAAAATTTGTTTTGTGTCGATTCGATCGTGTGTTGATTTTTCGTTCGATCTTCATATCGTGGTGCTAAGAAGACTTATCAAAGGTCTCAAAACACTGAAAACATGTAAGTAAAAAGTAATAGTTTAGCGACAATCATGTCTAACCTTAGCATGACAAATATGGAATATTATGCAGTAACGTGTTAATTGGTTTTCCATATTTGGCATTTTATGCATTACTAGTTATTTTGCCTTTCAGCCAGATGTGGGAATTTATGCAGTGAAGCATTATTTGATATTTTTTCAGAAAAATGGATCCAATACGATTCTACGGTCTTGATATACCAAACGATAGCGAAGATGATGACGATGAACTAGCGGGGGATGATCTGGATGATCAAGACTATGAACCCAGTGGGAATGCTACAAGACGAAGAAACATTATTATTTATCCTTCTGATTCTGATGAGGATTCTTCGTCAGATGAAGGTGAGCAGGCTTCTGTTGATCCGTTAGCTGCTGGTCCATCGCGTTCGCGGACCATACCCAAAAATAAACCTGTCCGTTTAAATTGGCGAGACAAAGCTCTAGAATACAATGAAGCTGATTGCGCTTTTTTGGGTGACCAAAATATTCCTCAAGAAATTAAAGATTTAGATACACCTCTTCAGTTTTTTTCATATTTATTCACTCCAGAAACTATTGAATATATAACTCAAGAAATGTGTCGTTATTCAGAGCAAACGCGGGGGTCAGCATTAGAAATGACGGGCAAAGAATTTGAAAAGTTTATAGGTGTACTAATTTATATGTCTATCATGCATTTCCCCACTACTCGACATTACTGGAATAGCTGTTCTAACTTCTCACCAATAAGTAATGTTATAACTTGCAATCGCTTTGAAGAATTGAAGAGATTTCTTCATTTTACTAATAATGAAAACACTGTACCGATTAATTACCCCAACTACGATAAGCTGCAAAGAATCAGACCGCTTATAAACAAAATTCGCGAGAGATTGTTGCTTTTGCCTAGAGAAGAGTATTTGGCAATTGACGAGCAAGTAATACCAACAAAAGCAAGATCTACTTTAAAAAACTACAACCCTAAAAAACCACACAAATGGGGATATAAGGCTTTTGTTTTGAGTGGTGCGTCAGGGCTGACATATGATTTTGAGCTCTATGCAGGGGCACAGTCCAATGTTGTGCTAGAAGGCCAACCTGACTTGGGAGTGAGCAGTAATGTAGCCATGCGCTTATCAAACAGTATTCCAGAAAATATGAACTATAAATTGTTCTTTGACAATTGGTACACAAGTTTGCAGCTTATGGCTGCATTACATAAAAAAGGTATATTTCCGTTAGGTACCGTAAATCGGAAACGCCTCCCTAACCATGATTTACCAAATGCTGGACAAATGACAAAAAAAGGAAGAGGTTACAGTGTTGAGAAAGTCGTAGAGGTAGAAGACGTAGATATATCCGTGGTTACATGGCTGGATAACAAACTTGTCAACTTGGCATCAACCTATGTTGGAAAATATCCAGAGGGAGAAGTTCAGAGGTTCAATAGAAAGAAAAAAATATTTCAGACTGTGCCTTGCCCAAAAGCTGTGCTAATATATAATCGATATATGGGAGGTGTTGACCTCCTAGATTCTATGCTTGGTTATTATCGTATAAAAGTGAGAAGCAAGAAGTGGTATCACAAAATATTTTTCCATATGATTGATCTAACATGCGTAAATAGTTGGATTTTGTGGCGTAAAACGCATGAAAACTACATGCCATTACTGGATTTTAAATTAGTATTGGCCGAAGCACTAACAAGAGCTAACCAAGCATATTACACGCCGACACGAAATCGCGGAAGGCCTGCTGCCGAAGAACCTAAAAGAAGAAGAAAACGACGAATAGATTTACCTCTCCCCGAAATTGCCAATGACGGTTTAGATCATTTGCCAGCGTACACACAGGAACGACAACTCTGTAAGATGTATGGTTGCTCGGGAAAATCCTACATCAAATGTGAGAAATGTAACATACACCTTTGTCTAAATAAAGATAGGAATTGCTTTAAATCGTTTCATCTTACGTAAGGTGAAATGATGAGACTGAATCCACGCTACGCCAGTGGTGAATTGTTAGCCTGTAAGTCGAAATAGGATAGTTCCTAAATGCAACAGATCTCATTAAATTTATTTTATATTTTGATTAAATTTTGAGTTTTATTTTCTAAAACCTTATTTTGTACTGAGGATTGATTTAAAGTTACCTTTAAAGCATGCGATGCCAAATATGGCAATTAGTTTCAGTCGCCTTTACTGCAATGCATATTATACCAGATATGTCAAATTAGTTTAAGTCGCTTTTACTGCATACTATGCCATAAATGGGAAATATATAGTTTTTATTATATTTCTAAAAGTAATCGGATTTTGGAAAACTGCCTTAACTAACTTAATAGTACGTGTCACGTACTATAACATATATTTTTTCTGGAAAAAATATAAAACACATGCGGTAAGGGGTTAATCTAAAGCATTCATAGTATTTTATTACTTAGTCTAATCCTTCCTTCTTCTCTTTGAAGGCTTCCTGAAACAATTGTTTTTACTTATAGAAAAATGTAAACATCAATACAATTTCTTTTTACTATTTGTTTAAAATACCAGTTAGCTGGATAAAATCTAAAGGTAATCAATAAAAATCAAAACTTTTCTGTTCAAAACACAAGATGTAGGTCAACAGGTTGCGAATATCAGGCAACTATATGGCAATAGGCCTGCTCCCTGGAATTCTTGTGGCTTTCCTTTTCAGGAACATAGGCATTTGAAAAATAAATATACAATAAACTGTGAAACATAATATGTACCTTAAATCGTTCTTCAAACAGTGAGAGTTCAGAGGTTAGGTCGGTGATAGCATTCATAAAAGCTTCTTGAGGAGTGTAATCAGAAGTTGTCTGGATGCGCAGAACAAACTTGTGCTCTAGAGGGTGAGGTACCTTGTAACCAGCGAATAGCACTTTTGGGTCCTTCAGCAGCTGGCTGCAAAATGTACATTCATGAACATAAACATGAAATTCACATAGGAAAGGTAAGTTATATACAAAGAAGGTACCTAATTAAGGACAAATACATACTGCCTTATCATGTTCCCGAGTGTGTGATCTTCCTTATTTACTGTAAATATTGCTGCGTTGGTCACCTTAGTATCTTCTTCTTTCTGTACCCTAAAAATTAGGAAAGGCGTTTAATGTAAACATAACAAGGGAAGGTATATAGCTTAATACTTACTTTTTCTCTCCATCATACAAAAGAAATGATTCGAATATTGGTGGTGCGTTCATTTGAATTACTTAAATCTGCTTACTTTTGTTTATAATATCTTAAAAACTACGTACTGCTATGTACCCGTATCAACTAGAACGAACATGTATTACATACATGTATTTCGACGGTTAAAAGGTAATAAGGCATAAGCGACATTTTGGTCGAAAATTAGTTATGAATGCCATCCTACTTTACCTCTATTTTTAAGCAGGATGGCATTCATAACTCATTTTCGACCAAAATGTCGCTTATGCCTTATTACCTTTTAACCGTCGATTTGTTATTATTTCAACATTCAATTCGACCACTGACTTGACTCATGTCAACATGATATTGACAACCAAAGTGACAGATAGCCATAGAGAAATTAGTGATACGAACTTGCGTAGTGCGACGCCGCGCTCTGCCAAGAATGTTTTACATTATTACAATTAAAACTTGAAAAAAAAAACAATCGCTATTGTCTTAATATCCGCAATCCATTTCGAGTCAAGCTCCAATATTTCTACCTGTAGTCAGCGGTTTGTTAGGTTGACACCAAGATGAACGCTCGTCGACTAATGAACCTATATGATAGTGAATAGGTAGCTTTACTGCGTGTACTTGGCGCGCTCTGTATGGGATTTTCTCAACGTGGTGGTTTTTTTCTAGTTGAGCTTTACGTTCATACGTTGCTCCTTTATTCTTTTCAAGTTTATTTTCAGGGGGGTGCATGTTCAGCTCCATGAAGCGAGCTCGATCATTTTTGGAGTTCACCTCGAATATGTTAGGTTAGCGTTTGTCCATTCATAGTTACAAGGAGTAATTTTGTCGACTTATGCAGGCATGCTAACAATTAAGAGAATGTAGGATGCAAGAGCGAGCGAAGCGAGCTCGATAATTTTTGAATCCGCCTCGAAGTGACAGGTTTTATTTTATCCATTCATACAGAATGAGACTAACTGTGTCGATTTATACAAAGAAACTTAAGAATTATTAAGATAGATTAGGATGCTAGAGCGAAGCAAGCTCGATAGTGTTAGCACCTAGCCTAGTATCGATTAGATTTTCGTTAATAGGAGTTCGGTACTTTGTCGACTAATGAATGCACAGAAGCTTTAAAATCGAGAGGGACATTTTAGGATCTTGCCTCGAATAGGTTAAGGCGTTTATGGATATTTTTAAACTTGGTTCTGAATGTTTTTACACTTTTATTTTATTTTGAAGGCAGGGAAGCGCAAGTGCGCCCTCTTGCTCCACACTCCCGGCGCCTGTGGCAGTGCGTGCAGAAAAATAGTACAGCCAGCGGCAACTCAGTATTAGATTACACGCATACATATTTACAGCCCCGATTTTCCGCCTAGGTCTGCAAGGCATCGGCCTAGGGCCTCACACAACCAGCAAGCTTGCCTGCCTGATGCAAAAAAATTCAAGCTCGCTTCGCTCGATCCTGTATCATGGTTTCTCTTATTTCTTCGGCTTTTCTGCATAAACAACACCTATTTGTTTTAAACTGTCAAAAGAAAAAGGCGGGGTGCAAAATTATTTCGAGCATGTGTCGTTTGCTATCGCATTTTAGTTACTCTTAATTATTAAACTTTCTTGAATAATTTGACAAAGTAATTCCTATTATTGCATGAATAGTCAAAAGAATTTTTATTTTTTCACTGCTTCGTTCTGTTGCAAGGGTGTTTTTTGGATGGGAAATCATGAAATAACTTCTCCCGCTCTGGGCGGAGCGAGAGGGTGTGTCAGACTCTTACTAAATCCCACCCGTACCAGGGGCCTCGGTGACCCTCTAGTGCTTTCCCGCGACCCCGGCAGGGTTGCAAGCAGTGGCGTGCCTAGGGTTTCAAAATAACGCAAGCCGATTAAATAAATATAAAATTTTAACCGATTTCAAAAAAAGAAAGTTCGGTTTTCGACTGAGTATGTAGGTACCTACGTATCTACGTATGTATCATCGCATTTTTCTCATAAACTACTGGTTAGGTACAATAAATTCTCTATCGAGCATTTTAAGGCTCCTACATACTGGCGCGACTTGTCGCGCAACGCGACGCGACACAAAGACACCGCGTGTAGCGCTACAAGCGGTGCCTTTGTGTCGCGACGCGTCGCGCCAGTATGTAGGAGCCTTTAGTAAGGCATGCCGCCGGGCTTTTGGGCTTATATGAAGGTACCGCCACTGGTTGCAAGGGGTAGGGGTACAATCAGTAACGACGGTTTTCGCGAGTGTTACCACTGATGTGCAGTTGCCTGTACCTCAATATTACATTTTACTTCTATCGTAGTTTATTCAATTATACACAGTAGTGATGCCTAATAATATATTAAGCACAAATATTTAATTTGTGATTTATGCCAGTTGCTTTGCGGTCATATCTCTGTTTTCGATCGAGTTGTTTGTCAAGATGCCTATAAAATTGTAATACAACCTATAATTTAATAAAATAACATGTACAGCAGAAAACACCGTTTATTTTATAATTATGAGAGAATTTCAGATTGATAACCTACATACAGAATATAATATGACTATAAAACCAATCTAATTTGAATTTTACATGTGTCCAGAACTTCACTGTTAATATTCGTAATACAAGATTTTGTTTGTAATAATGATTGTAGGTATTCAGTGTTCCTTTACAAGAAGATTACGAGACAACTTTGTCATAGGGAATACAACTTTAATATAAATTCTGAAATACTTATTTAGGTACAAGAAACATCCGTAAGACGGCACTAAACTATTTTAACATTTTTGTCTAAACTAAATTATGAAAAGTAACATGATTTAAAATAAATTATAAACTCTAATACAATATTTTAATAATGTTTCACATCATTCAACGCCAAGCAACATTAAAGAGTCAGAAAGAATAAAGCACAATTGTGGAAATTTGATAATTACGAACATTTAACTACAAATTGAAGTCTAGCGACTCTACTGTTAAACAATATAATTTGTAGAATATTAGTTCGAGTGAGTACCCCGTCAGAGGGTATGACGTTGTTCCGAATCATGACACGAGGGCACCTCTAGCAATGTAGCCTCCTCTCTACCGGCAGATAGCAAAATAGAATACTGGCACTAAAAAAAGGTGACTCTTCCCCCTTGTGCTACAAGTGAAGACAGTGTCATTGCTTGCACGATATAAGGAGTACCTATACGATGACTGTAAAATACTTTAACTGGAAATATGTTTAAGTAACTAACTTGTTACCTATTTTGCGTGGCTAGGCCTGGCCGATAGATACTTGGCTTCACAAGGTACCCCATAATTTATTTGAATATCTAATGATTTTCAGGAAGAATATTCAGACACAGACAATATACAATTATGTCGTTCAATAATTAACATTATAGTAACTATTAAGGGAAATTGTTGAAGACATGAGGCGATAGAAAATTGTTTTTCAAAGTCTGCATTCATCACTGGGATCTTAAAATTACATTTCAAAACGTTCGTTGTTTCACAATTATTCTTACCAAGCATTACTTTGATTCGTGTGAGGTGTTCATTTATTTTACTAATATAAACAGAGCTACAGGTTTCCGTGAATTAGATTCAAGATGGATCTATTGTTTTAAGACGCTGACAACACCTAAACCGCGGTCACTGTCGGATTTCATAGAAAAGAAAGAGAAACGCGATGACACAACGCTTGTTATTTATTGCTAAACATGAAGCAATTATTTATTTACTCAAAATTGGGTTGAGTAATCGAAAATAAAAAACAACCAAGTTCTGCATTCAAATAAGACGTTCTTGTTATTAATTAAATACGTAACGTATGTTGGTTGACATTTAATACAGATATTTTGGATTAGAAATAAAGGTAAGAGGTTAGTTTAACGTTATTTTGTACCGAGATTATTTTTCAAAACATGTTTTGGTAACAACCAAGTTCTGGGAAATATGTTCTAAATTAACATATATTCTTTCCGCTACCACAAACTATACAGATTTGGCAATTTTTTTTTCTTAAGAGATGCCTATTTTGGTCAATTGGGTCTTGTCAGCGCCTTAAATGCTGATTAATTGTTATTTAACTGTGATACATTTACATATACATTCGAGATTGAAGAATACAAGTTTAATCAAACATCATTCATTTAAAATAACAAAAAAAATTGTTGAGTAAGCTTATTAAACAGCACTGCAATCATTTTTGGATTACGTTTAACACTTACTAGCTATCGTCTGTTATGTAATAAAACGCTATGAGAATTGACACATAAGTATATAAACTATACTAATTGTGTACGTACTTATACAAAATTAGCAATCCAATCAACAATATGCATACTATTGATTATGAAAATATCTATGCTTTACGTTAACATTGAGTTTTGTTAGATCGTACAGTCGGACGCGCCGCGCCTCGACCGCGGGGCGGGACCGTCCCGCCGGCGGGCGCGTACTTGAACACGAGAACATCGCTTATGTACACTAGTAACAGATGATACAATTGCAATATTACCGTTGATATTATTAGAATAATAGAGATTATTAAAAGCTGACTAGAAGTTCGGTTATACCTACTCTAACGATTTATTTTATACAAATTAGGATTGGATGCGAAGTGTTCCGCGGGTCCCGCGGCGCGAGCGGAACACTCCGCGGCCCGCGCGCCCCGCGCCAGCTTGTGCGAACTAGCCATGCGGGCTGCGGGCTGCGGGCTGCGGGCTGCGGGCTCGCGCAGGATAACACTAACGTTAGATTGGTGTCAGCTCAGGTACTCGGCCTCGCTTCGAGACCTATTCATATAATACTTACACTAAGATACGATGAGATTAGATGCAACTAGCTGGTGTCAGCGCGGTGGCACACAGGGCGCGGGCGGCGTCGGCGCGGAAGACAAGCGACACAATTGACTGGCTAGTGGAGAAACGCGGCTGACCTCCATGACTTTACAATGAAGCTACTCAGAGAAAAGGTATCACCTAATTTCTCTACTGTTACGAAGGCAACTAGATGAAATCCTACTCTTAAGGATAAAAATCTAATTATGCTATAAATGTTAAAATTAACATTGCTTCATGTTCTTAAATATTGAACTGCAGACAGCGCGGGCGCGACACTCGCGGGGTTAGTGCCGTTACGCACTCACGCGCCGCTCCGAGACACGTTATAACAATATGCCATAATACCATACTACGTAATAATCCTTTTTCGCGACAATCGTTTAATTATAACGTTATTTTCTTATAGGAAAATGCTAATACATGTTTGGTGCTTAAATTTTCGAGTGACTCTCTACAATTTATTATTACAAACGGAAAATACTGCTCAATAACTATTCTTATATTGCTGAAGACTCGGTACTTCAAATTTATTAAAAAAGTTACCCTAGCTAAAACTGCTACATTATGTATTACTGTACAACGAAGAGCATCTTAAAAGGTATTAAATTAAACTTTATATTCACTCAACTATAAATTTGATCGAAAAGCGCCAAAAATTTCAATGAGTCGTTTAGACCATGTATTATTTGAAAAGTTCAAAGTACTCTTACTGTTTATTAAAAGTTACATTCACAATAACAATTCATTATTATTTATAAAGTTAACTAAACAACAACTGCATCTACTATCACACATTCGAAAGTTTTAAACAATTTTACAATTGTAATCGAACTTTATTATTGCTACGGCGACGGCACGCCGGCGCGACATGCAGCGTGCGCGTGCGGCCCAGCGTGACGTCACGTGACGTCACGCGGGGCCGCGCGCGCACGACCCGCGAGGCGGCGCGGAGGCTATTCATCTAATGGTGAGGTAGAACCTAACGACATCGCTCCCTCCCGCGCACCCTCCCTACTGATGTCACAGCCCTCCTCAACATTACCACACTCGTCAAGGGTGCACGGGCGTTACACTCCACCATTCCCTCTAACCTATCAACGAGGTTAAACTATTCAAGATTAAACAGAAATCAATTATTGAGACTTAATGTTTACATGAAAGAGAGATCTGTCAAATCTTTGTATCACTTTACTTAAAAATACAAACTATATGCACATTATGGCGTCTAAGCAACCATATTGTGAGGATTATTAAAAAAAATTGTTTGATATTAATCCAGCTTTCACTAGCAGATATTTAGATACTAAAAAATATATATATAGTAAGGAATATTATAGTGGAAACCGAGATTTATAAGACTCTAAATACTGTTATGCGTGTAGATACTAGTTATATAATGTACGTATAACTAACATATGTATATTCATTGATTATTGCGCACTAAATTATTATTTAGTTTATTTTTCATAAATAAATATTAGTTTCTTGTGTGATCGCTATGAAAACCGATTTTAGAGCCAGCGGTTATGGTGTGGTTACGGCCAGTATAATGTTCCTAACGACGATAATATCAAACATTAATTTGTTCCTATGACATATCTCAGATGATAAGTAATTGAATATATGTAGATTGAATCTTACAGACGAACTTCTAACAACAAATAAAAGGTGTTTATACGTGTTGATGATTCGCTTTGTTGTAGAATGTTGATTGTTGCCAGGCGGGATGCAGGCACCCAAAAATGCGCGACGATTTCTCTTGGCATGACGGTCCTGAAAATTATAAATCATACATTTTATTCAAAATAAAGCCTAGCTCTACTAAATAACGAACGTCTCTTATATGAACAACAACAGTGAGCCACATCTCAGGAGTGTGTTCAAGTCTGAAAGGAATACCGAGACCCTGGTAACACAGGCAACGGAAGGAACACAGGTGGGTTTTAGTCAGTAAGAATCTGACACACCCTCCCGCTTCACCCAGAGCGGGAGAAGTTATTTGACAAATTAATATCCCACCCAAAACAAAAAAATGGAGTGTGTTCATAAGATGAAAATAGTTTATCGTAGAGAAGACTCTTTCTCACGGCTTTTCCCCATGGGAGTAGGCAGAAACTACGATCCTTACATACTCCTTTGTATGTAAGTCTCTGGATTCATAGCGCAGCCACACTCCTGGATTGTCGCACACTGTTATAACTTACTTTATTACACTAAATACCTAAAATATTGCTACAAATATTGTGGATATAAAATATGAATGATTATTCCGTGTCTGTGGCTGATGTTAACAGAAACTTTCTTACAAGGTGGTAATTAACGACCTAAGATACGTTCATAATCTGGAGGTCTTAAAAATCGTAATTCCGGGATCTTTCATATTAAATTTTATAAAATGAGTTTCGTTTACGTTTAAAGTAAAAGAAGCAGCGACAATTGTCACAATTTTGGTAGCGACCTTTAGATTATAATGTTGATTAAATGAATAAAATGTACCTAGGTATGTGTGTATAATGGCTCTCGAATAATTTGCATTGTATGACACCTAAATAAACAAATTTTAAATGAAGTGAAGTGAATGAACCTATCGATAGAATAGATAAAATATTACAATGAAAAACCTAGGTAGGAGTAGAAACATGAAACAATACAAGGTGCGAAAATATAAATAAGTGCTTGGATTATAAAATAGAATAAAAGTAGATTAATTATTTTTTTATAAAAAAACAAATAAGCGGTCAGGCAACTTCAGGATATACTTTTTGTTTTGTTTTGTTTTAGGATATACATAAGTTGAAAAAATAGCGGTGTCATATTTCTAGCAGTGTAGTAAGTTTGTTTCCTAATTGCAGACTTTTATATGGCGTCGTTATCCTGAACTAATAGCAAATACTTAACTTACAGCAAATTTCAACGCTCAATATTCCGAGTAGCAAAATATAAATAATTAATATTCTATAGTATGCGAGTACAATGTAAATCCTAGTCAAATATTAATATGCAGCCGAATCATGCAAATTTCAAAACCCCAATTTCTATAACATACTTTTTGAATTTATCTCGAATAAGATGGTAGATCGATTTGATCGGCGTCTAGTTAATAAAGCATGGCTTTATCGAATGATAAATCTACTCAAGTCTCGATTCTAACTAGGGATGCGGTCTATAAAGCCCAGTTAAATGTTGCGCTTCAAACCTGCCCCCGTTCACCCGTTTAGAAGAATGTGTTATACACGTAGCCAGTCGCAATGAGGCCGAGCACGAGCAGACACAGCATTATCATTATCTTCTTCTGCACAGTGGACAAACACAACACGCATTAGTGGCTAGCGGCGACAGCGGGCGGCGAGCTCAGGCCGGCCGCCCGCCGCACACAGGTTACCTTTGAGCATTTGGCGATCGGTGTATGAGTGGCCGCTCAAACCAAATAGCTGGACACGTAGCCCACGATGACGATGCCCAGTATGAGCAGGCACACTAGGATCATGATCTTCTTCTGTAGGCGGCGAGTGTCGAGTGGCGAGTGGCGAGTGGCGAGCATGCAACAGTACGCTTTATACGTGTCTCGCGACACCGGCCCGCCCGGCCACTCAGGCCAGACACTTCAAACTCTTATTAAAATTATTACCAGGATTATGACTAAAAATACTGCAATTATACAGTCTTAGGCTTCGTTTCGATACAGTGAGGTGGGTGCGTCATTTGCCTTGCACAAAGATTCAATTTAAATCAGGTGTCAAAATAAAAAAAATAAAATCGAAATAATAAATATAAATGTAATTTTCGAAATTATAAACATATTTACAACATGAGTAATTTTACGATTATATAATTAATAAACAACTTTGTAACACGCCCTTAGATGGAGGGCGTTCGACTACCTAAGATATTTTTAAGAAATAAAACATAACTTCTATTAAGGTCTCAACATAATTAAGTAATTAATCATCAATAATAATGAAAATGGCATTAAATTATATTTCACAGTCTTTTGATTAAATAAATAAGTGCGCAAGCTAATTCGACGTGAAGCATAACGGTGAAGTTGAGCTAAAACATAAATTTTTCGCTTTCAAAACTATTATTACAATTTAATCACAGTTATCGTATTGTGCTATTCATTAATATAACATACCAATACACACTAAAATATTTTAGTGCCAAGAAGTATTTTTTTTTTATGCTATCTGTTTAGTTTGTGAAACTCAGAATATCACCAAAATGCTATAATTAAATGCAATAAGTGTAACAAGTAAAACAATAATCAGGTGCCATATTCATTGTCTTAATCCACTGCAATAAACATTCCAGCCAAACCGAACACAAAACAATTCAAATATAAAATGAACTAAACAAAAATTATATTTGATTGCAACAATCCCATGAGAGAGTTCGGCATCACAAACTGAACACAACAATGAACAGACTAAGAAAACACTTCAAAAGTATTATATTATTGATATATTATCAAGTAATATTCATAAACTATATTATTAGGCCGATAGTCAAATGAAGCCTCAAAGAAATACTAGGATGTAAATGTTCAAAGTAGTAGAACTTAATCTAAGTAAAATACTGGTCAATTATATATTTGATGTTGACTGTTTATGGACTAAGGCCCAAGACTTATAAACGTTACTTGGCGCGTGCTTTTGACGTGAGATATGTGCCCGTCTCTGTCTTGCACTTGTAGTTCGACGGTTATGCCGGTTGTGCGACAGTGACAGGAATAACGCTTGGCCAAAATTCGTGCTAAATAACATTTATAGATCTCGGCCTAAGACAGCTATAATGAAGTGCTGTCCTTGGTTCCTGTTCTTGTACCATTATAAATATTATCAATACTTTTTTTTTTCAAATCACAATACCTATTTGCGAATATAATTTTAATGTGTTTGATATAATTAATTATAAAGATTGAAATTTTAATTATAAGACATAAACTGCGAGCAAATGGCTAACAATAAATAAAGAAAAAGCTAATATAATATTTATCAACGATCGGCATTAAATAAACTTTAATAAGTAGTTAACAAACCGCGTAAAGCTATTAAATATATTATTTAATATTATAAATGTTGTTAATTCAGTGTAACTAATAGTAAATACTAATAAGGGCAGAAGGAAGATTTAGAGAAACATCTGAGTACTCCAATACTAGTGCCCTGTATAATAATTGTGATGTTTTGACTAACAAATTTAAGAGTTGAGTAGTATATTATATACAGCCATTAATATTAAATATGTTTAATATGATATAAGACTGGTAATACCAGTAAAGCTAATATTAATATTAAATAACTTATAATTCTAAAGCACAATCATCTTATTGCACTTTACACATATTGTCTTCGAACTTTTACCGTGACGGTAAAACAATTGTTTATATTCCTGTTTGGTTATCAAATTATACAACGTTGCTAAAGTATTGAACAAAAAAGGCTGCGTTATAAAATCTTTATTTTGAATAAACACCTTACAGATGGCGCTGCGTACGATTGTCCCTAATGATTTACCATTTAGTTTTAGAAAAATATCGAAATGTTAAAATTTGCTATGTAGCCAGTACCAGCTACATAGAAACTAGGATAAACTTCTATACTGTTTTTTTGCCATAGCCAATATTTTGCTTTTTATGAAAATGGTTGATAAAGCAGTTCATATTAGGTACTATAATGTTACACCGACCCCAAATACACTGGGTTAAGGACAAGAGACTGATGATGTAATATCATAACACAGCCTTTTTCAAACCTTAAAACACAATGCACTTGCTACATCCATGCATGTCTTGTTACATAAATAACGACGCTTGCCGTACTAAAGTAATCAAGCAATTACATCCAGATATATATCGTGTTAAATGTAGCTACAGTCTACATTTAATTCAATGTTATACAGACGAATATCAATGTTGGGTGTTTGTGCTCACAAACCAACTGAATTCATTCACTTAGTCCATGGGGGCCGACGGTGATGACGTCACTAGCCGGTACTCTTCGCACGAAGTTTAACTCAGCACAATCGCGAGCACTATTATTAATATAACCAGCGTAACAGACAGGCATATTATGATGAAGATTTTTTTCTGCAATAATAAAGGAAAAACAAAACGAAAATAAAAAACGCTGCTGTGAAAATATTTAAGTACAATCGACAACATTGGCTAACGTAAAACTGGTTAAATATAATTGCAGGGTGGAATACGATTCTAATTTTCCAATTTCAAATAGGTCAATAATTATTCTTCCTTGCAGACCTATTCACCTACCCAGTGTTCGGTTTTACTGGTACATAACTTCAGACCAGGGCCTCAAGTCTGCTATAACAATAGTGTCAGAATGGTCTATTATTGATTTCATAATTGTTGATTTTGACAAGTTTGGTAATCTACTAATTTAATGGCGTCACTAATGAGGATCGGAACAGACCATTCTGACACTATTGTAATAGCAGACTTGAGGCCCTGTTTATTTAATTTTTAATTACAAATAATACTGATTTGTCGATCATACTTTTTTTGAATATGAGGGTTGTCATTCTGAATTAGTTAAATTGTTTTAAATCATGCATTTTATACTATGTTATTGAATGAAAAAGAATGACATATTGCTGATATTGATGTCTATAATACAAATGCTTGCTTATATTTAATTTTAAGGTGGATCCGCAGTGGCAGGCCGCAAAATTCAAATTTTCTTACTTTTTTGCAATTTGCTGCAGGCTTAGCATGACGCTTTCTATATCCATGAAGAAAAGACAAAGCTCTTTCTATACAAAGTGACATTTCGTTTCTCCATTTTTGACATCGCACCGTAGAAATCCTTCTACATAAAAAAGGACCTAGACAAAGATCGTTAGAAGCAAAAGACAAAATGACAGATTGTAGAAGGATTTCTACGGTGCGATGTCAAAAGAGAGGAACAAAATGTCACTTTGTATAGAAAGAGCTGTGTCTATTCATCATAGAAATAGAAAGCGTCATGCTAAGCCTGCAGGTCAGTGTTAGGTTGTATCTTGATCAGAATATCATTCGCGAACATAAAAAATACGTTTTTATAGAATTCAAATTATTAATACATCTCTGTTAGTTAGATTTGTTCCATAAGAACAAACCTCTTAAGGCGCTGACAAGACCAAATTGACCAAAATAGGCTTCTCTTAAGAAACAAATTTGCAAAATCTGTATAGCTTGTGGTAGTAGAAAAAATATACGTTAATTTTGAACATATTTCCCAGAACTTGGTTGTTACCGAAACACGTTTTGAAAAGAAAATCTCGATACAAACTAACGTTAAACTAACCTCTTACCTTGAGTTCTAATCCAAAATATCTGCATTAAATATCAACATACGTTACGTATTTAATTAATAACAAGAACTTCTTATTTGAATGCAGAACTTGGTTGTTTTTTATTTCCGATTACTTAACTCAGTTTTGATTATATAGAGAATTGCTTCATATTTTGCAATAAATTACAAGCGTTGTGTCATCGCGCTTCTCTTTCTTTTCTATGCAATCTGACAATGACCGCGGTTTAGGTGTTGTCAGCGTCTTAAGGAACAAATCTAACTTGACTAGAAATGTATTAATGATTTTAATGATTGTAATTCTGTAAATACATTTGTTATGGAATCATATTTTGATCAAGATACAACCTAACACTGACTTGCAAATTACAAAAAACTTAAGAAAATTTGAATTTCGCGGGCTGCTACTGCGGATTCACCTTAACTTTAGATGTTTGTCAAAGCAGCCAACCCAACGCTGGATCCATACTTCAACTAGGTTTGCAGAGAAAACATCCCTCTTACCATTTAGAATTGGAAAGGAAACACTAGCCGAAGCATGACGTTTGACGCACCATTTATATCAACACCGTAATCATAGTGCTTTCACTAGGATAACGGTAACTAATATAATCAGCGTAACAGACAGGCATGTTATGATGAACATTTTTTTCTGCAATGAAAAAGGAAAAACAACAAGAAAATAAACGACACGCCATCACCAACACATCCAAGGCCGGATACGGGACAATTCTAATCTTGAAATTCCACGAAAAAAAAAATCAACTGCCGGAAGGTTATCGACTAGGGATTTACGCTATGAAGGCTCGTGCAGACCAGCGCGATATCGCGGGCGCGACAGGCTGAAATATGCCTGTCGCGCACGTGATATCACCCCAGTCTGTAAGAGCCTTGAAGGTCTTAAAAAACCTTGGAAAAGACAATAAGCCTGTATACGACCTTGTTCACAACACCGGCAGTCCATTAAAGTAAAGCTGCGAACTAGATTTATGCAATGCAAGCTTCCTTCGTTCCGTTATGTAACATTTCATGCAACCTAAATGCATGCTAATATCGGTGTTTTTACACAAGAAAATGTACAAGACATTTTATAAGTTAATGTCAACAGGTTGTAAACGTTATAGGCGATATAAATGATGGATTTGTCTATGGATACATAACTTTAATTTTAATTTATAAAGGAACGAGAAAAACTTAAGTTTCAACAGAACATACAACATTTTTTTTTTTTGGAAATTATTTACATTGAAAGCTCTTTTAAATGATACTATTTATATGTACAATTTAAGTAAAATAGAGGCCTTAATCCGTGCAGTGAGTCATACTATCAATTCTGAGTGCTATATTATGTCATGATTCACATGCAAACTCAGTATGGTACTCAGATATTTACATCGTTCACAAAAGCCAAGGCAAAAACAAATTTTAAGAGGTTTTTTGACAGTTTTGTTAAACTTATTTAGAACGGAATGATATTGTATTGGGAGTTTTCATACTCGATATTTGCTGGTTTATTAGTTTTGAATATTATATATTTAAATGTTTTACTAGGATTTGGTATACCTACTTAATGTTATGATGTACTGTACTGTGCGCCCTTAAAAACACGAGAGAAGTTAATAAATGGCTGAATGGAATACGAATAATTAAAGCACAAAACATGCTTTAATATTTTTTTGAGAATGTTATTCGTTCATGCAACATGCTTTTTGATAAGGCACAATTCTTCTTGTGCATTATTCCTGCTAATTTTAATTGAAGATGGAAATGGAGATTATGTTATAAAAAAGAAGTTTTCTGTGGTTGACAGTCGATACAACGTTATAGATGTGTCGAAAATGTTTGTTGTTTGAGAATAGACTTTGTTAAGTAGCGCCTCACCCCAGAGACCCATAAAGTGGTGGAAACGTAGTTAAGAGACAGGAGGCGGCCGAGCCGTGGTTTAGTTGGTGTGATGCATTACCTTCCGCGCCTTGGCCGCGTACTCGCCGGCCTTGCGGATCTCGACGCGGCCGTAGTCGACGTAGTCGGTGGCTTGCGTCACATGGTACTCGATGCGATCTACCAGCTCGCCCTGCTGCTCTAAGGGGACGGCGCGGGGGAGGTGGGGGGGGCTACGGGCCGCGGCTGGCACCGACGGACGATTGGTTCATACGAATTTATAGAAATCCCCAGTAATTATCGTGTTACAGGAGCCGACCAAAGCGCTGTAGTGAAACGTTAATAGGTAGTTAGAGAGTATTATTATTATTAATATTAAAACCCTTTGATTAGCCATAGTATAAATCCTTATAGACGAAGTTAAATAAATGTTTTAAACTAGAAGCACAAACGGACACATGTGTTACAATGTTTATAACATTCAGTGTGTTATATTAACCTAGTTAATGCACGGTATGTTATATTGTAAGTTTATGACAGTAGTTATTTATGTTACACCGAACACTTGTTATGTTACATAATAACATGTTTCAGAGGTTAGTAATATTTAAATGCATGATTAGATTACAGTTATTATATAACAAAGACCACCATATACAAAAGGCGAATTACGCACACACCAATGAAGTCATAGATTAGTGATACACAGAGTCAAGTACAAGGTTAGGTTAAGAAGCCCACCTCAACCGTATGTCAGTCGAGCCGTATGAACACAACAGTTAAAGCATATAGTGTCGACACAAGAATGGAAGGAATGAAGACACAAACACAAGTGTGAACCAATCACCGTATCATCAATAACAAAATGCAGGGTTCAACGAATCAAATCATCACAACGAAACAAAACAGGGCGATGTAGGATTAGGGACGGGGGGCGGACAGACGGACAGGGAGAAACAAAACAAAAATAGATTAGTAAGAATGGATCGTCATTGAAATGATAACTTACCCGTCGAGCTTTGCTCTGATATTTTAGGGCCTTCTTAGTGTCTTGTGTGGCAGTTTGGACATAGTCCACAGCATGCTCTACATGATACTCAATGCGGTCGATCATCTCTCCCTGTATCCATACGAACAAGTTTAGTATGTTTTCTACTAGGACACTTCTAACTACTTGCTACATACCACACGTTCGTCAACAGGTAAGTTTCAAGACTCGGAAGAGTCATTTTGAATAGGAGTTCGTAAATTTGTAAAGCACTTTTGTTGCAAGCGACTTCATGCCTTTTGCTGGCCCAAACAGGTGCTATTGTCGTAAACGAAATCCATCGAAGGATTTCAAATAACAGTGCAGACGGCCCAGTCTGCTAGTCACTATACATTGACTAGCATACGCCACCACACACCGCAGAAAATCGACTCTGTTGTGCTTTAAGTGCAACAATCGCTTGAAAACCTTACAAATTCACGATCCATAAAACTATTAGTAAGTCATTGCAATGTAACTCTTATCTCGGTAAGTTAAGCTATAAATTAGAATGATTCCCGAGAGCTTTATCAAAGTCATGACAATCATTCTAATTTATACTTTATAACAATGAGATACGAGTTACATTGAAATGACTTACTATGGTTTTACGTAATTCAAATTGGATCGTGAATGCACTGCTGAAGTAAGTAAGACATAGCGTAAGTGTGACCTGGCTTTCGACTAGCATCGCCATGTCCATGAACATGTCATGCAGCTCGCGGATGGACGTCTCCAACTTGATGATGTCGGCATGCCGCGCCTCGATGTCTGCCAGCGTCTGCTTAGCCTGCTGGGTCTCCATTATTATCTGCAAAATGTTGAAGAGCATTTTTAGAATAAGGTCAGAAAGACATCATGTAATTTTATTTAGTGACAAAATTATTATTATAATCTTAGTTGGAGAAAGAAGGGAGGCCTTTGAACCAGGGTCAAAGGCCTCCCTCCTCCCCCTCCTTTTCTTTTTCAACGGGGCAATTGCGTAACACACATAAAATGACAATTGATCGCAATGGGTTTCATTTTGACAGTTCACCCACGTCCATTGCGTAATTTACGTTGTTGAGCAGACGATTTTTTCAAACCTATGAAGCAATGGATTAGCAATATCCTTCAAGTCTCTGATTGTGATTCAAACAAGTAGGGTGCAGGTCTACTGCTATTTCAAGCCAATTCTTTAAAAGAAGTCAAGGTGATTTAGCCATTTATTTCGGATCCACTACGTGATGATTTATACTGAATCAGTGCAGTAATTCGTTAAGAATCCTTTGTAATTACTGGAAGATTGGGATTTAGAAGGAAGCTGTAATGAACTCGAGACTGACATCGTAATTATTAATATCGCTGGCGAAAGATAATAATCTTAGATATTAGTCAAAACGGTGAAGGAAAACATCGTGAGGAAACCGGCATGTTCTAGAAGCAAAGATTCGAAGACATGTGACATCTACCAACCCGCACTGGGCCCGCGTGGTAGATTACGGCCCACTCCCTCCCTCTCACAGAGAGGAGGCCTGTGTCCCAGCAGTGGGAACATTATAGGCTGATTATGTATTAGTCATAAAAATATAAATTGATGTGTTCAACGTCTCCTCTCATTGTACGAAACTTTGGCTCGTGATGCAACCAAAGAAATACTCGACTATAAACTCTTTTCTGTCTGGATCCCTATGTATCTAATTTCTAAACGATCCCCCATCGAGACAGAAAAATCCTAGCGTAGCTGTTACATTACTATAAATATCAGTATTTATATAAATTACCTCTCCATTACTGCCTCGCTGGTCTAGTGGTTGCAAGCGCTACTGCTGAGCATGAGGTCCTAGGTTCGATTTCCGGGTCGGACAAAATGTTATTGGGTTTTTCTATCTGGAATTTCTCAGTAGCAGCCCGGAGTCTGGATTTGTGCCCGGTTGATGACAAAAGGCTCGCCCCCTATTTGGGACCTTATTGGGACTTAAACATAACTGGCGAAATGTGGGTGTACTACACCTCTGCCCTTCAGGAAAACAAGGCGTGATGTTATGTGTTTTGTTACTTAAAATACCCAGACCCTCAAAGTCTGTTATTTTATCATCCACATAGCTGAACACACAAGTATCTAACGTTTTTCAGCCAAAACATTTACTACAGTGCAAGCTATCGATTGTATAATTGCACTATTCGGAGGACACCACCACCGCTAATAATTATGCAGTTATGGCTAAACGCTAGCAACATACAAAAAATATTAGAGTCCGTTAATAATATCAATTCTTAAATAAATAATAGATTAAACTTCCATGAACCCAGTTAACAATTTGAGGAAATATCGAGTAGTTTAAGTACTGTCAGTTTAATTTATCGATTGTGAATATAAATAGATTCTCCTAAACATAGTCGTACATTAAGTGACGTAACAATAGGGCCAGTAACGCCCCTCAATACTGAGGATGACTAGGACCGTAAGTTACTGAACTACCCTACAATATCCGCATAAGAAATACTTGAAGAAATGGATTACTATATTGTATTCATATGCGATGACATAGCAATCTGTTATATAGATTGTAAACTGTTACCTGCACCCTGGTTGCAAAACACACTTTCAATCATTCTGAATGATTTTGAAGTATATTGCTAATCCTTTGCTTCACGTGCGAAAAATTTGTCTGCTAAGGAGCTGACAAGACCCAATTGACCAAAATAGGCTTATCTTAAGAAAACAAAAATGCCAAATCTGTGTAGTTTGTGGTAGTGGAAAAAATATATGTTAATTTTGAACATATTTCCCAGGACTTGGTTGTCACCAAAACACGTTTTGAAAAAAAAAATCCCGATACAATCTAACGTTAAACTAACCTCTTACCTTGAGTTCCAATCCAAAATATCTGTATTAAATATCAACATACGTTACGTATTTAATTAATAACAAGAACAACTTATTTGAATGCAGAACTTGGTTGTTATTATTTTCGATTACAAAACCCAATTTTGAGTAAATAAATAATTGCTTCATATTTTGCGATAAATTACAAGCGTTGTGTCATCGCGCTTCTCTTTCTTTTCTATGCAGTCTGACAGTGGCATCGGTTTAGGCGTTGTCAGCGTCTTAACAACGTAAGGAACGCAATTAATGTTCTTGAATTGGCAAAAAAACCTCATGCTACTCATAGTGTGTTACGCACTAAATGTATACACGCATACCTAACCATACCTCGTAGCATTTTACTTGACATACCAACTTGCGCTTGTATCCAGAGCCTGGGATTTGCTCCTATGGTAATCCCGGTGTGCGTAATTGCTAGGCTTGGATGTCGCACCAGCTTTCGCAATACAATCATACGAGATGTTTCCGAGTAAGCTTTTAATAGCGGAATCGTAGTGTAAAAGCTCCTGCATACAGAGTCGATATTGCGGGCGCGACAGGCAACATACCTGTCGCGCCCGCGATATCGCCTCAGTATGTAGGAGCCTTAACAAAGTTTCCAACATGTTTAGATAATGTGCGTGATAATGTCACACCTGCGTAGTTACGCCTTAACCCAATAACATTCTGTTAGCCTGTCGCACAGGCTTGGCAACGCCGCGTATCTCCCGCAGGCAATTTGTCAAGTTTTGATTTAGTGCTGCAACTTGGCACCAGATAAAATGGTAATCCTTAAGGGGTTCGTAGGTTCGAAAGTTTGTAGTGGAGCGTGAGTTACAGTACTTTGTCGAAAATATGAAACATCGGAAAAACGAACCACATTTTTTGACACCAAGAAGAATTCTTTAACTTAGTTTATTACTGCCAGGCGTAAAGCCGCGTTGACACAATCAAAGTACGCTTGCACAAAGTAGATTTGACGACTATTTGTACTATTTTTTGATCGTGGCAACACTGATCAAAGCGCACTTGGATGACGGCGTCCAATCAAAGTGGACTAGGACCGCGCTCAACTATTGCTTTGTCAAACCTACTTTGTACAACCGTACTTTGATTATGGTTTATAGTCTTTGTCTGATTATGTCAACGCGGCGTAACGTTTCCTCGCGTAATAATAATGATTATTATTGGTATAGCACTTGGAATACAACATAATAGCTCTCGGGTGCCTTCTCTTATTATTGGCCGCATTTACTTAGAAAATGTACCGTTGGGATGTGACCAAGCAGTCGACGCCCAAAGAGGCTCGACTGGCTGTTCATAATGGTGTGCTGGTGCCTACACTTATGTATGGAAGTGAATGTTGGGTGTTGCAAGAGAAGCATGAAAGTAGAGTTAATGCTGTGGAAATGCGTTCCTTGAGAAGCATGTGTGGTGTGACTATAAATGATACGCTGGAAAATGATGTGATAAGGCAACGGTGCTGAGATGGTTTGGCCATGTTGAGAGAATGAATGAAAGGTGACTAACAAAAGGTATTTACAAGACAGATGTGAGTGGAAATGCCGGGAGGGGACGCCCCAGAAAGACATATAGTGACCTCATTAATGATGTTCTTCAAAAAGGTCAGGTGCGTAGTACTCGCAACCGGCGTGCGTGTATGACCAGATGTATGGACGTAAACGAAGCAAAACCAGTATGTAAGGAGAGTAGCAGGTGGCGTTCTATAGTTTCTGCCTACCCCCATGGGAAGAAGGCGTAAGTTTATGTGTATGTATGTACCGTTGCGTTGCGTTGCGTTGCGCGACAGAAGTCTAGCATAAGCCCACAACGTTTGTTGTACGTATGGAAACGCAATCTTGTACGTGCAAACCCCTGCTCATCTGGAAGATGCCAAAGGAATAGCAAGTGTACTCACCCCCTGTGTGAATACTGCTGAGTTGCCCTGCTCCAGCATCTCCTCGAGCTCGTCGTCCGTGGTGGCCCGGCCGGTGATCTCCAGCTGCCGTTGTATCCTGCTCTTGCAGCGGTCCCGGTAGTCCGTCTGCGTGCGGTTGTACTCCGTCATCACCTCCACGAACTTGCGCGACAACGTCGAGTGCTGCGTCTTTCTTATCCTCAAATCCGCTGACGATTTATTCGAGTGCTCTTCCTGCTCGATGTTCTGCTCGATGTCTGTGAATCAGTTGAGCCAGAATAAACAGCTGAACACCAACTAGCTTCGCGAATAAAATATAAGACAAAGAAAAGCACTAACGCTAAGCTGTGGCTCACTTACGTTTTAACTTTCCTCTGACTTTGTTGGCAGTTTTCTTAACGTCAGCCATGAGATCTTCCAGTTCATGCTTTGTTTCTGTAAAAGAAAATAGGCTTTGTTCAGAAAATGTTGGTCTGTTAAATAACAAATATTGTAGTTTAAAATGTCTTGGTTATTCACAATACTCGCTCTCTCAGCGATAATAACATAATTGAGTGCGACTGCGAACTGCGTCGTGTGGGCGGCCACTCTAATTGTCTGTCCACTAATCGAATTCGGCAAAACGGTCGATAGTTTTATGGTCATTGGTTTTGCATGGATTGAATAAATATTGAATACATTCTGGAAAGCATACAATTTCTATTTTATTGAATTTTAATATTAATAAATAGATTTGTAAGTTATGTTTGCCACGGAAGAGAAAAATGTTTCATACATTATTGTAAAGGAGTAGATTATCCAGATAAATGAATAACTTCAGAAAACATGTTAATATACTGACTAATGGTTGTTCTGTCGATCAATCATAATTATACTTTAATAAGGTCCACCAAGAGCCAACAGCTCACATCAGCTATAAATATATTTAGCTTGTTGATTATAATTATACAAATCAAGAATATTATGGCTATTGCCCCTCTACCTGTGCTCAATCCCAAGAGTCAACCGAAGAAAGGTGTACTAAAAATAAACAATCAATACAGACCGACCGAAAATCTTGTACGAGCAGTTATTTGGATATCAATCAAAGTCGTTGTTCCTACGTGAAATTTGTACGTGAGCACGTCTGTTCAAGAGGTTAATCGGCTTAATAACAAGCCGGCGTTCCCGTCTAATAGCTGCTTAGAGGAGGGGAGCAACACAATTAGCAGTGTATAGCTGATGGGATAAGTGAACGATCTGCACCGTACCTATTGGAAACATTATGAGATTATGAGACAGGATGTTTTTCAGCTACGAATGGCTTCGAAAATCTTTTTGACTTTGAACGCTTTTTTTTTTTCATTTTAAAAACTCACATTTGCTCCACCAATTAATAAAACGTTTTAAGATTATATCGTTCCAATTTAAATATTTCCAATCGCTTATTTTAAACCTTTCCTCGCCCATATATCATGTTCGTTTCATGAAATGTCTCTCGATATCGGGGACGATTTCCTCGGGCATCACCATAACGACTTTTCCTGTGTATCACGTCCCGGAAATTGCACTTCCTGAACGAGTGGGGGAATGTATATTTCCCAAAACTTTGACTAATCTATAACTTAAAAACAGTAGTTGTACGTGTTGACAATTTTGCACGCTTTCATACGGCGACCGGACAGATCCCGTGGGCATAGGATTTAGCGCAGCTCGCTGCCAATTTGCATGAACTATTTGGTGTGCATATTCGAAAACGCGCGAATAAATTGTGCATAGCTGTGAGTAACTGAATATTCAGTTAGCTTTTAGTTGAATTTTGAATTTCCAGGGGATAACTGAATAAACATACGGCGTGTAGTATACAAATTGTCGCGTGTAGTGGCACTTTCCCGACAATGTTGTTTCAGAACGGAATCCCTTCCGGGGTATTATCACCTGCCGGTGACTAGCATTATGTTCAGAGAGTTATCGCTTGAGCTCGAATCCCTTTCAAGCTCGAGATCCGGGTCATTTTGGCACTTTAGTGAATATTGAAGTTCGCGGACAGTGTGGGTCTATTTTTGGAAAATATTATGTTGAACTAGAGTTTGATTTAGCTTAATAAAAGAGTAAAAAGACCTGTCACTAAGGGATAGGAATTAGAAATTATAGAATTTCTATTTAAGATACTTGCTGCGGGTATTTGACTACTACCAAAGAAATACATTAGTTAATACTTATTTTAAATGTTACTAAAAAGGATGGTTTGTGAAAAAACAAAAAAAAAACAGTAAAAAAAGGGAGAATGTATACGCTTTTGAAATTATTCTTCTATCCTTGTCACACAAAATGATCATTGTATCTACTGAATGGCGCGAAGTTGCTATGGCTCTCCTGTGTTGTGCTAGTAGTGCTGTTTCTGTCTAGCATAGACTTTAAAACGCAAACAACTTCGCCATTTTTTTAGACATCTAAACATTTTTTTTTTCTTTATGTTCTTATATCTTTCGGAAAACAAAATTAAAAAATAACAGTCAAATACCCTTTTCTGAGTAAAATTATTGTAACTGAAATAAGGTAAAAGACATTTGAAGTAAAATTTAAATTAGAAACGGGAGCAGAGAAGATGACGGAAACTCCTATCCTGACAGGTACTTTTCAGGATAGGAGTTTCCGTGATATTACAACAATATTTACCCATGTAAAAATAAATTAGGCCCGCACACATTGTACCTACCTAGTTATCTAAGTTAGCAAGTGCCCACCGCTAGATACGAAAACCATTTTATACAAAGCACAAAAAATATCTCTAAAATTCCTTTTCATTGAAGAAAGAATTCCATTGAAATAATTTACCTGGCCCGTCCCGTGTAGACAACGCAATAAATATTTTTAAAAGAAAATCCATTTTTTCCTATCGTAACGTAACGGAGTCGATTCATTTTGAAGTTGATCCTTTCTATTCTGTGCCATTTGGGAAATATTTAATGGATTCTCTCTATCACAATATCTAGCATCACTACATATTATAAAAAAAGATCCCCCGGAGCGTCTGTCTGTCTGAACGCGATAAACTCAAAAACTACCGAACGAATTTACCATACGGTTTTCACCAATGGACGGATTGATTCGTGAGAAAGGTTTAGGTGTATAATTCATTAAGGTTGTGTGTCTCTTGGCTGAAATATGATGATATTTGTTCAAGATGTCGATTGAAAAAACCACGCAGACTGTGAACTTTACTGGCGTGCGCCGTGTAAACCAATAGAGTTAGGTACATATATGAAAACAATGTATTACATAATTATTCCTGTTATAAAAATCTATTAAACGTAGTAAGTAGTAGGTACATTTCCGTGGGATAAAGGCTCCTACATACTGGCGCGACACAAAGACACCGCGTGTAGCGCTACAAGCGGTGCTTTTGTGTCGCGACAAGTCGCGCCAGTATGTAGGAGCCTTAATTTCCGACCTCCACGCGGGCGAAGCCACGAGCAACAGCTAGTAGTTTATACTGACGACTTTAACATAATTGTAGTTCGGTAGGTATGTCATTTCAATCTATTTTCTCTATTCAGACTTGTAATATACTTAATAAATACATAGTTAACCGAGTTACTTGTAATTAACATTGGTCTGAGAATCACACACTAAAAGAAACACTAAACAGAACTCGCCGGCTACGTATCATCCTGGGAGAATCGTAAATGTCGTTTGAAAGAATTGTTACTGCTATAATCTTAGGCTGGTAACATGTAATTACTAATATACATAAATGTATAATGGGGTCTACATTTGTTTAATAATAACATTTACACAGCGTGTAATTATTTCAACCAGATTGCGTTATTGTAACTCAGCTCCTGCAGGGTTCATGAACGTGTTACGTAAGTCGTAATTAGAAGTGTCGGAAAATGTAAACGTTTGTGAACGCGATAAAGCACGGCGGACGACGTTCAGTATGTATACCTGCTAACCATGACTCGTTCACACCAGATCGATTTCATTCACTGAGCACACAGCTCATTCACAGCCACACCATCAATCGTGACTTGTTTGCCTCTTTCGTTCGTCGACAAGTTCATTTTCTATCAACTTTCATACAAAATGTTTGTTATTTCCTGTAATGAATATTACGCAGCAAATTTTACCAGTATATTTATTGCAGCATTAGCATACTGTTTACTTTTGTTATAAATATGATAATGCACGAATATTTTAACATTTCGAAATGGATGTATGTATAGATAAAAGGGCACACAGCCTCACACAGGCTGCCGCCCGTGTTCGCATGATGCGAAATAAATGGAGCAACGTACGCTTTCACGGGAATCTCGGAAATGTTCAGGCAAGGCATTCTTGAAGTCTTTTGTGAAGCTACATGTTGCCTTGGTTTACGCTACTTCAGAATTAAATGTAAACCAAACACGTTAATTATAAAAAACCGGCCAAGTGCGTGTCGGACCACGCACAATGAAGGGTTCCGTAGTTGGGATTATTTGGGACGAATTTATTCCAAAAACAAACTTAACATTGTAGTTGAAAAACATGTTCTCCCATACATCGATATCATCGATATATGCCACGGCCAATTCTCCAACTGCAAATTTAAGTTGCTCGACCATTACTCGTTAACTTGTAAAGCCCACTTATCTATGATAAATTTCCTTTTAATTTCATTATATGTACTACTGCCATGAATTTTTTCACATCTTCATAAACAACCATTTAGCTGCAGGGGGACACTTACCTGCCGGGGTCGCGGGAAGGTACTATCCAACGATACCCTACACTATGGGTAGACGAGAAAAAAAACTATCATCCCCACATTACGTGCAAGGGAGGTACCCTAAAAAAAATTGTTTTCCAAAATTTTATTTCAGCACTTTGTCGGCGTGATTAATATGTATAACATAACATAAAATAACATAATCAGCCTATAATGTTCCCAATGCTGGGACACAGCCCTCCTCTCTGTGAGGGAGTGGGCCGTAATCCACCACGCGGGCCCAGTGCGGGTTGGTAGATGTCATGTCTTCGAATTTTTGGTTCTAGGACATGCCGGTTTCCTCACGATATTTTCCTTCACCGTTTTGAGAGCAGCGGTGATGAAATAATTTACACAAAGTAAAACGCCTGTCTGAGTTCGAACACATGACCTACATCTCGTAAGTCGCGGCCGTTACCACGTGGCCACCACTGCTTTTCATTTAATAATCAATATGTATACATATGCCAAATTACAGCTTTCTAGTACTAAACGTCTCTGAGCTACAGCGGGGTCAGACAGACAGACAGACGGACATGGCGACTCTATAAGGGTTCCTTGTTTACTACGGAACCCTAAAAAGGTAATTGTCCATTTCATCCAAAGTTAAATAAACAACTAACGCATGAATAAGTTTGGAGTGAAACGGACTCGTTATTAAGTTTCAAAGGTACAAATTGGACTGTTTTTATTACAATAAACGAATAAACTGTTATCGTGAGCCTGTTCGATATTAACGACAGCAACGATGGCTTGTTCGGGGCTATTTAGGTCGGGTCAATGGCTAATCGCGGCTATTCGTGACGCTCCTGCTGAGGGTCCCTTGTTGTCGAGTGGGCTCCTATAAAGGCGCCGTGTTATAACACCTAAAACAGTATTGCCATGAATGAACTTTTATTATATTCTTCCTTTGAAATAAAATACACCTTAACCCTCCCCAAAATATATTCAAAAGAGAAAATATGAGCTTTATTAAAATGTTCTAACTATTAACCTTTTGCGCTCAGAATGGAAGGAACACGGAGGAATTTTTAATAATTAGGTAAAGCTGAAAATATGAACAGGGTAGAAACGGGTAAAGTATTTTAAGTCAAGCCAACGCCACCGGAATAAACTCTACTAATCTCGCGACAAAATCAACAGTGCTATCGCTAATAATTCATTAGGCTACCATAAATAGGCTAAATAGCACGAACACATTTCCGAATCAAAACTATTTAGATATACTTCAGCTATTTGTTGGAATAATAAATGAAACATTTCGGTTGTAGGTATGTTTGATTAAAAACTAACTCGCAAACTAACGATAGCATTGAAAACCCAACAGGAAACAGGATAAAAAAATAAGCGTTTATACCGAACGTTTTTTTTTTTAATATCCAGTCATCCTTTGTAGGTGTCCTATTTATATTGTTATGATGTCGACATACATAACCACGAAAAAAAAAAGTCACGTCTCCAGAATAAAGGCAGCTTCACTTAATCTGAAGTATCTCCACGAAAACAGAAAAACAGACCGCCCGCCCCCACGTCTACGTAAATGCCACCAACTTCGCCCTTTCAATTAGTGTGTGGGTATTCTGCGAGCTAACTTGGAGACCTACCCACGCCCTACTCAGTACCGATAACCATGGCGTAGTGTAGTATGGAGAAACATATTTATTTATAGACTGTAAACTTTCAGAAGTCGTGGGTTTTCACATACTCCCACCCCTTAAGCAAAATCATTCAGATTTGCTTAACGAGTGGGAGGGATCCCACTCCTTAAGCAAATCTGAATGATTTTCAGATTCGCTTAACGAGTTCCCGGATTTACGAGGGCTAAATAACACAATTCCATGTCACGAATTGATAAACATTTTGTGTTGGAAATTGGAACTTAATGAAAGTAAAAACAATTAAAATGGAGTTTAAGAAATCCTTATACAACCTTTTGATGTATAATATGACAAAAATACAACATAACGACATAAAAGCATGTATTCACGCTCTTCTAGATACGCTCACAATGGGCCGGCCTGGCAACCAGTCATGACTTAATGAGAGGTAATAAGACCCTAAAGAGCTGTCATTACGACCACTTATTACTTCATTTATTCCAGCTGGATAATCTCAGCTACAACACCAGCTCGTTACTTCCCAAAGTTTTAAGTAGGAGGTTGAATTCCAGACGGGATCCTACGTTCATTAATAAAATTAAACTGTGTTACCTAATTGGGCTGCTAAACAACAACGATGGCAATTTAATATCCGATACGGTCGTCCATCGTGAGGGAGCTCCATGTTTTTTTTTTTGCCGCGTTGCTTTTCAGCTTTTTTCTAGGATCTGTGTTGCCTCAGAAGGCCATAGGCGGCGATGACCAATGAACATCATGTGGACCGTCTCGGCTTGTGATGTGATAAAACTTACTTTCATCTGATTGCGGCGCTGATAGGATGGCACTGTGCTTCTTCTTCACTTCTTCCACGTTCGCCTGAATCTTGTCTATCATCTCTCGTATCTCTTCAACCTGAACAGAAAAAATATTGCCATTAGGTTCATTAAGTTCCGCCTAAAGTTAATCATTACTGGCGTCAAGAGAAATTGGCCTTCCTTACTTATGGAAGACAGAGTTTTAGGGACAATAATAATTAAGTTTGTATGTTAATGGATAAACATACAAACTTAATTATTATTGTCCCTGCGAAACATACATAATGAACTCCGGAACAGCATGAAATTTTAGTAACACGGTTTTCTCTCGTGTCTTTTATTATTTTAAAATAATATTGCAAACATAATTATTTGTTTATTTGTAGTTCCCATGAATGTTTTATTGCCATTAGGTTCATTAAGTTCCGCCTAAAGTTAATCATTACTGGCGTCAAGATAAATTGTCCTTATTTTACGGAAGACAAAGTTTTCTTTATTCATTAACATACAAATTTAATTATTTTTGTCTCTGTCAAACATACACAATGAACTCCAGAACAGCATGATTTTTTAGTAACACGGTTTACTCGCGTGTCTTTTATTTTAAAATAATATTGTAAACAGAAATATTTGTTTATTTTGGAATGCTGCTTGCAGAGCAGGGGTAACATTTCTGTTATTTTTTGCCTAGGACGCACCGTTTTCGAGATATTTGAATTTAATTTTTTTTTTGGTGTTTGACACATTTTTCGGTAACGAAAAATAATATTATTATTGTAAAACTCTTAGCTTATCTACATCGCTAGCTACCTCCCCGTTGCTGAGGAAAGAATAAATATGTCTTTGTCTTAATAGAAATGCGAGTCTACGGGTTGCCCCGTGCTCGGGCAGAAGAGATGTCGATTTGGATAGAAAGAACTTTGTCTATTCTTGGTAGAATAGAGATAGAAGTGGTCATGATAGAACTGCTACGTGTGCTGGAGAGCGCTATAACCAAGTTTGCATTGAAGAGAAAGTGCCATATGGCGGAGGCTCCATACACGTGTGAGCTGGAATTTCTTCCGAAAGCCGCACCGAGCTAGTGGTGATAGAAAATGGCACTTTAACTGCAGAAAGATACGTGCATGAAACTTAAATGAGTATGTTGGTTGCATATTTTTCGTTTTTTACCGTAGCACATTTTTCGAAATCTAGTGAAAATGGTAATTCTTACTTTTAATCAAAATAAACTTCATAATCTTTATAATTCTTAATTTAAAACTTGTATTTATTATTATTAGTTTATTTACATAACCAAATTACAAGATGATTATTAACATTAACTAAATTAAATTAAAACTAAGTTAAGCTTAAAAAAGGCCCTCGGGGCATTGTACCGAGGATGCTGGCGGCATTTCCTCTCTGAATTGCAATGCTGATGCGTTGCGCGAGAAAGCCGCCAGCTTTTCGGTCACCGGTTAAATCAACTAGACGTTTCGCGATTTCCGCAAGTAAAAATAACTTATGCGCACTGGGACCCCACGGACCGAGGGTCTCGACACCAAAGGGCACAAAGTTGTACTCTCTGCCAAGGCCTCCATATTTAATAACTTTCAGATTTTCGGCATTTTCTGCCGCTTTTTTTTTTTTTTTTTGAGGGTGGGATATCATCAAATAACTTCTCCCGCTCTGGCCGGAGCGGGAGGGTGTGTCAGACTCTTACTGACCAAAACCCACCCGTATTCCTTCCTGTTGCCTGTGTTGCGGGGGCCTCGGTGACCCATAAGTACCTTCCCGCGACCCCAGCAGGCATCGGCCCTAGTGGACCCCTACTATATGTGCTGACGACATCTCTTTGAGGCGCGCGTGGAATACGACGCGCCGTCGACCCGGGCCTGGTCCTTACCGGACGGTGAGCTACCCATTGCTCACCGTCCGCAAGCCCGCGCCTACGGTGGCCGGAAATCCGCCCGGGATTCCCGACGCCCTGGGCGTCTCCTGCGGCGGCTAGGGGCGAGAGGGCGCGAAACTTGCCTTTTCCTCAACCGTCCCGCCTCCTCCTTCGCGAGCATTACTGCTTCGCAGAAGGAGGTGACAGCTGCCCATGCCCTCTCGCTCCGTACCATGGCCTGAACCAGGGCCGAACGCGAGAGGTCTCTGCCGCCGATCGCCTCCACGAGGACACGGCGGTGCTCTGCCCAAGCCGGGCAGACCTCCACCGTATGCTCCACCGTGTCCTCTGGGCGATCCACACAGTGGTGACACCCGGATGTTTCCTCCCGCCTTATCCGACACAGGAACCTCCCGAAGCTGCCGTGTCCGGTGAGGACCTGTGTCAGGCGGAAGGTGAGGACGCCGTGGCGCCTCTCCAGCCACTCCTCAAAGAGGGGACTTATCACCGCAATCGTGGCGTGCCCAGCACTGGGTTGCGACAACCGTACTTTCCATGACGCCATGAGATCCCGCCGGAGCTCCGTCCGCTGTGCCGCGATTTCTCGCGGCAGCGGACTTACGCCCCGGCGTTTCGCATCCTCGCGCCACTCCCATACGTGCGCGAGGACTTTTGCCTCCAGATCCCATGGCGGCAATCCGGCAAGGAGGCTCGCTGCCTCGCAGGAGACCGTGCGGTATCCCCGGACCATCCGGATGGCCATGACCCTTTGGGCCGCGCTTAACCGGCGGGCTGGCCGCAGCGCCAGAGAGCGCGCCCATACAGGAGCCCCGTAGAGGGCCATGGACCGCACGACCATTTTCTGCCGCTGCACCCGCTTTAGAAGTAGTCCGTTGGAGGTAGGACGGTGCCAGTGTGTCTACACAGGTAGCGTTCCACACAAGCATCCGTCCCAAACTCCACGGGACCAAAGACACACCATCAGGTCTTTTGCCATCATCTCTGACAATGCCAGTCGGCTCAAGAAGAGCAGGCACATTGATGCTGGCAAGAGACCGGCGGATTATGTCATTAAGTGTCGCATGTCTTGAAAAGCGGCCTGCACTTTTTTGACAACAAAGTCCGTGGTGACCCAGTCGGTCCACGTCCGTGCCACAAGGGCATGTGTGTGGAGTGCATACCGTGACCCCAAGCCGCAGACCAGTCGCTAGACGAAACGAGGTCGGATCCAGGAAGGTACCGGTATATGGAGAAGGATGGGCATGTAGCCAATGACCGGCCTCTCTGGTTCCGACCACCAAAAGTCTTGCGCGATCCGGACCTGAACTGCGGCTCAGAATCGATTTGTATGTTAAATTGCAATAAATATCATCCCAGCTCCTTTGAGATTTTAGGTTGTCTGGAAATTCTTTACCCGGGCAAGCAATTTGAAAAGCATTCTTGGCATCCTCCAAGCCCGCAGTCTCATAGTTTGTGGGCAAAGCCCTTAGGACATTACCTATGAAACGTGACGTGCTATGGGTGGACGACAAAAAGGCTAGGGAAGCAACACTCGAAATTTTGCGGATTCCTAAACCGCCAAAACTCTTAATTTTTATTTGGGTTTTATGTTTTTATGTAGTCTAATTTAATTTTGTAAAATATGGACTAAAATTATGTCTGAAATAAAGAATTCAATTCAAATAAATTTTATAAAAATGTGGATATTATTTTAGTATATTTTGGTGCCTTACGACTTCCACGCGAAACGAAGTCGCGGGCAGTTGCTAGTATTTTATATATTCTAAAAATACTCGTGAAACCAAATCAATTCTTACAATAAGCATGTCCCAATTACCATCATATTTCCAAAACTGGCAACATAAATATCTCCCCGAATACTTGAATCAAAATAATAATCTTTTAAAATAAAATGGTTCTGCAAAGTTTTGCCAAGTAACGAAAGCTGTGATGGGAATTCATATCAGTTAGTATTTTAATATAATTATATCTTTGTCTGTGCTAAGCCACACTTTATCCATGTCCTTTCAAATTTTTACCAACTGTCTTTTTTGTTGTTTTTATTTTATAACTTAATTTTAGTTGTCTTAACTTAATAATATTGTTTTTCCTCATAGACGTGACTAATTGTATTAAATATGAATTAAATAAAATATCTTTAAGATACTTTATTACAGTAACTATGGAAGACATTAACAATGGTCAGGCAAAATCACGCAAGGCAGAAAAGAAAGAAGAATGACGAGAAAAATGCGCTAACAAAATTTCATTTATAATTTTCGCACCTTTATGAAGCGTTTTGTCTCAGCTCATTAATTCTTTAGCTTCGCCTGAATAGCCATCTTTTAGCACAAAGTTAATTACTCGTCACATTGGAGCGATGGGGCTATTTTTTCCTAAGCAGTTCAGTTCGCCGTTTATCTCTGTATCAGGCTAAAGAACGTCTCGGAGTCTAGCCGAGGCGGCGCGGCGTTGGTTCTGCTGGCAGCAAGCCAGCTGATACACCCTGACCTAAACTACTATGGCTACTAGTCTGGCTATATATATATATGTTTTATATATTACAAAACTTGGAGAAAGGAGTTGAAGAAATTATGCTAAGTGGTAGGGACAGGACTTTGCGAATCGCCATTATAGGTATAATGCCTACTTATCTTAGAAAGTCTAGCAGTCTTTTGAAGATTTGAAGATATGCAAACCCTGGCTTTGATGTCAGACATCAAAATTGCCTATAATAAAACAAGCGAAATCAGACGGCAAAATCAATATTGTTGTTAGTTATAACATAACATTCTATGACAATAATATTCAATTAAGGTTTGGGGTCAAGGTTGATTGAAGGTTTATTTGTGTCTCAAACCATGTTTATTTTCTATTTACAAGAGGGAAAGTCCACAATTATTAAGAAAACTATTTTTATTGGCAGACGGAAAATATACAAACCCCATGTAATTAGCTGAACTACATTACCTCGCGCCACTTTCCGTTGTTATTAATTAAGAGTGAAAGGTGAATGTAATGAAAAGAATAATACAACGTTAAGACGCTGACAATACCTAAACTGCGGTCACTGTCAGATTTCATAGATAAGAAAGAGAAGCGCGATGACACAACGCTTGCAATTTATTGCAAAATATGAAGCAATTATCTATTTATTCAAAATTAGGTTGAGTAATCGAAAATAAAAAACAACCAAGTTCTGCATTCAAATAAGACGTTCTTGTTATTAATTAAATACGTAACGTATGTTGACATTTAATACAGATATTTTGGATTAGAACTCAAGGTAAGAGGTTAGTTTAACGTTAGTTTGCACAGAGATTTTTTTTCAAAACGTGTTTTGGTAACAACCAAGTTCTGGAAAATATGTTCAAAATTAACATTAATTTTTTCCGCTACCGCAAACTATACAGATTTGGCAATTTTTTTTCTTAAGAGAAGCCTATTTTGGTCAATTGGGTCTTGTCAGCGCCTTAAGTTGGTTTCATTTTGAGAGCTTACTACAATCAACAACATTAAAGTAAAAAAGGACAACAAGGTTTAAACAAAGTCTAGGCTGGTGGTAACTAATTGGTTGAGATAGCTTTTCGGGCCATGTTCAGCGTTAAATTTGCCTTAGGGAGATTACTGGCTAAAGTCCAACCGCAGAACAAACGCTCTCGCTAAGAATAGTTTAAGACGCTGACAACACCTAAACCGCGGTCACTGTCAGATTGCATAGAAAAGAAAGAGAAGCGCGATGACAAAATGCTTGTAATTTATTGCAAAATATGAAGCAATTATCTATTTACTCAAAATTGAGTTGAGTAATCGAAAATAAAAAACAACCAAGTTCTGCATTCGAATAAGACGCTCTTGTTATTAAATACGTAACGTATGTTGATATTTAATGCAGATATTTTGGATTAGAACTCTAAGGTAAGCGGTTAGTTTAACGTTAGTTTGTATCGAGTTTTTTTTTTTTCAATAGGTGTTTTGGTAACAACCAAGTTCTGGGAAATACGTTCAAAATTAACATATATTTTTTCCGCTATCACAAACTATACAGATTTGGCAATTTTTTTTTTCGTAAGGGAAGCCTATTTTGGTTAATTGTGTCTTGTCATCGCCTTAAAAAGAAAATTATTTCCCACTAAGTACTAAACTAAACTAAACGGATTGAGGTTAACCAGTCTAGTCATCGTGTAAACATTTTATCAAGATTCAATCAGTAAACACAATAGGCAGTACTGAATCACCGGAACAGGCTGATAACTGATTCAAAGGAATACATTATTAAGCGAAAACTGAACGAAGGGAAAAACGTTTTAGTGTTTCAAAAGTATTTTGCCTAGCCGCATGCTATGTTCAATCAACCTGCAGTTGCAGTTCCAGTGTGAATTCGTCGTTTATTAATCTTTTACCGAGTCTCTAGCACTGGCAAACAGAACGGTAAATATCTTGCGAAAGACACTGTGGATTGAAAACCAAACACATGACCGATTTTTTAACACTAATAATATGTGTTTAACCTAATTGTATCGGTCATTGAATCGGACACATTGATAAGTCAAAGTACGGTTCAGGGTCGGGAACGCGGTTGAGTCGATAGGAGGACGTCCGTGCTCGGGTCGTGCGACACTTCACATCATGACTCACCAATTAATCGGATTAGCGTGATAACCGATATCGTCCGGCGGCCTGCCGATAACATACTTAACGGTTAGTCTGCAATATCATTGTGATGTTTAATAAACGTTACTCGGATTCTAACTACACCCCTATGTCTCAGACTAGCAGCTATGTACCCAGTAAAGATGGCGTCGCTATAAATTTGTAGAATCTTACGTTGTATTTATGAAAATGAGGGACTGAGAGATTAATGACATGTAAATTGTATTACGAAGACAGGCTAGTACAAATAAATAACAGGACTTCAACTACTCAACTATTATGTCTGGACTTTAAAGGAGACTGTGACCTCTGAGTTTGTTTCGGCCTTTCTTCTCAGAGTAGTCAGATAGGAAACGCCGACCTCATCTAGCTTTATTTTAAAAATATGATTGACGTGTAAAAGTGTTTGTATAAACCTACTTATAGAAAGAAAAAAATTGGTGTCCGGATTTTAATACATGTTCGATCTCATTACTATGTTCCTTTTCTTCATTGCGCCTTTCTACTTTCGATTCGAATCGTAGAGTAAAAAACCGGTCAAGTGCATGTCGGACCACGCACAATTAGGGCTTCCGAAGTTGGGATGAATTTATCTCAAGATCAAACTTAACATTGTAAAACATGTTCTCCCATACATCGATATACGTCACGGTCAATTCTCCAACTGCAAACGTAAGTTGGTCGATTATTACTCGTTAACTTGTATAGCCTACGTAGCTGTGCGAGTTTTCCTTTTAATTTCATTATTTATAATACTGCCATGAATTTTTTCACATGTCGAAAAACAACCATTTAGCTGGCAGAGGGGATACTTGACTCTAACAAAAAATAGCACTTTAAAGCTTAATATTACACAAACGGATCCCTGAATCGAAAAATAGTTTTCTGAGACCCGCCATTAGTTTTTGAACGGCCTATCCAACGATACCCCCACCATGAAACGAGAACAAAACATATCATCCCAACTTTACGTGCAAAGGAGGTACCTACCCTACAATCCTTTTTTTTAACCAACTTCAAAAAAGGAAGAGGTTTCTCCGTTCACATATACTTATATTTTTATATTCGCCCGTATATATATTTTTTTATGTGTGTTCGCCGACTTCTCCGTCAATTGTGGACCGATTTAAAAAAATCTTTTTCTGTTTGAAAGGGTATGCTCCCGAAGTGGTGCCATTGTCACCAAGTCATAATCTGATGAGGGGATCCCATGGAAATCGAGGGAATTAATCCTTAAATTTTAAAGTCAAACCTATAGTGATTTAGGTATTTTTTATAGTAACTTGTGCATTTGCTCTCGGAAAGCACCAATTGGTGGAGTGGAATTGATGATGAAGACCACAGATGGCCACCGGAACTATTTAATATGATGTAATTAACTAGTTGCGATTCGATTAGGTACTTTAATATGATTGCTAAGCCATTTATGCTCTTCACAATACATATAGTGAGTGGCAGTTCTCCTGTTTCTTACCAGGAGAACTCCTCATCAATATTTTGTAAAAGGTGATGAGCAGTTGACATTCGGCTATTGTAACTTAGATAAAATACAAACTGACCCGATAAAAAATGAAAAATAAAAAACTTTTTACAAAAAAAAAAAACAACCGACTTCCAAAAAATAACTTTAATTTCGGAAGTCGGTGGCAAAAAACTAAAATACAGATCCAAAGACACCGACTTCCGAAATTAAAGTTTTTTTATCTTTGTAGTGTTTTTTTGGAAGTCGGTTGTCAAGATTTCATTTTACCACTTTGCCAATTACCCATGCCATATTATAGCTTTCTAGTACTAAGAGTCTCTGAGCTATGCTGCGTACAGACTACAGACAGACAGACAGACAGACGGACATGGCGAAACTATAAGGGTTGCTTGTTGACTACGGGCCCTAAAAGGGTCGCTGCTGCCAAAGCCAAAACGTGATCCATTAATTTTGCGAGAGTCGCAACTGTTGCAAATACGAATGTAAGCTGAAATGGAGTTGCAAATGAGGCCACAACGTAGGCTCCAGCTAGCTTCGGTATTAATATGAGGCATGTTACTCATTAGACAGCTTGTGTACGTCATTTAGCAAAACTACGAACTGTTTTAGTCGTAATTACACAAATGTTGGATGCTGCATGTTATAATTTAACGTTACACTAGATTTTCTTATTAAGACACTGACAACACCTTAACCGCGGTCACTGTCAAATTCCATAGAAAATAAAGAGAAGCGCGATGACACAAAGCTTGTAATTTATTGCAAAATATGAAGTAATTATCTATTTACTCAAAATTGAGTTGAGTAATCGAAAATAAAAAACAACCAAGTTCTGCATTCAAATAAGAGGGTCTTGTTATTAATTAAATACGTAACGTATGTTGATATTTGATGCAGATATTTTGGATTAGAACTCAAAGTAAGAGGTTAGTTTAACGTTAGTTTGTATCGAGATTTTGTTTTCAAAACGTGTTTTGGTAACAACCAAGTTCTGGGAAATATGTTCAAAATTAATATATATTTTTCCGCTACCACAAACTATACAGATTTGGCATTTTTTTTTCTTAAGCGAAGCCTATTTTGGTCAATTGGGTCTTGTCAGCGCCTTAAACTTTAACGAAATTATGTTACAAGTGTTATTCTGTTACTAAGTGTAATTTTAGATACCTACTTTATTGTTATGTACGCCGTCAACGGCAAAATATAGTAATCATTATAAAAAAAACTAGCTGCGCCTCGCGGTTTCACCCGCTTAAGTTTCGATCCCGTCGGAACTTCGGGTTAAATAGTATCCTATGTCTTAACCCAGGTCATGGTCTACCCATGTGCTAAATTTAACCCAAATCCGTTCAGCCGTTTTAGCGTGAAAGCGTAATAAACAAACAAATAAGCTCACTTTCGCATTTATAATATTACTAATAGCTGCGCCCCGCGGTTTCACCCGCATAAGTGTCGATCCCGTAGGAATATCGGGATTAAAAATATCCTGTGAGTTAATTCAGGTCATGGTCTGGGGTTTATTGTGAAAGCGTAACAAACAAAATCAATTTCGCATTTATATTATTTTAGTTAGGATAGTGGCTTGTGACTAAGTAATAACAGCCGCCCGGGTCGATCGATCAGGTTAAGCTACGCTTGTCGCGATTGGTCCGTAGATGGGTGACCATCTTTACATACCAAGACCCCTCCGTGCCTCGGAAAGCACGTTAAGTCGTTGGTCCCGGCTGTCATATTGTAGATCATTGACAGTCGTTACGGGTCGTCAGAAGCTCGAAAGTCTGACAACCAGTCTTACCAAGGGGTATCGTGTTACCCAGTAACTGGGTTGTGGACGTCAGATAGGCAGTCGCTCCATGTAAAATGCTGGTATTCAGCTGTATCCGGTAAGACTAGAAGCCGACCCCAACATAGTTGGGAAAAGGCAGGCAGATGATGATTATTAGTTAGGATAGTTTTTATTTACAGGATTTTATTTACAGCAGCTGTTTTTACATTCACCTATGTTTCACAAATAAATACTTTTACTTTAGATTATCTAGAACAGGGATTCCCAAACTATTTTGGGCAAGGGACCCCTTTTCCAAAATGAACTGATACCTCAGACCCCCATAGCAAAATTTTTTCATCTTGTACGAACTTGTGCACGCTCATCGACTTGTTGAGTTTTTTAAAAGTACAACAAAGATACTTCCTACTAAAATATTAGTCATTTTTATAACAAGTTGGTACACATAACACAACTTATACAGTATCTTGAAAATTTTAAAAAGAACTTGTGTGAATTAATAGGGGTCGATTTCTAGACCTCGTCGACCCCCAAAATTAGTTTTCGTTTATGTCGACCCCTGGGAAATCGATTTCGACCCCAAGGGGTGTTTCGGGAGTGGCGCGAGGATTGGGAGTGGCGCGAGGAGGCGAAACGCCGGGGCGTTAGTCCGCTGCCGCGAGAAATCGCGGCACAGCGGACGGAGCTCCGGCGGGATCTCATGGCATCATGGAAAGTACGGTTGTCGCAACCCAGTGCTGGGCACGCCACGATTGCGGCGATAAGTCCCCTCTTTGAGGAGTGGCTGGAGAGGCGCCACGGCGTCCTCACCTTCCGCCTGACGCAGGTCCTCACCGGACACGGCAGCTTCGGGAGGTTCCTGTGTCGGATAAGGCGGGAGGAAACGTCCGGGTGTCACCACTGTGTGGATCGCCCAGAGGACACGGTGGAGCATACGGTGGAGGTCTGCCCGGCATGGGCAGAGCACCGTCGTGTCCTCGTGGAGGCGATCGGCGGCAGAGACCTCTCGCGTCCGGCCCTGGTTCAGGCCATGGTACGGAGCGAGAGGGCATGGGCAGCCGTCACCTCCTTCTGCGAAGCAGTAATGCTCGCGAAGGAGGAGGCGGGACGGTTGAGGGAAAGGCACGTTTCGCGCCCTCTCGCCCCTAGCCGCCGCAGGAGACGCCCAGGGCGTCGGGAATCCCGGGCGGATTTCCGGCCACCGTAGGCGCGGGCTTGCGGACGGTGAGCAATGGGTAGCTCACCGTCCGGTAAGGACCAGGCCCGGGTCGACGGCGCGTCGTATTCCACGCGCGCCTCAAAGAGATGTCGTCAGCACAAAGTAGGGGTCCACTAGGGCCGATGCCTGCCGGGGTCGCGGGAAGGTACTTATGGGTCACCGAGGCCCCCGCAACACAGGCAACACGAAGGAATACGGGTGGGTTTTAGTCAGTAAGAGTCTGACACACCCTTCCGCTCCGCCCAGAGCGGGAGAAGTTATTTGATGATTTCCCACCCCGAAAAAAAAAAAAAAAAAAAAGGGTTCGATATTGACCACTTTGGGAATCCCTGATCTAGAACTACAAGTACTTAGTTCCTCCTAAATTCCTCAAAAAAAATGAGACAATCCTCAATTTGGGTTAACTTAAAGCGAGTCCAATACCATGACAATACCAAATTCAACGTTCCGCTTCACAGTACATTACGCTCCGTTCTCAACATAATCGATGAATTTTTCGAAGGTATTGCTGAAGGAAAGCAATGGAACGTGAAAGGAAACTCGGTGCTTTGTATTCTTAATATAAAAATCTTTGTTTGATCTTTTGGCTAAACGAAGTTCCGTGTCATGGTCAGGCAGCATTTCTTTAACAATTGACCTTCTGAAATTTTAAATTGGTTCATAAACAGCTTATTATGCTTTACGATATCACAACATTATGCTTTTATGATTGTAGAATGAGGCATTTCATCTGTGCCATTGATTAAGGTGATATGTAAAACATAAATCATAGAGAACTGGGCATAAGAAAGTGACAGAGTCAATTACTTCCACATGCGAAAAAAAGAGAGCGCAGCAATGCGCTGGAACCAAGATAAAACAACTTAAGGGGACTACAGGAGTCTTACAGGACCTAAACGCATTTTTTATAAGTTTTATAATGCCTTCAAGTATATGATCCATTGCAGTAAACAAAATCAGAAAAATATATGATATTCTAAAGGATATATGCTAGGTAGATGGTGTGTTGAAAACATAATATAACTAATTTGATAGATAGAAAAAAATCACGAAGATACCTCTAAAAATTTATTTTAACGATTAAAAACCATACTAATATACATTCAATCATTCTAATTTTTTGTCAGATTATTCTACAAGCAACATATTAGCATAATAGTGTTTTATTTTTTTTTTATACAATCTATACCTTTTTTGTAAATCGATAATTGCTTCATATTTCGCAATAAATTACCAGTGTTGTGTCATCGCGCTTCTCTTTCTTTTTATGCAGTCCGACACACAGTGGAACGAATGTATGGGAGCGGTTGGACGTAGACATGTCCGAAAAATAAGAGTAAAATTATGACAAACTAATGATGCCATCTTATTCGATTACTTAATGCCTTCATAAATTGTGGTGATGAATTTCTTCATAACTCCCATATTTCGGGAGTAATTTGAGAAAATGTGAAATTTTACTATGAAAATGAGTGTATCGAGCTCTCTCCCTCCTGATTCCGGGCTTGTTTCAAGTAGCGGTCTCTAATATCGTAATGCTATTACTAAGAGCTATATTTAATACTAAGACACATAGTGCGCCAAATGTGCACTTTCTGGGATAAAAGGAAATGAAAATTTAAAAAAAAAAACGTTTTTTCCCCATTTGTATTTACTTTAAACCGCAGACAGACTTATTAAGAGGTCTATAAATATATTATATATATACAGAAATATATATTAACAAAAATATTCACAAGAACTGATGAGAGTATGACTTTTAAGTAAGTTGATAATAAATTACCTAGTTTCATTAAAAGTACAATAAATAATTAAGATGTAAGCTCTAATTTACTAAGTTACACATTTTAAAACAATAACATCATTTAATTATCTTCGTCATCATCATCATCATCAATTAATTCAAATTCAGAATCGATGTCCGCTAAATCATTTATGTTAACAAATTCGATATCACTTTTCTCAGAATCCGTAAGCTCATAAAATTCCTTAAAAGAAGATTTTTTTACAAACTTATTTCCTTTTGGACGGATACTTGTAACAAGTGGATCAGAAGACAGTAAAAGATTGTGCATAATATCTTCATTGCATGAGATACTGCTATGCTTTCGAGAATGCCCCTCTCTATATTTTCTAAAATCTTTATTTCTAGCCTCAGATGCCTCTTCGGATAGAAAACCAATGGGCACAATTGACATGTTCTGAACTATGTCTGGCCCATGCATTAAAATTTTATGAAGTGAAGAAGGCATATAATACCATGGGTATAACTCCACGTAAAGCTTAGCAGTATCAAAGCAGAACTCTCGGAATTTAGTTACGTTGATCTTCTCTCCTGATGAAATACACTGCAAGATCACACAGATTTTTCTTAAAAGCATAGCATCTATTCCGGTCAGTTCAGCAGATTTAGTGTAGTTTTCAAAAAATCTCCTTGCCGAGTTGCCATTGTTGGTGGATCCACTGCCTTGTTTCACAACATCGAGAAGTAAGCCCGTTTCTCTTCTTACAGCCTCTTGAACTCTTTTCTTCCTGTCATCAACTTGCCTTTTTGCTATATCACCCCTTACTTGCCATGATTTTATGTCTAATTTGTAGGAAATGTGTAATAAGCATTCCATTGAGCGAATCCAAGCGTGAAGGGTGCTTAAGCTATATTTATACATGTCCTCGTTTGCGTGTTTATCTTTGATTAACTCTAAATTATTCATTTCTTTAGGACAAGCCTTGCATATGTCACACACTGAAGCTGCTGTATTGGATATAATGGAATGAATTTTACCATCAATCATTGTCAACAGCAGTTGGTGTTTGACACTAATTCCATCAGTGATGGTGGATGGAGTTAAGGCTTCAATCTCTGCTTCGATTTCAGCCATCTCTCTCTGCACATTTTCTTTGGTTTCCTTTATAAACTTAAACAATATTGGCCGGCAAAATGAAGTGGAAGATGGTCGCTCGTTTTCCCAAATTGTTACACCTTTTGAGACGAGCCGCAGTGGTACAAGACTAATCATAAAATTACTAGCAAGATCGATTTGCTCATCTTCACTCGTCCTTTGATGATAAATGCTTTGGCTAGATGATCCGTCAAAACCCCATTTGCTGGTCAATACGAGCTGTTGATTGGGATCAACAGGGGTTTCTAACGACCTAATAAGTCTTCTTGAGGTTAAATCCATCAAGGCTTGTAATTTGATTTTTGCAGAGCTCTCTGTAACTGTGAGATCTTCTTTGGCCGGATAGCACTTAATTTTTTCTTTAACCAACATGTAGTAACTCGGGTATTGAAGAGCTCCTTCTTGAGTGTTGAAATCCCGAAGAGTGTTATAGCGCCATTTCGATAAGTTCATCGATACATAAAGAGCCAATGCCTTCAAAGGGGATATTTCCCGTACCTGAATTGATTTACCTTCAATGAAGGCTTTGATTTTTGAGGCCTCTTCTGGATTCTCCGTCAAGTATTTCATAACATAAGCTGTATCGCTTTGTCCTGCCTTTTGAAGCGCCCTTTCGGCCGAAAACATAATTTCAGCGCTGCTACTGCTGCATGAAAGACTATCTTCAGTGCGTCTTCTTTTTTGCCGGTTACTAAGGTCCTCAAAAGATTTACGAGGACTAGGATGTGTACAAGTTGAAGCATCAGATTTAGCAGGAGAAATTATGGGCTCGATGACGTCACTTATATTTTCTGTAGAAGGTTCCATATTTTCATTCTGTAATTCCGGCCATTGAATTGCAGCCTGTAGCCAAATCTCATGTTTCTTCCGAAACTTATCTGTGCTTCTTCCAGACTGTGTCCATTTTGCATAAATGCGGTAGCAAAATCGACGACACCAGTCTTTTAAACTTGTTTCAGCACTTTCACATAACTGAACACAACTGTTATCTTTTAAAACACTGAACAAATAGTTAAAGTCGCGTAAATCTTTATGTGCGCGTGCGCATAAAGCAACGTGAATATCAAGATTTGTATTAAAATTTGGAAAATACATTGCGAGATTAGCTTGGATACAACGAGGTGTAAATCAACACTGATTTTAAAGTTACTAATAGTGACCTATTTATATAAAATCCAGGTATCCCAGGTATCCTTTGTTAAATATTGCAAGGTAATTAGTTATTGTGATAATTAGTAAATGATGCATGCTAAATTAGTGTATTAAGAGCCATTTAGTAATTAAATAATAGCAATGTTCTTATCAGTAATCATTAGTGCATCAGTTTTATATGTAAACCTTAAGTCCCTAATTATATATCCTAATTAGCTTATATCTTCTCTAATTGGCTGCTCAGAAATGTTATTGTAATAAGGTAAACCTTTAGAAAAACGGTTTTAATCAACAAAATAAACAAAAAATAAAAAAATTGTGTTATAAAATAAACATCACTCTTTATCCCAGAAAGTGCACATTTGGCGCACTATGTGTCTTAGTATTAAATATAGCTCTTAGTATTAGCATTATGATATTAGAGACCGCTACTTGAAACAAGCCCGGAATCAGGAGGGAGAGAGCTCGATACACTCATTTTCATAGTAAAATTTCACATTTTCTCAAATTACTCCCGAAATATGGGAGTTATGAAGAAATTCATCACCACAAGTTATGAAGGCATTAAGTAATCGAATAAGATGGCATCATTAGTTTGGCATAATTTTACTCTTTTTTTTCGGACATGTCTACGTCCAACCGCTCCCATACATTCGTTCCACTGTGCGACAGTGACCGCGCTTTAGGTGTTGTCGGCCTCTTAAGAGCGCCAAACCATTATTTAAAAAATATATGTAATAAATTAAGCTAGTTATCAAAAATATTTTCAGCCAGAGTTTTCAATTACTTAATACGCACATTTTGTATGTAATGAAATTATTTAGGATTTTAAAAAATATAAAAAAAGGCGAGGTCTTAAATTCTATCGGGGAAATATAACCCAATTCCGTTTTCCTTCAGTCAGAGTATTGATCAAATAGTTAATAAACATATATCCAAAAATTAAATCCATACGTGCTGTAATAGTGAAATAAATGGTTACGAAAAATCCCCCAATTTATTTTGGTATCGCCCTAACACATTAAACACGTCATCTATGAATTAATACTGGACCACAGACACCCCTACAAGAAATGTATGTGTGGTAATGACGTAATTACGTTAAGTGCTCGTCCCCCGTCGCGGCCACCATCGTTCCACCACGAGCGACGTGTAAGCACATCTCTCATCCACACATAATAACATGTAAATGAATCGCACGATTATGATGAATACCAAATGCAACCTGAATATTTATGACACAGTTGTGTTGTGAATTAAATAAAAACGCGTAAAGAATTCACGTCACGAATGAAAACTGGCGACGACTCGTATTTTTTTATTGTATTCTGTATCAGAGAGAAAAGTTAAGGACGGGAAGGAAAATTAGATATCTCCCTGGGGTAGTCTACCGCCTCATTGAGGGACGACGCCCCGGTTTGTTAGCATTTTTATTTATAATATTACATTATAAATAAAATAAAAAAAGACCTAAAATTCTAAAGAAATCAGAGAGGGGCTTGTGGCTAAATAATAACAGCCGCACGGGTCAATCGATCAGGTGAAACTACGCTTGCCGCGGTTGGTCCGTGGATGGGTGACCATCTTTACATACCAAGACCCCTCCGTGCCTCGGAAAGCACGTTAAACCGTTGGTCCCGGCTGTCATTCGTAAATCTTTGACAGACGTTACGGGTCGTCAGAAGCCCAAAAGTCTGACAACCAGTCTTACCCAGTGACTGGGTTGTGGAGGTCAGATAGGCAGTCGGTCGATGTAAAATACTGGTATTCAGCTGCGTCCGGTTAGACTGGAAGCCGACCCCAACGTAGTTGGAAAAGGCTAGGCAGGGGGATAACCATGACCTCTTATAGCAGTATTATTTCAATATTACTTCAGCGTGAGAAAGAGATAGAGCTATAAGTCCTGTATAGCTCCATCACTTTCCCACTGTGACAGAGGTGATGGTTACCCCCCAAATGATTATACAAAGAAATGCAGAAAAAGAACGTCAAATACACTTGTTATTATGATACTTTTTATTCTGTATCAAATTTAAAAGCTTACATTCGAAATGAATGTTGAATCTCGAGAGATCGAGAAGTTAAAATGTCTACAAACACAATAAATAAAAAAATAAAATTATTACGTTCGACCATATTCTAAGCGGTGAATTAAGTTTCTATTTTTCAATACACAGGCCTCCACAATACTGTATAAGAATTCCACAACAGGTCTCGTTCCCACCATTTAGTATAAGTAGTCGTACGATAATATCGATTGCAGTAATCGTTCACTCCTTTGTGAAGCTTTAATGTGGGAGTTTGCGAAAATTTACCTGACTGCTTAGAGTGCTTAGTGATTATGTGATTACTAGAGATGTTCCGATTAGTCGGTAAAGCCGACTATCGGGCCAGTTTCGTAGTCGGCGACTATTCGGCAAAGAGCGCCTACTTTTTATGACCGGCTTCTTACTTTGTAAGTATTTCTCAAAAAAAAATAATAATACGAGGAATGACATTAAATAAAATAAAAACCTTGATTGTTAATTAATGTTTTAACAATAACAGTATTTGTCTTTAATTCTTTATTTTTTACACAAATATACCGCTGACCAGTGCCAAAGTAAAAAGAAAAGACAATGCGAAGTAAACAAAACATGTATTAAAAATAAAAAACAATGCGAAGTAAACAACACGCAGGCGGCGACTGCGACTTGCGCGCGAATCAGCTGTAGACGACGCGTCACGGAATTTTCCGAATACCCCCGAAACCCTGATCGGCTTGGCCGACTAGTCGGCCTCTTTACAACCGACTAATCGCCTAGTCGCACAGACGAGTATTTCATCAAAATATCCGATCAAAAGTCGAAAAGTCGAAATTTATTATATTGCTTTACAACTATTGTATCGTGAGAGCCCGATAGCTATTACGTCACTTAACGGCAAATTTGGCCATGCACCGCCCCTCCCTCCACCAACCGTAGCAGCAGTCGGAACCCAGTCGTTGCGTGAATCGTATGTCTTTGTTCTCGGCACTGCAGTTAAAACGTGATCTTTAAATTGCATTGAATCTGTGTTTGGTGAAATTATGTGATAACCATTATGGATATTTTGGAAGAAGGTATGTCGTTGCTTTATAAAAGCATGTTTATTTTGAAATTACACTTTATTTAAGTGACATTTTGCACCTTAAATGTACTCCATAAAAAATGCAACTTTTATTTTGTAAACTCTGTAATTAAAGGTGTTTTTGTTTATGAGTTAAACCTAGTTAACTTATGATTTTGGATGTAAAATATAGTTTCGTTATTCTTAATAAGGATTTTAAAGGAAAATTACCCGCATAAACACGCCATTTTTTTTAAATGATTTTTTGCGAAATTAATCGAAATCAGCTTTTATAAAACAGTGTTTAATATTTATTTTTATATTCCAGAATCTCCAATGACGTCGATGGAGATGACTAGAAAATCGCTCTATGAAGTCATAAAAGAATGTTCTGAACATTCTTTTATGACTTCATAGAGCGATTGATTGAGCAGAAAAATTTACCAAAAGTTTGAGTTTTTAGAAAATCGTCTTAAAATAATCACGAAATGCCCTGAAAATAAACAAGGTTCGTTTAGAAGTGCCTTAAAATCATTTAAGTATCAGTTTAAACAAAAATGGACAGCCGTCAGTAACAAGGAAGAACGCTTCTTAACAAAAAATGAACAATGGCTAAATACTTTTATTACACTGCCTGCGTGGACAACAAAAAAGGCCGGCCGACCAACTAAAGAATTCAAGGAATTGAGCGATCAAGCAAAGAGGCGCAAACAAAGGATTTGAGGGAAGAAATACCCTTTGAAGAGTTAACCTATGCAGCCCAAATGAGTCAACGTGCTGCAGGACATAGTGACGCGGCTAAAGTTATGAAAGATATGACTTTAACGCCAACAAGAGCCAAAAAGTACAGAACACGGTATACTTCAACACAAAATATGGTAGTCAAAAAGCATACACCATCACAAGCATTAGCTATTTTCGTGGAAGCTGATTTGACAAGAAAACAATACGAAGTTATTCATGCTGCAAACAAAAACGTTTATCCGTGTTATTCACTTGTTAAAAAAGCCAAAAAAGACTGTTATCCGCGTGAAGAGTCGATGAGAATTACAGAAACATGTGCTGAGATAAACTTGCAGGATCTTGTGGATCATACATCTGCACGTTTATGTATGTACTTAGATGAAGTACTCGAAAGTATAAATGAAGAAGAAATAAGCTCTTTAGAGCTTTTATCAAAATGGGGTTGTGATGGTTCACAACAACAACAATTTAAACAAAAATTTGGTAACAGTACAGACAGTGATTCTTCAATATTTCAGAGTTCATTTGTGCCCTTACGACTGATTTGCCATATTGGTGACCAAAAGAAGATAATTTGGCAAAACCCAGTACCTTCTTCTGCAAGATACTGCCGACCCATACGTATCCGTTTTGTTCACGAAACAAAAGACATCACAAATGAAGAAATCTCTTACATAGAGAATCAAATCAAAAGCTTGAAAAAAAGTGAAATACCGAGGACAAATGGTGGTATATTTAAAATAAAGCACACGTTAGCTTTTACTATGATTGATGCAAAGGTTTGCAATGCTGCAACAAACACGCTATCGACTATGAGGTGCTATATATGTGGGCAAACATCAAAAGACTTCAACAAACTTATTAAAAAAAACATAGAGAATCCTGACAGTCTTAAATTTGGGCTGTCGACACTACACGCCAAAATTCGATTTTTTGAATCACTTCTTCATCTATCATATAAAATACCCATAAAAAAATGGCAGGCAAGAACTAAAGAACATAAAAATATAGTAGCAGAAAGAAAGAAGAAAATTCAAGAGGCTTTTAAAGAGGAAATGTGGCTGCTAGTGGATATTCCGAAGGCAGGGTTTGGGAACACCAATGATGGGAACACTGCAAGGAGGTTTTTCTCAAATCCCGAAACTTCTTCCCGCATTACTGGTATTGACATCAATCTAATAAAAAAATGCAGTGTCATATTGGAGACTTTGTCAAGTGGGCTCAAAATTGATACGCAGAAATTTGAAAACTTTGCTGAACAAACTGCAAAGCTATATGTAGATTTGTATGAGTGGCACCCCATGTCGCCTACAATGCACAAAATTTTAAGACATGGCGCCACAGTAATTGATCACGCAATTCTGCCTATTGGCCAGTTGTCGGAAGAGGCGGCTGAGGCCAGAAACAAACACTTCCGCATGTATAGGCAGAATTTTTCCAGAAACTTTTCGCGCGAAGACTGTAACAAAGATATGCTAAACAGACTTCTGCTAACTTCGGATCCCTTTTTGAGCAGTACCAGGCAAAGGCAACGAAAAAAAAGTAAGCCATTTTCCGATGAAGCGTTAGAACTCTTGCTCCCGGAGACATCGTACGTCTCGTCTACAGAGTTTGACAATGAGGAGGACGATGGATCTAGTGAAGGTGATTCTGATTAGAAGATTGGTGATGTAAAAACTTTTTATTTAAACTTCATGTACAGTAATGGTACAAAGGCGGACTTAATGCAACAAGGAATTCATTACCAGTCAACCATTCTCTACTTAATGTAAAATTGTACATGTGTCTGATGTTTTAAATACAAAATTATCACATTAAACTACTTTTTATTTTATATCCAATCTATAAAAATCACAAAATAATTTTGATCGACTTTTTAAGTCAAATACTCGTCTGTGAGTCGGCCAAAGTTATAGTCGGCACATCTCTAGTGATTACCAATTAGCTGCAGGCATGACCTATTAAGAGTATTAAGCCCCAATATTATAGTAGCAGTAGTTAGCATTATAATAGGCTATAAGGATAATCTTTATCTTAATTCTAGCGAAATCACTACCCTAATTCCGTCACTCACTTTGAATCACAAATTCACAATCTGAGATTTTTTAAGGATATTGCTAGTGCATTGCTTCGTAGGTTTAAAAGATTCGTCTGCTCAACAACGTAAATAATGCAATGGACGTGGGTGAACTGTCAAAATGAAACCCATTGCGATCAATTGTCGTTTTATGTGTTACGCAAATACCCCGCAGGTTAAATCCGTTTTCTATTTGAGTACTATTTTGTTCTTGACTACTATTCGACATAAAAATCTTACGTATTAGCAGTTAGTACACAATTGATGTCACCGTAGTCACTGATTTCTATATTCAAGAATTTACCCTATAATGATTGTTGTACTCAGACATTCATAGTAGAAGACATCTCTGTACATAATTATTTTTGCTGTTTAAGCGAATATTTATAGGATTTTTTTTTTAATTCATCTTAAACGTTATGACTTTTTTTTTCTAAATTATATCGAGACCGTATGAATAATAAAATATACGCTACCTTACAGACTGAATAATCTTTTTCAAGTCAATAATTTCCAAGCAAGCAATTAATAAACATTCAGATATTCATAGTAGTAGACATCTCTGTACATAATTATTTTTGCTGTTTATGCGGATATTTATTAGAAAATTTGTTTTTATTCATCTTAAAAGTAATGTCTTTTTTTTTTTTGCTAAATTGTAGCGAGACCCGTATGAATAATAAAATATTCGTTAACTTATAGACTGAATAATCTTTTTCAAGTCATAAATAAACATTTGACGAGGGCTATGAGTCTGAATGAAACTAATGAATTCAAATATTTTTAGGGTTCCATACCTCAAAAGGATAAAACGAAGCCCTTATAGGATCAGTCGTGTGTCTGTCACAGCCGATTTGCTCTGAATCTACTGGACCGATTAAGATGAAATTTGGTACATATTAATTTCTGTGATCCAAACACAGTCGTGTAATGTAAATAAATGAATTTTGAATATGAGGGTCACTTTTGCGGGCACATTTGAAAATAAAAAAAAATGTCGTATGTGTATAAAGCGAAAAAAATATATGTTAATTTTGAACATATTTCTCAAAACTTGGTTGCTAACAAAAACGTTAAAAAAAATCTCGATACAAATGAATGGTAAACTAACCTCTTACCTTTTTTTTTTTGAAGGTGGGAAATCATCAAATAACTTCTCCCGCTCTGGGCGGAGCGGGAGGGTGTGTCAGACTCAGTAAGAGTCTGACACACCCTCCCGCTCCGCCCAAAACGGGAGAAGTTATTTGAAGATTTCCCATCCAAAAAAAAAAAAGCATCTCTACTTGAAGCCTTTGGAAATGATTCAAAGCATGTTATGTTATGTTATCTTATGTATGTTATGTTATCTTACCTTGAGTTCTAATCCAAAATATCTGTATTAGTTACTGTTATCAACGTACGTTACGTATTTAATTAATAACAAGAACGTCTTATTTGAACATAGAACTTTGTTGTTTTTTTATTTTCGATTACTCAACTAAATTTTGAGTAAATAGATAATTGCTTCATATTTTGCGTTGTGTCATCGCGCTTCTCTTTCTTTTCTTTGCAGTCCGACTGTGACCGCGGTTTAGGTGTTGTCAGTCTCTTTATGGTGTTTGGGTATTGGTTTTTATGAACTTCGGAAACGCGAAAATATCAATAAAATGTACAGCCAATTATAAAAACGTACAGGGTTGGTTGGTAGGCTCTAAGTCACTTCGTTTTTCTTTCTTTTTCGTGTTGTAAATGACTAACCTAGTGAAATGCCGCCCATTTTTTTTTGGGAAATCATCAAATAACTTCTCCCGCTCTGGGCGGAGCGGGAAGGTGTGTCAGACTCTTACTGACTAAAACCCACCCGTATTCCTTCCGTTGCCTGTGTTGCCAGGGGCCTCGGTAACCCTATCGTACCTTCCCGCGACTCCGGCAGTGTACCTTCCCGCGACCCCGGCAGTAATGCCGCCCATGGGCCAGTCACTTCGTAAAAGTTATTGAATAAAAAGGGTGTCATTATTTTTTCGTTGTGTTCTATTCAGCTTATCGCAATTTGATGGCCGTTGACCTCTCGTAAAGGGAATTAATGCCCATAGTGGCCACGCTAGGCAAGCGGGGTTAGCGACCAATATACGACCCAGTATTATTTTTGCATAAATATACATAATGTGGAAACACAGCCGCCCCACAGATTTATAATGCTGTAGAAATTTTATTTAAAAGGTAGCTGTGCTCCAAGGGTTATGGTTGCGGGCACCGGATTAACTAGGATTATGTAAGCGACTTCAGTACAGTCACAGTTCAACGAAACTATAAGAATTAAACCCCCACCTTCTACCAACCCTTACGAAATACTTCAGAGAAACGGGGAAAAGTTTTTCTACGTAGCAACGTAATAACAAGACAAAAGCTCTGGTTCCGAAAAGTAACCAACTTTTATGAGTGTGCTGTAAGTAGGTACTAACTTTGTTGTAACTTTCACAAGTTTCGCCACTTATAAATTCTTGGAGATAACTAAGACAGATTTGTTATTATGTAAGTAAAAGGTTTTTATAAGTATGTATGCTAGTTTATTTTCTATTTGCAGTATTACGATTAAATATTTTTAGTTACTATAAAGTACATGTTAAAAATAATTATAAAATACAACGATCTAATACTTGAATGAAAAAAAAATGTACATTGATTTAAATTTAATAAAATAATCACGAAAACCCTCTAGAAATGCGACGTTGCCAGGTCGCACGGGATGAACGCTCTTAATAAGTACACTGTACAGTTAAATTTGTGTAGTATTCGGGTTCGTAGCGCTACGGCTACGACAGCTACGCTACGCTGAATGCTCGGAAAAGTCGGCCGGAAATGAGCCGGTTATAATAATAACGCCTTTAATATTGTTGTGGAAATTAATAAGTAAATCAGGTTTATAATCATGTAAGTAAAATAACTGCCTATAGGGTGTATATTATATAGTAGTGTAATATGCGTAGTTTTCGGGTTCGTAGCGTAGGGTTCCGCGTAGCGTAGCCCTGGGGCTACGCTACGCGGAAAAGCCGGTATTAACGCCTTTATTATTGTTTCGGAAATATTACGTCATTCCATAACATAACCTATTTTATTATTATTTATTTTCTACGACAATGTCTCGAATTCTTAATGTTTTCTATTGATTACTAGGATGTGTGTGACGTCACCTGCCCTTGTACTCGACTGTCTGTGGCGTGTCCTTATAAGACGCCACTTAGTAACATATTTACGTGCTCCCCGGAGGCCCAAATAGGTCAGGTGTCTTAAATCCTCAGTCGTACGATTGATGATCTTATAGAGGCATGAGGAACAGGGTGTAAAGTTCACTCATCCTCCATAGAAAAGGGAGGATCCTCCGACCAGACGGGTGTCGTGTCTGGTGGGCAACTGCCCGACGGTTGATGTCGGGATGTTGTATATATGCTAGTTGCGCGGTAAACTCTGCTTGCGCGATGCAGGATTTTGCGTGACGTCAGTGTGATGCGTAGTTTTGTATGTGGCGCTGTAGATGCCGCCACAATCTAACCCACTAAGCTCTATAGAGTCTCCTAAAGGCTTCTCACCTACAAAAAGATAAGTAGGGGTGATGAACGTATGTGTTAATTAACTTTTAATGACATTAAATAAAATTGTTTAGTTTTCATGGGTGATATTTACAGGAGATAGGTTACATTATAATTTAATTAATAGAGTGTTTATAACCGCATATCCATTTATCTCGAGAGCGTGCATTTACACATTATGGAATGCCAACCACAAAATGCTGCCTACGTAAATGTAGACTGTTTTCTGGGCTTTTAAAATGAAGTGGATACTGTAAAATATCATGGATTCTGTATAAACCATTCAACTTATACATCGCACCCCCAGGATTCCCCGTTGTTTCATTGTACATTCAAACCACATTTCAAAAACAATAATATTACTTCAATGGAAGATATAAAAATTGTCGTCATGCGAGAATCGAGCTCGAATTGTTCGAAACATTAATCACAAAAAGCTGACGCTTGCGTATTATGTCATTGATATACTGTGTCAAAATAACACGGACTTTCATTGTTTTGTCAAGCGATAATTCCCGAGGGAGATCGTGACCTAGCAAAATTTTTGTATTCTATGCATACCAGGGCGGCTGAAAAGTTTTGAGTAGTGACCGACCAAAGCTTCGTTTTCGGCCATTATCGGCCAAAAATCGTGATTCGGTTACATTTTCGTTTTCGGCCGTACACTAGCCGAAGCTTTGTCCAAGCCGAAAATCAGAAGTTCGTGAATTGTTCGTCATTCGGGCTACTTCGTAAACCTTGGTAATATCAGGCGACGTTCGGCTAACTTCGGGGTGAATCATGTCCGCCCGTGGTTTCACTCAGCTCGCTTAAACGGACGCGATTTTGTTATGAAGTTGTGAAGCGTATTTTTTTACGAAGGTTACGTTGTATTTTTTCTTCACGCTCATAATTTAATGAGTTTTGAACTTTTTTCACTCAAATTGACAAACGTTTGTGAAATATGTCATTATTGAATTATCTCTGAATTATCGTGTTTTATTTATTTTAAAGCCTATATTTGCTCTAACTCTCCCTAGGTGTAAAAAAAAACGAACATGATTTCAGTGTACAGCGGAAATATTAATATTTTTTCATGTCTAAATCATTTTCGTTTTCGGCCAAAAATAAAGCCGAAGCTTCGTTTTCGTTTTCGGCTGAAAATCCGTTTTCGGTCAGACACTAGTTTTGAGACTAAGCCCAAGAAATTAAAGCAGTAGAAGAGCATTTCGAAGGCAAAGATGGCGAATCATTTTCACTGGCCTTTACCACAAATGTAAGAAATGCATTGAATCAAAGCAGCAATGTCCCTCTGTACCAGAGAGAGATTACATAGAAAAATATTTTTTTGTATACTTTTCTATATTCTATGTCAGAGGGTTTGGTTTCCGCACTTAGTCCTTCAGGTGAACCACTGTGCGTGGTGTACTTTTCTATTAGCATTTTTAATACCCTAGGCTCAAAACTTCAGCCGCCCTAGTAAAATTTAATTGTGATGAACTACGTATCATTTAATTTTACTGTCATGATTTGAATGTGCAGAGTTTTTTGTGTCTATTTTGCTAAGACCTGAATAGGTAAAGATCTACACAAAAACATAATAAAACCACGTATGAAAGAATTTTGGGATTATTCATTTCACAAGTAATTGTATGTGCATTTAATTATGCTCTATAACCATGTAAACTTTAACCTCCATAAGTATAGCGACCATCTGAATCGATGCAGTCATACTCATGATTTAATGAGTCACGTCACTAATAAGTCACTGAGTTTTTTGAAAGGAAAAATCCAGTGACTAATCTACCCATGGAGTATTAATCAATATCAATGATTAATAGGCCGTGTCCACGGTTTAAAAAAATAACTGAGTGGGACGGATAACACACGAAACAATGAATTATGCCAACCCTCGTCCTTTTGAATGAAAATACTTTTAACATCTCGTTCATAAAAATACACAAAAAATACTTTACTACTTTTCCAAAATGTACGTTAAATTCTATCTATGAATCTATAAAAATTGGATTTCGCATTCACCGTTCAATAAGCTCCAATTAAACAGTTGACTGAGTCTTAGGCAACCGTGAAACGCCTTTTGCATGTTCCCAGAGTTTCAGGACACCGTACAATAAAACACTGTACGAAAAACGTTAAGGGCAAGTAAATTTAACAAAAGCTTCAATTTACTATTAAACGTTAGAATTGGATCAAGTAATTAGCATTGCGAATTGTAATGCTAATGGTTTTAGAACATAGTAGGGACATAAAACCGATAATTTAGTGGTTAGGTACTATAATGTATGTTTATTGACGTTTTACAGTACACGTTCATGCTGTACGCCGTGCTACGGACACGCGAATGCGTTTATCTGGCACGCCATGGGTTTCATTTCTCACCGTTTGTGCACTTGCAGCAAGAACCTAGTATTTATAACTTCAGTTTTCAATATTTAGACCGCGGAAGTTTTGCCATATCAGCACATACAAAGCTAGTAAATAAGTAATCGTTAAGACGCTGACAACACCTTACCGCGGTCACTGTCAGATTGTTTAGAAAAGAAAGAGAAGCACGATGACACAACGCTTGTAATTTATTGCAAAATATGAAGCAATTATCTATTTACTCAAAATTGAGTTGAATAATCGAAAATAAAAAACAACCAAGTTCTGCATTCAAATAAGACGTTCTTGTTATTAATTAAATACGTAACGTATGTTGATATTTAATACAGATATTTTGGATTAGAACTCAAGGTTAGTTTAACGTTAGTTTGTATCGAGATTTTTTTTCAAAGGTGTTTTGGTAACAACCAAGTTCTGGGAAATATGTTCAAAATTAACATATCTTTTTTCCACTGCCACAAACTATACAGATTTGGCAATTTTTTTTCTTAAGATAAGCCAATTTTGGTCAAATCGGTCTTGTCAACGCCTTACTAGCGTTATCTTGGTACAAAGAATTCGGAGAATCTACGGGCTGTCTCACGGACTTTGTTCTTCTCTGAAGCATGAAATACCACAGACCTCATCTGTAAACGTAATTAAATACCTATGGCGACACGCAATAACGTAATATACACTAGTAAAACAAACAGAACAACGCTTACGTGCCCGACGCGAAAACAATAAAGAGGAACACGCTGAAACTTTTGTACAACTATGCTGATTGGAAAACTCGAGCAGACAGAACAGCCGCGTGTCAGTGGAGCTTACAAAATGGAATTGCTGTTCTTTCTATGAAAGCATCGAAGGTATGATGTAACGTTACAATCTCCCTCTATTCAAGAAAATAATTCTTATCACAGCGGAATATTTAATCCACTTCACTAGCGCCAAGTCTAGCGATAAATCTCGCAGCGAAAAAGGAACGATTTTCTTTCTAAGACTTTATAACATATTGGCAATCCCTTTGACATCAAAGAGAATATTTCTGTAATGTGAAGGTTGAAGAAATTCCTTAATGGCAACGTAATCAGCAGATGCTAAGAAAATGAGTCATACTATCTATGAGTTCATTAAGCGTTGATTACCCGAGCGCTAGAAGCGACAAAACTGACGAGCCCGTGTATCGTGTATTATTGTGTCAAGACACGTATTGATTCACATTCTGAATATTTCTTACTACATAACAACGACATTTTTATGCCTAGTCGAGTCGTGATATGTCCATATTGAATTGCGAAAAAATTCATAATATCCTTCGCTTCGCTATCCTATGACATCATGAAGTCATTGACCAGCAGCCTAGAAACCGGTTTTATGAACTCCTTTTGTATATATGTGAATATGTATTATATAAAGGTTACTTAAGAACCGGAATTCTACGACTTCATCAATACCATTATAAAGACTGCATGTTTGCTAGAATTTAATATGTATAATTAAGAGTAGTTATCACTGTTCGTTTGAAGAATTTAATAAGAAAAGTGGGCTGAGTAACCAAGCCAGCTGCGGCATTTACACTATAACTCTAATTAACAAAGCCAAGCCGAAAACAACTTTGGTACTAAACACCCAGTTCTAGAACAGCAGCCCGGGGTTAATTAAAGTCTAGGACCTAAACGCAACTCTTATAAGTTTTATAATGCCATATAGTACATGATCCCACGCAGTAAACAAAATCAGAAAAATATATGATATTCTTAAGGATATATGCTAGGTAGATAGTGGTGCCGATTCCCTTGTTCACAAACTAAACTAAATTTAAGTTCAGTGCATCTTTTTCTTTCTATTTCATTAAGAAAAGGACAAAAGATAAATTCTAGTCTAGTCCTGTCAAATGAATCAGCGCTTGACGTAAATTGACGTAATTTTAGTAGGCAAGTTTTTAATCACGTCAAAAATTGTATGGAGTTGTGAAAGGCGCTGATTAATTTGACAGGACTAAACTAAAATGTATCTTCTGTCCTCTTCTTAATGAAATAGAAAGAAAAAGATGCACGGAACTTAAATTAAGTTTAGTTTGTGAACAAGGGAATCGGCACCAGTGTGTTGAAAACATAATATAACTAATTTGATACGATAGAAAAAAATTACGAAGATACCTCTAAAAATTTCTTTTAACGATTAAAAACCATACTATTATACATGCAATCACTCTGATTTTTTATCAGATTATTCTACAAGCAATATATTAGCATAATAGTGTTTTATTTTTTTTTATACAATTTATAGCTTTTTGTAATTCATAATTGCTTCATATTTTGCAATAAATTACCAGCGTTGTGTCATCGCACTTCTCTTTCTTTTCTATGGAGTCCGACAGTGACCGCGCTTTAGGTGTTGTCGGCCTCTTAAAGTGGATTACGCGTTGATGGAGTGAAAACAAAAGTTGTCTTACCTCACTGAAGAATTCATCCATAAAGCCTCCTTCGACGGCGACGTTGACGTCGTCGGGCCCGACATCGTCATCGTCGCTTTGCGCCTGCACAGAAGAAAAAGAATATATTAGCACAGATACAAAATAAATGTTTTCGGAAGGCTTCCGAAAGAATACTGAACCGCTCTCGAAAATGTTCTCAACAAGTTTTCCAAGAAATCACTCCAGGACTGCAGAATCGCGCACGTATGGGAGTGGCGCGAGGAGGCGAAACGCCGGGGCGTAACTAGGGCTTTCAATACCGGTATTCCGGGATCCCGTAATACCGTGATCACGGATTTTATTTTGGCCTTTTACAATACCGGTATTGACACCCCAATACCGTGATTACGGTATTAAAACATTAGATCTGTAAATTATGTGATCTTATTTTCACACTTGTTTTCTACTCTCACTACTTACTCTAGCTACTTAGCTAGTTAAGCTATACTTAACTTACTTGCATTTCTACAAATAATGATACCCTCTGTTGATTCTTGATTTATTTTGTTACTTATTTAGTTTTAGATTTTATTATTGTTTTTTTATAACTTAATTATTAAGAATGTTACTAAAATGATTACCAAATGATTGCTACTAGCTAGTTAAGGTATACTTTACTTACTTACATTTCTATAAATAATGATATCTTTATTGTTTTTTACATGAGACATAATGATATTTAGGTAATAATAATAAATTTATATTTTTTTGATATTGTACAAACAAATTCTATGTGAAATGCCTTCCTGCAAAAAGAGTAGATTAAGTTTAAGTTTTCATTATGTTCCTAATTCCTAGTCCTACCTAAATAATCAACCAATACCAAATTATTATATAAGAATTAAGAAAGCTATGTATGTATAACGTATTTATTTTATTATTTTCAATAAATAAGAACAATAAAGACATAGAAATATAAAAAGGCGTATTTTATTGGTTTTATTAATGTCCTAATTGAACTTGCGTTCAATACCGGACTACCGGTATTGATACCGGGATCACGGTATTGACTTTTCCAATACCGGTATTGATACCGGTATTGAAATAATTCGGTATTTGAAAGCCCTAGTCCGCTGCCGCGAGAAATCGCGGCACAGCGGACGGAGCTCCGGCGGGATCTCATGGCGTCATGGAAAGTACGGTTGTCGCAACCCAGTGCTGGGCACGCCACGATTGCGGCGATAAGTCCCCTCTTTGAGGAGTGGCTGGAGAGGCGCCACGGCGTCCTCACCTTCCGCCTGACGCAGGTCCTCACCGGACACGGCAGCTTCGGGAGGTTCCTGTGTCGGATAAGGCGGGAGGAAACGTCCGGGTGTCACCACTGTGTGGATCGCCCGGAGGACACGGTGGAGCATACGGTGGAGGTCTGCCCGGCTTGGGCAGAGCACCGCCGTGTCCTCTTGGAGGCGATCGGCGGCAGAGACCTCTCGCGTCCGGCCCTGGTTCAGGCCATGGTACGGAGCGAGAGGGCATGGGCAGCCGTCACCTCCTTCTGCGAAGCAGTAATGCTCGCGAAGGAGGAGGCGGGACGGTTGTGGGAAAGGCAAGTTTCGCGCCCTCTCGCCCCTAGCCGCCGCAGGAGACGCCCAGGGCGTCCGGGCGGATTTCCGGCCACCGTAGGCGCGGGCTTGCGGACGGTGAGCAATGGGTAGCTCACCGTCCGGTAAGGACCAGGCCCGGGTCGACGGCGCGTTGTGTTCCCCACGCGCCTCAAAGAGATGTCGTCAGCACATAGTAGGGGTCCACTAGGGCCGATGCCTGCCGGGGTCGCGGGAAGGTACTTATGGGTCACCGAGGCCCCCGCAACACAGGCAACAAGAAGGAATACGGGTGGGTTTTAGTCAGTAAGAGTCTGACACACCCTCCCGCTCCGCCCAGAGCGGGAGAAGTTATTTGATGATTTCCCACCCAAAAAAAAAAAAAAAGGACTGCAGGAGGGTTGAAAGCTTCTTTATATACGACAAGATAAAAGAATAAAAAAAATAATTAATGTCGTATCTTTTAACATGCGACATTCAGTGCTCAGTTACTAGGTAATTAAATGTGAGCGAAGCCGCGGGCGGGCTCACAATATAATTAATCGTTATTATATAAAGACGTTAGTTAATTGTAATTACACTAGCAGTTACGGAGTAAGAAGAAATAATGAATGGCTCGGTGTCGTGGACGGCCGACACTCCATTTATCCACGTTGCACTTGTAACTCAAGCTGACGTGAGGAGCGGCGCAACATGTTACACTTCTCAGGACTTTTACACTTTGCGTTCTTTAACTCTTGATTTTCTCAAAGATTTTCAGAAGCTTGTCTTTGAAATATCGCTTTAAGCGATAAGACCGCCCATTGTGTCACCCTACGTAACATTTCTACGTTTATATCTGTATTTTTATGGTGTACATAATAATGAGTATTCTATTATATTCGTTTTATAAAACGGTAGAAAACCTGAGTATCTTTTTTGGTTCTTTCATCCGCTTTTTGTATCGGTAAAGAGCCGCATTATTTATACATAATGATTTAATGACTATTTATCTATAGTGAAATCAAATAAAGCGAGGTGATAAATGATAATAGAATATGATTAATAAGGTTTTTCCTTCATTATACTTTGACACAAGTGATTATCTTTATTCATGACCGATTCGATGTTGACATTCACACGTGTTCATAACAAAATAATTATTCAGTACAATACGTCTAACTAGAACCAGGACTGTCGCCGTTCCTATAAATTCATAATGAGATCAACTCCACTTCACAAAAGACATTACATATACATATACGTCGCTAATGAAATTGTGTATGAAACGCTGAAATACAAAACCAAATGAATAATAAATGAACGAGGGGTCACAACGTGGTTGTTTTAGTAAGTCGTGACGTAAGCAGGGGTCGACATCGGACGTTCACGAAAAGCAAAATAGAAACCACTTAGTTGAGGTGAGCTAGCCATTATTCAATTTATGCGGACAGTCCATTGATCTACAAAGGCCTGCCGCTGCGCGTTGCGACTTGCAACTACGTAGGCCAACATAGCTCTACATTACATTAATATCTCTGAACCTAATAACATCATCATCATCTGCATACTAGCCTGTTCCCAATGTCATATGCAGCTGAATAACTAGTATTTTACGTGGAGCGACTGCTTATTTGACCTCCAAAACCCAGTTACTGTGCAATACAATATCTGAACCTAATAACATGTCGACTCATTTTCATTCTCCTGCCCTTATTCCAATTTATTTGGGGTCCGCGCAACATGTCGCTTTTTTCCATACTTCTCTATTAGTTTTCATCTCGGTAGTCACCCCCTTTCTAGTCATATCATCTTTCACACAATCCATCCATCGTTTCTTTGGTTTTCCTCTACTCTTATAGCTATCGACATTCATACTCAAGACTTTCCTCACGACATTTTCCTCACTCCTCCGCATCACATGCCCATACCATGACAACCGATTTCCGAACAACTTTTCAGTCACCGGTGCCTCTTTCAGATTTCCTGACTTCCACTGAAAATATAATTTACAGACATAAGGAATGCTTTATAAGTCGATCTAATTACTTGTAGAAAAAACAACATCGTGCGATTAAAACATTTGTTTCATAGGAACCTTTGTTTACTCATCTTCTGACCAAAATATAATTTTCCCAATTTTCGATTCTCAGGTCGGGCAAAGTAATATTGGGTTGTTCCATTAGGGATTTCTCAGTAGCAGCCCGGAGTTTGGATTTATGCCCAGTTGATGGCAATAGGCTCGCCCCCTATTACATGGGACTTCAAACATAATGTCAAAGCAAACGTTGTGTAAGTGTGAACGTGGGTGGCTCGTTGGCGGTCCGAGTCAGGGGTCAGGCCGTGCTGAGTCTCTGTTAATAAAGGCCACTATGACACTAACACGGACCAAACCGACGAAACATTCATTAAGAAATGCTTTAACGACAATGGCTTCCATTAGGACACCTCATTATCAGCTTTTTCTAGAAGTTTTCACTCCAAAGATCCGAAATAAAAATTGTTAAAAATTATAGGTAGCTCGTGTAAAAAACTTCACACAGTTGATTTTATCCAATTCAGTTATTTTATAATTGCTTTGATTCAGTTCATTAACTAATGATTTGATGATTAATTAATGATTTTTTCGCAATCATAAGGAAGCGGAGCGCTTCACTTTTAAGTCGCCTACGAGGCAGCTCGAACAGTCTCCTGAGGGTGTTGTCCGAGCGGTGGGACCTGGTCCCTGATACAGAGGTGGATGCAGCTGCATGTAAGCGCTTCTCTTCGTATTATTTGACATATCTATGTTTATGATTATATTGTTTGTGTAATTTTGAAATTTAATTTAATTATTGTTGGTGGTTATTTTAATGTAGGTAATGTGTTTTTTTTTAATGATTTTATTTTTATATAATGTATGGACTATGTCTGAAATAAATGAATTATTATTATTATTATTAAATGTACTGCGACGTTTACATTCAGACAATGGTGGTCTTTTTTAAAGGCTCGTGCAGACTAGCACGATATCGTGGGCGCGACAGGCAGCAATATGCCTGTCGCGCCCGCGATATCGCCCCAGTCTGCACGAGCCTTAATGGTGTACATAATATAGAGTATTCTGTTGTATTCTAATATCAAAATGAAAGCGAGACTATGTTTAGACGGGGAAAAGGGAAATGAGATTTTGGGATTCATATGGTACCAAAGGCTGGAAAACTGGCAATTACTAAAGTCAGTTCCCCTCTCGTTATTAAATATTGCTGCTAAAAATAGTCGTTGACATTTTACGAATATTTTTAGTAGCAATGTAAGAATCCCTTGTCCATCCGTCGAAAAAGTAATAAATCTATGCAATCGGACACGTCGGACAAAATAGAGTGTCAGGATTTCCATACGTTTTATCGCGTATCTGGTCTGCGCAGGCCTTAAGGCCTTAACATTTAACCTCTTATCACAAGAAGCATTTACAGAATGTATTTATAATAGTTTGACCTTATGACATCGGCACGGGATACGGTGTCAACACGTGTGAGGCGTAACTCGGCGTAATAATTGACACCTCGGCTCGTCTCTACGCCTACTAATACCCCTCGTACCCGTTCACACGCATAGGAGCATAAAAAGGATTTGTATTTACGATACAAAACGTAATTGTACACATTTGTACCGCTCGTTATTCGTACAGTTATCCTGATTTAATAAGGCAGGAAACGGCCAATTGTTTTCAACGGTTATGAACCCTCCCGACACGGCGTGCGCTGGCAAATCACATTTACAACTCTTCTCATTATGACTTTTTACCATTATTATACAAAATAAATAACAGTGAAGTGAAGCCGTTAGTCCCGGCTGTCATTCGTAGATCTTTGACAGTCATTACTGTTTGGGGTATCTATCGTGTTACCCAGTAACTGGGTTGCGGAAGTCAGATAGGTAGTCGCTAGGGGTGAGGCGTATTTATCGTAACAGATAGAAATAACAGATATTTAAAAATAACGCTTGTTGCAACTAATATAAATAATAGGTAGTGTTATCTGTTACTTAATTGATCAAGGACAGCTAATGAGACACAATTGATTTTCTATTGTTTAACTCCGAATCGGTGTCGCGCGGGGCTTAACAGGTTCAAATAACAAACCCTCAACGTCTGTTATTTTAAGTAACAGATAATTTCAAAGTCTTACCGCGGTTTTTACTGTTCATTATAATTAATTATAACAGTCCCCACACAGACTGTTACCACGGCTGCATACACATTCACACAAACGAAGGAATATAGCAAGGTTATTAATTTCTCTCTCTTCCTTATTAAAGAATTACCCTTGCTAAATATAGAAAAACCTATTATTTAATTTACTTCGAAGTATGTTTACTTCTTACTCTTACTAAAGCGGTTAATCTACGCTAAAAAGAGAAGCACTTAGTATTTATTATCCCTAAAATACAGTTGGTGGTCTTACAAGAACTAACATTTTCGAAAAAGTGACTCCTAAATTATGTATGTTGTGTTGTTACCTGTCACTGTGACCAGTGACCATTATAAAAAAAACTTATAAATTTTATTACATTTGCTTTATGGTAATTCTAATTAGTGATGCAACCAAAAAAATAATCTGATCGTATCCGAATGCCTTTATTATCTTTGGTTTGACGGAATTTATCGCAAAATGTTCCACGTATTTACAATTTTTTTGATAAATCAATAAAGATGTTATTCAATTTTATTGAGAGCTAACCGAGAGATCGAGAGATTTAATCGGTGGAGCCTTTTCTCAGCTATGTTGGGGTCGGCTTCCAGTCTAACCGCATGACTAAAAAATGTATAAAAAAACGTAATTCTATAATTTCACATTACCCCGTCATTCCTAGTCAATACTTAGGATACGATTTTCGACTTGTAAACGAAAATAAATAAAGAAGATATTCAATTAAGATTTAAAAACGTATTAATCGTCCGTACAAAAATAACAAGCCGTTACTTAACAACATGTATTTGGATCTGTTATTTTTGAATAACAGTAACAGTGATAATAGATAATCATGTTTAACCTGTTACAACCCATCTCTAGTAGTCGCTCCATGTAAAATACTGGTATTCAGAAGCTGACCCCATATATTATGAATAGTTGAGACGAGGCTAGACCGATTGATTTACAAAGAAATTATTAAATAAGTTGGAGTGTAAGATGACGTTACCACAATAATATTATTCGTAGACATCAAAATATTATTTACATTTTATCTACATAACAATTTGTAGTAACTTTATGAATCATTATCATACTCTTGTTCTTGCGATAAGATACAGAATTCAAGGTTTTGAATATTCTTATTATCATCTCTCGGATAGGTAAAACCTTATCATTAAAAAAACCGACCAATTGCGAGTCGGATTCGCACATGAAGGGTTCCGTACCATATTAAGATCGAGCACAAAACGCCGAAGAAAACACATATCTTGTATATAGAATTGAATAGTTAATTAACTATTCAATTTTTATTATTTCTAGTTGTTGCGGCATTAGAAATACACAATAAGAGAAAAATTCAACTGTTTACCTAATACGGTTCATGAGGATACAGCCCGCTGACAGACGGCCGGACGGACAGCTGAGGCTTAATAATAATTTCATAAGGTTCCGTTTGGCACCCTTCGGGCCCGAAATGCTAAAAATCATAACAAGTATTTTAAAATATTTGTCAGAGACACTTCCAGCGTAAGATTTTATCCAGGTTTGGGGAGAGTAATTATGAACAAAGCTGGTACTTTTAATTAAGTTAAGAAACTACAGTGGCGTGCCTAGGGTTTCAAAATAACGCAAGCCCAATAAAATTTTAATCGATTTAAAAAAAAGAAAGTTCAGTTTTCGACTGAGTATGTAGGTACCTACGTATCTACGTATGTATCATCGCAATTTTCTCATAAACTACTGGTTAGGTACAATAAATTCTCTATCGAGCATTTTAGTAAGGCATTTGGGCTTATATGAAGGTACCGCCACTGGGAAACTTTAGACAATATTACATAATATCACGCCTATATTATATGCCAGGGTTAGGCAGAGGTGTACCAATAGTACACCCAAATTTCGCCAGTTATGTTTAAGTCCCATGTAATAGGGGGCGAGCCTATTGCCATCAACCGGGCACAAATCCAGACTCTGGGCTGCTACTGAGAAATTCCAGATGGAAAAATACAATAACACTTTTGCCCGACCCGGGAATTGAACTATAGACATTACTGTAGCATTTCTCAATATTCGATAGAACAGATGTAGAGCGAGGAGATTTACAATTTGTTGAAGGTCCATTCGCGAAGTAACAGTATTACAGAAAGCAGGCAGAGAGTTAATTTCGAGCCGACCGACGCGGTCATGGTCGCTACCGGTTCAGACAAAGGGCTCCGGATGACCGCCTTAGTATATAAGTAGCTATAAACTGCTTAGAACAAACCGAACGTATTACGTTTGTTCGATATTTCTAGCTCCTATCAACATACAGGTTGATTGAACAACCCGACTGCATAAAAAGTGATGATCTCATGCAGTCGGAGGTATCTTCTTAAATTTAAGGACCTATTGCCTCCGACTACATGAGGTTGTTTAAATAGATATAGAAATAAGTCATCTTGTTTCCATCTTTTTAAGGGGACTACAGGACTTAAACGCAACTTTTATAAGTTTTATGAATTTCATAATTATAAGTAGTATATATGATCTACTGCAGTAAACAAAATCAGAAAAATATATGATATTCTTAAGGTTATATGCTAGGTAGATAGTGTGTTGAAAACATAATACAACTAATTTGATACGATAGAAAAATCTCACGAAAATTTCTTTTAACGATTAAAAACCATAGTAATTAATATACATGCAATCATTTTGATTTTTGTCAGATTATTCTACAAGCAACATATTAGCATAAGTGTTTTATTTTTTTATACAATCTATAGCTTTTTGTAAATCGAAAATTGCTTCATATTTTGCAATAAATTACCACCGTTGTGTCATCGCGCTTCTCTTTCTTTTCTATGCAGTCAGACGGTAACCGCACTTTAGGTGTTGTCAGCCTCTTAAAAATGACTCTTTACGCAACGCGCAGTCGGGTTTTTTGATTTACTAATTTACTTTTTACCCGACTGCCTCAGGAGGGTAATGTTTTTCGAGAGTATGTAGGTATGTATGTATTATGTATGTATGTCTATTTCTTTGGCACGCTCTGTAGCCTAAACGGCTTGATGGATTTTAACATATGAGGTGTCTTTAGATTCGTCTTAATTGTGACATAGGCTATATAATATTAATAAATTGCATCTGCAAATACAAAAAAGGAGGGGAAGCTTTTTTTTTAATTACATTGCAACAATATTGGTATCAAATAAAAGCTAGTAATGAGTAGTTTTCAAATATATATATATTAATAAAACTAAAAAGCTTGAAATAAAATAAATTATTTAAAAAAAGAAACCCGACTGCTAAAACACATAACTGAAAAGGGAAAAACAAGCATTATAATCTATATAATTTTGGTCTTGCAGGCGGGGACAGTCAAATAACCTGAAATATGGTGTAACTGTTGATTGTCCCCCGCCTGCGATACCAAAATTCTATAGATTATAATGCTTGTTTTTCCCTTTTCAGTTATGTGTTTTGGCAGTCGGGTTTTTTGTTTTTTAAATAATTTATTTTATTTATTTTAAACTTTTTGATAATTATTTTTCACATTAATAAGATAGTATAGATACGATCATATAAAAACTTTAACAACGCTTTATTACAAGTTTTGATTTAAGTGATAATTGTAGCTTACCATCTTAAAACCGTTATAGATCCTAAATGGTCATTCAAAAAGAAAAAATATTCTAGAAACCTAAAGATGATTTTCAAATACCTATTCAATGATACCCCACTTTTTCGTGTGGTACCGGATGTAAAGAACAGCACCATCCCATTTCTTCCCGTGGGTGTCGTAAAAGGCGACTAAGGGGACTTACTAGAGAATGGGCAGCAGCGTTCTCTATGCATTTTAACACCATACTGCGATCGCCAACCCGCCTGCCAAGCGTGGCGATTATGGCAACCCTCCCCTATTGGGGGAGGCCTATGTGCAGCAGTGGACGTCTTTCGGCTGGAATGATGATGATACCCCACTTGACAGAGTTCGTCGCCTTTCATTTTTTATTTTAACGAAACTTGCGACTTGGTTTTAATGAATTTTGATTACTGTCATGTTTTTAATGACACTCACAAGATTAAGACAAACCAATTGACGTAAGAATCATCAAAATGGATACAAATGCGTAGGTCGATTTTGAAGATTCTGATGATTAGCGCCACAAAGAAACAAACATATCCTCCTCCGTCGCGCAGTCTGGTAAAAAATACTTACAAAAAAAAACTATCTTCCCGTAATAAAACTATCATTCATGTATCTACTGGAGAGAATAGAATGCTCGAATTAAAAAAAAATCTATTCATTAATTCTGCAGCAATTCGCTGGAAAAGAGAAGCCACAATTCCGAATGTTCAGTTAAATGGCCGCACACGAGTCTTGTACTATTTTCATGGCATGGAGTGTGAGGCAGCGAATTGGGAGTCACGTCACGTATTTCAATCGAACCAGATCTGATAACGTCAGCTGTATTGGCTTCCTAGCATATGTCGGTCTGGCGCCGATTTTATTTTTGTAGCCTGAATATTATTTTTTCATTCACACAAGTTTTCCTGTTGCTTTCATTAAATAAAAAATATTTTGTCGGACGTTCGTTGGTAGTTGGTACTGAACTTTTTTGGGACTAGAATAGGTTAGATATTTTATATTTTTGTGTAAATAACTTATTTTGTTATAAAAAAAATACATAACATTTTGTGAGATATTGGGTATTAAGAAAACTAGAATAAAATAAATAATATGCCGCATTAAGACGGGTTTTGAGTTTTGACTATTTTTGAATTTATTAGAATTAAAGGACTACATGTTTGGATAGACATCTATGAAATATATTCTTTAGTATCGGCTAATTCGAGTTTTCTTAACTTTCTTTGCTTGTTTATCAATTCATTTAAATATCACGTAGGTGCTGGCCTACGCATAATATGAGACCAAATATAACTAAAATACTAAATAAAATTTTCGTACTTGCCAGGTATTAAAACGTACCGGTAGGAAAACCAGTAAAATAATTAAAACACTAAATAAATTAGGTACTGATTCAAGCAGCGTTCGTATAAAATGCATTTAATTAAATATTAAGTAAAGTGGTCCCTCGCACAACCCAGAAACCAGAACAAATTCTGCTCCTACATCACATTTGGTTAAAATATTTAAAAGTTTAATCAGTTAATTGTGGTTGTTCGCGTTTAAAATTTAACAAAGTTTAATTAAACAGCGTCAAGCGGCGTTAGTACGAAAATCCGGGTATACCAGGAACCCAAAACGTATTTCAATTTAATTGCAGGGGCAACGCGGCGAGTTTCGTTAACCCTGTACTGTGTACATCGTGTGTTGGATTAAACCTAATTGGTTATAACTGGTTCGTCAGCCTTTTCGGAATACAGACTGATATGATTTTCAAGTCATGTTTGCGCATACAGTTTGCGTTGCGTACCTACAGTTGAGCTGAATTACGCAATCTTGGCCTTCACCCCTCAAACTACCCTGCCGTCTCGCTCGTCTAGACTACACCTCAAGGATAATCTTATTTTTCTGAAATACTTTAAGTAGATACTTAATTAGGTAGGTCCACGGTAATTTATATTAGCGACTATTTAACGAGTTTTCTATTTAATACTAATTATCAGGTTAAGGCGCTGACAAGACCCAATTGACCAAGATTGGTTTATCTTAAGAAAAACAATTACCAAATCTGTATAGTTTGTGGTAGCGGAAAAAATATATGTTAATTTTGAACATATTTCCCAGAACTTGGTTGTGAACAAAACACGTTTCGAAAAAAAAAAAATCTATATACAATCTAACGTTAAACAAACCTCTTACATCGAGTTCTAATCCAAAATATCTGTATTAAATATCAACATACGTTACATATTTAATTAATAACAAGAACGTCTTATTTGAATGCAGAACTTGGTTGTTTTTTATTTTCGATTACTCAACTCAATTTATAGATAATTAAATAGATAATTGCTTCATATTTTGTAATACATTACAAGCGTTGTGTCATCGCGCTTCTCTTTCTTTTCTATGCAATCTGACAGCGACCGCGGTCTAGGTGTTGTCAGCGTCTTAATCAAATCTCATGAATATAAATGAAAGAGAAGATTAAGTCAATAAATTAAGTGAAATTAATTTACTACCTCGGACTCGGACTGCCTCGTTGGTCCAGTGGCCGCAAGCGCTACTGCTGAGCATGATGTCCTGAGTTCGCTTCCCAGGTCGGGCAAAGCATTAGTAGTAGCCCGGAGTCTGGATTTGTGACCGGTTCATGGCAATACGCTCGCCCCTATCACATGGGACTTAAACATAACTGGCGAAATGCGGATGGAGATACCCCTGGAGATTACAGGCGTATTTTTATGTGAAATTAATTGAAATTGCAGAGTTAGCACACTCTGAAATCAATATTTCAATGTCCTTCAAAAGACGTTACAGCAATCTGAAATGCAATGCACAGCAAGTTTCACTGTCATGATGATTGCGAATTTAACGCTGTTCAAATATATTTACGCTGTTATGTAGCAGGTGACGGTTTGACCCAGTAGATCGCCATGGTAAAGGACTTAAGACGTTTTGACCCAGTAGATCACCATGGTAAACGTCTTGCGCGTTGTATTCCACGCGCGACTCAAAGAGATGTCGTCAGCACAAATGTAGGTACACTAGGGCCGATGCCTGCCGGGGTCGCGGGAAGGTACTAAAGGGTCACCGATGCCCCTGGCAACACAGGCAACAGGAAGGAATACGGGTGGGTTTTAGTCAGTAAGAGTCTGACACATCATCCCGCTCCGCCCAGAGCGGGAGAAGTTATTTGATGATATCCCATCCAAAAAAAAAAAATGGTAAACGACTTACTACTATGTTCTCGAAGCGATTCTTTTGTTACCTTGGTCGCTTTCTCTACAATAAAATAAATAGGACGCTCTCAATTTATGATCTCACCAAAATTAAGTGTAAGATGAGGGTTGGGACCTGGCTCCAGGAATTAAGTTATGAAGCTACGGAAAATCTTCTAGCTACCACGATATAACTTGCATGTTTGTAAACACATTATTATTATTTTTTTATATTGCTTAGCTACTATCCTTAAGCGATTGATATATGTATAACCAAAAAGTAGTGTACTTACCAAAAATACAAACGTGTCAAAGTGAGAAAAAAAAATTGTACATTATACATATATATACATGTATAGGTGTTGACGTCGACCCCAACATAGTCGGGAAAAGGCTAGTCAGATGATAGGTGTTGGATATATTTATCCATTCTGTGCATTCAGCCCTTCACGCACACACCCAAACACCCACACTCACATACACACATATACTAATCCTAGAATAAGTAATAATCTATAGTGTTACCTTTTTCTGATTTTATTTACTTACTGCATTTGTCTACGATATAAGATTATGCACTATAATCTTAAATAAATGTAACTGCTTCCGGGTGGAGACCTGGTGTCCTGAAATACAGGCCCTTTTTTTTTTTTTGAGTGTGGGAAATCATCAAATAACTTCTCCCGCTCTGGGCGGAGCGGGAGGGTGTGTCAGATTCTTACTGACTAAAACCCACCCGTATTCCTTCCTGTTGCCTGTGTTGCGGGGGCCTCGGTGACCCATAAGTACCTTCCCGCGACCCCGGCAGGCATCGGCCCTAGTGGACCCCTACCTGTGTGCTGACGACATCTCTTTGAGGCGCGCGTGGAATACAACGCGCCGTCGACCCGGGCCTGGTCCTTACCGGACGGTGAGCTACCCATTGCTCACCGTCCGCAAGCCCGCGCCTACGGTGGCCGGAAATCCGCCCGGGATTCCCGACGCCCAGCGCGTCTCCTGCGGCGGCTAGGGGCGAGAGGGCGCGAAACTTGCCTTTCCCTCAACCGTCCCGCCTCCTCCTTCGCGAGCATTACTGCTTCGCAGAAGGAGGTGACGGGAAATACATGCCTTACGCCTAGCTTAGGCACCAGTCTCCCACATTATTATTAAAACTATTATGTATTGTTCTCGATCATAAAAAATGTACTTACATATATATTCTGGTGAGAAATAAACCATTATCTTATCTTATTTATCTCGTGCTAGGTAGTTTAGTTTATTTCTGGAACGCGAAAACCCCAACGTATGTAACAAGATAAAACAATCCCTGGTAGTACGAGTCGTCAAGGGGATTATTTAGATCTGGGTCAATTGGAGGCGGAATCCCTAAATCTCAGCACATAATTACGGGCGCGGAACGCGTGGCGCATCTAGATCGCTCGTCACCACTTACAACTTTTTGACCCGGCCTATTTGTACCCCTTCACAATCTCGGCGATGCACATTTTTAGTTACATTGTACGTATAAATTAAATACTATCTAGCAACAAGTATGATTTTAGTAGACGTAGTCCACAGAACGTATGAATTTAGAAAACTGTTTCAAGCAGTCGTGCATAAAACTATCTAAATTCTGCTTTGACTGATATTAAGACCAAACAGTTTTCATGCATATGAACATTATTTAGATAACTACACAGATAGCGTTATCTAAAATTAAATGTACCTTAAACACTTGATTACTCTGCGAACTTTCGTTTTAAAGCAAACGTTAACAACTTCCTACTGTAAAAACATCTGAACTCATGGGATATGCACATCATTTACCAAGTCTGTTTGAAGATGATTACGGAGAAGGACGTATCTCCAGCGGCAGCCAGCGGTCCGGGCGGGTAGACTTGCCCTGAGGCAACTGTGAATTGCGGTATTAACAAGTTTTTCCACTTAAAACAGTCTCTGAACATGGAGCGGCATCCCCAAACCACTCAGTTCACTACAGTCGGATGTCGGACACACTTATGTCTTCTTTGAGCACTAATTTACTCTACTTGACATACTTATATTGACTTGATTCATGCAGTTTTTTGTATGAATTCACATTGTCGCGAGCAATAAATGCGGTCAGTCTGTTCGTCGTACTCGTTCTATGAAATGCCATTATGTGTTAAGATAAGATGTTATTGATAAATCTAGACAAAAAAAGTCCAGAGATCCCACTGAAATACTTCCCAATTCGAATTAATGTGAAACAATCCTATAATAGCTCCGGCAGGATCAGCTATCTATGTTTTATTTCAAGTAATGATCAGGAACAGCGTTGCCGAAACAGCTAAATTTCGTACAAGATACGGAGTCGGTTCAGTGAGCTATAACACTTTATATTGCCCCATACTGCCGACTATAAAGATCCTTTATAAGAGAAATGTCATCTTAGTGCAGATTTATAGCTCAGCATACCCACCCATCTACCTGGTTCTATAACATGAAGTTCAACATTAAATGATTACTTTGGCATTATTACTTTTTCAGCTGTTTGACATTGGTCTTCGATTCGAGTAGAAAGCAATTTATATCGAAATCGGAAACTTATCCCATTACCGTCTTGATTCTTTCTGTTGATGACTCGGTATTCCTACTAATCACTGTTTTAAGGAAAGCTTCATACACCTGTATCGATTACTGTTTTAATAAAAAATTAAGTTATTCAATTTATATCTTTAATTTACTAAAAATGTCTGAGGTGTGGCTGTGTAAATGTTCAAAGGACAAACTTCAATATTTTCAGCAGTGAATTTAAAAATAACATACGGTCAGCAAAAATATATTCTGGCTTAATTAAAATCATGTTTACATAACCCGCTTCAAATATAAATTAAAATGTTATGCGTGTTTATTGGCCAGATTGAGTGGTATGACCTATATAAGGTCACAAATCAAAAGCCGCGGTTTTACGCCGCCCACGAGTTTACAGGCGGGTGGTCATAAAGCCCGACGAGGGGCGCCTTGTTCCCCACCGCTGATGCCGCTTATTTACGACCTTTACGCCATATCTGGGATTATTCTCAAAGCTGTTTCTTCTGCGGATAAATATTTAAAGTCAAAATGTCAGAGTTGTTTTCTCTTCGTGATAATCAGATGATCAGATCATAAACTTAATGCTCGTTACAATATATTACGTCATTATTTTGAGCAACTACGAGTAGTTGCTTAGTGGATTATTTGATATGGCTGCAACGGATATAAGATACGAGTAATATTTTATTTTAGTAGCTAAAGCCATTTTATGTAAGATAACTTTTGTGTATGCAGTAAGCGACACAACAAAAAATGCTGTTCCTGCACAAGCCGGTGTAATAAAAACTTCATTGCAATGACGAACAAGCGGGACGTCGTCGTCGCCCAATAAAAATGCTGAGCTGAAATGCAAGCAAGCGTGTGAGCGACAACAATGGCACCACGACGTGCATTGACGGTAGCGGGTGAAGGCGACGAGCGTTGCGGACTTGCGGCAGACCTTACGTAACCACCCCCAGTTCGCCCCTGCCGCACTCTGCCTTGACACTTCCGAGATGGTCGCATATGTTTCGTTTGCAACTGTTATGGAAATGTATTTGCACAAATATGATGCTGTCCAAAATGTCACTAGAAAACTCTCCTAGCTACAGCAAGTTAGATATTTATTCTTCTGATATCCTCGCCGTTTTACGTCAAAGAAACGGTGGACGGAAGTTATTCGGCTTTTCATTCGCTTATTTTGTATTTTTTAGTGAGATAAGCCGGAAAATGGTTAATAATTTCCATGGTAAATAACCGACAAAGTACAAAGTTGAGCATCTGCATGATTGGGGGGTTGTTTATCCTTCAAAGAAAGACCTTTACGACGATGAAAAAATATTGGACGGCCGAAATATTGAACATAGCAATATGGTGATGAAGCGCTCTACATATTAAGAGGGACTGTGATACCGGTTAGCCCCGCGGGATACCCAAGAGAACTAAGACAAAAGAAAGCTGAATAATGTAAATGGTCGTAAGGATATCACGTAACTCGATTGGAAACAGTATCCGAGTTGCGTATCAGTAGCCACACAAATGAGGCTGGAAGGGCTCTCGGCCGTCGCACGTCTTACGTATCCTCAAAAATTACTCGACCCACATATTGAACAGCCTTTGTTCGAAAACGCTGCGTCACTGACCGTATCTAACGACACCAACTATCCGCAACATGTCTGAAATATTAACCACAACATTAACTAATGAACTTCTCAGTTTTGGAAGTTATAATTTATTGCAACATCCCTTTTTGATATTTGGCGGGTCATACTGATTGTTTCATTTAGCTATACCTGCAGGCTTAGCTCGAGAACCGTAGAGAAGCGTTTTGTTAACGGATGAGTAGACAAAAATGACGTTTCCGGGTAGACAGTTGACAGTTTTCTACCGAGAAATGTTGACAATTTGAGTCCGAATAACTTAAAAATCTTAAACAATTTAATATCCCAGATAAGGGCAGGAAAAAAAATACTCTCAAAGGTCCCGAAAATCAGTTCATGTGCCATTCACAATTTATGTTAGTGCAGGTTTATTCCTTACTTACTTTTACACGGAATGTTCCTGCAGGCTTAGCACGAGAACCGTAGAGAGGAGGAGTAGACAATAATGACGTTTCCGTGTAGACAGTTGCAGTTTTCTACCGAGAAATGTAGATAAGCGATTTCTATTCTACAGTAGAGTCGAAATAGAAAGCGTCATGCTAAGCCTGCAGGTTTATTGTACTTGAGTCTGAATAACTTAAAAATCTTAAACAATTTAATATCCCAGATAAGGGCAGGAGAATGGTGTATGATCCCACGTGAGCTCATCATTTTTATTCATCTTTTGTCACAGCCGTATTCCAGGTCGCTATAGTCAGGATGGCCCAGTGGAGAGCAGTGGGGGCCCAGTAAAAACGGCCGCGACTTAAGATTGTAGTCGTAGGTTCGAATTCAGACAGGTGTTTTGTATAAATGATTTCATCACCACTGCTCTCAAAACAGTGAAGGAAAACATCGTGAGTAAACGTGCAGTCGTGTCTACCAAACCCGCCGGAGGCCTGTGTCCCAGCATTGGGAACATTATAGGCTGATTATGCTATTGTCAGGAAATCGCCTTCGTTAGTTATTTATAACACCGATATATATAGACCGCATTATTTTCACTGATGTGTTTAGTTGGCATTTCACCCCTAAAAATAGCAATCGACGTATTTAGAAAAGTTTTAATTCAATTAGTTTGGACTTCAGCAATGTCAGCCCACATTAGGTACTAGCCATATTTTAAGAAAGCTTTAAACAGGCAGTTAGTTGACGTAGGTTTTACAGTTTTATCTTGGTCCACACAACAGTTTCGCTGTTACACGAGCAGTACCAATGGATTCTCCCGAAAGAGAATTTTCCCGAAAAAGAACACATTTTTCGTTTTTGGGAAAATTCTTCGACGTTAGACGTTAGGTTTCAATCTCATTTTTCCTTGAACCCAATTTAACATTACTTACATTACCCATGTATTCAGACAATACTAAAGGAAACTATAAACATCGAATAGCAAGAACATATTTACTATTCCTCGAACCTTGTATTTTTTAGTTCAAAGTCAACGCAGGATATTAATCACGGGCTCAGCCGTGAGATAATTTGCACGATAACATGCGGCCTTGTTTCAGCATTCAACCCTTGTTACAACGACACTATCCCCAACATCCCCCAGGCGAGGTCGCACTGTTTACACTAAATTACCAGAGAAATCCCATCATACAGCTTATCGCGATGCGCCGAACTGTTTAGGAGTACATTGTAACTGTTAACAAGGGTCATAAACCCGTGTCAAAATATTAATTACTCGTGTTTTACGTCAATGTTCGCTGGAATTGTAATAGGAAAATAAGGAGTTGAAGAAAAACTGCGAAAAAATGCTAGTGAAGGGTTTTCACTTGAATTATACTATTAATACAAAGGTAGGCGGTAGCAATGTTGTGTAATAAGTACATAAAGAGATAAGTGCAAAAAAATAGATGTCAAAGAAAGAAAATAGTTATTTGCGGTATACATGACGCAAAGAAAGAAAGAGAAAATATGCGTCACATCCACCCCAACCGGCCATCGCTTAGCATAATGCTGCGACCCTATGCAAGACAGAGCCTCAGCGCTAGTTTCCAGCGACAACCGGCGTTTACGCGATGACGTCGACCGCTGCAGCATACAATGAGATATAAATAAAAAATAAAATAAATACACAATACTTAAATATAACTATTTTTAAAGCGCGTGTTTTCAAAGGTCCCGGAAACCATTTCTTTGCAAAAATCTCGAAGTGTTGAGTTTACGTCAACTTAAGCTACGAAAATGTTATTCCGTTTTAAATTCCACACAAAAAAGGTTCCAAGTAAGATTCATTTAGGATCTTGAGATATAAGGCTAAGAAAGTTTAAAAAAAAAGCGCATACTCCTGAACTGAATCTGTGCGTATAGTAGTATATTCTAATAAAATAATGTTTTTTGTGCTGTCAAGGAAGCCATTTAATACTACACACTCATATTTTTTGGTATGTCAGTCATGTTTTATAATGTCCTGGGACTTACGTTGAATACTTACAAGTTACAATACATAAGAATCGGAAATAAACGATACTGAAATATACCCAATAACAGTGTTTTCTACTGACATTACTATACTGATGAAGGCGTTTCGAAAATAATGAAAAATATGAAGTTATAAGAGAAGCAGAAGACCAGAACGAGGAATCGGATAAAGAAAAAGACTTACTATTCATAACATGCTGTGATAATTCAAAATCCATTCGTTAGGCCTACGATTTCAAGCAAAGAAAAACGTTCCTATTAAAGATGATGAGGAAACAAAAGCATGGCTATTGGCTACCCTCAACTTCTCTCAGCCGTACATCTCGAGAAATATTGGTCTTTAGTAAATCTTGTCCTGCAGGCTTAGCATGACATTCTATTTCTTCGAAGAATAGACACGGCTCTTTCCATACTAAGTGACGTTTCGTTTCTCTTTTTTGACATCCCACCGTAGAAATTCTTCTACATAAAAAAGGACCTAGACAAAGATCGTTAGAAACGAAAGACAAGATGACAGATTCTAGAAGGATTTCTACGGTGACATGTCAAAAACTGAGAAACGAAATGTCACTTTGTATAAAAAGAGCCGTGTTTATTCTTCGAAGAAATAGAGAGTGTCATACTAAGCCTGCTGCTGGCTTAACATGACGCTTTCTATTTCTACTCTGTACTACTGTAGAATAGAAATCGCTTGTCTACATTTCTCGGTAGAAAACTGTCAACTGTCTACCCGGAAACGTAATTTTTGTCTACTCTCTACGATTTTCGTGCTAAGCCTGCAGGAACAATCCGTGCAAAAGTAAGTAAGGAATAAACCTGTAGTAACTAGGGCTGTCAATACCGGTATTCCGGGATCCCGTAATACCGTGATCACGGATTTTATTTTGGCCTTTTACAATACCGGTATTGACACCCCAATACCGTGATTACGGTATTACAAACATTAGATCTGAAAATTATGAGATCTTATTTTCACACTTGTTTTCTACTCTCACTGCTTACTCTAGCTACTTAGCTAGTTAAGCTATACTTAACTTACTTGCATTTCTACAAATAATGATAGTCGTACCTATGTTGATTCTTGATTTATTTTGTTACTTGTTTGGTTTTAGATTTTTTATTGTTTTTTAATAACTTAATTACTAAGAATGTTACTAAAATGATTACCAAATGATTGCTACTAGCTAGTTAAGGTATACTTTGCTTACTTAAATTTCTATAAATAATGATACCTATATTGATTTTTACATGAGACATGATGACATTTAGGTAATAATAAGAAATTTATATTTTTTTTTTATATTTTACAAACAAAGTCTATGCGAAATGTCTTCCTGCAAAAAGAGTGGATTAAGTTTGTTTTCATTATGTTCCTCATTCCTAGTCCTACCTAAATAATCAACCAATACCAAATTATTATATAAGAATTAAGAAAGCTATGTATGTATAACGTATTTATTTAATTATTTTCAATAAATAAGATCAATAAAGACTGATTTGAAAATATAAAAAGGCGTATTTTATTGGTGTTTATGTCCTAATTGAACTTGCGTTCAATACCGGACTTCCGGAACTTCTGACAAAAATTCATACCGGGATCACGGTATTGACTTTTCCAATACCGGTATTGATACCGGTATTGAAAAAATCGGTATTTGAAAGCCCTAGTAGTAACATAAATTGTGAATGACACATGAACTGATTTTCGGAACTTTCGACAGTTTTTTTTTAAAATCTCGTAAGGGACTTTTCACAAAGTATCTCTAATGCCTTAATAAAGATAATCACCATGAGCAATCTTGACTGGAATTTTTATTGCAGACAAAATCTTATTTTCCTGGGCTATATGGCAATTTTTTATTTTTCAAACTGTCAAGGATGTCGTTTTATAGAAAATGATAGTATACAAATTGCTGTTTGTTGTGTATAGCATTGAGACATCTGATCTGTGTTTATTTTCTCCGGATAGATCACGTTTCAATAGAGTGAACAGTCATTCTTGACAACAATGAATTCTGCATCCGTCTAAATCCCAAACGATGATTCATTTGAGAGCAGTGGTAGCCCAGTGGTAACGGCCGCGACTACGAGTTGTAGGTCGTAGGTTCAAACCCACACAGGCGCTTTACTCTGTGTAAATTATTTCATCACCCCCGCTCTCAAAACGGTGAAGAAAATCATCGTGAGGAAACCGGCTGATGTTCTAGAACTAAAAATTCAAAGACATGTGACATCTACCAACCCGCACTGAGCCCGCGTGGTGGACTCACCGAGAAATGACTTGACCGGAAATCTCATCATTTTAATTCTCTTTAGAAATACCCGCAATGAGAGTGGCTAAGTCTATGCCGGGATCCATATATGGTAGTTATATTATAATAAACAAAGGTTATCCGCAGTGAGAGTGGCTAAGTCTATGCCGGGATCCATATATGGTGGTCATATTATAAGAAACAAAGGTTATACTTTCTTAATTAACTAACTAGTTGCTATCAAAACGGTGAAGGAAGACATCATGAGGAAACCATCATGTCCTAGAAACAAAAATTCGAAGACATGTGACATTGACCAACCCGCACTGGGCCCGCGTGGTAGACTCACCGAGAGGAGGCCAGTGTCCCAACAGTGGGAACATTATAAGCTGATTACGTTAAATCCCAAAAATAAAAGTAGTCGTTGTTTGGCTCTATCTATCTTGAGGGTTAAAGCCATTTCTGCCAAACAGTTGTGAATTTGTTGTAGAAGCCTAGTAAGAGACTAAAAACATTACATAGCGTGTACTTTAAAGATAGATCTTTTTACCGGGGCATGTATAAGAAAGTATAAGCATATAGCCTATAATGTTCCCATTTCTGGGACACAGGCCTCCTCTTTTTGAGAGGGAGCGGGCCGTATTCCACCACGCGGGCCCAGTGCGGGTTGGTAGATGTCACATGTCTTCGAATTTTTGGTTCTAGGACATGCCGGTTTCCTCATGATGTTTTCCTTCACCATTTTGAGAGCAATTAGTTAGTTAGTTAAGAAAGTATAACCTTTGTTTATTATAATATGACCACCATATATGGATCCCGGCATAGAATTAGCCACTCTCATTGCGGGTATTTTTAAAGGGAATTAAAATTACGAGATTTCCCAAAATTCTCTATGCTAAGACAATTAGCAGAAGCATCCCCTTTTTAGGTTTGCCAAGCGTGATAATGGCGTTTCTCATTATGACTGTTAGCAGTGGAAATGTAAGGGCTGGTAATAAAGATTTCTGGCGAGAAATCTTAATGTTTTAATAGCCATTCGATTTTCTTTTTTAACAAGGTTCTAAAACTTTAAGAACATCTATTACATATTACATCGTGTATCACACAATCAAATGTACCAATTCCAATTTTAAAAAACCCGCCAGAGCGTTTTGCTCGAATCGTTTATCGGTATGCACCGTTCGAGTTATGTTTCGACTGCGGAACGAGCTGTTCCAAAACCGGAGCACAGGAAATGCATAACGTAGCGCCAGACGGTATTATAGGCACTCGTAGCCGCACGCTAGTTTGGTTTCCGATGTATCGAGACAGTTGAGAATATCGCAAATTCAATTTACAGTACACTGCCTTGTAGGAAGTTCAGCATATGGTTCTTTATCTTTACTGATACTAAGAATAACCTTAACTAACCTCCTACAACATTTTAGTAGTTATTCAGCAGAATCAGACAAATCAATAATATTGCCTAATAAAACCCGTTTCTGATAGGAAATCGAAGTATAACAAATTATTCAAAAACCCGACGACGACGGCGGCGATGGTCTATGGGTATCAATAAATCTGAATAGGATAATTTGGCATAAAGTCCCAGCGACCTCAAACAGCTCGCCGAGTAGAGGCTTTATTTGGAAAGTCGCCAGGAACATTAACACAAATAATATTTCGTAGACTAGGCCCTGGCGGAGCACGAATTCCATGATAGAGAGCTACGCAGAACAACATCGTGTGTGCATCGCTTGCAAAAACCGCTACAACAGTAAAATCAAATTGAATATCACAATTTTCGAGCGAAGCGTGCAGTCGACAGAACAGCACTTTTAGTCTATGGTTTTACCGGAGATTTGTAATTTTTTCAAGGAAATTGATCGACATTTCGTCGAAGCAACCGAATGGAACATAATTATTGGAAGCGCATAATGGTTCGGAAAGGTTTATTGTTTTTGAAAATCAGATAGTGCCCTAATGCTCAAGTCTGGGTTGTTGAAAAGGCTGCTATTCAAAAGAAGACTGATTCATACAGACACCATATGAGACGGATGCTAAAAATAGACGCGACGCATAACGTGAATCAGCTGTTGCAAGTGCATGTGACGTGAACGCCTCGACTACATCAATAGAACATTGTAAAGCTACGTTGCAAATATCTTCTTCTTGCTGCCCTTGCTGCTGTTACTTGGGGTCGGTAAAAAATAATTTTGTGTCCTGTCCAAGTTTTTAATTCTTTATCTGGTCGCTTGCAATCTAAATTAAACCCGCCCAGAAAGAGTCACTCGTAGCGTCCATAAGTTCCTGTAACGTGCAAGTATTATGGTCGCAGGGCACGACATCAGGAGTCCAATCGGTTGTGAAACAGCACCACATTTGCACACCAGGGCGGCGTCGTCTATGAATCTCCACCTGAACAGGTTTAACTTGCTTCGACCAACCTGTGGCCGCAGCCTGGTTAGACTTCCAGGTTAGTCAAGGCAACTCATGTCCAGGCAGGAGATTTTCAGCAGGTGGAACGAATGGAATGCATAAGGACTATCTCGTCACAGCTTTAGACTTTCTTGAGACCGTTCGCTCCAATCGAAGCGGTTGCGGCTTGTTTTAGAAAAAAAGAAGGAACTAGTGTAGGTACCCACTGTACTAAAATTGTTGAATTAGTTTCTTAAGCAAAACAATTATGCAAACAATCTAATTTGATTACGGGTAGCTTAGCCCTGTAGCCTTGAGAAATCTGACTTACAAGATTTGAAGCCTTGAGAAATCTGAGTTACAAGATTTGAAGCAAACATTTATTTTCAAGGACTTTGATTTGAACGTGAACAAGGTAATTGGTAATTAGTACGTTTGCAACTGTGTTATGTGTACGATCAGAGATGCGAATGCCATGATTGATAATGCAAATCTGACGGCTGTTGTTGGTGTGAGTCAAGTTTCGTGAAGGTCGCGTGCCCGAGGCCGGATGCCGCCCTCGTCAGCTGATAACAGCGCCAGCTAACGTATGCTCAGTGACATAAACTACAGTCCACAAATTTGGATAACACTTCTGTTTATCATACTAATATTTGTATGACATAGACTGGGGGGACACCTGGCAAAGTAGTTTAATCTTTCAGTGCACGCAATGTGGACGTCACACGACACAACACAAACAAGTCGTATATAGTCGACAGCTTGTTGCAAGAAAATTCCCCATTACTTTGATATCCATCTTCCTTGTGTTCCATTCCAAGTACTCGGAATTGGATCGCAGAAAGCCGTTGCTGATGTTTTTTTGCGGTTACTATACTACACGTAATCGTGAAACCTTCAGTAAAATATAAATGTAGTTAACAACCGTATCAGCTCGGAATATAAATAAAGTTTGATAAAACGATGACGACACTTTTGTAGCAGCACCATTGTGAATTCATTTGAATATCCAATGCTCGTGTGAATATTTTTCTAAAACGGGAGGTGTCGTCTTTACCTGGAAGAAAGGTTTCACTTGTCGGCTTTATGGAAGTGCATTGGCCGTACTTAAAGGCTAGAGCTTTGCAATACGTTCCTTATATAAGACAGTAGAGCAAATATTTGTTCGCTATTTCCTATATTTACGGCACTAGACGCATGTTCCATCGTCGAGTTCGAGCCGAACTTCGTAGCGAAACTTGGATCGATAGGAATCGCAAGTTGAGGGTTCTTAGTTGATGACAATTGGATAGGATTTTGCGTTGCCAGCGTACTTTAGGCTCTTTTTTATTGGTTTTGCCAGTGCAGGCTATGGGCAGAGAGTTGGAGAAGGATACTGGAAAGAGTTATGCACGGCAGTTCCACAAAATAGTTTGGAAAAGCGATGGCCAGTGCTTCCGTACTATACCTACGTATTCTACTTAAAGATATACATATACTTAAATTCACACGCAACACGTTCTGCCTTTCATCATTTAGATAGTAATTTCGTAAATCCCTAAATGAAAAACGATAATTATGGTACGCGTTTTCGTCATTTGATTAACCAAGTGCTTCGCGGCAATTTCGAGTCATGGCATAAGTTTTTACTTTTTACCTCTTTAGTGAGGCCAAAGAAACCAGAATCTAATAAGACCAAAATAAATGATCTATCAACATCATATTTTTAAGGTAAGTAATTTATGCTAATTTTAAAGAGATGACATCATTTATATACTGGATAATTTAATAATTGTATTCATTTGCAATGTACATTTTAAATACCTAAGTATTTGATAAGCTAGGCTTGCTTTTAACTTTGTGCATTGTTCTGTTAAATTATGGGAAAACATTATCATTTGGATTGCCAAATAATACAATGGAAGCGGTATGAAAAAATTACTCAAAGATCAAACTTTATACACCTGTTGAAAAATTACTCAGTTTTGTAGATCAATAGGTTAAGGATGAAATATGTTAATTGATGATCTAACAATGTTGCCTTTTAACACAATGTACTTGCATCTCCGCATCTCAATAATGATTGGGATAGTGCTCAACGGAGAATATAGTGATGACAAAAGCATAAAATGCATCTTTGGGTAAAAATTTACCCATAGAAAGTGGTGTGTCTTTTTGAGTGTTAATGAAACTATTTAATCACAGCAAGACAGAAACTATGTTCAGTAGGCTTTGATTTCTAGAACCTTGCACATCATAAGATTTATTACAAGTTGCCTAAAACTTTTTTTACTCCGGTAGTAGACATTATTTTCCAGACTACTTTTCAGTATCATTTATCAGATAGCACTAAGAATTTATACTAAGTACCTACATTAAAATAGAGCTATATTCTATGCAGTAAGTTACCTAGTAAAATGTTTAAAAGTTGAGTGGGCAGATAGCCTTTCCAATTAGGTTATCCAACTTAGAAGCTTGCTAAATTATTGATCAAAAACAATGGAAAATGCAGATACAGTACGTAGTTAATAAAATTGCGGAACGCAACAAATTGTCTCGCTTCAATGACAGCTATCATTCAGCGGTGTCAAGTCCGGGGTGGGGCGACAAGAATAAAGAACACCATTGGAAGTAGAACCCTGGCAAGTGATTCCCTGGATCAATGGGACCCAAGACCAAGGTCTTGATCGTACATGACTGATATGACACACAATTTCAATGCTGTTTCTTTATGAATTCGAGGTCATCACTAAAGCCTTTGGTTATAGTATCGCTGAGAAACTAAGGAAAACTAACTTACCGCTTGGAGCGCCGCTAACCTATCCTTCGTCATCCTTTACAGAGAATCACACACCAAGTAAACGTTTTATCTCGTTACACAATCCCATTCACAGATATTTTTCTAACAAACGTCACTAAACTAAAGGACACGAACACTACGTTCACTTCACTCAAAAAATCGATACACACGAAACGAACAAAACTTCACTACCTGTCTCATCTCATGTACTGTGTGAAATTTTGCAAAGTTGTAGATGGCGTAACTGCTCGATACAGTATGTGACGTCAACAGAGGTGTCGGTAAAGCAGGGAAGGCGCTAAGTTTCAGTTGATGGTATTTTATGTTCTTGAATTTAAAATAGCATAGTAATTACAATATATTTTCACACTGCAAAGTATTTTAATTATAAAAATGGTTTAATATTTTATTAAAACCCTATAAACTCCAGTACGATAAAAGTTAAACATTAAAAAAAATATCTCTACTGACTACTGGAGTCATTGCGCCTGTCGTTGTCAAAGAAATCTTCCGCTTAGTCAAGTGACGCCATTGTGAGCCGTAACGACTTTTAGCTGCAACGAGTTTAATCTCGATTTTCTTATACAATCTTGGTAATAAGTGCATAGACTTTGTGTAATTTGTTTCTATACTTCATACGGTTCTAATCTTATATTATATTTATGTTCTTACTTGTGTAGTTTTAGTGTAATTTGTGTTAATGTTCGGTACTATTGAGCTAAATTCCTGTGAGCCTAGTTGAGCGCCATTCGGTGAAAAGTTAAAGCAAATTTGAGTTGTCAGTTTCATAGGGCCAGTGAGTTTGTTTAATTACTCGCTGTGTGTTCGTTTTCTATTTATCTTAGAATATCAAAACAGTTCATGAAACACCAAAGAATCGAATTATTTGCGCCAAACTTATCTAAGTCTACCGTCATCGTGTCTGTCAGTTTTTTTTGCTAATGTCGAACTTTTCTGTTACTTTTCAGAATTAGAAGTATAAAAACAATAAAAATGGCAGATGATATGCCCACATTCAAATGCGTGCTGGTCGGCGATGGTGGTACTGGCAAAACTACATTTGTCAAGCGACATTTGACTGGAGAGTTCGAGAAAAAATACGTTGCTACACTTGGCGTCGAAGTGCACCCTTTGGTCTTCCACACAAACCGTGGTCCCATCAGATTTAACGTATGGGATACAGCTGGTCAAGAGAAATTTGGAGGACTAAGAGATGGCTATTATATCCAAGGTCAATGTGCCATCATCATGTTCGATGTAACCTCTCGTGTCACCTACAAAAATGTACCGAACTGGCATAGAGATCTAGTTCGTGTCTGTGAAGGCATTCCTATTGTTTTGTGTGGCAACAAAGTAGACATCAAGGACAGGAAAGTCAAAGCAAAAACAATTGTGTTCCACAGGAAAAAGAACTTACAGGTGAGACCACATTGCGACTCATATTTGCCATGTTTCATACTTTTAATAAATACAACTGACAAATGCTGCAGTGCAGTAGATGAGCATGTATTCTAATTCCATATTGTTTTGTTTTCAGTACTACGACATCTCAGCCAAATCTAACTACAACTTTGAAAAGCCTTTCTTGTGGTTAGCTAGGAAATTGATTGGTGATGGTAACTTGGAGTTTGTTGCAATGCCTGCGCTCCTGCCCCCCGAAGTTACAATGGACCCACAATGGCAGAACCAAATCGAAAAGGATCTCAAAGAAGCCCAAGACACTGCGCTGCCAGAAGAGGATGAAGATTTGTAAAATATCAAAAGGTTTAAGCAAAATTTTAGTGCAACTGCATTGATTGTGCAATGTGTACACAATGTATCAATATAAAATTTCATTCCATAAGTTCAAGTGATCAAAGAGTTGTATAAAAATAATTTGACTCGTAACTTATTAATTGTTCATAATTTCTGTATTTGCTTTAATTAATTAATCTATGTTAAAAGGAAGTTTAGATATGTTTTTTATTGTAAAGGCACTATAATTAGAAAGTCATTGCTGAACTTGAACATTGTATTAGAGGAACATCCCTGTATTAAATGAGGCATCTTTTCCAAAGAGCAGACTGCAGAACCCATTATTTATTAAGTGTATAGTAAACACTGCAATCCTACACATGTGTTAACCAGCATGCTGTGTAATGGAAATTCCTGATGGTACATACATTTACTAAATTAATGCATAGGTAACTGTTTTATTAGTGGCATGTACATAACCAGTGAGTATTTGATTTGTATGCATGACTGACAATATTAAACTGTAAAATTGTGATGATAATTTTTGAAATATAATTGGAAAATGTCATTTTGTTTTTCATTCATCCCTGAACCTGTAGAAGACTGCAGATAAGCAGTGTTAGTGCTCATATAGGTACAAGGTACATTATAAAATATATACTACTCATATACCTACCTGGTTTAAGAGCACTTAAATTCGATCTCAAGAAAAACATTAGGTACCTAATGAGGAGTGTGACTCATCTAGTGTATTAAAAAACTGATGAGTTCAACATAATCTCAGCCGGTAGCGATTATAACAAAATCGTTTTCGCTCACGACCGCAGTCTGGAACAAATAATGACGCCACATACCTACCTACAATACAATGAATGAAATAACACCATACCAAAATGTAAACATGACGACTGTTTTGTCTCGCAGGGGTAGGCTTAGAGGTTTTGTATGGTTCGCCGATGATTCTGGATTTCATTTACTGAGCCTTGATATTCAATTGGATTTTATGTATATCTCTCAAGTCCAACAGGGTCATTGCGCCGGTTTTTCGATGACCTTCGGTACGTGACCACATGTCTGACTAGGTTTCTTTAATTAAAGATAATAAGTAACCTTTCTTTAATAAATAAAAATCAAGAGTAGGTATGCCTTAAATATTATTTGAATAGATACGTAGGTAACTAATAAGAATTTACTAAATTTGATACCAGCCGCTTGCCACAAAGCAAAAAAAAAGGACTTGAAGATCACGTCTTGACTCATGGTGTGTGGATGTGCTGCGCAAGAGCAAAAACTGCAAGGCGCGCGGCGGTAAGTTTTGTTACTTATTAGACGTTGTTTACTGAAATTGGAATCGTGGGTACCTACTTTAATTATGTAGTAATTTCAATTGTTCCTTATATTCAACTAAAACTCAGTGGTCGGTTATTGCAATGCATATTTGATTCATACGTTAGGTAGAACGCGACCAGGGACAATTTAAGGCTCCTACATACTGGCGCGACTTGTCGCGCGACGCGTCGCGACACAAAGGCACCGCTTGTAGCGCTACACGCGGTGTCTTTGTGACGCGTCGCGTCGCGCGACAAGTCGCGCCTGTATGTAGGAGCCTTTAGGGTTTGGTGTTGTAAAAACCTAAAGATGCAATTCTTCAATAAACGTCTTTTCTTGATAAAACTTGTTTAATTCACTCACTTTGGTTTGGTCGCTCACTGTTCGCTAACAGTTCGATTTTAGTTTGCGACCACCAAGATTTAGTACGAAAAGAACGATGGCCCCAAACTATAATAAGTTGCCCTTAGCAACTACTAGTGATTATATGATTTAGTGCTTATACATAGGTACATAAAAGTAGCTTTTGGCCGCGTGGATGTCGGAAAATATCCCACAGGCACGTACTTAGGTATTACCGGGGGATTAAAAGTAATAAATAAAATGTGTAGGTAACTGATAGACTAAGCGTAGGGCTGTTCGCTCACCACGGCATTTACTTACTTACTTTTGCATTATTACACCCGTCCTAACTTCTAAACGAAAAATCCGATTCTATCCGATAAGAATAATTTAAAGAGGAATTTACATGTACTTATTCAACTTTGATTATGAAACTATGAAGTTGGATTAGTATTAATATCATGATACGAATGTCGTCATTTTTCGATTCTACCCGTTTTGATTGACTAATTTGGACAAAAAACGGTTATTGTGACAAAAGGCTCCTTCAAACAGGCGCGACACGCGACGCGACACAAAGACACCGCGTGTAGCACTACAAGCGGTGCCTTTGTGTCGCGTCGCGTGTCGCGCTTGTTTGTAGGAGCCTTTAACTATAATAGTCTGTTTGACATAATATAACCTTATGGATTTGAGTAGGTAGGTACACACGGCTACACATCAAGCTATATATTTCCAGTTTACGCTGACCTCGCATTGTTTGGAAATCCTATACAATGCGAGATCAGCTTATACTGGAAATGTATAGCTTGATGTGTAGCCGTGTTTACTATAAACATGTAGTACATTATTTTATGTAGGTACCTATAGTTTTCGCAGCGCACGCCAAATAAGTTTTGATACCTTGGGTTACATTATTGTCATTTTCGTAGGGATCCCTATTTTATTTTGAAAATAAAATACAGTGCCTGTTACTCGCTGATAATGTAGGTTTCTATAGGTGAAAGAATGATTAAAATCAGTTAAGTAGTTTTTGAGTTTATCCATTACAAACAGAAAGCAGTGGTGGCCCAGTGGTAATGGCCGCGACTTACGAATTGTAATTGGTCATAGGTTCGAACCCTGACAAGCACCAGACCCTGACTTTGTGTAAATTATTTCATCACTACTGCTCTCAAACCGGTGAAGGAAAACATCGTGAGGAAACAAACATGTCTTAAAACCAAAAAAATCTAAGACATTTATGACATCTACCAACACGCTCTGGGTACGCGTGGCGGATTACGGCCCACTCCTTCTCGCAGAGGCCTGTGGTCCAGCCGTGGGAACATTATAGACTGGTTATGCTAAACAAACAAGCAAAAAAAAAATCAAATCTTTTCTCTTTAGTATAGAAATATAGATAAATAATTTAGGTACCTACTTAGGTAATTGCGTTTTTTTTTCAGGATGACGCGGACGGACCTACTGCGGCTGATTCTTCCTCTTAGATAGTTGCAAAAATTGGGGGTTTTGCAACTATCTAACAGGAAGAAAAGATTGTCCAATACTCCGAAGACCTAAAAACATAATTCCAAATACTGTTAAAGACTTAATAATAACGCGATTCCTTCAAAATACGGAATATGTTTCGTTGTATGTTTTTAGATTATGTTATGATATAATTAAATAATCGTTTAATTAAAAGAAAAAAAAAACGATTTCTACTAAATATTTTTATTCATTTAATCAGATGATTAAAAACTAGGTACTTATTTATGTTAATGATTATTTGATATTTAATTATGTTTAAATTAAAGTGAAAATAAACAATATTTTTTATCAATAAAAGTTTTTTTACTTTTTTTTAAATATTGGCCGTAATCTAGCATACCTACTCGTGGTCGTCAACTGAGTGTAAATTACGTACCTACCTATATTTTAATTCGTCTAAACTTAGCAACTTAATTATGTGGTCGCCAATCGGCGCAACCACCCCGTATCGTGAAGAGGCAAATAATTTCCATCACAAAAAACCGAACAAGTGCGAGTGGAACTCGCGTGGTGAGGGTTCCGTACAATGAACCATGGCAGCTTTCATTTATCCCAAGAAGACACTTAACATTGTAGTCGAAAAACATGTTCTCCTATACATTCCAACTGCTAATGTAAGTTTGTACCCAAAATATTGAGAGATTTACCATGTTATTTTAACACGGACTTCTTATAGGTTTTTCTGTAATCTTTAAATAAAGAACTATTTTCTGCATTTTTTTTTAAATTTTAGGCTAAATAGTTTCGCAGATAAGGGTGTGATCAATTTTCTTAAATAGCGTCTAAACTATTTATTTTAAAAATATTAAAAAGAGACCCTGAAACAATAAGCCCTTTCATTTGATATGTCACACGGTACAGTTTGCAAAACTTTTTTGTTTTAAATTTCTAATTTGCCCCCAGAAGTGACCCTCATATTCAAAATCCATTTATTTACGTTACAGGTCCTTTTTTTGGTCATAGAAATTCATATGTATCTAGTTTCAACTTAATCGGTCCAGTAGAAAAGCCCTCTTCCGCTCTCCTACTTTTGCTGTGCCCGACAGGGTCCACAATAATCATATTCTTGTAAAACCTACCACCTAAGTTCATATGGAAGCAATAAATACATTGAGTATTGAGACAGACAGATACACGAGTGATCCTCTAAGGGTTCCGTTTTTTTTCCTTTTGAGGTAAGATACCCTAAAAAAGTGCTTTAGACCTCTACCTGAGTGAGGTGAGGCTGTTGGGTCAAAGGCTTGATGTCTTGATACCTATATGAAGTGGTTGGAGATTCTCTCTGGGACACCCTTTCTGCTGTTATTATTTTTACCCTAGGCAGAAAATCACAAGGACGCTATCACATTTTGAACTCGCTCAAGTTTAGGTATCTGAATCGCAACACAACGATATTACGCGCACACACACTTTGAAACCGCTCTCCGCTCGATTTTATACGTAACTCAACTAATCTTGGTACTTTAATAAATAGTAAAATTAATATTACGGGTATTTATTGAGTAAAGTTAGTTGTAAGTTTGCAATCGAATTTTAGTAACCGTGACTAAGTACTATCTGCGTGATATTCATGTTTTTAGTATTTTCGAAATTCATCAGCCATTACGTAGGTACCCAAAAATTTCAAGCGCTGGCCATATGGATTAAAAAGTACCTATATTCTTAAGGAAACTAACAATCTTAATATTTTACTATTACGGAACATCTACGATTATCCCCCAGGCTACTTTTAGTTAGAAAAGATGTACGTGTAAATATTATTTTTATTGACAATTTTTGGAGCATTACTTAATCAAATACTAGCCTGGGAGATTATCGTAGACTTTCTTTTTGATATTTTAAAATAATTATTCCCTTAAGAAAACAGTATTTTATTTACTGAGACTGAGGCGCGCGTTCAGTATGTTTGATAAAAAATAAATCAAAAGTAGGTAGTAAAAAGTATAATAATTATTTTGTATAAAGGCAGATTGCAAATCGCAAAATGTATACAGCACCCTAATTGCGTAACACACTATTAATAGCAATGGGTTTCATTTTGACAGTTCAATAACCTTTTACGCATTATTTGTTTCCGTCAGTATATTTGCGCGTATGTGTGAGCTATGATCTCTAAGATTCATAGACCTCGCATATCGAGGGTCAACTAGTTCTGGTAGTAAACAGTTATTGTAAAATTTTACTAAATGTCCTTCCATGTTTTCCTTCCAGAACTTATAGTCTCTTTTCACGTACTCATATTTAATTTTGCGATCGCCTGTCCACACTGCAAATACACACATGTTTTCACCAGTTACTCGTAATTGGCCCTGGACTTGATAGTACCACTTGCTTTTTTTATTGACTATGAAAGCGTTTGATTTATACAACCAAAAGTCAATTTTCTTTTGCTTTATTGCTTCGTCGGGTTCTATATTAAAAGAACATGATGGACACTTCACTTCTACAATGCCATGTTCGTATTTGCCGTCTGGAGTAGCACCCAGAAATGAAAATTCTCTGTCTATGAATAATCCACATTCTTGGATGTCCAAATTTAAAGCGCTTTTTAATTCTTGAAGCGCTGTATGCTCGTTGTTCTTGCCATGTTTAATAGAAGGGACATTGCTGAGATCGTTGCCATATAAGATTTGCCTAACAAGAGGAGCACAGTTGGTATTTGCACGGCGCTTGCAAACTCTGGCAAACCAGGACGCTGTCAAAAGTTTCCGTCTAGTCTCTAGCCAGAGCGGGCTTGCACTCTGTAAAACTGTACTTCTTTCAATAATTTGCTTCGCTTCTGTGGACATGACTAATGATTGTAAAAAATCTTCTTTGGCTTTAGTGTATTCACGTACATCCATGTCAGGTTTCTGACAAATTTCGCCATAATGAGCGTCTTTTGCCGTGACTTGTTTAATGGACTTTTTCTTTTTAACATTTCTTCTTTTATAATTGTTTTCCTTGCGTCTATTTTCTAACTGAATTATTCGTGAATTTGCATCAGTCTCAAAAATAAATTTGTGCACATATGTCTGTAGTATGCCGCCGGTATTGAATGTTATGAGTGCGGCTGCACATCGTCCGCTGTATGACCCTTTTAGTGCATAATTAACTCTTTTTCCGCCTATATATTTTGCGACTCTGGCATTAAAGCTTTCGACTAAGTTATTTGTTACATTATATGCAAAACTGTACGCATGAAAAGATAATCTATGCGCCAAATCTGTTATTTTTTGAAACAGTCCAAAAGCTATCATTTCGGGGACAAAGTTTTCAGAGTTGGGTTTTTTGCAAAAATATGGTTGACAATGGCTGTGGTCACCTAATATATGGTAGGGCCCATTTTGGATATCCTTTTTTATATTACCAACTTTTTCTGAGAATGGTATACCTTGACTAGACCAGTATTTTATGGACGAGTCAACTCCCCAACGCAACCTTAAATACTTTTCTTTTATCAGTTTTCTGGCTTTAATGTGATAAAAAGTGTTGCTGGAGAGTGCTAGAAGTGCTTTACAATAATTCCGCAAAAGGTGGTTCTTACATTCTATTTTAGCTACTGTTAAACTCTCATATGGCCGGGCATTTCTAATGCAAGCATAGGTACTGGCATCTCCATCAGCAATTAAGTGGGAATAAATAAGTCCATGGTCAGTTAAAGAACATTTAAAACCTTCCGTTATAATTGCAGCTTCCATCGCAGTTGAAAGACCACTGAATTTTTTAAAGCATGCGTGTTCTGGTGGCTCTATTCCTTTATTTGCTGAACGGGAACATATCACACAATATTTATTTTTCATCCCACAGAAAAGCACTTTTTTGCTGTGCTGTCCAACAATTGTCGCAGCGCCAGAAGAAGCATTGTAATTTGTGCCATATGAACGCTTACTCCAACATGCATCCGCAATTACGGCTATCATTGGCACTCCTTGAGATGACACATTCCCGATACTTTTTGCATGCTCGACTTCTTCTTTCCCTGCCTCAATCATACAATGGTCCGCTGTTTGTTCCCACCATTGGCAAACTCGATCGTGTGTAAGTTCATACAAACGCAGAGATATCGGCAGGATGTCAGCATGGGCAAGAACAGTATTGAGCTGGGTGTATCCAGCACCAGTGGAGATAATTCCTGCGACAACTTCCTGATTGATGTCCATTTTACTATCATCTTTGCGCACTGTTTCAAGGTTAAACTTTTCGCCACACATTTTGAAAAGAAGTTCAAATTTCGAATGAAGACCAGCTCTTTTTTCTTTATTTATTATGAGATACTTCACGCCGCAATCAAAAAGCGAAGTGTGGTTACTTATAAGGATAAGCTGCTCAAAAAGGTAATCAATCTCGACTATTCTTCTGCCTTTTGGCTTACATACTTTTATTGCGCATTCTTGCTCCTGAAATTAAAAAGACAACATTAGTACCTAAGGTAAATCAAATTACCAACAGACGTTAATATAACTTACAACTACAACAAAACTCTAGAGTAGACTTGTGATTTCTGAATGAAAATACTTACAGTCTCATTACTTTTGTTTAGTGCCACGTGTGCAGTTTTTTTTGGTCTTTGTCCGAATTTTCGAATTCGTGGCATCTATAAATAACAAATATAAATATTTTAGCAATGCACAACACAAACAAAAACCATACTTGGTGTCGACAGATATAACCATCTACTATTTTGGATTTATGATTTGACAACTAAGTCGATTTATCACCAAAAATTTACATCTGCCTTCTTGAGTCAAAAATTGGATGGTATAATCGTAAACACCACCTCCAAAACCTCCACAATTGATAACATGTCGATTTTTTTATTTTTTTAAATACATCTTCAGGCATCTTGAATAAAAAAATGGAGTACATATTCGTAATCCCCACCCCCAAAAACCTCAAAATAGACTATTGTATCGAATGTATCAAAAATAAATTATAATATAATTATTTACACAATGTTTATCCGTAATCTACAACCATAGTACAAAAAATTACAATTATGTATTTATTTCTATAACAAATTCCAAAAATCGTACTCACTTTTATTTCGGTCCGAAAAAGTATCAACTTCGACCAACCACAGTATACAATACAGCACTCACTTCTATACGTAATTATTTTTTGCGAAAAACTGATACACCCATGCTTCCACGAGCGCGTCTGAGCGCGGAATGACGAACCGCTAGTGTCCGCGAGTAGAAAATGTATGGAGAAATTTGAGGGCGTTTCTTATTTTTCTCATAAATGAAAAAGTTATTTGTTTACCTGAAAAATATTTAGCTTACCGTATAGAAGACTATATAAACAACAATTTCTTATTATTTTTATGTTTAACTATGCAGTGGATTTCGCTGTACTGGTTCCTATTCAGACCCCATTTTTTTAATTTTTTGGTTTTTATTGTGATGGTTATGAATTATTTGTGTGAAAATTTTGTATGGGGCTGTATATTTTTTATGGGCCCATTCTGGAGATGAATATATTATCTTTCATTTGAAACCAAGATATCCTTGCAGATGTGACTCCTAATTCATTAAAATGGTACATGAAAAGCACTGATATTTGCGGAAAAATGTGATAGCGTCCTTAAGGAGGAGGTAGGCAGGGGTGTATTTGTCGTCTATTTACGGCTTATCAACAGTAACTGGCCATAAGTTACTATTGATGAGCCATAAATGGTAACATGCACCACGTGCTGTCACATTATCTATGCACACTGTATATGTATTTCTACAAGTACGTCATTAAGGGCCGATACACACCGGGAAAGTAGCGGCCGCTAATAATTTAAAACTTTATCTATATAATTAAAATACCAGTATCGTAAGACCGCTTGAAAAGCTCTATAAGGTCGTGCGGCCGCCCGCGGTGCCGCTCGCGGCCATGCGCGTCTTGTCAGCAGTACTGCCCGTGACACGTCGCTGCCGGCTCTTGCCGATCCAGTGTGAATCGGCCCTAATGTAACCAATTGTGCGACAAACAAAATCAAAACGACTCAAGATTTTTAAATTTATTGAACTTTACATTGGTAAATGCATACAATCATTATTTGAACTACACTCCTAAACATAACATATTAAATCTAATAAAATTTACTTCTTCGAAGAAGCCTTTTCTCGGGCCTTCTTGCCTTCCAAGAGCTTCAACCTGTCTTCCTCAGACAAGTTATTATTGATTTTGGTAATAACGCCAGTACCGAGCGTCATATCTCCCAAACGCAAAGTAAATCTTTGACCAGTTTCACAAACCATGGGCTTCAGAAGACGCAAGCGCAACCTGAAGAGCAAATATTTATGTTAGAAACTTTTTATAATAATTTAAAAAGTAAAATTTCTTCATGCTTTTGGTTTCAGTATGTCTGTAACTCCACATATAAACGCATATTTGGAGTGCAGGTGGGAAAAGGTGGTTATTTAAAATGCTCAGAAATACTTACGAAGCATCTTCACCAGGCATAATCATCTCTTTATCAGGAATAACTACTTGTGAGGCACAGTCCCACGTCATGGAGAACATTTGTAATTGGATGAAGGAGGTGAATGGTTTTGACCGACCACCCTCTTCTTTGCTAAGGATGTAGACAGCAGCTTCAACATTGTCATGGGCTTTAACTGTGCCCGGCTTAGCCATAACCATGCCACGCCTTATCTGTTCTCGTTTTATTGAACGGACGAGGGCTCCCAACTGATCACCAGCCTGGGCCTCATCTAATGTCTTGTGGAACATCTCAACACCTGTGACTGTAGTCTTCATAATTTTACCGTGTCCAACAATTTCACATTCCGTACCCTTCTTTAGGACACCTGTAATTAGATAATAGTTAGATCAATGTTTTGTTGTGAAGCTGGATTAACATGTCATTTATTTTGTTCATATAACTAAACAGACAGACGTGCTGCTGGGGAGTTTGTTCCACCACTTCTTCTTCCCAGCTAATGCACTAGGAAGTGGTGACGGGCGGGCATTTTTGGGGGACTGTCTTATGTAACTTTGACGTTCGAAAAGTGCTGATTTTCAGCCTAGTTTGAATAAATGACTTTTGATTGATTTGATTTTGTTCATGCCTCATGTTTAAATTGATACAAACCTCTGTGCAAACGACCAGTGACCACAGTACCACGTCCAGGGATGGAGTGTACAGACTCAACTGGCAAGAGGAATGGCTTGTCTAATTCACGAACAGGTGTTGGGATGAAGGCATCAACTTCCTTCAAGAGCTCTGTAATAGCATCTGAACCCATTTCAGGACTTTTACCTTCCAATGCACACAAGGCTGATCCTGTAAAAAAAGAATGAAGGCATGTGCTTAGTTTCTAACAGACACCCAGGAGCAGAATTTGGTAATGCTTTTAAATAAAACATTGAATATTGTTTACCTTTAACCACAGGTATTTTATCACCATCATATCCCATCTCAGACATAAGCTCTCTGATTTCCATTTCTACAAGCTCCACCATTTCCTGGTCGGCAGCATCCACTTTGTTGATGAACACAACTACGTGTTGGATGCCAATCTGTTTGGCAAGTAGCAAGTGCTCTCGTGTCTGTGGCATGACACCATCTGTTGCTGCAACTACAAGTATGGCACCATCCATTTGGGCTGTTCCTGTGATCATGTTCTAGAAAACGAATAGTTCTTTTTGCTTTATTTAATGTTTTCTCATAGTGTTGATTATGATTATTCTAATATCATCATCTGCCTAGCCTTTTCTCAACTATGTTTGGGTCGGCTTCCAGTCTAACTGGATGCAGCTGAATTATATGTCTGCCTATCTGACCTCCACCACACAGTAACTGGGTAATACGATACCCTTGGTAAGACTGGTTGTCCGACTTTCGGGCTTTTGACTGTTAAAGATCCACAAATGACAAGCGGGACCAAAAGATGGTCACCCAACCCTGGCAAGCGTAGCTTAACCTGATGGATCAAACCACACGGCTATTATTACTTAGCCACATGCTCCTCATTGAGATTATATTGATATTCTAATATAAATGTCAAAAAATTTAGTTAAGATACAGAGAAACATTGTGTTTGGGTCGGTTAAGAAGATCCTTGTATCTTGGTTGATTTGATTTGTTTGAAGCTATGGCAGCATTAGTATTACCTTGATATAATCCGCATGTCCTGGACAGTCAGTATGGCCATAATGCCTGGATTCCGTTTGATACTCAACATGGGCAACATTGATGGTAATACCACGAGCTTTCTCTTCTGGTGCATTGTCAATATCTGCATAACCTTTCTTCTGGGCAAGGTTGACATCTGCTAATACTGCAAGGAGAAAAGGGGAAATTAATTTACAATTCTGAAAGAGTCAGTTAAAACTTTAAGCCAATCCAAATTAAATTTAACGGGTAGAGAGGCAGCAGGGAGCAGGCAGGCGGAGGGAACGGGTAGGTAGGTGGATTCAAAGATTTTTTTATATTGACTCTCCCGAAAAAAAGAACATAAAACAATAATTACTTTGTAGATTGCTTATAATTATAGTATTCAGAAACACAAGACGCTAATGTTTCTATAAACTACTGGTGTTGATTTTTGTTAAAAACGCGAATGTGATTGATTCACAACTACTGTCAAAGTTCATCTCACTAAGACGAACTGCCAATTTAACTTTTTACAATCACAAGCCTGAACTAGTTTAATTAAGGACACATAGCTAGAGAACTTGGCACACAACAATACCTTTCGTGATGGCTGCTGTAAGTGTGGTCTTTCCATGGTCAACATGTCCAATAGTACCAACATTACAATGGGGTTTTGTTCGCTCAAATACTTGTTTCTCTGCATAGTTCCTTCTGAGGATAATACTCAATGGTGTCAAGCCAGGCACACTAGTGCTCCTAAAGTGTGAGCAATTATTCTGTTTGAGAAGTAATTTTACAGCTGAAACACATACAATAATATTCAAGTGTCTGCAAGTAATCAATAACTTAACCTCGAAATTTTCGAGTTTATTTTTTATAGACATTCGACTACTAAATAAGTTGCTTTTAATCTACAGTAACAAATCGTATGATCACGGCATATATAACTGCAACATATAACCTTTGAGTGTAGGTACAACCTACTTTTACATAATCCACTGATAACCGAGTGTGGTCTAATTACAATGGGTTATGAAATTAAAATAGAAAGAATACTCTGTAGCTCATCCAAAGCTGAAACTAATAATAAATAGTAGAACACAAGGCCACAGGCAGGCTTTACCACAATGATCTCAAGCACTAATAAATACAGCTTGCCGTACCTGGGTTAACCAAACTTTTTGCGAATGATATGCTAGCCATTTTTGGTGATTATCTACAGCAGATGCTGCAGGTATTACGAAACACTAATCACTTAAATGGTGATTATTAGTATTCCAATTCGAATTTTATTCGTCTAGGCGCACGCCGATATTCTTGCAATTTTCTTCTTTTTGACTTGACGTGACGGCCAAGTTAATTCGGCAAGACCTAAAATGTCTATGCTCTTCAAAAATTAGGAATGTTGTTTATGAATCTATCTAGAGCCGCACCCTAGTCGGTCAAGTTGTTTTGTAAACTACTTTTTTGGTCTATTACTAGTATACTAGTAATTTAGGACCTGCGATGATGTTGATAAATCAGCTAGCCTGTCTTTTTTATGTATGGAAGATTTTTAATATATAGCTCAACCGACCAATAAATTCAGATAAAAACCAACTAACTTGTAAAATCGTGATTCTTTTATTGGTTTTACATAGTTGAGGCCACTTGGTCTTTTTTTTTTTGGGCGGGAAATTATCAATAAATTCTCCCGCTCTGGACGGAGCGGGAGGGGGAGTCAGACTCTTACTGACTAAAACCCACCCGTATTCCTTCCGTTGTCTGTGTTGCCAGGGGCCTCCGTGACCCTTTAGTATATTCCCGCGACCCCGGCAGGCATTGGCCCTAGTGGACCCCTACATAGGCCACTTGGTCTAAGACTAAGACTAAGGCTGAGAGATCGTTGCACATGCCAGCCAAGAACTCAGAAAAATAATGAGCTGATGGACTTGAGTGGGTACTGGGTTTTACAGCGGTATCTAGCTACTAATTCCTTAAGTGAAGTGGAGTAATTCAGACACTTATCTACATGGTCTTCACATGATCTAACCAAATTTGTCTGGACTGAAGAGACTGTGACCTCTGAGTTTGTTTCGGCCTTTTTTCTCAGAGCAGTCAGATAGAGAACGCCGACCGCCGTAAAAGCATTTGTATAAACCTATTTACAGAAATAAGATAATTTACATTAATTGATTACTCAACCCGAAGTGGAGCATCCCTGTATATTCGTTGCTATCCGTTATCATTCTGCACAGCTTGTCCCATAGAGTACCACTGGCCGCTACTGTTTAGGCGGTATCCCTCTCCTTCCGAATGCAGAGTTTCTCCTCCACTTCCCTATGACATCTCTGGCCCATAAATAAGTAATACGGCTCTGGCAGACTTGAGGCACCATTAGAGTATACTATATTATGATGTTTACAACTTTTTATATGCTAAACAAGATGTTACGCTCAGTTATATGCCTTGGCATTTGGCAATCGATTATAGCAACTCAAATCAATGGTCTTACGGACATATTGACATTGATTATTGAAGAGAACGAATAATCCTTTGCTTGTTCTCTTCAATAATCACAATAAAATATGTGTGTAAAACGAGACATTAAAAACAGCATAAGTCAAAGCTGTATTTCAACGTGCTACAATATGGTGTACTTAGGCATATCGTAACTTAGGTATACTATATAAATTAAAAATCAAAGTCACTACTTGGTGTATCTATCCTGATACTGAACTCTTTCTCTCTGACGGCTGAGTAACGTTCTCGGGCACGTAAGTCAATATGTGTGTAAAACGAGACATTTAAAAACAGCTTATATCAAAACTTTATTTCAACGTGCTACAATTATGGTGTACTTAGGTATATCGTAACTTAGGTATATAAATTAAAAATCAAAGTCACTACTTGGTGTATCTATCCTGATACTGAACTCTCTCTCTGACGGCTGCGTTACGTTCTCGGGCACGTAAGTCGCAGAAGTGTCTGAAAAAACAAAAACAGACGAATGAAAATGCTCGCAGCAGTTTACGCGCGCTTGACATCATTTTCGTTCGAAAAACTGGCCCTTAACCTACTGTTATCTAGAAGAGTGGTGGCCGCCACATAATTGCTGTCATGAAAACGATGGCAGCTACTAGGAAAATACCAAATTACTTGCTTATATAACGTTACAGTGACGTCATTCGCCGGTAAATCTCGATGTTTTGTCAAGTCAGAAAAACCGTGCGAAGCAGGTGTGGGTCGCTAGTAAGACTATAAAATAAAATAGTATGCGCATGGGAAAATGAAGTTATAGTGAACGCTGATCACATCCTCGTTTATCTTATGTGTAATATAGATAGATTTTTACCATTATCGATCGATTCTGATTCCGTACTTCCTACTTGAACCGCCATAGAGTTAGATGGCTTATCAACGGATTCGTCTGTGTTTTGATTTTGCGGCTCGCTGTTATTCGGCATAGCGTTATTATTTTCAGCGGGTACAAAACGCTCATCTACGCCAGCGGGATTCTTCAGAAAGCGACTTTTGTCTCTCTTAGTCCTTTTCGGAGTCCCCAGTATGATAACGTTGTTATTATTTTTACTTGTATGCTCATTATCATTATTCATGTTAATATCTTCTTCGGATTCAGAGCTCTCAATAGGAAAATCGATGTTAAATTTCCTTTTAAACTGTCGTTGATATTTCTTGACATCACTTTTCTTAATTTTCTTAGGACTTTTAATAGTTCCCTTATGTCTAGCTACGAAGCTGAATCGCGCCAAACGAAGTTCGAGTGGTATTTTTTCGGCCTCATTTGCCTGCGCCATGGCTGCTTTAAGGCGATTGTTGTACTTTTTGTTTTTCAGCAAATTTTTTGACATATTTTTATTAGAAGAAAATGGCATTAACTGGTCAGGAGAAATCCACGCTCGAGTAACTTCCACGTTATCAAAAAATACAACATTGTAATGAGTCTGAAAAGTGAAATGGGTTTAGTTGACAATCACTTTTTATCATCTTGAAAATAATGTTAGTTAATCATCATAATATACTTTAGTAGGTACACACGGCTACATATCAAGCTATACATTTTCAGTATAAGCTCGCATTGTATAGGATTTCTGTACAATGAGAGGTCAGCTTAAACTAGAAATGTATAGCTTGATATGAAGCCGTGTACATAGTCCTCTCTAATCGCACACCTTTCAGCAGCATGATCTCGATACTCCACACTACGCTCCAGTTAACTTAAACTTCCTAACTAATCATGTTGTTTATGAGAAATCGCAAAGAAAATTATAAAAGTTTACGGGTATATCAGAGAAGCCATCGAGCCAGTAGTACTGCTCAGCGTCGGGACAGTCATCCACCATTGCGGGCCACCATGGCCAGCCAGTTAGGCGAGCCCACACCAGCGATCCTGCTGCATACTCGCTATGAATCAAGTCTTCCTCATCATGCAGACGCAAAGGAGCTTCGGGCACAGAACATCTGGCGAACTCTTTGTCTACAAAAGAAAAAAAAGTGGTAAAGTAACCAATTTTTCTCTAAATATCTACTAACGACACTATAAAACAGAAAACTTTGCTGATCACAGCTTCTTTAGCTTTGCTTTGATAACCAGCACCCCAATTGCGTAACACACTTCAATCACAATCTGAATGATTTTGAAGGATATTGCTAATCCATTGCTTCATATGTTCGGAAATTTGTCTGCTCAACAACGTAACGCAATGAATGTTGTTGAACTGTCAAAATCAAAGCCATTGCGACTGTTTGTGTCACGCAATTACCCCGCAGAAAGTTTACATGGTAATTGCGGAACACATAAAATGGCAATCGATCGCAATGCCTTTAATTTGACATTCATTGCTTCATTTGAAAAATCGTCTGTTCAACAACGTAAACAAAGAACTGAACTGTGAAAATGAAAGCAATTGCGTTCGTTTTTTAACCGACTTCAAAAACGGAGGTTTCTCAATTCGACCGTATATATACAGGGTTACTGGTAACTCGACGTATTCCTTGCAGGACGTCATAGTAGGGTTAAAATGTTCTACCGAAATTCAGTAGTTTTTGAATTAGTTAAGAGTTTTAGTTTTTTTATGAAAAATCCCAAATTAAATCATTTGAAACCAATTTAAAAATGTTTTGCGGCGCGACTGTACTGAAATTTAAGTTATTATCATAGTTGACGCCGTAGCAGACCTTTGTTAATAATTAAAAGTTCAATAATGCCTAAAACTTTGGCAAATATCACTAACAAAACATTTCATTTTTTGTAATTTTTGCTATTACTTCATAAAAAATGTAGTCTAGTGCAAAAAAAATACTACACCTGGTGTACAAATTACTAGGAAAATATCCTTGTCTTATCAGTTATTCAGAAAGGTATGATTGTCAATACTTTTGCATGTGTGCCAGGGAAGAGAAGAGTTTTATGGGGGGCAGGTAAAATTGCGAGACGGTCAACCTATTGTTTCGTATTCGTATTATTCGTAGTTTTTACCTGCGCTTGAACTCCAACCACTCGGGGAGCTTTGTGATTGGTCGCTATTGTTCTCTCGGCATGACAGGGGGTGCGATTTTGTTTGATCCCAGTGCTGGGCACGCCACGATTGCGGCGATAAGTCCCCTCTTTGAGGAGTGGCTGGAGAGGCACCACGGCGTCCTCACCTTCCGCCTGACGCAGGTCCTGACCGGACACGGCAGCTTCGGGAGGTTCCTGTGTCGGATAAGGCGGGAGGAAACGTCCGGGTGTCACCACTGTGTGGATCGCCCGGAGGACACGGTGGAACATACGGTGGAGGTCTGCCTGGCTTGGGCAGAGCACCGCCATGTCCTCGTGGAGGCGATCGGCGGCAGAGACCTCTCGCGTCCGGCCCTGGTTCAGGCCATGGTACGGAGCGGAAGGGCATGGGCAGCCGTCACCTCCTTCTGCGAAGCAGTAATGCTCGCGAAGGAGGAGGCGGGACGGTTGAGGGAAAGGCAAGTTTCGCGCCCTTTCGCCCCTAGCCGCCGCAGGAGACGCCCCGGGCGTCGGGAATCCCGGGCGGGCTTGCGGACGGTGAGCAATGGGTAGCTCACCGTCCGGTAAGGACCAGGCCTGGGTCGACGGCGCGTTGTATTCCACGCGCGCCTCAAAGAGATGTCGTCAGCACATACAGTAGGGGTCCACTAGGGCCGATGCCTGCCGGGGTCGCGGGAAGGTACTTATGGGTCACCGAGGCCCCCGCAACACAGGCAACAGGAAGGAATACGGGTGGGTTTTAGTCAGTAAGAGTCTGACACACCCTCCCGCTCCGCCCAGAGCGGGAGAAGTTATTTGATGATTTCCCACCCTCAAAAAAAAAAAAAAAAAGGGGGTGCGATTTTGCAAAATTTGGTCGTCAGCGTTAGTTAGTTTCAACTCTACGTCGCGCAAGCTCCTGTTTTGTTACTGGCTATTTCCCTAACTGTTGCTGCGTATCTTGCTCTTGTGCTGTGCTGTGCCTTCATAAGCGCTGACTATGGCTGCATATTCTAATCCTGAATACGCTGACATAATGTACTGTTACGGACTTTGTGACGGTAACGCTGCTGAGGCGCGGCGAGAATATCAACTTCGCTTTCCCAACCGCCGACTCCCCACGTTAGTGTCTTCGGATCGACTTATCGGCGAATATCTGAAACTGGCAGCGTCCAAAGAAGCAGGCAAGTTGACACTGGTCGTTCCCGGAGATACACGGCTGAGGACGAGGAGCTTATTCTTCAACGTTTTATTGACGATCCTAACACATCGACAAACATCGTAGCGCGTGAGCTTGGTATGTCACAGTGGAAAGTCTGGTCTGTAGTTCACTTGTCAGGCCGACATCCATACCATTACCAACCAGTCCAGTCATTAGAAGAAGGAGATCCGCCGAGACGGCTTGAATTTTGTCGTTTTATGCTAAGTGCCGACGCCGACAGCGAAAACTTTTTACAAAACATTCTGTGGACCGATGAGTCATGTTTTGATCGTGATGGTATCACAAATTACCACAACTTACATTACTGGGCACCGAAAGCAGAAGCAAACCCTAAAAAACTGAAACCAACCGCATCCCAGCGAAGGTTCTCGCTTAATGTTTGGATGGGTATTATTGACGACAAATTAATTGGCCCACATTTTTTACCCCAAACACTAAATGGGGAACTTTATGAAGATTTCCTCAGAAATCATTTATCAGCACTGCTCACTGATGTACCGAAAGAAAGAAGAGCAAACATGATTTACCAACATGACGGATGTCCAGCCCACTTCCGAATCACAATTCGACAATTGCTGGATGAAAACTATCCAAACCGATGGATAGGGCGCGGTGGGCCGATTCCGTGGCCTGCACGAAGCCCTGATCTGACGCCGATTTTACGTCTGGGGTCATATGAAAGATCTAGTTTATGTGACCCCAGTAAATTCAATTGAAGAACTAAGGGAGAAAATTACAAATGCGGCGGACCAGATGAGGGCAACAATCACCTCAAGAATAACAAAAACCGAAGTAAGGAAGCGAATAAGAACATGTATTCGAAACCGAGGGCAGCACATCGAACAAGACGTGTGAAATGTGTGTAATTAAAGTTTTTAATATTGATTAAAAAGAATAATAATGTTCACGATTTTGTTTTTGATTTTTCGAATAATCACCTTTTTGTGAAACGCACGCCTGTACTAAATCAAAAACGATTTTCATAATGTAGTCCATGATTTTGTATTAACTTTCATACCTTTTTGGATAGCTGATAAGACAAGGATATTTTCTTAGTAATTTGTACACCAGGTGTAGTATTTTTTTTGCACTAGACTACATTTTTTATGAAGTAATAGCAAAAATTACAAAAAATTTAATGTTTTGTTAGTGATATTTGCCAAAGTTTTAGGCATTATTGAACTTTTAATTATTAACAAAGGTCTGCTACGGCGTCAACTATGATAATAACTTAAATTTCAGTACAGTCGCGCCGTAAATCATTTTTAAATTGGTTTCAAATGGTTTAATCTGGGATTTTTCATTAAAAAACTAAAACTCTTAACTAATTCAAAAACTACTGAATTTCGGTAAAACATTTGGTGGCTTAATTTGTTGCATTTTAACCCTACTATGACGTCCTGCAAGGAATACGTCGAGTTACCAGTAACCCTGTATATTTTTTGTGTGTTCGCCGATTTCACCGTCAATTGTGGAGCGATTTTAAAAATTATTTTTTTGTTTGAAAGGGTATGCTCCCGAGGTGGTCCCATTGTCACCAAGTCATAATCTGATGAAGGGATCCCATGGAAATCGAGAAAAATCCTCAAATTTTAAAGGCACACCTATAGCGATTTATGTATTTTTTTATAGTAACTTGTGCATTTGCTCTCAGAAAGCATCATTTGGTGGAGTGGAATTGATGATGAAGACCACAAATGGCCACTGGAACTACTTAATAACATGTATTTAACGAGTTGCGATTCGATTAGGTACTTTAATATGGTTGCTAAGCCATTGATGCTCTTCAGAATGCATATAGTGAGTGGCAGTTCAGAACTCCTCAACAATTAACGTCCCTGCATCAAGAAAAGCAATATTTTGTAAAAGGTGATGAGCAGTTGACATTAGGCTTTTGTAACATAGATAAATCACAAACTGACCCGGTAAAAAGAAAAACAAAAAACTTATTATAAAAAATAAACAACGGTCGGTTGTTTTTTTATGTAAAAAAATGTATAAGCCTCCGGTGTCCGTCTGTCTGCCTCTCTGTCAGCGGGCTGTATCTCATGAGATCACACACTGACACTGACTGTCTGTTTTCACAGAATGTGTACTTATTTCTAATGTCTGTAATAAAATAAAGACGGTTTGGAAAATTATCAACGACGATACTAACAGGAGTAAAAGTCATAATAATGATTTCACTCTAGAAACTTCGCGTGGTCTTTTAAGCTCAAACAAAGAAGTAGCGCAAGAATTTGTAAATTTCTTTACCAGTATCCCAATTAAAACTACTGAAACCCTAAATTCCTCGTCTTCGCGTTCTATTGATTTATTAAGAGCAAACGTTTCATCCTGCTTGATTGAATTTAAATTCAAGCATATAAACCCCATAACAGTAATAAAAGCTTTCAAGCAAATCAAGATCAAATTAACAGAAGATCTATGGGGAATGTCAATCAAAGTTTGTACCTCCATTATTGAGAATATAGCGCAGTACTTAGCATTATTATTTAATTTGTTGTTGATCAAGGAGTTTTCCCGGATCTAACGATACTTCCTTAATTACTTGCTGATGATACTTCCTTAATTTTTAAAATGCATCACAACACACGCAACCGTCACGCAACGTGCATCAAATTTTGATGACGTAAATAACGCCCTATTGCAGGTCCAAAATTGGTTCACTGCTAATAATTTAGTATTAAATGGGAAAAAACCTAAGTGCATAAAATTTTCTTTACCAAATGTCAAAAGTATTATTTGTGAGATAATGGTGCCGATTCCCTTGTTCACAAACTAAACTAAATTTAAGTTCAGTGCAGCCTTTTCTTTCTATTTCATTAAGAAAAGGACAGATGATCAATTTTAGTTTAATCCTGTCAAATTAATCAGCGCTTGACTTACGTCAAGCGCTGATTAATTAATAACGACGTAATTTTAGTAAGCAAGTTTTTAATGACGTCTAAACTTGTATGGAGTAGTGACAGGTGCTGATTAATTTGACAGGACTAAACTAAAATTTATCTTCTGTCCTCGTCTTAATGAAATGGAAAGAAAAAGATGCACTGAACTTAAATTTAGTTTAGTTTGTGAACAAGGGAATCGGCGCCAGTATTGAATCAAGAGAAATTAGAATTCGTCGATAAAACTGTTTTCCTGGGGATTACGTTCGACTCAAGGCTTCAATGGGGGCCTCATTTAACTTCCCTTGCAGGACGGCTAAGTTCAGCAGCATATGCTGTGTGAAAATCCGTCAATTTACTGATGTAGATACCGCACGGCTAGTATATTTTAGTTACTTTCATAGTAATAGGTCGTACGGTATTTTACTATGGGGACGGGCTGCAGACATCGAGTCTATTTTTATTCTGCAGAAAAGAGCCATCAGAGCCATATATGGCCTCCGCAGGTGCGACTCTCTAAGGGAACTGTTTAAAGAAATTAACATCATGACGGTACCTTGTCAATATATCTATGAAAATATCACGTACGTAAGGAAAATTCTACATCTTTTTAGTAAAAGAGGTGAAAGACAATTATATCACTAGAAATAGGCACCAATTAGTTCAACCAGGTTTCAGGCTGGCTAAAGTAGACTCATCTTTCATGGGGTACTGTTTAAAATGTTACAATAAAGTACCTCCCCACATACTTCAACTGAATGAAACAAAATTTAAATCTATTATAAAACGCACACTATGCAGCCAAGCATATTATAAATTGGGGGATTACATTGCTGATAAAAATGCATGGCTCAACGCTGGTCCTGCTCCACAAGGGCGCAAAAACTAATTGATCAGGTATTGAAAATAGTGTTGGAGCTGCTGAAGATTTTAAAAACTCTCTTTGCATTGTATAAATTCAATCTCTTAGTATTGTATAGCTGCACAGCACTTGTTATGTGAGTACTATGTACTATAAAGCTGCCATTTACTGGATACGTCTTTCATTGACTTGAATGTGCCCTGGCGGCTGGGAGTATGTCGTGCTCACTCTAATGTCTCGCTGATGGTGGCGCGTGTGTTGGATCATTTAGCTCCCTTCAAAATGGTTGAGCTGAATGGTGCTGATCCACGCGTCATGTTCATTAACGGGCGCCGTCAGTAGAGACTGGTCATCTCTTAGCTGCCACGGCTTATTTTAATTTTAATTTTTGAATTGCATTTTTTGTTGTAATCTTTTTATTATGGACGCTTTTTACGTTTTGCATCGTTCTCACATGTATAATTTCAAAATGAATGATCTAAACAATATTTTGTAACCATAATACGTTGATTTAAAAGAGTGTCCGTGGAGTTTCTTGCCCGTTCTTCTCCATAGGTAACTACTACGCTTTGGAATGGGCAACTAGCTTCATCTTTCTGACTGACTGACCGAACCCTTGACAATTCAAAAGTGCCTGTAATTGGTTTATTTGAAATAAATGCTTTGAGTTTGAGTTTGAGTTTGTCGCTATAACAACAAATAATAAAAATAAAATAAAGTTAAAAATCAGAGGGAACAAAAAACGCCGAAAAAAACACGTTTCTTGTATGGGGACCATACAAGAAACGTGTTTTCTCGGCGTTTTTTGTTAAATATTGTACGGTGGTACGGAACCCTTAACCTTCTTGTGCGGGTAAGAATCGCACATGGCCGGTTTTAAGTAATTGAATTAAGTTATGTATACCTATCTATTATTATAAAGATTTCTAATATGCTATACGAAGCCGTTATAACTTGTGTAGTAGACAAGTTTAGATTTTTTTTACATTTAACATATTCAAATACTGTAGTCCATGGCGAAACATGTAAGATCATAATTCTATGAATATAACCTTAATATTCCTACCATGTTTTGAAGCAAATAAATACATTATATTCTAACTTCCATAATATTTTAATGGTGCCAACCTGCATTCATCCAGCAATACCACTTTTTGGGCAGTTCCTGCCTGTCGAGAACATCATGCAGGTAGCGCCAGCGGTCACAGTCATCACATTGTGCCCACAGACCGGCTATGCGGCGTTTCTGCAGCCAAAGCAGTTTCTGCATGTGTGATATCTCGGCCGGCGGCTGGCTGAGTACCTTCTTGTATGAGCTACCAAAATAATGTTTGTTAGAATTCATATTTGATCGTAAAAAAAGCTTTGGCTAAATTGGATCAGATCTCAGAGAAAGGATCTGACGTATTTGTTCAATTAGTTCTTGAGTTTTTGATTGAGTTACGAGGTACTATGTAAGTATTATTGCGAACAGCCCTAAGTCCAGCAGAAGACTAAAATAGGCTGAATAAATTGTTTTCGAAGGAATTTCATGTTGTTACCTAACCTACGTGATTGGAACCTAAAATTGTGGGTATTGAGAATTTGTTACCTGCTTATCTGCGAAGATGGAGTGAAGTTAACGTTTTCGGCAAAAGTAAGTTTCTTTGAGTTTTGCCCGTGGGGAGGCATTTTGGTTTCGGGCTGCAAAAAAATGTATTACTTACTTTTTCTGTTACAATATTTTTATTGAAGGTATAAAGAAAATCTTTTTTTTTTTTTGTAAGAAGTCGAATTCTTACGGGTAGTATGATAAACATTTAGTAAATTTTGTGAAATAATAAACAGGGAACCGTCATTGTGTAGCAGTGGAACATTATTTTCAGTCTACATTTTGGAATTTTTCTTGTAGTTTATGTTGTCCACTGAAGTAAAAATATCAAGTTTACGACAAAAGAATACTTACAGACGGTTGGCGCGCTTCTTCTTTAGGCTCAGAAGCCTTTTCTTTCGGTAAATCAGCACTTTTCATGGTACGTGTCAAATAATCGCGATGATGGATGGAAAACACGTCAATTTTTATTATTTCGATTGCCACAGTTTTTACAATTATTTGGGTTTCGCGCCGAACTGAACAGTATTCTATTTTTGGAATACCTTGACTGGATATAGGTCTTTTTCGTTCCACAAGAATGTATTTGTCTACGTATTCAAAACTAAAATTCTGTGGTTTTATGAATTAACAAGTATTTTAACAATGTTTAATATTATACGGAATGGATTTAATAAAGAATTGTAAGTTAAGTCGAGTTATGAAAATTATGTTTTTTTTTGATAAAATTTAATTACGCCATTCAAAAATAAAAATATTGAGTCATGTCAACTACTTTATTATAAAAATCATTTGTTTATGGAATTTTAAATAACTAAAAATAAAAACATCTAAAAAAGCACATTGCGCTAAGTTTGTTTCTAATTTTATTTATATCATAGGTGGGAGTCTCTAAAATAAATATTTTAGCGGAAGTGCGCATCCGAAAAATCGGCTGGCTGCCGGTCGGTCGCCATATTTGTGGCGAGGTAAAAAGGATTTCGTTCTTCAAAGTTTTCGTCGTTGCCGACGAAAGGGAGTAGTTATACTCCCTTTTTTGTGTTCAAAGTTACGTATTTGTCTATTTACCGCTTGGTAAAGGTTATTTGTATAGGGAATAATATTTTTCTTTGTTTTGTATTATAAACATGGCTTTCTAAAATGTCGGCCTTGCACGTAATATCGTTATCTCCTTGCGGAGTCTCCCGCTCAGCTGTTTGTGTGGATGTTGGAGGAATCCAGAATGGACAAGAAATCTTTAAATCGATCTTCTCAACCTCAGTCGAGGGCATCAGCCATCGACTGTAAGAAAAATACTGGTGAGTCTCCTAAATGTCTAACTATTAGTTATCTAATATAGGTAGTTTAAGCTGTTCTTTGCAGTGTGTGGGTGGTGTGATGATGCCTATTTTGTTTTTCTAATCACGTGATTCATTTCATAATGGTTGAGCTAAAAAAAATAACTGAAAGTTCGTTTTAGTAGGTAATCTAGCGCCATCTCTGCGTGCTTGCTATGCGATAGGTAATTTTGTTGATTATGTCATGTCATTGTCGTTGCTATTTTGTTATGCCGATTCTGAAGAAAACTTACTCTTTATTTAAGATTTGACGCAGAGGCCTTGGCCACGTAACAATAAGAAACGTGAAGGACCTGGAAGTGCTCTTAAAAATGAACCTGGCAGGAAGAATGTGCCGACACAGCGTGGTAGGGGACAGGTTGACAGGAGACCCCGCGCTCGTGGTCCCGCCGGTTACCTTGTGGGTGGAACGACGAGCCCCAGGTAGGAATATCATTTTAAAAGTACATACATTCCCTGTTACATTAAAATTCAACATCTCAGGGGTGGTTATGGTTACATATTGCAATGATAAAGGAAGGAAAGGTTTTGACAGCTATTAAAATGTGTTATTAGCTAAATCTTAATGTTTGAATTTACCCACCATGATATAATCCATTGTTGCAAATAATTATTAATGATAGCCAACAGGCTATAAGTATGATAACCTGATTTAATTACAGGTTAGAAGGAGATGATGAGCCAGAAATTGGCTCAGTTTTTGTGCCCGGAAGCAAAAAGCGAAATTTGAACCATTTGCTGAATTTTATGTACCCCACACGTGGGGTACCGGAGCAAAGGGGTCCCCAGCTGCGGCGTCCAGGCCAGCAGTACCGAGGTCCAAGCCGGCATGAACATGATCTCTATCTGAGGGCTTAGTAAGTTCACACACTTTACTAATGTCCCTAAGGACACAGATTCAAAAGTTACCATTTGCTGAATTACCAGACTTAGTTTCTTCACAGAATAAGTAACTGAAATCAATGAAAGTGGCTTTTATTTTAGGCCTTAAGAACATAGGCAACTAAATTGTGCAGCATTGCACAATTAATTATTGGCAATTGTGGCTAATGATGACCGGCGATACCAAGCAAGTATGGCATTGCCAAGATTGTACAGACATTGCCAAGTATCATGCAATTGTAGTGGCCTTTGTGAGAGCAATATCAACTAATTATTTTGTTCTCTTCAGCTATTCTAGCGTTAGTCATTCTTTTTTTGGTGTCACCAATCTAATAGCTGAATACAACTCAATTTCAAGCTGCTGTTATTTTTTCTTTTTATTCTCATGCTGTATTTTTATAGTTATTCTTCTATGTTACAGTTGCCAATTTGTGGTGAAGGAAGATGGAGATTATAAGCCAAACCTGTTGGACCCCGATATCCCAATAAAGTGGGAGCATATTGAAGAAATTGTAAGTAGATTTATATTATATTGAAGCAACTTGTCAAATAAAGTTATTAAAAATTCAGGTTTATTTGACCGCTGTATCCATATAGTATGGACTATTAAATTGGCAACTAATGAACTATTGACACCAATTTTATTGCAGGTATTATCACACCAATTTATTTTTTTATAATGAGTGTAATACTGCACTAGTATACTTAATCAGTGTTTATACTTCATGCTTCTTGTATTGATTTAAAAATAAAATAATCACCTATTGTTGTCCCACTGCAGGGCAAAGGCTTCTCATAAATAGATTTAATGATCATGTTCTTCAGGTGGTTAGAGGCACTGGTCGCTCTGAGTGCCCAATATGCCTGGGCCCTCCGGCGGCGGGTCGCGTCGACCTGTGCGGCCACGTGTACTGCTGGGCTTGCGTCTTGCACTATGCAGAGACACATGAGAAGCAGCCGCCGCCATGCCCTGTGTGTACTACACCACTGCATGTCAAAGATATGAAGCCTACCAGGATTGTCCAGTGGGGGTCACCTGCTGAGGAGGTAAAATAATATTCTATTGTTAATTAACTGATAATAACTGCATAGTAATGGACGAAATTTCAAATCAGTTCTTGTATGCACTATGCTATCTCTGTATATGTTGTTTCCTTTACGCATTTTCTGAGGCATAGCATTCAATATTTTTATTCTAGGTAACAATGCGACTTGTGCGTCGTCTGCGGGGTTCTACAACGGTGGAGATGGCGCCGCCACGCGGACAGGTGACAGAGGCGCTGCCTTCCATCCAGCCTCTGGAGAATATCAACGAGGCACCCTATTGCAAGATGTTTTCTGCCAATACGCAACAGGTATGATCTCTTATCATTTGTTTGAATCAATACAACTAGCAATTGAGGTTCCATATTAAAATCAACATAATTAAAATAATTCCAGGTCCATGAAATTTTGAAAAGGGAGAGGGATGAAATAGAAAAACAAATATTAGCAGAGATTGATACAACTGAAATAGTTTTCTTGGAACAAGCTTTAGAAATGCTCAAGTTTAAGGAGGAAAACAACATTAGGTTTAATGTACCAAAGGTTACTGAAAAACATGAAGTTGAAGATGCAGTTCCTACTGTGTATGAGAAGCAGGAAGTAAACCCAAATAAACTAGACTGGTTCGACGTAAATGACGAAGGAGGAGCTGCTTGTGTTGACATAATGCCGAAGTTAAAGGAGGAAGATGTTGGAAATGAAGATGCAAATGCTACTGTATATCATAAGCAGGAAGAAAACCAAAGTAAACCAGTCTGGTTTGATGGAGGTGACGAAAGAGGAGCTGCTTGTGTTGATATTATTCATAATAATATGGAGGAACTAAATCTGCATGCAGTTGATTCCAATTTGAATCCAAATGCACCAGTGTTTGAACTTGATGATATGCAACCAGAAGAGTTTCCATTGACCGAATGTCTACCTCAAGAAGCGAAACAAATTGAGGATAATGCTGTTACAGACATAGACAAACTCAATCAATCAAAATACTTTTATTTCTATCAAGCTGAAGATGGTCAGCAAGTATTTTTGAACAGTTTGAATGTTCGCATTCTGAATGCATCATGGGGGGCATTAGCAGCTGCTCCGCAAGTTATATGCGGTCGCGTATTACACCGTGAAACTTTCTCACTCAGTGAACAAGTAAGACAACACTGCTATTGACTAGGGCTTCCAAAATTACGGAAATGTCAATTACGTAACTAATTACGCAACTTTTTTCTCCAATTCCGTAATTACGTAATTTTTCCTATATTTTTTTTAATCGACTATGAATAATACATACAATACATACATAAACTCACGCCTTCTTCCCATGGGGGTTGGCAGAAACTATAGAACGCCACCTGCTACGCTCCTTACATACTCCTTTTGCTTTGTTTACGTTCATACATCTGGTCATACACGCACGCCGGTTGCGAGTACTACGCACCTGACCTTTTTGAAGAACATCATTAATGAGGTCATATATGTCTTTATGTCCCCGTCCCCCCCCCTCCCGGCATTTCCACTCACATCTGCCTTTTTTTGTTTTGTTTGGAAATCATCAAATAACTTCTCCCGCTTTGGGCGGAGCGGGAGGGTTTGTCAGACTCTTACTGACTAAAACCCACCCGTATTCCTCCCTGTTGCCTGTGTTGCCAGGGGCTTCGGTGACCCTTTAGTACCTCCCCGCGACCCCGGCAGGCATCGGCCCTATTGGACCCCTACATTTGTGCTGACGATCTCTTTGAGGCGCGCGTGGAATACAACGCGCCGTCGACCCGGGCCTGGTCCTTACCGGACGGTGAGCTACACATTGCTCACCGTCCGCAAGCCCGACTCACGTCTGCCTTGTAAATACCCTTTGTTAGTCGCCTTTCATTCTTCCTCTCAACATGGCCAAACCATCTAAGCATACTCTTTTCAATTTTTGTCACTACATCTTCCTTTAAACCGCACCGTTGCCTTATCACATCACTTTCTTGCCTATCATTTATAGTCACGCCACACATGCTTCTCAAGGAACGCATTTCCACAGCATTTACTCTACTTTCATGCTTCTTTTGCCACTCTCAACGTTCACTTCCATACATAAGTGTAGGCACCAGCACACCATTATGAACAGCCAGTCGGGCCTCTTTGGCATTGACTGGTTGGTCACCATCGCATGTATAGCACCATTAACTTTATTTCCCGCATTTACTCTCCTTTCCACATCTTCATCAATCTTTCCATCCCTTGTAAACAAACTCCCTAAATATACAAATTTACTTACTCGCTCTACACTCTTATCATTTATTTTCACATCACACACCGATTTAAGAATAATATATTTGTAAATATTATAGATAGAGTATCTACAATTTTACAATTATCTTTTACTATCTCAAATTCAAGGAATTATCAAAATGAACACAATATTTTAACAAAAAAATATTTATTGAAGAATTTATCATCGTACACCAGTTAAGTCAAACCATTTTTTTCTTCCCAAATATAATCTTTCTTCTTGAAAATGTGATCTCATAAATGACAAGGCATTTAAAGATTTTTCACTACAAAAATATCCGGCGGATGAAAAGGCTCGCTCGGCTTCAACACTTGTAGGCGTTAACGAAAGCAAATAATTATACGCTGCAGTCAAAAATCTTCGCGACCGGAATGGAGATCTGTGTTTACTGTTGAAATTGGTTTATTGACAGTCACTTTGTTTATTTCAACCATGGAATAGTAAAAACAGTGGAAGTGCCCTTAGACTTCCTTAGTACGGGAACCAGTGTCGCCAAACTCACACAGTTGCAAATTAAATGTACATTGCAATACACAGAAAACGATGATATTATGGGCTACGAATTATAAATGCAACTTTGGCGAAGTTTATTTATTGTTGTTCAAAATTAAGTCTTATTACAACTCGTGAACGTTGTTTTTATTTTACTTGTCAAAAATCAATGAAGACCATTTTTTAATGTAACAAATTTGATTAATCAACAGCTATTCAACGCTAGAGAGCTCTGTAACCAATTTACTCTATTTAGCACGCTAACGTCATTGAAATAGATGTCAGATTCGTATGCACCTGTTATCTATTTTTCTACTCAGCTATGGATGGGGACAAGATATCGATAATTTAATGTCGATGTTTGTACAATGTAATATTCAAATTATCTTATGTAATGGACCAAATTTTATAAATAGGAATTGCGTTATCATTTAAACATCTGTAACCTTTTTTTGAAGTTTGTAAATTGTTTTCATCAAAATACTCGATGTATACGATGATATTTAAGACAGCAATCAAGTTGATTTAGACTTTGGTCAATGGACATAAGGTAGTTTTTAGTTCGCAACAAAGTAATAAATATGGTTTTGTCAATAAAAACAATTATATTGAAATATATCATAGTTTTATACAAACCGGTGATACGATACACCTCCGCAAGATACATTTCTAGTCCTGCTATCATTTTTGCATGTAAAAATTGCACATTATGGCATGTTTGTAATATTTTTCGTTACGTTCGAGACGTCGTATCAGAGCAAGTAGCTAACAGCGACTGAGCCGGTGTTGCGGAGTTCCGCATAATTGTGACACATGCGCTATAGCTGAGTGGCACTTCCACTGTTTTTACTATTCCGTGATTTCAACATATAATACTTTTTTATTGGTTGACTATTTTGATTGATTTATGATACCAATAATTACGTAAGTACGGAATTGACATCTTTAGTTACGGAATTGAAAATAGTTTAAAATGAGTTCGTAATTACGTAATTGCGTAATTACGTAATGGAAGCCCTACTATTGACTGATAACATGTATTATGTAACTACATGCAGCTTCGAATCAACTTGCATTTTGTTTACAGACTAGAAAACACATGCCATGTACTGCACATTTGCCTCTCTTCTGTGCATATGATGTTGTGGAACTGGAGTTGCAGCCACCATTTGTCACTCCTACAGCATTGCAAAGTTTCACAGGTAATTGTTTTAAAATTTAACTGTGTAAGAGCTCTAGCAATATTTTGCTATTCATAGTGGAATACTTACGAATTAATTATAAACACAATCTAATAACAATTTGTATCTCGATTTCAGGTGAATTAGACCGTCGTGCTCAGACGCGCGCTCGTCAGGAACGTGACGAAAGACGCCGTGAACGCGCTTATCGCCGCGCTATGGAGGGTCCTCCAAAGCCCGACTTTTTCTCTGAAGTAGTATTCCCTCCGGCTGCGCCTTCGTTTTCCAGCCCGCCACTAGACCCTGGGCCTTTGACTTCATTTGTAAACTCCAGCCCTTCCACCAGCGTCGGATCCCCGCCCCCAGGACCATCTTTTGCCAAGGTAGGAAATCATTTTAATTCAAACATGCTAGCTATATCATGCATGCTATTCATTTCTCTTCACTTATTTCATTTGTCTTCATGCTATCATGAAGAGAAATGAAATAAGTATGATAATTTACCTAAATTGTTGTTTTATTTAATAGATGGCGAGCACCAGCGGCACCTGGCGTGTCCGCAAGGTAGCGGATGCCCCGGCCCTGCCCCCCGCCGACGACGAGGTGTCTGCGCCGCGCTCGCTTGTACTCAGTGACGCAATAGAAGCCGCTCTTCACGCCGCCTCCTCACCTTCTGGCAAGAAAAACAAGAAATCTAAGCAAAAGGTTCTCTTCACGACTGGGATGCAGCGCACTGCTTAATTTGCAATGTGATTTTATATAGTTACTACCTTGTTAACTAATTTAATTTTGTTACTGACATGATTCTTAGTTTGCTAATGCAAAAAAAAAAGAGAAATAAGAAATTTATTATGTACTATATTTTGCTGTTTTGTAAATTGTAGACGAGTTTTACGAGTCCTACATTGAGGGCAAAAATTATATGCCAACTGTTTATTATGGATCAACTATAAGGGTGGTTTTAGACTAGGCGTATTAAGCGCGTTTTTGTTTGCACACGCGCGTAATCGTTGCGTTTCGCGCTTCAACAATCCGAAGGCTCTTGGTCGGACGAACCAGTAGGACCATCAATAGCAATTTCAGTAAACGCCAGTTTGAAACCGCTCTATAGATCAATTGATTACTTTCTGTTAATTTGGGAAGAAAATGTTATTATAGGGCATTCCAATGATTATGCTATATTATATTTTATTACTAGCAGCTTTGTTCTCCATGTAATGGCAAGATATAAAGCTTTGCCCGTTATTGTATCGACAAGATTTTTGGTGAAATAAAATTAAACACTGACCTCGCAGATTTTAATTTATTAACCGATTTCAAAAAAGGAGGAGGTTCTATGTTCGTCTGTTTTTTTTTTTTTTTTTTTTCAAAATATTGATGAAGATACATGTATCTTCATCAATATTTTGTCTTTTACTCTAGCAAAAAATCTCTTCTAGAATTAATAGAGTTCAACGAATAATTAGATCGTAATCGGGGTTCCTTACCGAAGGCACTACGGGTATTTTTTTTATCCGTGGTCCCGACGAGCAATACAATGCTGCCGAATTAAAATAGTAGTCCCTCCCGTAGTCCCTAGAACGTACATAATAAGATTTCTATAACGATCAGACACATTAACAACAGATTGTCTGACGACGCAATTCAACATTTATTTATTGTAGCAATTTTATTAATCAGTGGTGAAATTTCATTAGGTCATGCCCTTGAGAAACTACGATAATTTATAGTTATGATGATTGAAGAGATGATGCCACAAGGTTTTTGTTAAACAACTCTCGTTATAAAAATATATTCGTGATTTTTTCATCCTGTTATTCTTTGATGAGTACCTAATACATTTGACTGGTACATTTTTAATTCAGCAGCATTGTATTTTTCGGAGTGACGTTACATTCCAGGAGGGACTACGGGAGGGAATACCTTTTTAAATCGGCAGCATTGTATTGCTCGCCGGGACCACGGGTAAGTAAAATACCCGTGGTGCCTTACAGGGACCAGGGGTAAGAAACGGTAATCTGCTGTTAATGTGCGCCAAATAAAATATTTGTGCATGCTGATTTTGGTTGAAACTAATCCTGCTGGAGTTAGTGTGGCTGACTCTGGCTTGGCCACCATCAGGGATTTTAATTTTGATAACACAAATATTTAGTCGCTAATTAGTCGAAATTAGTCGCCAAATATCAGATTTAGTCGGTCACTGGTTCAAAAGTTAGAAGGGTTTATAGGTGGCCGATCTGGAGGGACTCTCCCCGGCTTGGCCACATTTATATCTCAAAAACTGGGGCACCTAACGAAGATCTGTTTTCTCCCAGATTTAGTCGCTAATTAGTCGAAATTAGTCGCCAAAAATCAGAATTAGTCGATCACTGGTTCAAAAGTTAGAAGGATTTATAGGTGGCCGATCTGGAGGGACTCTCCCCGGCTTGGCCACATTTATATCTCAAAAACTGGGGCACCTAACGAAGATCTGTTTTCTCCCAGATTTACTCGCTAATTGGTCGAAATTAGTCGCCGAGTCACAGATTTAGTCGGATCTTAGTTTAGAAGATAAAATGAGTTCAACTTTTAAGGTATAGTCCAAGAGCTAGATCGAAAAGATAACGAAAAATTGCCAAGATAAAAATATTTCTGTTAATATGTGTAATATACTTCTCGTTTTATCGGTCTAAAGTCATTAGAAATGTCAGAGAGATATAAATTCTCAATTAAATAATTTTGTTTATGTTATAAATTGCTATGTTAGAGTAGGTTAATTTTCTTTGAAAACATTACACCTGGCTCTTGGCCTATTTGGTGTCAAGATGTACAGTCGCATACAACTGTTTTACCAAATTATAATGTTAAGGCCTAAATTACGTTAGAATAATAAAACTTCTGTTTCCAAATAAGAATATATGATGTATCTACCTAATACTATGCTAGCACGGGAACCCAGCGCTCTTAAATCAAAGATGTATATACCTATCTGTATATATATATTAGGTATCTAATACCTAATATGACACCATTTGGCTCTAATTAAGGTTAGTATAATAAAACTTCTGTTGTCGAAATATAAAATTATTTATTATTTAACATTTTTTGAACTTACAGTAAAATGTTAAAAATAACGAAGGCTCGTCCCCAGCGTCCGCTGTCGCGGATAATAATAGTATAAACACAACAATAAAAACAAAAAACAATATCAAATCTTTGCACTAACCATAATAATAACCTTAACAATATTTAATAGCAGTATTATTACTTAAATCCTTACAATCCTTACATAATTTTTTATTAAAATAGTAATTTTAATCACAGTATAAATTTTAATCACAGTATAAATTTTAATCACAGTATACATTTTAATCACAGTAGAAATTTTAATCACAGTATCTATTATCTATTTTTATGAGTTTACTTACAACGTGTAAATTAAGTTATGCGGTATTATTTCTGTGGAAGGTAAAGAAATTAAATCTTGCAAATCGTCAAAGCATTCCCAAGTTTTTGTAGACTTTCGGTAGCACCAACTTCTGTAATGACCTATAGCACCAGGTATGTACTCAATCACCGCTAAAGCAGAAAACTTTTGTTTTTTTACTGTAATAGTCACTGGTATGTTAGTCAGATTAATTTGAGAAATACCAGTTGTTTCAATAAATAAAATAGACGATAAGTAGTAATGAAATCTCACTTGCTTGCCGCAATCAGAGCACATCCCTTTTTCTTTCTCGATTGTTAATTTAATCGATTTGGATAATGCTGAAATGCCATCTTTTTTTATTACATCGATATTAATCGGTAAATACTGACACTTTCTTAATAAATTACTCTGACTAGAGCACCGCTCGTTAGTGCATTTTTTTTGGCGCATTGTGCTATAAAATAGTGGATAGAGAATGTGATCAATAATTTTGGACGTATTGCATTCGCAGTTAACAAGTTGGTGAAACGTGTCATCCTCTGTCCGAAAGTGCTTTAATAATAATTTAGTTCTGTTTCTATATAACTCGGTTTTATCCCCACTGTTCTCAACTATTTGTTGAATAATTTGACAAATTGCAACATCCTTATTCTCTAATATATGTTTTTTAACATGGGGTCGATCAACATAAGCTATAGCCAAACTTTGAAATATACTATCAAAAGCACAAGTATTAAAGGTGTCAACATTTTGTACATACGAATTAGTTACAGAGCCATTTTTTAAAATATGGATTGATTTAGGTTTTTTTGATTTAGGTTTCATCTGTCCTTTCCAATTTTCCATGGTAGATGGAACGTCCAAAAATACAGACTCTTGTTCGAAGCTTTTGCGATCATCTGTTTCTAAAGTTATAATGTTTTTTTTGACAGGTGTGTTGTCTCTATGTTGTCCTAAATCACTAATGGCTAATTTCAGGCAACCTTTTACTTGTGTTATATGCCTGATTAAAAAATCATCAATTCTTAATCTTTCCCTATTAGAATCCATTAAAAGAGTTTTTATGTCTTTGAAATAACTTTCTACATTTGTACTTGGTGGATTAGGTTTGGATAAGTAAAAATATTCAGACATAACTTCACCCCATAAAGGTATTTTTTTTAAAATTCTATATAAATATGTTAGAAAAGTAGGGAAATAGTAAAGGTTTTCGTTATCAAAATCCGGTGTTATGTTTTCATTATATATTGTTTCTCGTGTCTGTACGTTTTTACAAAACCTTATCAAAGGGTTTTCATCTATATCATCATATTCTTCTATACATTCAGTTGTTATATCCTCTTTAGACATGTCACTAGGTATTGTTTCTAAATTCGTAATTATTGATTGTAATTTCAATAATGCATTACTACACCTGGATACCTTGTTTTGGTCCGTTAACCCACCATATCTGTTCAAGGCGAGTGTTATAATATCATCCAAAATATTTTTTAATTGGCTATAATTTGCAGTTTGCCTAAGTAATAAGACACATCTAACATAAAAGTTCTTTACACGATTATCTACATGTTCGAAGCATGATTGTCTATACAGATTTTTAACGAAATGAGATTTATCGAGACGAATGTAACAAGGTATCCTAATATTGTTGTCGCCTTCTAATATGTTAAAGCAATTTTGTAAATAGCTATTTGTAGAAATAAACCCTGTAAAGTTTGTTACAACAGCACCTAATATTGCAGCAGAATCATCAGAGACACATTCATTTGGTGCGGATTTACCACTCAACCACTGCTTTAAAAACATACTAATATTTTCTTGCGTATTAACTTCAGATAACATATGGCACAACGGAATACTGCTACCATCTTCACGATAGCACATCATTACGTATAAAAACACGTGTTTTTTCTGTTTGTTTGCGTTTTTTGTAAAGATATTGACTTCTGGTAATACAGTTCCTTTGACAACAGAACCAGTCGCATCTATTGACACTCTAATATATCTTTCTGATCTAGAAAATAAATTATAAAAATAATTTTGTTCCCTTGACCAGTACAGAATAAAAAAAGGAAATATGGAAATTTGTCGAATAGTTTCATTGTATGGTGGTGTAAATGCCATACACCAAACTGATAACACAGGTGAAGAGTGAAGAAAGGGAGCTTGTTTCATCCTACTTCTAATTTTTTGTAGAGCTCCTATATTTGGTATAATAGGTGGTTCTACATCACCTATTTCCATGTGTTGATTAGCTAGCAAATTTCTAGTAATTATTGGATGGTTTTTTGCTAAAGTTTCTTCTAACTGTTGCTTATGGTACTTTGTTACCCTAACTTTTACAGATTTATCGTGTTTATAATTTTTGTTGACATTTGTTATCGAACATTTCATTTCATAAAAATTTTCGGATGATGTGCAGCAGTTTTCAGAGTAATAAATATTGAGGTTTGCTTTGCATAGTTTGCAATAGCCTTGGCAAAGAATGTGACCATTTGGTTGAACTCTGTTTTTTTTAAATATCCATATACATTCGTTCTTGCTCTGTTTCCAAATTTCTTGTCGAAGAATGGTAGTCCACTTTTGTTTTTGAAATCTTCTTGCGGACTTGTAGCGTGAATTGGGTATTTTGGGATCATTGCGGTAATAGTAATATTTTGTAGGCTCTATTTCTCGCCACTGATAAGCATCTATAACTATAGAAAATGTAATTTCACTATCTGTTTGGTTTTCCAAATCTTCATTCAATACATAATTATCTCCGGCAGATGACGTTCTGGTTGAAAATTCTGTCTCCAACACGAGTTCATTACTCGAAATCGATTGTTTTTCTCTTTCTTCCTCTTGTTTAACATTTGAACCAAAAAAAAGTGCGTGGTTTTTCTTTATGCTAAGAAATATTGCATCCTTAGACATTTGTTTGTCAAATTTATTAAACAGGAGATCATAAATTGCATCATTTCTTTTTGGCTGTATTGGGTAAAGTACATCTTTATGTTCAAGATATACGGTTTTCTGGCTATCTAAGTTAACTTTAAACCCGCGACCGCGTCTTGACATTTTAGATGGTTTCTGAAAGTAAATAAGGGACCAACTGAGTATATTAACATCACTATTTAGAAGCTAAACTGGTCAAGAGGAGAATAGACGTGTGGTGTCAGGAGGAAAAGCGCGGCCGCCGCGGTGACGCTGGCCTCGCTGCCTGCTGCTGCCGGTCGCTGCTGTTCCGGTGTGAATCGTCCCTGATATACCACACACAGTTTGAACTTATAATATACTAGCTTCTGCCAGCGGCTCCGCCCGTGTGAATATCGAAAATTATCCCTAGTGAACATATTCCCGCAATAAAAAGTATCTTATGTACTAAAAAAACAAAGATAAAGAAATGCTACTAGTTAATTTACGTAGAATTTTAAGTTTTGTACTTAAATAGTCATAGAATTTATTCATACTTAGCCATGTTTACCTACGTAGATCAGCCGCAGCCCTACGTAAACATGGCTATGTACGAATGTGAGATTAATCTAGGTAAATAGCTTTTTTTAATACAAATATCTCATCCACTGGAATTTTTTCAAATTACATAATAACTGAATGTTAAATTACTAGATAATTTTGCTTACCTACTATATTGTTTGCATTAATAATATATATAATTTCAAACTTACCCAAAGACTTCTCCATATTTACACAGATATAATTAGTTATGTGCAGTTTCATACACTGCTTTATCTACACTCACACATTGGTAAATAAACCGGTATTATTTGAGTTCATAACTATTCTTAACAAGTTCCACTTTATACTGGCTGACTTTAATTTACGTCACGGGCAACTCGCTCTATGTACTCGTAGTTCATCTGTACACGCGCATCTATCTCTTTCTTACTTACCATACATAAATGAAACGGAGCGCACAGGAGCGCAGCGATCTTGCTGCTAGCGACTTCCACATTTTGTTCTATAATAATAATAACTTTATTGATGCAAACAACCTTTGCTACAAAAAAAAAATTAATTGTAGATCTGTTTCTAGGTAATGCTTGCTTTCCTTTTTTGGTAGATATATAATAACAAAGAATAACTATATATTTAGGTTTATTTAGAAACAAACATTCCACCTTAAGGCGATCCCCGCGGCAAAACCGCGTTTTTTGTCGTTATTCAGAGGCTATTAACTCAGTAATGAAGCGTAATTAACTATATCTAAAAGCATTTTATTTGTTAGTTTATTGCACATTTTAATTTATTTTTATGTGTTATAAATACATTTAAAATCTCCTTGTAAAAAATGTTCTAAAATTATTGATAGCATGCTTCTTTTGCTAAAGTTGACGTTCTGTTAATTTAAGAATTACACCAATGGATAGATAATTTAAAAATCTAAATATTCCACATTTTATTTTATTTGAAAAGATCGCTTATCTTTTTTTATTAAAAGAATTCCAATTTTTTTGTGGATTTTGAGATAAATGCGCGGGCGGAGTGAGCGAGACAGAGCGAGACTTATCAACGGGACAGAGAAGGACCGAATACTCAAGGTCGTTTGGTCGGGGTAGCGTCTTAAGACATAATACGTATTGTCTAGAAACTACTTAAAGTGTTTTGTACATGCTTGTACCAATGTATGGAGAAATTTATTACTTTAATATCTTTTTAATAACACACCGACTAAATCTGTGACTCGGCGACTAAATTCGACCAATTAGCGAGTAAATCTGGGAGAAAACAGATCTTCATTAGGTGCCCCAGTTTTTGAGATATAAATGTGGCCAAGCCGGGGAGAGTCCCTCCAGATCGGCCACCTATAAATCCTTCTAACTTTTGAACCAGTGATCGACTAATTCTGATTTTTGGCGACTAATTTCGACTAATTAGCGACTAAATCTGGGAGAAAACAGATCTTCGTTAGGTATCCTAGTTTTTGAGATATAAATGTGGCCAAGCTGGGGAGACTCTCTCCAGATCGGCCACCTATAAACCCTTCTAACTTTTGAACCAGTGACCGACTAAATCTGATATTTGGCGACTAATTTCGACTAATTAGCGACTAAATATTTGTGTTATCAAAATTAAAATCCCTGATGGTGGCCAAGCCAGAGTCAGCCACACCTGGAGTTAAAATGCTCCAGATTTTAAACAAATGACCGGAGAGAGAAACGGGCGAATAGCATAAGTTTGTGCGTAAATGTGCGCCGAAAATAATTTGTGCGTCTAGTTTTAGAGATGTTTCACTTCCTGCTGGAAGCGTCTGCGTGCATCGTTTCTGAGTTTTGCAATGATGAAATGAAATGATGATGATGAAATGAAATGATGAAATGAAATGCAGAATGTTTTTTCTCGGAAACCAATAATTGTGCCCGTAGAATAAACGTAGGTATATACGTAGTCGGGCTATAAATTCTGTCACATAGGTAATTTAGAATGCAAGGAGGAAAATATTATGGGCATTCCAAATTTGAATATTTAAAGAAAATAAAAACAAAGGGTTTCTGGAATTTTGTTCATTTTCTAAAATGGAGTGGACGTGCAAAGAAGACAGTCGCAGTAATTGCATTGCATCGTTGCGGTCACGCGCCAACTGAGATTTTCAAACTGCTGAAAAATTTGAAAATTCCTCTGAGATTTATTTATCGTACTATCAAACGATTCAGTGAAGATTCAAGATGTGGTTTAAGAAGTTTATTATTCCTCATTGAGAATGAACAATAATTCACTTACTGAGAAACTAAATTTACATTATAATGTTTATGAGCGTAAAAAAACGACGTTAAAAGTAAATTTATAATAATATAAATATTTATTAATATATACATATAAATATATATATAAATATATATGTATTTATATGTACATATTTATAAATATATACATTTAATAATATAATATTTTTAAATAGGAAGGTAGTGATAAAAAGTAAATGTCAACAGCTAATCACCAAACGAGTAAACACGGATCTAAAGTAAAAGTAGATGTATTACTAGATGTAATACATGGCAGATATATTACTTTACTCTTTGATGGCAGCGTACTAATAGAGATAATTTATTTTTATTTCGTTTGTTTGCATGAACCCCTGCTAAAGCTAGTATTTTTATATTATTATTGTTATGGACTCATTATCTATGATTTAAGTTGGTTTTTAAAACAAGTCATACTTTTCGCTTCTTTGATTTTCATGGGTATTTTATTGTACATGTAACACCTTCAAATTGAATATTTATTTTCTCGTGGTTAACTGTTCTGGGAGGACGTGTTACAAGTAATTGGAATTTCGTGGTTTAATTTTTTGTACTTGATTTTTTTTTGTTGTGAAATTTAGTGTTGTATGAATATGTTTATGTAATATTTTGCGGATTAGTGTACATATCGCACCTACGGTGCAAAAACGTCACTTATGCAAATGATGTAATTTTTCAGGAGAAGCGTTTGAAAATTCGACATACTATTATAACGTATAGTTCGTCTTGACTAAAGAAATGAACTGGTAATAATTAAACTACAACTTTGAACTTCATATTAAAGTAAAAGCAAACATCTCATAATTTTGTAATAAAAAAATATAAACGTTTAAAATTTGCAACCCTCCCAGTAGTGACGTTGTGGCACTAGAAAACAATTAACCGGGCAATTGTGTCATAACAATCAAAATACGAAATCATATTTTTTTAAAGTTTTATTCATGAAATTTCTTAATATCTTCTTATTAATTCGACAAATTAGTCTTCGGTATTTAAATAATTATGTTATTTAAATACCAAAGACAGATTTGTCGTTTTACGCAACAATCAACAGTATCAAACAAATACAAATTATTTTACTTATCTCTAACCATCATAATGCTCGTACTAATTTGGTACGTACGAGTTCGCTTTTTGCCTCTTGATTTAGTTATAGGTTGCGCAGGTTGGTTATGCTCATGAACAAGGCTATTAGAATTATTATTTTCAGCAGGAGAATCACTGGAACTGCAACTTTTTTTACAAACGCTCTAACATAGAACATAGAACGATAGAAGAGTTGGCAGTACAACTGCCAGAGGTGGATGAACGACAAAGGACCGTGGTTTAGTACTGGATGCAAACAGCACAGATTCGAGAAGCATGGCTCAAAAGGCATGGTAATCAGCAGTAGGTTTAATATAATGATGATATAATTTATGTACATCATTTTGTCATCTGCTGTTGCAGATGCAACAGCATAATACACCAAAACAGAACTTCGTCATCGTCGTGTCGATGGTACGACAACGAATACAATTTTGTTGGCCTTAACTTCGCCACTATCACGAACTGTTTGCTGCCTTTTTTTTTTGGGTGGGAAATCATCAAATAACTTCTCCCGCTCTGGGCGGAGCGGGAGGGTGTGTCAGATTCTTACTGACTAAAACCCATCCGTATTCCTTCCGTTGCCTGTGTTGCCAGGGGCCTCGGTAACCCTTTAGTACCTTCCCGGCAGGCATCAGCCCTAGTGGACCCCTACACTTGTGATGACGACATCTCTTTGAGGCGCGCGTGGAATACAACGCGCCGTCGACCCGGGCCTGGTCCTTACCGGACGGCGAGCTACCCATTGCTCACCGTTCGCAAGCCCGCGTCTACGGTGACCGGAAATCCGCCCGGGATTCCCGACGCCCAGGGCGTCTCCTACGGCGGCTAGGGGCGAGAGGGCGCGAAATTTGCCTTTCCCTCAACCATCCCGTCTCCTCCTTCACGAGCATTACTGCTTCGCAGAAGGAGGTGAGGGCTGCCCATGCCCACTCCCTCCGTGCCATGGTCTGGACCAGGGCCGGACGCGAGAGATCTCTGCCGCCGATCGCCTCCACGAGGGATACGGCGGTGCTCTGCCCAAGCCGGGCAGACCTCCACTGTATGCTCCACCGTGTCCTCCGGGCGATCCATGGAACTGCTACTTGAGCTGCCACTGGATCTACTACTGAAAGAACTACTGGAACTGCTACTGGAGCTACTGGAAGAAGACGACCTTGCACGGACGCCAGGACTGTATTCATCACCGGAATCAGTGCCGGAGAAATCGCCTGTTGGGAAGTCAATATCATCTCGTTCATTCGATTCATTAGTGTCAGCTAGAGTAGACAGAGTGTTACTGGGATTCTCTAAAGTCGTATTATCCTGCTCTGAAGTAGTTGTTGTTGGTTCATCTGGGTTTACTGGTACTGCTTGATTCTCTTCTATACTGGAGAAACATTGTCATAATTGTAGGGACACAATGTAAATATGAAAGGCAGAACACTTGATAAGCAAAAGGTATACAAGCGAGAAGTATGAATGGACGCCAGTGACATTACATCGGTTCGCGTAGAAGGTTGTCTTAAAGGGTTTTCAATGTAATAAATACAAACATTATTAACTTGACGAAAGACTTTAATTAATGGACCCGTAACCTTCTACAACCAGACGAGGCAGTCTTGTTTAGGGGCTTACACATCGCGAAACGAGAGAGAGACCCCTAAAGTGGTGACCCGCGTTAAAAGTTACACGTGAACAATAGTGAAATAGTTAGTGCAATACGTTTTAACGTCGTGAGTGCCGCGTACATACGCGTACGCGTACCATATTTTTACATAACAATCAGTAAACGTTACGGGTAAACATGGGTCTAGAGCAGCAGTCAGGTCAAGAATCGGCACCGCAATGCAAGGAGGGAGACAGTGAGATAGCACAAATCACGTTTAAGACGCAAATTCCTGACTTCTGGACAGACCAACCACGACTATGGTTCGGTCAATTCGAAGCGATAATGGCGAATCAAAAGCAAGGGGAACGCACAAAGTTTAATATCGTGGTGGCAAAACTTAGCAAAGACAACGTACAACAGGTCGCCGATCTAATCCTACACCCACCAGAAGAAAAAGCGTACACAACATTAAAGGAAAGGCTCTTGACCGTGTACGAAGAGTCGGAAATTCGTAAGGTACAAAAATTACTCAGCGAAATAGAACTTGGGGAACAGAAACCATCACAAATGCTACGAAAAATGCAGGATCTTGCACAAGACAAATTTCCAGAGGACACACTACGGATACTATGGATCGGACACTTACCAGCTTCAGTACGGGCGGTACTGACTGTAAGTGAAATCGCAGATATCAATAAATTAGCACAGATGGCTGACAAGGTGATGGAAATGGCGAAACCCGATGTATCAATAGCTGGAGTGAGCACGACCACGTCACCAAGTAACAACTATCTAATTATTGCGGAAATAGCAAAACTACGCGAAACAATTGAGGAGATACAGAGAGGTAGTTCGACATGGAGGCAGCAGCATGGCGCTAGACAACGATCGCAATCGGGAAACAGACGGTACAATGTTTCAGCGCAAAGACGTAACCCGCAGACACCACACTGGGCCTGTTACTACCATTTCCGTTTTGGCGACAAGGCGAACAAATGCGTACAGCCCTGCAACTGGAAACAGGAGAAATCATCATCGTCAGCACAGATATCGGGAAATTAGGAGCGATGCAGTCAGCGGCGGAAAACTGCATCGACACGTCAAATCACCGCCTATGTGTAACGGACATTACTTCCGGCATACGTTTCCTCATCGACACAGGTGCGAACGTCAGTGTAATACCAGTGACCAAAAGACAAAGGTGCGTAACAGATAATTATAATTATAAGTACAAGTTATATGCAGCAAATGGTTCTGAAATTCAGACATACGGCACAAAAACATTAGAATTAAATCTTAGTTTAAGAAGGCCATTGAGATGGACATTTATAATTGCAAATGTAACACAACCGATAATCGGAGCTGATTTTTTAAAATATCACACTTTATTGGTAGATCTGAATGCTCATAAGTTAATAGATAAGCGAACCGATTTGAATACGATAGGTTGCATAGTAAAATGCACAGAACCCACAGTTAGCATCGTAGACAGTAATCATAAGTATCACGATTTATTATCGGAGCATGCAGACGTTACTAAACCTAGGCCATTCAAGGATGATGAGACAGACAATAATAGTTGTAACATTTTCCATCACATTGAAACTACTGGACCTCCAGTACATGCACGGGCTAGGCCACTTCCTCCGAACAGGTATCACCAGGTAAAGGAAGAATTTAGGCGCATGCAGGAGATGGGCATTTGCAGGCCGTCCAAAAGCGAGTGGGCGACACCTCTGCATGTAGTAGCAAAGAAAAATGGGGACATCCGACCATGTGGTGACTACAGGCGTCTAAACGCCATCACCAAGCCGGACCGATACCCCGTTCCACGCCTACATGACTTTACTTACGTGCTCTCAGGTAAAAAAATCTTCACCAAACTAGATATCAACAAATCATACCATTGCATTAGGGTAGCTAAGGAAGACATAGAAAAAACAGCAATTATCACACCATTTGGATTGTTCGAATTCCCGCGTATGACCTTCGGACTACGAAACGCGAGTCAAACATTCCAACGGTTCATGAACAATAATGTATTATATGGCCTAGATTTCTTATTCAGCTACGTCGATGACGTAATCATAGCAAGCGATAGTATAGCCGAGAACAAAATGCAGTTACGTAAAGTATTCGAGAGATTTAGACAGTTTGGTATCACCATAAATTTGGCAAAATGCGAATTTGGTAAATCTAAAATTGACTTTTTAGGTTACGAAGTTTCAACAGAGGGTATCAAACCCCTAGAAAGTAAAGTTAAGGCTATTCTAGACTATCCACGACCGGAAACGGTAGAGAAGCTCAGACAATTTTTAGGTATGGTAAACTTCTATAGGGCGAGTATACCCAACGCTGCTAGTCACCAAGCAAGCTTAAATGAATTCCTGATAGGCGCTAAACGAAAGGATAAGACTATTATCGATTGGAACGACAAGGCGACTAAGGACTTCGAACAGTGTAAACTAGGTTTAAAGAATGCTGTCATGATATCTCATCCGAATTCCAATGTGCCTGTAGCTCTTATGACCGATGCTTCAGACACATGTGCAGGCGCGGTATTGCAACAAAAAATTAACGACTCCTGGCAACCATTAGGCTACTTTTCAAAGAGGTTCACAAAAGCCCAACAAAAGTACTCTACGTACGACAGGGAGTTATTAGCAATCTACTTGGCAGTTAAGCATTTTCGATATCTACTTGAAGGTAATAATCCGACTATATTCACGGATCACAAGCCGTTAATATACGCATTTAGCAAACTACAAAGTGACTCCGAAACACCTAGACGTACAAGACAACTTTTATTCATTAGCGAATTCACTACAACAATCAGGTACATAGAAGGCGAGAAAAACGCTGGCGCAGATTTCTTATCGCGCATTCAAACAATCGACTGCCCGACTGTACTTGATTTTGCGGAATTAGGACGAACTCAGGTGAATGACACCGAGCTCACACAGCTATTGAAAGGATCAAACGATAATTTATGTATAAAGAAATACTTTATGCCAAATTGCGAAACAGCTGTATATTGCGAAAATTCAACTAATTCATGTAGACCGTATTTAACACCAAGTTATAGAAAAATTGCATTCGACTCGATACATAATGTTAGTCATCCCGGTATTAGGGCAACACGCAAGTTAGTTGCACAAAGGTTCTTTTGGCCCGGCCTCAATAAAGACGTCACCCGGTGGGCAAAGTATTGCATAGCTTGCCAAAAGTGCAAAATAATTAGACATACTGTTTCAGACTTACAGCAATATTCAGAAAGTAAACGTTTTGAACATGTAAATATCGACATAGTCGGACCTCTAAAATTATCACATGATGGAAATAGGTACTTAATAACTATAATTGACCGGTGTACACGTTGGCCTGAGGCGATACCAGTCAAAGAAATCACAGCAGAAGTAGTAGCTAAGGTATTCTACGACACATGGATTAGCAGATTTGGCTGTCCCGAAAGAATTACAAGCGACCAAGGTCGTCAATTCGAGAGTGCGTTATTTAAACAATTAATGAAACTAATGGGTATTAAGAAAATGCGTACTACACCATACCACCCACAGAGTAATGGTATTGTAGAACGTTGGCATAGAGTATTGAAATCAGCATTAACGGCACGACTAGAAAACAACCATTACTGGTGTAATGAACTGCCTACAGTATTATTAGGACTACGCGCAGTAGGAAGAAGCGACAATGGCACGAGTCCCGCAGAATACGTATACGGACAAACGCTTCGCTTACCAGGAGATTTCTACAATATCTCTGACATGCAACAGTACGACAACCATACGCTATTGGAAAACATTAAAAATACCATTAGTAAACTCAAACCTGTACCCCGTATTTCACGAGACTCACGCGCACTGTTTGTGCATAATGACTTAAAAAATTGTGAGTATGTATTTGTTCGCAATGACGCCATACGCCCACCATTAACGCCTACGTACAATGGTCCCTATCGCGTTATAGAAAGAACACCCAAAGTATACGTAATTCAGCTACCAAACAGGAAAAGTGGTATATCAATAGATAGGTTAAAGCCTGCATATGTACTTAATGAGCATTCAGAAACTAGCAATGTTTGCACAAATCCAGACCATAGCATAGTACCTCCAGATAAGAATAATGAGAAGTCTATATTGTACAAGAAAACCAGCAGTGGACGTACTGTTAAGCCGCCAGTCAGATTTAACCTGTAAACACTATCCTAACGTACGATGTTGTAATAAATAACAGTGACCATTGTGCTTTCTTTTAAATAAATAAATGAAGGACCGATGGTGTAACAAACAACAGTGACTATTATTGTTAAAATAAATAAATGAATGACGAACAAAGCCCGCACAATAACTAGTATTGATCAAACTAAATATAACAAAGATCAACTTGTGCATTATTACTAAATTAATCAACGGTCACACGTACTCATTTGTCGATAAGCAATTTCTTTGTAAATACTAAGAACAAAGATATAAATATAAGATAACAATGAAACAATTCATATGAAACAAATTTCTATTATATCAACAATGTTAACAAAGGGACCATAGTTGTAAGGTAACCTTAATATTCGTTGTTCTCTGTCCCTACAGTATGTAACAGTATACGTTATTTATAAATAACCCTACGATACAAATTCCTAGTACCTATTCATAAGTATAAATTGTATTATGTTTTAGTACCTACTTTTAAGATAATAGTAATTAAATAAAATTTTATTTTTACAAATTTTGGGGGGATGTAGTGTAGGGACACAATGTAAATATGAAAGGCAGAACACTTGATAAGCAAAAGGTATACAAGCGAGAAGTATGAATGGACGCCAGTGACATTACATCGGTTCGCGTAGAAGGTTGTCTTAAAGGGTTTTCAATGTAATAAATACAAACATTATTAACTTGACGAAAGACTTTAATTAATGGACCCGTAACCTTCTACAACCAGACGAGGCAGTCTTGTTTAGGGGCTTACACATCGCGAAACGAGAGAGAGACCCCTAAATAATTATTAATCGAACGTAAGTTTTACAAAATACAATATAAGAGTTGGGGAAACAATGTCACTGCGTACTTATGTGTCATTGTTATTTCAAAAAATAAATATCACAACTAACTTATGTGTCGTTATTGCTCCAAAAACATAAAAATAAATTGTCACTATTACCTTAGTGGCATTGTAGCTCCAGGAGACTGACACTCGCGCCCCCGGCCGCGCGCAACTGGCCAATAAAACGTTGTTTCTCCTAGTGGCGGTTTGATTCCCGCCAAAACAATAACGACATAACTGCCCTCATGCGGAAAGTATACGCACTACACAAATGACAATTACTCACCAGGTAAAGGGGTACATTAGCTACTTTTTCTCATACTCAGATCAATTTTGACAAAAATTGCATAAGTGACGTTTTTGTACCGTAGGTGCGATATATGTTTGGGAAATGTTTATTATTTTTGTATATTTATAGATTTTCTTAGTTGTCGTTAGAAATTTGAAGTTAAATAATGGCGCCGATTCCCTTGTTCACAAACTAAACTAAATTTAAGTTCAGTGCATCTTTTTCTTTCTATTTCATTTAGAAAAGGATAGAAGATAAATTTTAGTTTAGTCCTGTCAAATTAATCAGCTCCTGTCACTACTCTATACAAGTTTAGACGTGATTAAAAACTTGCCTACTAAAATTACGTCAATTTACGTCAAGCGCTGATTAATTTGACAGGACTAAACTAAAATGTATCTTCTGTCCTTTTCTTAATGAAATAGAAAGAAAAAGATGCACTGAACTTAAATTTACTTTAGTTTGTGAACAAGGGAATCGGCGCCAATATCTTGATTGATCGATTTTGTGTTGTTTGTAATGTTTCTAGATTAGATTTAGCTGCGGTCCCCCAGATTTCTATTAGGTAGTCTATATGTGGTTTAACTAAAGAATTATAAATGATGTATCGAACTTTCCGAGGAAGGCATTTGTTTATATTGTGAAGAGCTCCTGTAAGTGATAAGAGTTTACATCTAGTTTTCTCTTTAAGAGGCTTCCAACTAAGGTAGGTAGTTATCTAAAATTAAGCCTAAATATTTCTCTTTACTTTTCTAAGATTAGAAGACAAACAAAGGAGCGGTCGACCTCGTACTGTTCGGCCTCCAGCGGTCATCAAAGCAGTGAAGGCGCGAATCCAACGAAATCTTGTTCGCTAGCAAAAAATGTCGGCTCTGCAGATGGCACTATACAGAACTACTGTTAAAAGGGTGTTAAATGAAGACATAGGACTGCGTGCTTATAGAAAAAAAACAGCACATCTTAACGCGCGGCTGAAGAAAATCAGACTCGAAAGAAGCCGGGTTTTATTTAGGCGGTACGCGGGAAAAAAATACCGCGAAATACTTTTTTGGACGAAATTTTATGTTGAGAACACTTTTAACAAACAAAATGATAAAGTGTATGCACACTCTAGCGAAGAAGCGAGCAGACGTGTGCCACGTGTTCAGCGTGGTCATCACCCTTCGGCATTCATGGTTTGGTTTGGGGTGTCCTATTTGGGTCCAATGGAGGTGTATTTTTGTGAAAAAAGAGTAAAAACCAGTGCCCTCGTATATCAAAACACAGTCCTAACAAACGTTGTGGAACCTGTGCCTATTTTCAAACATTGTTTGTGAAAACAAACAATGTTCAAAAACAGGCACTGGGTATTCCTGCAAGCTTCTGCGCCGACTCATAAGGCGAAAAGTACCCAAAACTGGCTCACGACCCGTGGAATCGACCTTATCAGAATTCAGGCATGAGGATTGGCCCTCATCCAGTCCAGACTTAAATCCCTTGAATTATAAAATATGGCAGCACTTAGAGGAGAAGGTCTGCGCTAAACCCCATCGCAACTTGGAGTCACTAAAAGCATCCCTGATTAAAGCAGTCTCCGATATTGACATGAACTTCGTGCGTGCTTCGATTGATGACTGGCCTTGCAGATAGAAGACTTGTATCGAAGCAAGAGGAGGACATTTGGAATAATTTTAATGTGGTTTAAATCTTTATTTTATACCCTTTCACTTGATATATAAATGGTTGTAGTGCGTAACTCATTAATGTCTGTTTGTTTGTTGTAAGTTTTGTCACGTATGGAAAGTTAAATAAATGACTTATTTATCTTTTCATATGTGACAAAACTTATGACCTAGTGGTCATAAGTTTCGTCATATTTATAAAACCTAATTGATGCACAAATACGCACTAATTAGGAGCTACTGATATACGTTTATTCTACGGGCGCACAATCATTGGTTCCCAAGAAACGGATTCTGCAAAACGTTACTCCAGCAGGAAATGAAACATCTCTTAACCTCCAGACCATCGAGTGAAATCGATGATATTAGTATTATATTATAATCGCAGACGATATTAGTCGTTATTTATGGGTCTTTAGACGTACAAACCGCTCGCTCGAGGTGTCACTCATGTGTGTCGGTAGGAACTAAAATAAACAAGTAGCACACATGAGTGTCGGTAGGAATCCAGCGGACCTTGAGATGCACAAATTTTATTTTCACCGCACATTTACGCACAAAATTTAAGCAATCCGCCCGTGTACTTTATTTCTCTCCGGTCATTCGTTTAAAATCTTCTTGCTGGAACAACGATACTCCAGCAGGATTCGTTTTTCGTTTCTTTTTTCCAAAACGACAGCACGCACATATTTGTTATTTGTCACACATTTACAGCGGATTACGCTCTAATTACTTGTCGAACTGAATTAATTATATAAGAGATTTTCTTGCTGGAGTAACGGACATATTGTAATACAGGGTGTGTCGTAAATAGTGGTACAACGTTAAGGGGTCGATACACCGTATGTTCTACCACAATTTGAACCATTTTTCCCATAGATTTGTTTTTATTTTTAGAAAAAAATACTTCGTTCTTTAATAGATTGGCTGTAATTTCCACGTAAATGACATTATATTTTAATTTTGTTTTTTGTTTATGACTGTGGAATACATGTCTAACTGCTAGCGTAATTAGTAAAGCAAGGTGTAAGTAAAAAAAAAAAAACAAATATTTTATTCTGAGACGTGTAGAAAACAGTGGTTCAGTTAGTAGACGTAGCTTGCGCGGTAGTCGCATATACAATTTATTAACTTGGCTTGGGTAGGAAGTTTTTGAGTTAGCTTCAATAATACGTATTTTTCCCACTTAGTTCGATGATGTTGTATTAACACTAGGGTATTAGTGTTCTGTGATTAACACTTCCTGTCACTGTTATTCACTTAGCAGGTTTATTATAGTTATTAGTATTCGAATTCGTGTGGGGTTGTACCATAACTAAAAAGTAGATACTAAAAACTTATAGGCAATCAGCTTACCCTTCGGGTATTACAGGCGTGTTGTTATGTATGTTTATGTTGATTAGACTGTCATCAGTGACACTCATATTTGAGACTCCAGCTCGCAATATGAAACAACAATAAAATCATGGTGTGTTTACCACTTCTTTAGGTTTATATTCTTCGCCGAACAATCCTCGTGCCATGCTGTCGGTCGGCGCCGGCCTGCTATAATCGATAGCATGGCCGATTGTTCAAATTCCAATTTATTTGTTTGTGAAGTAGGCACTAACATAGTCACTGGCCCGCCTATAGATTTAGTACTAAATCTATGGGCCCACCACTGGATGGTACAGCTCAAGGAACATATTTACTCTAGGGAGAAGAATGACAACTACGAACAAATAAAATGGTACGGTTTTTGGCGCCTCCTGGTGGATGCCCCCGAAAACTCGCGAAAGCGGGATATTCAAAATCGCATTTCTTTGAGATACTTATTATACCTAAGCCTGTCCACGAAAGCAGAACTGGGAAACTGTAACCGAAGTTAAATTATTGTGCAATTGCACAGGTTACAATTTTCCAGTTCCGCTTTGGTGGTCAAGTAGCCTTACTGATGAAATTAACATAAAAAGGTAATTACAAGAAAATTTATTCTTGCTTGTAGAAAACTTTGAACAACAAAATCATAAGTTAGTGGTTGATTTTTGAAAGTCAAAGACTACTCAACGTCGTTAATGGTGAGGATAACACTTAACGTTGCAAAAAGAGAATTCACAAGAAATAACATCTAAAGTAATAGGAGAAAATGTATTCTTGCTTGTAGAAAACTTTGAACAACAAAATCATAAGTTAGTGGTTGATTTGTAAAAGTCAAAGACTACTAAACATCGTTAATGGTGAGGATAACACTTAACGTTGCAAAAAGAGAATTCACAAGAAATAACATCTAAAGTAAATAATTACGTTCCTAGATTATCATGCGCTCACGCCGGCAGACATTTTTCTTGTGAACTGGGGCTGCCAGGTGTATTTAACAAAATCTTACCCACTAAGTTTTATTAAATTAATTTTAGAAAATAAGTAGCCTCCGCGCTCTGCCCGATGCGTTGCAGTAAATTAAATTAATTATTTATTTCTGTATTGGCTTGATTGGATAACTTTTTTGTCTATTTATAAGTACAAACTTAGGCTATACGAGCGTATATCTATTATATTATACGTACACTATATTTTTATTTATCCAATTTTAATAATATTAACATTGATTACATAAAACGAAATAATAAATCGGCTAACTTGTTGGTTAACAAAAATGTTGATAAAACTACCAAATGGTAGCTTTTTAACATTTATGAACCTTTTTAGTTTATGTTATGTTGCCATCCTTGAAATCGTCATTATTGAAGACCGAAGTTTTTAGGTCTCACATAATAGAGGAGAACATGGCAACATAGGTCTAGCCCCCGTAGGCATTCCTAAGTTTACCCAATGAGACGACCCCGCCTGGTACAGCTCTTAACAAGGGTGCGTTCAATTACTACGCTTTTTCACGATCGACGGCTCATAGCACAGAATTAGGCTTCGCTCCGCATGTCGACGTGTCGACGGGCGTGAGCGAGCGTACTCAATAATGAAACGCACCTGTGAGTGTCAAAAGTCAAGCCAGCTGAGCCAACCAGAAGCCAGGCCACCCGTAGGTAGAGCCTAGCCAGCTAAACCTAGCTCATTGGCCCAGCGTCCAGCTGAACAGTTGACATTGACAGTTCTGACAGTCCCAAATGTCATCATTGGACATTGTCTTAAACTAGCGCACATTGAATGAATCCAATCAAAGAATTTAATCGTATTGTTGTGAAGTGTATATTTACTATTGTAAATGGGATTTGTTTCAGTTTATGCTACTTTTGCAATAAATTAAACATTTGGTCTCCAAATATTATGACGTCTAGAAGAAAAGATTACATCTTCGAGCCGTTTAAGGTTACTGAAGTTAGATGTCGGGGTTTCGAAAGTCCCAGACCTCGTAGCGGACACAGGATAGCTTGTGATGATGCCAATGTCTATTGTTTTGGTGGTTATAATCCCTCGTTACCCCTTACCAATATTCCAAGAGATAACCCGACCTGGACGCCGGCGCGGCCCTTGTTTAAAGAACTTTGGAGTTTTTCGATAGCTAGTCGAAAGTGGAAACAACACAGAGTAATTGAAAATATGCCGGAAGAATTAGCGTCAAACGCTATGTGTATGAATGGCAAATATCTTATGGTCCGTAAAACAATATTTTGAATATTAAGCAATTTGAGTCGATATTGATTGTGTTAAAATTAGCGTTTCGTTATAGATATTCGGAGGCACAGGTGCGCCATTTGGCAACAAGTGTAGCAACGACGTGATCGTGTGGCGAACATGTAACGAGGATGCCAGGCTGCAGATCCTAGATGTGACTGGTACCAGACCTCCTGGACAGTATGGTCAAGCTATATTGTGCCATGATGGATGTTTTTATACTGTTGGTGGTACCAACGGATTTGCATATAACTGTGATATTTATAGGTATTTATTTCTATCTTAGTAATGGTTTTATAAACTGGTTTGTGTAAAATTAAAAACAATTAAGTATTGTTATGAAATAATAATGATTGGTTTATTCTACAGGTTAGATCTGCGAACACTAGTCTGGGAGCCAATGTTTGTTGGTACAGGTCAAGAAGGTGAGCCATTAGGCAGATACAGACATGAAATTGCCCGTGTTGGTAATAAACTGTACATAATTGGAGGAGGAACAGGGGAGTGGGCATTTGAACTTATGGAGATACCAATGTTTGATTTTGAGAATAATACTTGGTCAATTTTAACTCCAAGAGCTGATGAAAGTGGAAAAGATACTATTGCACCTTTGCCGAGAAAGTGCCATAGTGCAGTACAGATTGATTCTCCAGACGGCCCACAAGTGTTTGTGGCAGGGGGTTCAGATGGAAATTCAGTCTTTGAAGATATTTGGAGGTTAAACATATCCGATTTACAATGGACTATGATGCAGAAGACAGTGTTACCGCATCCTCTTTATTTTCATTCATCTGCAGTTACATCATCTGGTTGTATGTATGTTTTTGGTGGTATTGAACCAAAGGAGGATGCAACTAGTAGAAATAATATATTGTATAAGGTGTGGTTATGTCTGCCAAAATTGAGTGAAATGTGCTGGGAAGCGTTATTGCATTTTCATCCAAACTTAGATCAAGTAGATGGTAGATCATTATTAAATATTGGGATTCCAGGTCACTTTGTACAGAGATTACATATGCAGTGAAGATGTTTGAATTTTTTTGCTTTAAGCAATATTGTGTTCTATTTATGTATTTGTCCATTAATGCATTTGTTTTTGTGCAGCTGAACATTTGTTGACAAATATAACTTAATCATTTGTATAATAATTTTAAAATTTGTTTTATTTGCCTGAAGGTTCACGAAATGTGTGAGTTACAAACGAGTCATACAGTGCTATGGGACTGTTACCATATTTGAAATGTCCTGACAAAAAGCCTTTTGGAAAAAAAATCCAGATTTTACAATGGGATTTTACTTTTTCATCATTCTTTATTCCCGACTCATTAATGGTGTAAAAAACTCAGTAAGTCGAAATTTCAGATATCCGCAAAAATCCCGACGTTTGGTAACCCTATGTGACAGCCATCTGCAACGGCCGGTGTCACATCGCCCAAATTTCTGTTGCATAAACTCAATAACACTGCTTGACCTGGGAATCGAACTCAGGATCCACCGACGCTCAGATGCGCTTGACACTAGACTACTGAGGCAGTCAAAACCGAACTACTACTTACTGGGGCAGTGAAATTATAACTATCAGTATACTTCTTGGTGAGAACAAGAGACTTGGCACATAAAGTCTCCACTATGTACCTCTTTTCCTTGAATTTGTATGTATAAATATATATGTAATGTAGTAAAAATGTATGTATTTGTATTATAAGTTTGTAAACTATTTATGTACTTCTGTACCTATTTTATTTATAATCTATTATGTTATCTTTTAATATTTTTCATTATTATTATTTCCTCTCAGAGCACCTGCCATCTTATCTCTTCACCAGCCTTGGTTGACTGGTAGAGAGTGCCTAAGGGATTAAGTCTGCCTATGTACCTAATTGTGTGCGAAAAATTTAAATAAATCAATAAATAAAGTCGACCGTCCAGTGATTGTAGGATGTGGGGGGTTTGCCACGTTAGCTGCGCGGTTCAATTGTTCGCCAGCCACACATTCGTGCGTACCGTGGCCGTGGGTTGCAGTGGACGATCCTGCCTACATCTATAATATTAATGCCAGCCTCGTTGGGAATCCCGGGCGGATTTCCGGCCACCCTGGGCGCGGGTTTGCCGACGGTGAGCAATGGGTAGCCCGCCGTCCGATAAGTACCAGGCCCGGGTCGACGGCGCGTTGTGTCCCACGCGCGCCTCAAAGAGATGTCAGCAAAAAGTTACATGCTCTGTGGTCAGCGCAAGTGTAGGAGTCCACTAGGGCCGTTGCAACACCCCTGGCAACACAGGCAACGGAAGGAATACGGGTGGGTTTTAATCAGTAAGAGTCTGACACACCCTCCCGCTCCGGCCAGAGCGGCAGAAGTTATTTGGTAATTTCCCACCCAAAAAAAAAGCCTATTATAGTTTTCCTGCAGGGCAAAGGCCTCTTCTCGTAAAGAGATGGCACGAACATTGATCACCACTCTCGCTAAAGACGGGTTGGCGATTTCAGACTGATATTGGTGCCGATTCCCTTGTGCCACTGGAACTCGTCGACTAGTAGTCACTAACTAAACTAAATTTAAGTTCAGTGCATCTTTTTCTTTCTATTTCATTAAGAAAAGGACAGAAGATACATTTTAGTTTAGTCCTGTCAAATTAATCAGGACTTGACGTAAATTGACGTAATTTTAGTAGGCAAGTTTTTAATCACGTCTAAACTTGTATGGAGTAGTGACAGGCGCTGATTAATTTGACAGGACTAAACTAAAATTTATCTTCTGTCCTTTTCTTAATGAAATAGAAAGAAAAAGATGCACTGAACTTAAATTTAGTTTAGTTTGTGAACAAGGGAATCGGCACCATTAACTACAAGTCCAGCGGGGTAATTGCGTAACACACTATCAGTGGCAATGGATTTCATCTTGACAGTTCAACAACATTCATTGTGTTATTTAGGTTGTTGAGCAGACCAGGGCCGGATTTATAGGTGTGGAGGCCCTCGGGTAACCATGAAGTGGAGGCCCCGTAAATTTTGTGGAAAAGATAAAAAAAAATTCAAAAAAGTAGCTTGTTAGTAGCTTAGTTTTGGTAGTGATTTTTTTTTCTGTGATGATTGTGAACTCTTTTTTCTTTGATGGACACAAAGGAAGTATTTTTTTCTTATATAAAATAATCTAATTGTGGAGGCCCCTTCTTTGTGGAGGCCCGGGGCCAGTGCCCCTGTTGCCCTGCCCTAAATCCGGCCCTGGAGCAGACAAATTTTTCGAACAGATGAAGCAATGGATTAGCAATATACTTCAAAATCATTCAGATTGTGATTGATAGTACGTTACGTAATTAGGATCCAGGTTTCCTCACGATGTTTGCCTTCACCGATGTCAGTAATGTCCAAGATAAACTCAGAAAAAAGACACGAATTCAAATTCGAGCAAGCACCAATGTTTGCCCGGATTTGAACTCACAACCTAGTGAATGAGAGGCGAGGCTTTAGGGCCATCACAACTCTTTCGACATCTATACATAATATCCCTACTAATATTATAAATGCGAAAGTTTGTAAGTATAATGGATGGATGTTTGTTACTCTTTCACACAAAAAGTACTGAACGGATTTGGATGAAATTTGGCACACAGATAGTTTATAACCATGAATAACACATAGGATACTTGTTACTATTTTTATCCCGATATACGCACGGGGTCAAAACGTATGCGGGTGAAACCGCGGGGCGCATCTAGTTATAAATAAAGTCGCTTTTCGTGTATGTCTGTGTGACCCCGGTTTTCGCAATCATTATATTAAATTAATATTATAAAACAAAGTCCCCCACCACGTCTGTCTGTCTGTCTGTCTGAACGCGATATACTTTAAAACTACGGAACGGATTATCACCAATGGACGGAGTGATCCATGAGGAAGGTTTAGGCGTATAATTCATAAAGTTTTTTTTGTAATTTGGCTGAAATATGACGTTTATTATTGAAGATGTCGGAAAAAAACATGCCGACTGGGATTACAGGGTTTTACAGGGGCGTGCGCCGCGTAAACCGTAAGAGATACATAAAATTAATGTTGTACAAGATTGTACATCACAAAAAGTTCAACAAAAATGTCCGAGATAGCATAAAATGTCTATCTTCTAAGTATGACCCGCAGCAACCATTTTTAACTTTCAGAATGTGATACAAAATTCCTTGTTATTTCCGAAGCTCTTTTGATCGACACATTATTAATACTTATCCAATAAAATATGTTGTTTAAATTGGGCATTTAATTTAGATTAAAATATGCCTTGACATCATATCATTTAAACTAATACTTTAAAAGATTTTACAGATTCAAAATTACGCGAAACAAAATAATTATGGGTGACGGGCGGCGGCGCGGGAGCCAATGACCTTTTCCTCTGTTATTACTACGAAAGGAAAAACGGTTCCCGGTAGTACATCTCCGTGGGATAATTTCCGACCTCCACACGGGTGAAGCCGCGGGTCAAAGCTAGTATCATATAAAGTGTAGCTAAGTAGGTACACGTGCCTATAGCTTAGCGGCGGGCGACTGTGGAGCGGCGCCTTACGTTTTCGGTAGGTATATTTTACCCCCTGCATTAAGTAAAATATATGTAGAGCCAGCTCAGGGGGGTAACCATGCCCGGAGGACACGGTGGAGCATACGGTGGAGGTCTGCCCAGCTTGGGCAGAGCACCGCCGTGTCCTCGTGGAGGCGATCGGCGGCAGAGATCTCTCGCGTCCGGCCCTGGTTCAGGCCATGGTACGGAGCGAGAGGGCATCGGCAGCCGTCACCTCCTTCTGCGATGCAGTAATGCTCGCGAAGGAGGAGGCGGGACGGTTGAGGGAAAGGCATGTTTTGACAATTGATTTTCCATTGTTTGGCACCACATGGGGTACGCGCCGAGCTTCATAAGTTAAGGTATTATTTGTTATTTCAAGGTTATCTGTTATTTACGGGACACGCTCTATAACGAAGTTAAAAAAGAAAACTATCACAGCCTTTACACGTTAAAGAGTAATAGTCGACCAATTTACATTTGCAGTTGGAATGTATGGGAGAACATGTATTTCAACGTTAAGTTTGTTCTTGCAATCAATTCATCCCAACTACGGAACCCTTCATTGTGCGTGGTCCGACTCGCACTTGCCCGGTTTTTCTTTGCACGGTGTCTGATGAGGTGAGGCAACCACTAAAGTCCGTATCTTCGTATACTCGACAAAGGCATTGAATATATTCCTAAGGTCTGAAAAAAGTCCGTTCCGTTGGTTTGAGCCTACTCAAACCAACGGAACGGACTTTTTTTCTTTCTTTTTTTTTTTAGACCGACAGTAGTTCCTAAACGGACAAGCAGCACTCGCCCGGATGTCCCCGCTGTGTAATTTTAGTTCTTAGTCGAGGTAGGTAATTGGAACATTAGCAGTTTTATCTTATGACATGTGGCTGCCAATTAACACTACGTTCCGCCGTAGGTAAGGAGTACCTACGGCGGAACGTAGATAGGTAGATAGATATATAGAATACTCTTTATTATGTACACCATAAAAATTACAGCTATAAATGTAGAAATTTTACATAGGGTGACACAATGGGCGGTCTTATCGCTAAAAGCGATCTTTTAAAGACAACCTTTGGATGGATTATGGGGGAAAGGAGAAACAGTACTGCCGGTAGTCTGTGGTTTACCATTCACATATATACAATAAATACATACATACATAAAATATATTAAAATTATCTATATAATATATTCAATGATAATTAATCATAAAACTAGCGCAAAGAATCAAAACAGGTGCAAAGAACAAAGATTATTAAAAATATGTTTAAGGAGAGAGATAGTGTTTTTTTACCATAATTTAAAAAATGGACAGAGATTGAGCGCGCCTTATCGACACGGGCAAGGCATTCCACAACCGTACTGCTTGAACCGTAAACGATTTATCATAGAAACTGGTGGAATGCATCGGCATCTCTAGTCTCAAGTTTTCCGATGACCTCAGGTATCTATTATGCGTGTCATTTACGAACTTGAAACGTTCCTTAAGATAAGAGGGGGTTGTAGGATTGAACGTAGTGTTACGTAGAGAGAATGTAGAAAATGTAGTCGTAACGATGGTTCAGAGTTCATTAAATTAAATGAGCTATAGCTTAGATCCCGATGTCGTATGAGCAACGTGAACCTGACTCCCATTTCAAGGGCGGGTGGTGGCGGTCGCGAGTCGCAACAAGTGCTAGGCGCGGCGGCGTAGGGCGTCGGGACGCGCCGTCCGTCGTGGCCGCGGTTTCGCGCCAATTCGCGCCCGCAGTGATGGGAAGCACGCCTCACGGGCGGGACACGCTCGCCTCGTCCGCGTACGCTCGTGATCCGAATGCGGATAACTGTTAATAGTTTCCAACTCAACAGTTAACACTTCGGTCCTAGAAAATTTACACGTCGCATCACGTCTGTTCATTTGGATAGCAATATGATTATTTTTCGTTTAAAACCAAAGGAAGTAGGAGCAATCATGCTGCTTCCCGATGCATTCCCGAAAAGTGTAAAACTTCTCAACAATACAACGATTGTGCGCTCATTTTTAATCGGACGTGGCAGTAAATGTTATTCTCGAGGTGTACTGTTGTAAGCGATGACGGAATTGACGGATACTACTGAGGATATGGTGCCGGAGGGATCGACGGTGGCGTCGGCACCTCACCGGACACCTACTCCTGAACTTCATGCGACATACACCACTTTTGAAATCTTGGTGGCATTGGTGGCGGTAGTGGGGAACGCTATGGTGATATATGTGTTCCATCGCGAACGTAGACTGCGACGACGCACTAACTATTACATTGTGTCTTTGGCAGTGGCAGACTTTTTGGTTGGTCTACTTGGAATACCGTTCGCGATCCTGGCGTCAGTAGGCCAGCCGCGGAACCTCCATGCGTGTTTGTTCACGGTGTCGTTGTTAGTGATGCTGTGCACTATTAGTATCTTCTGTTTGGTGGGTGTTTCCGTGGACCGCTACTGGGCAATCCTGCATCCGATGTGCTACTCCAGGAATGTGCGCACAAGAACAGCTATTAGTGAGTATACTTCAAAGTTATCTATTTATTATGTTCTCAAGGTACTCCATTTATTATAGCATTAGAAAAATATCGGCAAAATAACGACAATTATTGTGTAATATTGTTCAAATTACTGCACTTTAAAGTATTTTTTTAATGTAAATGGTAACTAGATTATATTGTTTTGTATGTATCGTGAAATAATGGAGTTTGAGTTTATCAAACGTGTATATCGAAAAAACGAAACGGTGACAACCGTTATTTTTCTAATGTTATAATAAATGGAGTATCGGTAAATTGAAAGCCAAAAAGAGGTACCTGCTCTGATCTTTTATGAAAGTTTATAATATTGGTTTATTGTCTCAAAATTGCCACCGTCTTGCGGTGGTCACATTATTGGATCTTTTATTGCTAACTACTTGATGATCATTGCTTTAACACAATGGCAATCAATCCGTACTTAGGTATAGGACGTAATACTTGATAATGTACAATCAATTTATGTGATACTTATTTGTCTTCAAAGCATTATCCGATAGCTGTTACAAAAGACAGAAGGGGAACGATCAATTACGATTCCTTTTCCATAGTTTGCAGTTTTCCACAGATCTATCTGAAGCTTACGAATTTCATGAATGAACATTAATTTACATTGCAGCACATTTAACGTTATTTACACACTCCAGCAGCGATGTTCTGTAACATTTACCTAAGTTTAACTAAGACTTTTTAGACGGATGTTTACATTAACGGATTGATTAATGATCGAGCGTAGCTGTAGGTTAAAATTAAATAAGGAAATGAATTAAGGCTCACGTAGACAGGCGCGACGCGACCAGTACCAAATTTTTTATGAAAACTTCATGGAAAGAATCGCGCTGCGCGTCGCGCTGTTCTTCTCTCTCTCTCAGCTCATTCATAAATACAGGATGAATGAGCTAAGACAGTAGGTATACTTAGGTGTAAGTACATCTACGCATAGGTATCTTGATGAAGAACAAAGGAACAGGAAAACCTACTTAATATAGGATTTGTATTAAAACGTCATAATCGCCTCAAGGAAGTTTAAACTGACACTTGAACATTGAAGTTGACACGAACGAATAAACATTTTCAGATTTGAGTAATGAAGCGGGATCCAAATAAACGCAGATCAAAGGATACTGCCACAAAAACATTTAAACCAAATTAAAACAAACATGAACATTGCTACACTCAACTTTTTTTAGATCGCTGAAAGTCGTTTAAAAAAAAAACATGGATTTTTCACGTTTGTACCTAATACGCATTGACCCAAACCAACAAATGAATTGTTTCTTAAGGAAAACAGAACAAGAAGGCTTCCTATGGCGAACTTGTAAAAAAAGTATTTATGAAAGGTCCTTATATACAATTGTGACGTTCAATGAATTTATGCCACGGTGACTCTAATAAACAAAATAAATGTATGTATGGTTTCTCTTCTTTAGTTTCGATTTGATTAGATTGGTGACCTATAAATAAATCTCAATTTACACGATGTACTTAAGTTTCTTGCCTGTGCCATACAATAAAATTGAAGTACCTAAAAATAAACTGCTCTGTGGTCTAAACAGTGTTCGAATGGTGCAACATACCAAGTATCCTTACATAGTATCCCCCCGCCGCGTGTGTCTGCCAGAACGCGATAAACAAAAATTATTGAACGGATTCTCAAACGGTTTACACCAGGGATTCCCAAACTATTTTGGTCAAGAGACCCCTTTTCCAAAATGAACTGATACCTCAGATGAAAAATTTGGCTACGAGGGAGCCAAATTTTTCATCTTGTACAAACTTGTGCACGCTTATCTACTTGTTGAGTTTTTTAAAAGTACAACAATGATACTTCCTACTAAAATATTAGTCATTCTTATAACAAGTTTGTTCACGTAACACGACTTATACAGTATCTTGAAAGTTTAAAATAATAATTTGTGTTAATTAATAGGGGTCGATTTTTGGACCTCGTCGACCCTCAAAATCAGTTTCCGTTTATGTTGACCCCTGGGAAATCTATTTTGACCACAAGGGGTCGATATCGACCATTTTGGGAATTCCTGGTTTACACCAATGGACGGAGTGTTTCATGAGGAAGGCTAATGTGTTTAATTCATTAAGGTTGTGTAGTAATTGGCTGAAATATGACGATTATTGTTGAAGATGTCGGAAGAAATAATGCCGAGTGGGAGCTTTAGTCTATTAATATATAAATCAGGTTTAGGTATACGTAGATACCCATTTCATTGTATAGTTTGATTAGCACAGCCTTCTTGTCAATGCTTACTACCTATTGCTTACTAAAATGAAAAGGGGGAGATGAGAAGGAAGAAAAAGAAGATCCTGCCTAGCATAGGACTAAAATGGTGGTTTATTCAAGATTCTCATCAGCCATCAGCCTTTAACCATAAAACTTTTTTTTTGGAATGGGAAATTTTCGAATAACTTCTCCCGCTCTGGGCGGAGCGGGAGGGTGTGTCAGACTCTTACTGACTAAAACCCACCCGTATTGCTTCCATTACCTGTGTTGCTAGGGGCCTCGGTATCCCTTTCGGACTTTCTCGCGACCCCGGCTAGCCATAGAACTTGGGGCGACCTTAAGTTTTTGCTGTTTCTATTTAGTCTACGCTCAACTGAGTCAAGACCATACCACCATAAAGCATAATCAGCCTGTAACGTTCCCACTGCTGGGACACAGGCCTCCTGTGTATGAGAGGGAGTGAGCCGTACCTATATAAATATACCCACCACGCTGGCCCAGGTCGGGTAGGTTTGGTAACACCTCAGCTTCTTAAAATATACCTTTACGCAATGTTTACCATTTTCATTGCATTTTCTAAAACAATGTGAAAACGGATGTGAATTTGTTATCAAAACTAACTACGTAATACGTCACGTAACAGGTGTGGCGTTTCACTCACTACGCAATTGCGATATTGTTTACTAATAATCCTGTAACATATTATGGAGAAACGACCAATCGAAGAATTATAATCAATCAATCAATCAACTCAGCCTATAACAGTCCACTGCTGGACATAGGCCTCTCCCAGGCTGCACCACAACACCCTGTCCTCCGGCTTCCGCATCCAGTCTGTCCCATTCACCTTTTTAAGGTCACCGTCCTTTGGTCCTTCGACAAACATGGCCAGCTCACTGCCACTTCAGCTTGTTAACGAATTATAAGATTAAGGAGAAACAGGAAGACATAATATAAATAAAATACAGAGAAAAAATGTAAACTTATGAGTTAAGGCTCCCGCAGGCAGGCGTGACAAGACAGTGCGACGCGATTCTGGTGGAACAATTTCGCATTTAGAGTCGCATCGCGCTGTTGTCGGCGCGTTGTATTCTACGCGCGCCTCAAAGAGATGTCGTCAGGATACAGGTAGGTCCTAGTGGACCCCCACTAGGGCCGATGCCTGCCGGGGTCGCGGGAAGGTACTAATGGGTCACCGAGGCCCTCGCAACACAGGCAACAGGAAGGAATACGGGTGGGTTTTAGTCAGTAAGAGTCTGACACACCCTCCCGCTCCGACCAGAGCGGGAGAAGTTATTTGATGATTTCCCACCCAAAAAAAAAGGCAGGCGCGACAAGACAGTGCGACGTGATTCTGGTGGAACAATTTTGCATTTATAGTCGCATCGCGCTGTTGCGTCGCGCGTGACTGGGAGCTTTTAAAATAGTTGATGTAGGTAAAATTGCCGTTACGGCAGAAGCTTTTTTAAATATCTGCACTGACTTTCGCGCAAATTGCGACAAAGTGAAACACTTGCAATAATTCAAACTCAAACTTAAAGCATTTATTTAAAATAAATTATTTACAGACACTTTTGAATTTCAAGGAGTCGGTCGGTTAGAAAAATGAAGCTAGTTGCTCATTCCAAAGCGTATTAGGTACCTATGGAGAAGAACGGGCAAGAAACGCAATGGACTGAATTGGATTATAACTTTAACAAATTGTAATCCAATTCAGTCCATTGAGTTCGAAGGTGAATTATAACTGATTCACTTTCGTAGCTAATCACGATTTTCCATGAACGTCATTTTCATTATATTACATTTTCAGTTTTCCCCAACCGTTATCTTTATTATCGTTATTGTTGTAATCGCTAATGCAGGGATCACCAATTAGTTTCATTGGGAGTCCGTTTTATTTTACATAAATACTATCGCAGTCCGTTTGGGTAATTATTTTTTTTTAAAATTAAGTAATAAACAAATATTATGTAATGACTTTTTTTTTTTTAATTTTCTTCCACCCCACCCCCCGGTGGGGTGGAAGAAAATTAAAAAAAAAAAAGTTTTGCAAACTGTACCGTGTGACATCAAATGAAAGGACTTGTTGTGAGGGTCTCAAATATTTTTTTTATAATTTTAAAAGAAAATAGATGTAAATTGACCTTTACCCGACCTTTAATTGACCCTTTATTTCCGATACTACTAAACCTAAAATTTTGATAAAAAAAACAGAAAATAGTTCTTTACTTATAGGTTACAGAAAAAGCTATAAGAAGTCTATGGTCTTAAAATAACATAAATCTTTCAATATTGTGCGTAAAACTTACAAACATTTGCAGTTTGGAATGTACGGCAGAACATGTTTTTCAACTACTATGTTTAGTTTGTTCTTGGGATAAAATACATGCTAGATAACATATTCATTGTACGGAACCCTCACCACGCGAGTTCAACTCGCACTTCTCCGGTTTAATTTACTTTAAACTATCTGTCTGAAGACTGGAGTGTCGACGGAAGGAAAGACAAAGCGCGGACTAAATTAAATTTTAGTTATAAATATTTCTGTTTACTTAAGGCCCGCACAAAATAGGTCGGCGGACCGGATCTGGACCGCGGTCCAAAATTTGGTGACTCCTGCGCTAATGTTTCGACGTGATACCAAGGGCTTTCTTATCAAGTAACTCCTCCTCTATCTATTGTTTAGTTAAGGCTTATCATTCAAACTAATGCCCACAATGGCTAGTACCAGCCGGTACCTACTTAATAATTTATTTATTTGCTCGTATCATCAATACTAGGAACCTACAGCCTTCGTTACGGTGTCTTGTGGTCAGTATCAGGTTATATTTGAACAAGTGCGTTGGTCGGACGACCTCTGCGGTTTCTCTTGCTTCTTTTCCTCATTTTTCAAGTATTACCTGTATTGATCTTTATTATAACCGATAATCTGATCCCTTGCCCGTCTCTCAATTCATTTGGGGTCAGCGCAATATGTCTTCTTCTACCGTACTTCTCAATTATATTAGTCTTCATCTCAGCAGTCATCTCCTTTCAAGCCATTTCATCTTTCACACAGCCCATCCATCGTTTCTTTAACCGATAATCAGGGGACCAACCATCACCTCTTATTAGTATAATATTACTTCACAGTGGGAAAGTGATGGAGCTGTACAGGACTTATAGCTCCATCTCTTTCTCACGCTGAAATAATACTGAAATAATACTGCTATAAGAGGTGATGGTTACCCCCCTGGTCTCAACGTAAATATTTTATTAATTAAAGAAACCAAAGACTTTAACCAGGGGATGGATTCTTGAATTACTCGTAGAATTAGAAATAGAGTCTTGAATTTTTAATCGCGGAAAAGCCCTTGTTTTTCTGAAGTATCGTGAAAATGTTTGGTCTAAAAACGTTATTGCGAAACAGCTGACTAATAACTATTTAGTATCTAGACAAATAAGAACGTAGCGCATCTTTTTTTTTTTTTTTTTTGAGGGTGTTTATCATCAAATAACTTCTCCCGCTCTGGGCGGAGCGGGAGGGTGTGTCAGACTCTTACTGACTAAAACCCACCCGTATTCCTTCCTGTTGCCTGTGTTGCCAGGGGACTCGGTGACCCATAAGTACCTTCCCGCGACCCCGGCAGACGTAGCGCATCTTGAGAGAGGAATATATCTAGCAGTAAATGTGGTAGTCTTTCACTCGCGACTCATGGTAGCAGGAGAACCCGTAGGTTTTTGGTCAGTAGAAGTCCAACATATCCGTCCGTTCTCACCAGAATGAGGATTTCTTCACTTAATAAAAAACAAAAAACCCGACTGCAAAAGCACATTACTGAAAAGAGAAAAACAAGCATCGCCAAACAAGCATTTGGTATCGCCGGGGGGCAAACCAAAGTTAGACCATATTTCACGTTATTGGTTTGTCCCCAGCTTGCGATACCAACATTCTATAGATTATAATGCTTGTTTTTCCCTGTTCAGTTATGTGTTTTTACAAACGTGTTTTATTTCCTGCTTTTTAGTTTTATTAATATATGGAATTGACTCATTACTAGCTTTTATTTGATATCTATCAATATTGTTGTAATTTATTTTAAAAACCTTCCCCTCCCTTTTATTTGTATTTGCAGATGCAATATATAAATATTATATAGCCTATGTCACTCCCACAAACCAATCAAACCCAAACCTCTCAATCTAAACCTCTTTTGTTAATTTCCATCAAGCCGTTTAGGCTACAGAGCGTGCCAAAGAAATAGACATATAAACATACTCTCGAAAAACATCACCCTCCACCTGGGGCAGTCGGGTAAAAACGGCTCTAGTGACGTATGGGGTCTTATCTAAATAGGATTTGATAGACAGTTCATTATCTGGGATCGTTAAATTAAACAATTATGTTTAATTATTTAATAAGCACCTTCGGGCTTACAGGTAAGTAAAGCATACCTACCTAATAATATCAGACATGCCATGTGTCATAGATTGATTCAACATCATCATCATCATCATCATCCACAGTTAGCCTTAATTCACCCACTGCTGAGCATGGGCCTCTCTTTTCTTGTGCCAATCCCTTCCCCGCTCCTGTGCCAGCCTCTTTTTTATTGTGCCAATCCCTCCTCCGCTCCTGTGCCAGCCTCTCTTTCCTTGTGCCAATCTCTTCTCCGCTCCTGTGCCAGCCTCTCTTGTGCCAATCACTCTCCCGCTCCTGTGCCAGCCTCATCCAAGTTCTACCCGCGATGGTGATAATCCATCCAGTCATCCGCCCACCTCGCCGCCGGTCGACCGAAGCCTCAACTTTCAGGACTGTCTTCGTCGTCCTTGGACGCCACTCGGTCACTTAGATAGATAGAATGCTTAGCATGGAGAATTTGTCCACCCCCATGATATTACCTATGGAGAAGAACGGGCAATAAACTCCACGGTTTATCGTCAATTCGTCATTTACGTAGGCTTCTTGTAGTCTAGTCTGTATCTACTACTATATCTAGTCTGTATAGCTTTCCATCTATCTGATTCTTTATGATTCTCACAATTCAAAGTATCTTGGCGTGAAAACTGTGATGATGGATTCGATCTACCGTTAGTGTTCGTTCTGTCAGAATTCGTCTCTAGAGTGACTGCATTTGCAAATAAATTAACCCGATTTATTATTATTATGCAACTGCAGTAGATTTAAATGATAAATGATTCTTATTTCTGTAAGTAGGTTTGTATAAACACTTTTACAAACCAATCATATTTTAAAATCTAGACGAGGTCGGCGTTTCCTATCTGACTACTCTGAGAAGAAAGGCCGAAACAAACTCAGAGGTCACAGTCTCTTTTAAAGTCCAGACATATTCTTGGTTAGATCATAAAAGATCTACATTTAAGCTTTTGCGTAATGTTTGATGATCAACCTGACCTTCAGAAGGCATTCACAAACCAACAGAATAGCAATAGCCATAAATTTGAAGAAGCAATTCAGACTTATGAAGTTCTTTTATCAGTCCTGAATACATATTCAAAGTTTTTATTTTCTACGACAGTGGTTTTCGTGCAAACAAGGTGTTTGCTGAACATAATTTAATACTCTGTGCCCAAACGTAATTTATGTATGACAGCATTTTATTACCCATAGGTCTTCTCCATGTTACTATCTATCCTCTGTCTGGTAAAGTCTACCTTACACACCTCTTATGCAGAAAGAACGTTACCCCTCTTGCTCATTGCATCTCAGAGAAAATGTTTCTCCACGAAGTCCTAGAAATTATGGTATTGAAAATTTACATTAGTCCTACGCAATTTTTGAAACCCCTGAAAAACTCCGGCTACGTTATTCTTATGTAAGATTGCGATAAGAGCAGTGGTGGCCTAGTGATAACGGCCAAGACTTACGAGTTGTAGGTCGTAGGTTTGAAACCCAGGCTTAGCTTTACTTTATGTAAATTATTTCATCACCACTGCTCTCAAAACGGTGAAGGAAAACATCGCGAATGTCTTAGAACCAAAAAATTCGAAGATAAGTGACATCTACCCATCCGCACTGGGCCCACGTGGTAGATTACGGCTCACTCCCACTCAGAGAGGAGGCCTGTGTCCCAGCAGGCAGTGGGAACATTATAGGCTGATTATGTAAGATTGCGATAAATGTAGTCATAAAGTAAATGGTAGCTTTGTAAGTAACGGGTCATTACCAGCAGCCGTCGTAGCCTTTAGTATAATTGTTTCACTTTCAAACACACATCATAACGCTTTGAAATGTGTCTGCCACTCGTTAATTTTCATGGGCTCTTAAATCGGTTCAGTAGGTGCGAAGAAGATCTTGGTACTTCTATGTCTTCGGCCTTAACAATTCCCGCTATATAGTGTTAAGCCAAGGTAACCGATATAGCCCGAAGAATTGTCGCAGTGGGCAGGGCACATTGCTTGCAGAACAGGTGGTTAATGGGACCGAAAGATTCTGGAGTGGAGACCGCGTACCGGAAGGCCTCCCACAAGGTGGATCGATGACCTCGTGAAAACCGCAGGAATCCGTTTAATTTTACGAGAAGGACAGGGATGGTCGGCATGGCGACGCTGGGGGAGGCCCATCTGCAGTAGTGCACCTCTTTTGGCTGAAACGATGATGATCCTATAGAGTCAGCGTCAGCTTTGCCTGAAAAGAGGTTGTCTTTATAAACCAGTGACCGATTTATAGATTTACAAGGTCCCGCGCGTTTATTCGCGAACTTTCGTTTCCAGTACCTTTGATGCTCTCAGGAGTAAGCAACTGCTTAACTTTATCTTAGCATCATCTGATGTTACTTACTGCCCATACGTTGTAAGTACTTTCTCGGAGATCGTAATGTAGATGTTTAAGACTTTTCTGACGTAAAATGTCAGGAAGATGAAATTTATGGTCCCTCGTAAAATTACATTTTGGCAACCAATATCCAGAGGTAGTATTTGTCGTTGGGTGCCATAATTCCCAGTTCAGAAGATTGATAGGAAACCATCAATGCTTTGTTTGTCTCGTTTATTATACCTACCATAAATGTGTGGTGTGCCGATATTTTATTGAGTTTAGATACTGCTGTCAGCAGTTATTTGAGAGATTTATGCGAAACTCATAATGAAGGGAGATTAAGGTAATTTACGACCAACTTGATGATTTTTAGGGTTCCGTAGTCCACAAGGAACCCTTATAGTTTCGCCATGTCCGTCTGTCAGTCTGTCCCCAGCTTAGCTCAGAGACTCTTGGTACTAGAAAGCTTTAATTTGGCATGGGTATACATGTTAATCACGCCGACAAAGTGGTAAAATATTATTTTTTACCTCCCTTAGACGTAAAATGGGGATTATATTTTTTGATCTCATAGTGTGGGGTATCGTTGGATAGGCCGTTCAAAAATATTGCAGGTCTGTGAAAACAATTTTTCGATTCAGGGATCCGTTTGCGTTTTTGTAAAAGTCAAGTGTGCCTGCCAGCCCCCCCTGCCAGCTGAATGGTTGTTTTTGGATATGTGAATAAAATCATGGCAGTAGTGTATATAACGCAAAACTATCACAGCTAAGTAGGCTTTACAAGTTAGCGAGTAATAGTTGATAATTCTCCAACTTAAAGTTTCAGTTGGAGAATTGACCGTGACGTATAATCATAATCATAATCATTTTATTTTTGCAAAAGGTATTGGTACAGTGTCGGTGTTAAAATAAGTAATTAAGTTCCTAATACATAGTCAGACATTTGACATGCAAAACATTACAATATTTATGTCCAATGAGATGCTTTAAATGTTAATTTATATTATTCATAAATTATACAATATATTCAACATTAATTATCGTCACATTAATTTTAAACAGATTATTTAGCATTCATTATAAATTAGAATTTAGAATAGAATATAATCGTTTTTGCAGCAGCCATAATTTTTAAGCTATAAATGTTAATTTCTATTATTCATAAAATTTAACAATACATTCAAACATTAATTATCGTCACAATAATTTAAGACGGATTATTTAGCATTATTTATAAATTAATTCATAGTATAAAATCGTTTTTGCAGCAGCCATAATTTTTATGCTATAATAATTTCTATTATTCATAAAATTTTACAATACATTCAAACATTAATTATCGTCACAATAATTTAAGACGGATTATTTAGCATTATTTATAAATTAATTCATAGAATAAAATCGTTTTTGCAGCAGCCATAATTTTTATGCTATAAATGTTAATTCATGTTACTATATATCGATGTATGTGTTAAGTTTTTTTCAGATAAATTCATCCCAACTACGTAACCCTTCATTGTGCGTGGCCCGACACGCACTTGGCGGGTTTTTATCAATACAGTTTCTGCCCAATTTTAATTTAATCTGAACTCAAAATTTTCTTATATTCTGTGCCTAATTGGCTATTGTTATTTTGGTTAATTCATCACTGAAGCTACCATGTTATTTGACAGCAGCTTTAATGATCAGCGATTTGATTGGGCTTTCATAAGCCGGGGGAAATATAATTTTGAACCGGACCATACAAGACCAAAGGACAAAGTTAATTAGGTCGAGGAAAAGAAACCCTTATTTTCTTTTCGTCTAATTAAAGACAGGGGAAACCCAAGACACAGTAAATCACCTTCATTATCCTAAAATAATAATAGTCATCATCTAAGCACGTTACAGTGACCTTGAATAGAATTTTCCTCCGCTTAATGACTTTTAGCGATGTATCTTCCAAGAAACCCGATACTTTGATAGGGTTGTGGAGTGTGGAGCTGTGGGTAATAATGATGTTATCTAACCAAGTGACGATCAAGCCACACGATCCGACATTTTGGAGTAACATGATCTTTACCCTGACGATCGCGGGAAGGTACTAAAGGGTTACCGAGGCCCCTGGCAACACAGGCAACAGGAAGGAATACGGGTGGGTTTTAGTTAGTAAGAGTCTGACGCACCCTCCCGCTTCGCCCAGAGCGGGAGAAGTTATTTGATGATTTCCGATCCAAAAAAAAACCCTGGCGATGATACCAGCTGATGTGAACTTGATCGTCAAAGTAGTCATCTGCCTAGCCTTTTCCCAACTACGTTGGGGTCGGCTTCTAGTCTTACCGGATGCAGCTGAATACCAATATTTTACATGGAGCGACTGCGTATCTGACCTCCACAACCCAGTTACTGGGTAACACGATACCACTTGGTAAGACTGGTTGTCAGACTTTCGGGCTTCTAACGACCCGTAACGACTGTCAAAGATCCACGAATGACAGCCGGGACCAACGGCTTAACGTGCTTTCCGAGGTACGGAGGGGTCTTGGTGTGTAAAGATGGTCACCCATCCGCGGACCAACCGCGGCAAGCGTAGCTTAACCTGATCGATTGACCCGTGCGGCTGTTATTATTTAGCCACAAGCCCCTTTATTGGAAAAGTAGTGTGTACTATAATTTTGCTTCAGTAGTATGTTAGCTTACTTCACTAATTGATAGTTCTGGAACATGTTTACGAGTATTTTTACGATAGGTGGATGTTGGATGAAAATGCTGTTACGTAATTTTAACTTGCAGTGTTCTTTTCTCCTTCATATTAAAGGAAAATTGAAGTCTTAATTTCTCATTAATGTTTACTATTTAAATTGATCAACGAACTTGTTCCATAGAATATCTAAGAAGAGAATATAAATCGTGAAATGAACCATTGCCTTAGAATTCTTGTTACGTACAAGATAAATGCAGATACAGAAATTATACAAAGAGTGTTCGTATATTTCTGTTCTGGAATGGAAGCTAAATAAACACCGGTCATTTGGCCAATGAATGCGTTACAGGCAGGTGTGATACGAATTGCGCGTTGAAGGTTTCGTTATACATATTTCGACAAAAATATCGAAAGATTTATAGAAAAGAATAAAATTGACCAAAACTTGTTCAAAAACATGTTGTTTACATGTTCATGTTGTTATAGTAGGTAAATGTGTTGGATTTTTTAGGATCATACCAACCATTTAAATAATAGAAGAGAGGACTCTTTAATTTCTTAGACTGATTTTGAATCTAAAGTCGAATTATAATCGTTTAATCGATTTATATAATTGAATAATAAATTTATAATACTTAATAAGTGTAAAAGTCTAGAATACGATAAGTACAATAATTAAGATAATTTCATTACACAAAGTGACAGCTAGCACATGTCAGATTACTCCAGGAAATAGATAAATCGACTTTCTTTAAGTGGTAGATTCATAATATACATATTTCGTTTTCAATATATCTAATAAAAATAATATTAATAATAAGTGATAGCCATCTAACATCTGTAAAGATAATAATTGTAAGAGGAAAAAAATAAAATATAAATACATTTTCAGTGTTAGTCAAAACTAGACGAGTAGAGTTAGTTGGTGTACAAAGTATTTCATGCGATTCTCGTTCGCGTATCTCAGAAATGATCTCAATTTCTCGGCGACAATGCTCAGGAAATCGTTCATCGTGATATCTAGCAGGAAGAGCGCGCTTTGTAGGAGGCGCGCATTGTCCGCGAGTCGTACTGTGGCGTGCGTGGACGCAAGTACGCTCAACTAACTCACGAGTCCATGACCACTCATGACATAATCCACGATTATTTTACAACACTATAATGACTTTATTCCGACCCACATTAATCTTCGTATATTTTACTGGACGTCTCAATTTCAAATTACGATCGTGGTAAGAAATATCAATAACATGCCATGACGCGTGTATTCAACGTCTGCAACCTTTAATTTCATACATTTTGCTCACGGACTTTCACCCCAGTGTTATGTCGGGGGGCGGCAGACTGGCGCCGGCCAGTCTACATGGCGGCCAAGCGACCTCTTCTCTCGAGCTGCGGCAGTCGTGCGCCGGGACCCGCCCTTTACGCTGTACCATGGATATTATCCACGGGATATTTGTTTACGTCTTAACTATCAATGTTTGTGTAGTTGCGAGAGGAGGAGGACACGGTGGAGGACACGGAGGATCACACGGGGGGTCACACGGGGGATCACATGGAGGGTCGCACAGTTATGGACACGGGCATCACGTGACCGCGAGCCACGCTCACTACTCATACCATCCACCCCAGAACGTCCACTTCACGTGCCGCACCTGTTCCTCCACACAACTGTATCCTGTGTACCGGCCCATGCCACCGACCTACGTTTACACTTACAAAGAGTCCGGTAGCAGGTACAGCGACATACTTACTGGCCTCTCTCTATACAACTTAGGCCGTTCCTCTAACATGGGCTGGTCCCACACGCATCAGTACAACGCTCGTCCAGGTGAAGCTTGTTCTCTACAAATCATAGAACGGTCGCACTTCGAAGAGACGGAGTTTCCGTGTTTCATGATATCTTCATTTATTGAGTCAACGACGACGGAGAATTCTCGTCCGGTTGACATAGCGTCGTCAAAGATTGATGTGAAGCCTTTTGTAAAAGACACGGGGCCGGCATTACAAGTGACAGATGAGCAAGAGTGCGTGTTGTGGCATAATTTAACTATGCATAAAGAGAGAAACCATGTTCCTTGTGCCTTGTTGAAGGAATACGCGGGATCTGTGCGGCAGTCCGGCGTCCCCACGTATATTTGGATACCCACGCTGTTGGGAACTGTTATAGCTTTGTACTTGTGCTGTGCGTGTTGTTGTAAGGAGAAGGAAAAGGAGAGTGTTAAAGAGGAAGCTCCACTTAATGAGCTGCGTGTCCCAGGCTACTGTTCTAATTATTAAAGTGATAATTTTAAATTAGTGGCGTTTTTGAAATTTCAGCTGCTTCGTTTTACGACTGCTATGTCCTCCACTAATAATGATACTCCAGTGTACATTATCAAATTTGCCATCATATTGTATTCAAAATGTTCGTTGTATGTCTGTAGGAACATGTTATGTATGTACTTAATATTCTTATTCCTAGTTATATTATGTAAGTAGTCTGAGTCTTCATATCGCATAGGTATCGTAACTTAATTAACACACGTCATTTTGTACTCTGAGAAAAAGATTTTAATGCTGTTCGATTAATATCTTTTTGTTATATAATATTTTCATCTCATTAACTTTAAATTCGTCTTTGAATAATCCTGCCAAGTGCCTGTCTTATGATTAGTTTTAAAGCGTTGTGTTGTGGTTTTTAGATTAAATAAATAATACATAAACTTAGGGAGTCCACTAATTTATCTCTTTGTTCATAACTTCTTGTTAATGTCAAACCTTCTCAGATATATTTTTTTATTTCAAATAAAATCAAGGGCCTTATTTGAGAAAGGATCTCGCTAGTCTGTCTGACCAGTATTCCTGCTTTCAAAGTAGTCTGTGTGCCACTTTATCAAGACAGATGTTCGCTCAGTTAAAACAAAGCTAGCGCGCAGACTCACAAACCCACAACGTTTCATGGTCAAAATTATCAAAATATATTGAGTGAAAACATTTAGCTACTAGAGAATTAACATTCACACTAGAAATTCCTAACATAACATACATAATCATCCATAATGTTGTTCCCACTGCTGGGACACAAGCCTCCTCTCTGTGAGAGGCAGTGGGCCGTAATCCACAACGCGGGCCCAGTGCGGGTTGGTTTTCGAATTTTTGGTTTTAGGACATGCCGGTTTCCTCACGATGTTTTCCTTCACCGTTTTGAGAGCAGTGGTGATGAAATAACTTACACAAAGTGAAGCGCCTGTCAGGGTTCGAACCTACGACCTACAACTCGTAAATCACGGCTGTTACCATTGAGCCACCACTGCAATTCCTAAATTGTTATCAAAATCTGTTCTTTAAAAGATCGCTTTTAGCGATAAGACCGCCCATCGTGTCACCCTGTAAAATTTCTACATTTATATCTGTAATTGTTATGGTGTATATAATAAAGAGTATTCGATTCTATTCTATTCTATTCTATTCTATTCTATTCTATTCTAAAACGTGTTTACAACCAGTTTACAACGGAACTATTTCACAGTTTTATTTATCAATTTAGTACGACACTTCAAATAAAGAGCCGTACGTCGAATCGAACACTTCAAACAGTATTAACAGCTAGAAATGTTATGGTAAATTTATAGTACATAACATAGTGTTTGATAGTCGATAACTGAATGACCGGAAGGGTGTAAATCTGCCATGAAATGTTTCGTTGCTCAGTGTTGTTACAGATAGGGCTTCAGCCCCATCATTTTATATTATTATTTTTTATTTTTATATTTTCAGCTTTATCATTCTTATAACAATATAACCTACAGCCGCAAACTCTGTGATGAATGATGAATGATGATATTCGCCACCGAGTTTGACAAACCTAATCATTTTCAGGTTCTATTCGGCCGCTGAACAGAAGATGTTTTATGTTTGTGTTCATTCTGTGTAAACTGTAAGTAAATAAAACAAATTATTTAGAAAACAAAAACCCGACTGCAAAAACACATAGGTAACTGAAAAGAGAAAAACAAGCATTTTATTCAATAGAATTTTGGTATCGCAGAAGGGGGGGCAATCACAATTTACACCATATTTCAGGTTATTGGTTTGTCCCCCGCCTGCGATACCAAAATTCTATACATACATACTTTCGAAAAACATTACCCTCCTTCTGGGGTAGTCGGGTAATAAAATACAGAGTAGCACGTAGGTATTCATTGTGTTGTCTTGTATGGATTAGGATGGGTTAACAATTTCTGTAATGGGATTAAAATATCAGTCGTACCATTGGGATATAATGTTGAGCCAGGAAGATCAGTAGTGCTATCCTGTAAAAATATCACTGTGAACATTTAAGTGAGAACTAGCCCAAGGTAGAATTACAGCTCAAAGTCAAAGTGAAAGTCGATTTACTTATTTCAAAGGCACATAAAAGGCATCTTTGAACGTCAAAATTAAAAAAAAATATAGAATTGATTCTAGTCGCCCTTCCAAAAGGTCGTATGGAAAAGAATGGGCAAGAAACTATACCGTTACTCACTTCACCTAAGGTTTCATGGTGAGATTTATACAGAATGGACTGGCTGGTAATCTGAAATTCTAGTGCACGTTATAAAACTGTCAGCGTAGGTATGCTAGTCTTATTACAAGGACTTTATAAATAAACAAATTTATGATTTTCTATTTTTCACTAACTGAACATTTTACTTTTCCGTATAATTTTTGAAGTACTTCTGCGAGACATTCAAGACATGTGAATGTCACTCTCTTTAGGGTTCCATACGTCCGAATGAAAAAACGGAACCCTTATAGGATCACTCGTGTATTAAATTTTATTATTATTGTCCGTCTGTTAAAGCCGATTTGCTCCGAATCTACTGGAATCAACAAACATACATTTGCAGTTGGAATGTATGCTAATGTTTTCAATTACAATGTTATGTTTGTTCTTGGTATAAATTCATCCCAACTACAAAACCCTTCATTGTGTGTGGCTGGTATTTTCATTCATTAAATCCTTACCCCACTGCACGGACAGAATCCAGTCAATAAAATAGATAGATAACACAATAAAATGAATTGTTCTCACCATGTTTGTATGGGAGTAATCATGTTCACTGTCGGACGTCGCGTCTGTCGGTAGTCTGTGTCAACATTCAGTATTCCATACCATATTGATTTATTTTGATCACGATTTATCGTTGGGATTACGTGTTAGGTATGCTATGTCCAAAGTCAGTTTCTTATTACGAAATCATACGTTTTGTGTGAACAAAACGTATGATTTCGATGATTTCGCCTGTAGTCACCGAAGAGTTACCCAGACAAACAGTTTTGAAACTATAGCACAGGTCTTTTCAGGGGGCTTGTTGTGCTCAACAAGGAACCCTTATAGTTTTGCTATGTCCGTCTGACTGTCTGTCTTTCCCCACTTTAGCTCAAAGACGCTTAGAACTAGAAAGCTGTAATTTGGCATGGGTATATGTATACCCACCCAAGATATTTACCACTTTATCCGCTTGATTAATATGTATTAATCACGCAAATAAAGTGGTAAATAAAATTTATAGGGTACTTTCCGTTGACCTAGAACTATGAAATTTGGCAAGTAATATTTTATTATACTATAAGTACAGGGAAAAGTCTGAAAATTAAACTTAAGGGGAAGATATATAAAACAATGGTAAGACCTGCTGTCTTGTATGGATCAGAATGTTGGGCCACAAAAGGGATGAATGAAAGGCAATTGCATGCAGCTGAGATGAGAATGCTAAGAGCGATGTGTGGTGTGACACGAATAGATAGAATAAGAAATGAGTTTTTATGAGGAAGTCTGAAAGTGGCTCCGGTGACTGTGTTTAGTTGTGCGGAAATCGGTTGTCATGGTATGGACATGTGACTCGGAGTAATGAGGAAAATGTCGTGACGAAAGTCTTGAGTATGAATGTCGATGGCTATACAAGTAGAGGAAGACCAAAGAAACGACGGATGGACTGTGTGAAAGATGATATGGCTAGAAAGGGCGTGACTACCGAGATGACAACTAATAGAGAAGTATGGTAGAAAGCGACATGTTGCGCCGACCCCAAATAAATTGGGATAAGGGCAGGAGAATGATGAATCAATCATCGAGGTTTAAGCAAGAATTTCGGGAAATCTCGGAAAAAACTGCGGGCCTCGATTCCTGAACTATTTATAATATGTACCTACAAATTTGTATGGAACCCTCGGTGGGCGAGTCCGACTCGCACTTGTCCGTTGTTTTTAGGGTACCTCGCGTGCACGTAATGTGGGGATGATTATTCTTTGTCTCGTCTATCACATAGTGTTGGGTATCGTTGGATAGGCCGTTCAAAAATATTATGAGTTTTTTTCGATTTAGCGATCCGTTTGCGTAATATTAAGTTTTAAAGTGTCAATTTTTGTTAGAGTCAAGTGTCCCCTGCCAGCTAAATGGTTGTATTTGCATATGTGAAAAAAATCATGGCAGTAGTATATATAACGAAATAAAAAGGAAAAATATCACAGCTAAGTAGGCATTTGCAGTTGGAGAATTGACCGTGACGTATATCGATGTATGGGAGAACATGTTTTTCAACTACAATGTTAAGTTTGTTTTTGGGATAAATTCATCCCAACTTCCCAACTACGGAACCCTTCATTGTGCGTGGGCCGATAAGCACTTGGCCGGTTTTTTCTTTTTAGCGTATCGATGGCAAAAAGTTCAAATATATATGGCCCAAAATTCAGCTACGCGAACTCTGACGTCAGTCTTAAGAGTCAGGTGGGCCGGTAGGCAATTAACACGCACATTTGGCCACTTTTGTTTAATTCACGTGTAAGTCTCGTGTAAATCTTTAAGTTGGATCCGCAGTGGTAACCCGCGAAACTCATTTTGTGTACGTTTTTTGCAATTTGCAGGATAGTGTTAGGTTGTATCTTGATCAAAATATGATTTGCGACATAACAAATATGTATTTACAGAATTATAATCATTAGAATCATTAATACATCCCTCTAGTTAGATTTGTTCTATTGTTCTTCTTCATGAAATCATGACACTTTTTTTTTTTTGGTTGGGAGATCATCAAATAACTTCTCCCGCTCTGGGCAGAGCGAGAGAACGAATTATTCCTTATAAATCTGTCATGTAGTCGTGACCGTGGCGTGCTGGGCACATTTTGGTTTGTCATCTATACATGACTGTGGCGGTCAAAAGGTTAATCACCACTGGGGAGTTTGTTCCGCCACTTCTTCTTCCCAGCTAAAGCACTAGGAAGTGGTGAAGGGCGGGCATTTTTGGGGGACTGTCTTATGTAACTTTGATGTTCGAAAAGTGCTGATTTTCAGCCTAGTTTGAATAAATGACTTTTGATTTTGATTTTGACTGCTCTCAAAACTAGCGAAGGAAAACATCGCGAGGAAATCGGCATGTCCTAGAACCAAACATTCGAAGACATGTGCCATCTACCAAGCCACACTAGGCTCTCACAGAGAGGAGGCCTGTGCCCCAACAGTGGGAATATTATAGACTGATTCTGGTGTCCTGCTGTAGACTGCTGTAGGCTGATGATGATGATGACGATGATGAATATACATGACTGACCATGAAATGAGCTGTAAAGATTTAAACTACATGAAAAATAACACCAACTATAATTAAACTGAAAAATTAAAAGTCATTTTCAGTAAGGCACGTGTTAGTATCCAATATACGAGGTTCATGTTGTATATAAAATAACAAGTAACTTGAGATACGACGATTAAGTCAGCGTTATTGATCCCACGATCCCAGGCGGATTTCCGACCACCGCAGGCGCGGGCTTGCGGACGGTGAGCAATCGGTAGCTCGCCAGCAGCACTGGCGCAACAAACTTCCCAGCAGCACAGCTGTCTGTTCAATTAGAAGAGCAGGTTTGTCACTGTTAAAGATTGTATTTCGGAAATTTAATGATAGAACTGACAAAGAGCTTTAGTGAAATAAAATTCGTATTTGTTCTTAGAGTAATCAAGACGCAATACTGACAGATAAATTGACAGTGACACTACATAGAGTGTTGCAAGGCAAAATATATTAGATAAAATGTTAGGATGCCAGCCTTAGTAGAGCTGCGCGGTTTATTTGTTTGCCAGCCGCGCATTCGTGCGTAGCGTGGCCGTGGGCTGCTGTGGAGCGGTGTCTTCACTGTGTTTTCAGAGAATAAACAGGAACTGATGAACGCTAGTGATGTTGCCAAACATGCAGCCGAATTCTGGGCCGAGGCCATTTATATTGCCATCGACACGCTAAGAAGAAAAAGAGAATATTTCTTGCTACGGTCAGTTAAGGAACGATTTGTATACCTAGTTAAAGTTTGTTACCGATACGTTCCAAGAATCATTAAACACTAGCTGCACCCCACGGTTTCGCCCGCATAAGTCTCGACCCCGTGAGGATATCGGGATAAAACGTATCCTATGTCCTAATCCGGTCACGGTCTACCCTTGTGCCAAATTTCATCTAAATCCGTTCAGCCGTTTTAGCGTGAAAGCGTAACAAACAAACAAACTCACTTTCGCATTTATAATATTAGGTAGTTCATTAGTAGGAGTTAGGATTAGCATGTACAGTTTCATGATAAAAAGTACAGAATCATACGTAAGAATGATTTGGACTGCATTGCATTGTAGCATTTGTACCTACTCATCTCTCAAAATAAATGATATGATAGATAACTCATGTGGGTGAATTCATATGCTTTCTCTTAAACACTAAGTAAATAGTGCATCGATGAAAAACTGCTTCTTCTTTGATACATTACGAGCATAGTTTTGCTATATTTCTGGAAAAGATGTTTATTTCAACAGAATCCCGTCATTTCGCAGAATTATTTATGGTAATGTAACTTTTTAGAAAAGTGCTCTCTTAAGGCTCCTTCAAACAGGCGCGACACGCGACGCGACACAAAGGCACCGCGTGTAGCACTACAAGCGGTGCCTTTGTGTCGCGTCGCGTGTCGCGCTTGTTTGTAAGAGTCTTTATTTATAAGGTTTAAAAATGTTTATGGGGTTTCAAATGTAAGGAAAATTGTGATCTTAAATAATCTTTAAAATATTTTTACACTAAAGCATTTCAAGTGGACATTGTATAGCGCATTAACATGTTGACAAGAATGACCTACTGAGTGAATCACATTTTCAATTAATAAAAGAGGTGACATTGAAGACTTAAGGAAAACATAAGGAGTAGGTATTCAAAGTTTAGGAACGTGTTCATCATATTTATATAACATAATTCACGCCTGTGTTCATCAAAGGGTTAGGCAGAGTTGTTTAGTTCACCCACTTTTGCCAGTTATGTTTCTTGGCGATGTAGATGTAGACCCTAGTGCCTTCAACCATGCCTTCATTCATGTTCACCCTCTGCTAGGTATATCTGTTAGGTAATGTTGCTAGGCAACGCTGCTAGGCAACGCTACTAAGCAAGGCTGCTAGGCAACGCTGCTAGGCCATGCTGCTAGGCAACGCTGCTAGGCAACGCTGCTAGGCAACGCTGCTAGGCAATGCTGATAGGCAATGCTACTAGGCATATGTCTCCTTTGTCTGTATAAACTTCCACGCTACTGCGCCAGCATTATCTAGGTTCTACCCACTATTGCAAGAATGTCATCCTCTCATGTCCATCCTAGGTCCCAGTAGACAATTTTTTAAAGTGTTAAATTGTTTTGGAACCTAGGCAGTTGAATTTCATACAAAGTGAGAGACTAACTCAGTCCTCTTATTATAGTTACTACCACCAAGGCCAAGAGAACGCCTTTCAGCGGAAATCCTGGTTTAGAACAGATCGATCTGGCTAAATAGTATATGAAATGCTTGGGCATGTATTTTTTCAGCCATTTATCTTATCATCTAATCATTCCTAACAGAAAGTGTCAAATCAACCTGCTTAGCCTTTTCCCAACTTGTTGGGGTCAGCTTCCAGTTTATCCGGATGCTGCTGAATACCAGTATTCAACATGGAGCGACTGCATATATGACCCCCACAACTCACCAGCACACCAGTAACTAGATAATACGATACCCCTTGGCAAGACTGGTTGTCCGACTTTCGGGCTTCTGACGACCCGTAACGGCTGTCAAAGATCCACGAATGACAGCCGGGACCAGCGGCTTAATGTGCTTTCCGAGGCAAAGAGGAGTCTCGGTATGTAAGGATTGTCACCCGTCCACGGACCAACCTGGAGGGTCGATCCAGGTTGGTCCGTGAAATGAAATGAAATGATGAAATGATTTTATTTTCTGTAAGTAGGTTTATACAAACACTTTTACACGTCAATCATACTTAGAAAAAAACTAGATGAGCTCGGCGTTTCCTATCTGACTACTCTGAGAAGAAAGGCCGAAACAAACTCAGAGGTCACAGTCTCTTTTAAAGTCCAGACATAATCTTGGTCAGATCATGTGAAGGCCATGTAGATTGGTGTCTGAAATGGTCTTTTGAGGAAAAAACCACACTGATTGAGTGGACCTATCCAGTCAGTGCACGCATTTGTCAGTAATCGTGCAGCTCAACTCAGAACTTAAGGAGCTCAACTATTCGACGAACAATACCAAAGAAAGGACATTTGAGTAGGCCGCATAAATGACTCAAACTGCCAGACTAAGATGAAAACTAAATGAGAGAAATAATAAAAACAATAATCCACATAGTCTTCACATTCACAATAATTTAAAAAAAGAATATAATACTTCAAAAAGTAAATATTAATGTCATAGTGTATAAGTATAACAAAATCATCAATGTCACACTTAGTATAAAAATAAAATTAGTTTGTTGCCTGGGGGTACATTGGAGTAGCTTAATTAATCCCAAGCCTTTTTGTTAATCTTTAACTTTATAGAAACCTTTTTGACAGAGTTTCTGTTTAATAAATGATTTAAATTTATTGAGGCTCAGTTCTTTGACATGGCTTGGGAGTTTGTTGTAAAAACGTATACTTTGGCACTTAAATGAATTACTAATTTTTTGGAGCCTGGTCTTGGGCACAATAAGTAAGTCTTTGTTTCTAGTATTTATGCTATGAATGTCGCTGTGCCTAGAATATAGGTTAATATTCTTTTTGACATAAATCAGGTTCTCATATACATATTGAGATGCGACTGTCATTATGTTTATATCCTTAAATGTATCTCTCAGTGAATGCCTACAACTTAGGTTATAAATTGCTCGAATGGCTCGTTTCTGCAGCACAAATATAGCCTGAATGTCGGCTGCATTTCCCCACAGCAAAATGCCGTACGACATTACACTATGGAAATAACTAAAATATACTAATCGAGCTGTTTCTACATCAGTCAAATGACGGATTTTATACACCGCGTAGGCTGCAGAGCTTAGCCGCTTCGACAATTTGGTTATATGTGGGCCCCACTGTAGCTTTGAGTCCAAAGTCCTAAGAACACAGTGGTGTCCACAAGATCCAACTCCGCCCCATTTACTAGTACATTGGTTTTTACCTGCTTAACGTTAGGTGTCAGAAATCTAATACATTTGGTCTTTTTCTCGTTTAAAAGTAAATTATTAACACTAAACCAATGTACTATTTTAGAGAGAGCATTATTTACATCGTCAGTAACTGTCTGTTGTAGTTTAAGCTTAAATAAAAGTGATGTGTCATCTGCAAATAACACTATTTCATGACTGTTCTTTATAAGGCAAGGTAGGTCATTAATATATACGAGAAATAAAAAAGGGCCAAGAATTGAGCCCTGCGGAACTCCCATAGTGACAATAGAACCCGGCGATCGCTTACCGTTAACGTCCACTCTTTGGATCCTATTATCCAAATAAGAAATAAGAAGATCCAAGGCAGTGTTTCTAACACCATAGTGATGCAATTTCCTGACCAATGTATCATGAGAAACACAATCGAAAGCCTTAGATAAGTCACAAAAAATACCTAGGGCATCATGTGACTTCTCCCAAGCCTCAAAAATATGTGCAAGAAGTTCCACACCAGCGTCGGTAGTCGATCGACCTTTTGTGAAACCGAATTGTTTACTGTTTAATAATTTATGTTTATTAAAATGTCTTTGCAATTGATCTAGCATCAATTTTTCAAATATTTTACTAAAGGTGGGAAGCACAGAAATTGGTCTAAAGTTTGTGGGGTCTGATGTGCTGCCCGATTTAAACAAAGGTATTATTTTACTACTCTTCATTAAGTCAGGAATTACACCACAGTCAATACATTTATTAAAAATAATTGCCAATTCAGGCGCTACAGTGTTAATTATGCATTTTGCAACCTCCACAGAATTTCCCCATAGATCAGCTGTTTTTTTAACATTGAGTGTATTGAAAGTTTTAATAATATCCCGAGCACTAACATAGTCGAAATTAAATTCATGGTTACAAATATCAACATTTTCATTCAATATGGACTCAGCAACAGTGGGTGATGAATTTAAAGATTTAGTGGTTGAGACTGGGATATCTGCAAATAAATTTTCAAAAACTGTGGCAACCTCTAAATCCGTGTTAATAACTGTATTGTTAATATTAAGGCTGTATTCACAATTACGCTTCCTATCCCTTCCAGTCTCATTGTTTATAATTTCCCAAGTCGTTTTTATTTTATTTTGACTCCTTTTAATTTTTAAACTTAAATATCGACTCTTAGCTTCGCTACAAACTTGTTTAAATAATTTGGAATAGTTCTTAACATATTGATAAAATTCTTTACTTTTATTATAATTTCTTTCCTCATAAAGTTCAAAAAGTTTGATTCTACTATTAAATATCCCTTTAGTTGCCCATTCACTGAAGGTTGCAGAACCATTAACTGAGATCTGCTTGGGTATAAATGTTGAGTTAAATTCTTTACAATACATGGAAAAAAAGGAATTGTATAGTTCATTAGGATCATGACTATAAGGCAAGTAGGCTAACTGACTTTTAAGTTTGTTTTTAAAGCTTTCCAAGCGACCGGCAGTTTTTGGCACTACAGTGATATCTCTCTTAGCCACTTTTCTATCTTGCTTACTAAATGTAATCAGCTGACCACAGTGGTCAGAATCCAGTTGGCTTATAATTTGCCTAGTAATAGGTAATATGTTAGTAAATATATTATCTAAACATGTAGCTGAGGTGGCGGTTATTCTAGTAGGCTCTAAAAATAAATGATCAAGATTATATGACTGAAATAAATTTTTAATTTTTAGGCACATCGATGAGTCCTCTAATAAATTGACATTAAAATCACCACATACAATTACGTGGATGGGTGACACGTGGTGTGGCTGTTAGGGCCGATTCACACCGGAACGGCAGAGGCCGGCAGCGACGCGACGCGGGCAGTACCGCTGATATGACGCGCGTGGCCGCGAGCGGACACGCGGCACCGCAGGCGGCCGCAAGACCTTTTCCAGTTTTTAAAGCGATACTAGTCTTTTAATTAAGTAGATAAAGTTAAAAATTGTTTCACACTGAATGTGCTCGCCGCGCCGCTGCCGGCCGCTGCTTTCCTGGTGTGAATCGGCCCTTATTACTTAGCCACGAGCTCCTCTCCTAACAGAAAGTGTATACAAGTAATATTAGTAATGGATGAACCGGATGAAATAGAAGAAATAAATAAATATCTGAACATACCTAGTGTTATAAACATTTACAATACAAACATTTTGTTTTGACATTACATTCCTTTGCTTGTGAGTAAAATCATTGCCGTGGATCTATTATTGATCGAAGCCGTGGATTAAATAAACTACACACGCGGACAAAGAACGGTCAGTGCGAAAAGCTAAAATTACTCTTCAAATAATAAAGCTAGCGGCATGAATGAAACTGTATGTTGTAGATAATTTACCAGTTAATAAAACAACACCAAATTTAGGAAACATATGAAACAGATATTAGTTTAATCGTCAAAATTACCATAAAATAACAAAATATCATAATTTTTTACGTTGAAAAAATAATAATAATAATAATTTTTATTTCAGAAAAAAAAAACATTTACGGTTCACAAAAAGAATTTCCCAAGTAAAAATAGAACATTCCAGAAATAAGTGTGTCGTTGGTGTCTGTACTAATGAAAAAATCATTGTATCACGAACACTATAAAAATAATGTTTGGTACCTCACATACAACACATAAACGTACTTTAAAACAAAATTAATACTTTGTATTGCCTCCACGAGCTCTTCTGACAGCAGCCAGGTGATTTGGCATGCTGTTTATTAAGTTTCTTACGTGATGTCGCGAGATATTGGTCCATTCTTCCACTGACGCATGTTTCAGGTCTCGAAGTGTAGCTGGGGCGGGGTTTCGATTTCTTATACACCTCCCAAGCTCGTTTGGTACAAGCTCTTGCCGTGTTCAATTGGATTCAGGTTCGGTCTTCTCGCGGGCCAGTCCATGCCATTGATGGCCAACGTCCTGAAAATACTCATTTATAATTTGACCAGACTGAATTGTGGCCTGACGTTGTCATGCATGAATATTTAATTTTAACCCATGACTTGACTGCCTCGTCTAGTGGTGCAAGCGCTACTGCTGAGCATGACATCCTGGGTTCAATTCCCGGGTCGGGCAAAAGTGTTATTAGATTTTTCCATCTGGATTTTCTCAGTAGCAGCCCGGAGTCTGGATTTGTGCCCGATTGATGGTAATACGCTCGCCCCATATTACATGGGACTTAAACATAACTGGCGAAATGTGGATACCCAAATTTCATTTTATAGTATACACTGTAGGTACACCTTTGCCTGAACCTTCGGGGAAATCAGGCGTGATATTATGTTATGTTTATTAATTAATTATGGGCCGACCTGCTCATTAAGAATTTCTTCCACATGTGTTGCACTAGTTAGCGTACTATTTTCTACGAGTATCAGCACTAACTCCGTGCGACTCTCTGCAGAGATGCCAGCCCAAACCATAACAGATCCACTGCCGAACGAATCACGATCCGTTCCTTAAAACAAGCTGGAATAAAACGTCCCCCTGGCCGTCGATAGACTCTGCGCCGCCCATCATGTGCATACAGCATAAATCCGGATTCGTCAGAAAACATTAGTGTTGCCCATTCTTCGTCTCTCCATTGTGCGTGTTCGCCGGTGTAACGTAATCTTGCTACCCGATGTGCCCTTCCAAGTTTTGAACCATTTGTGGGTCTATGTGGTGTTAAATTAGCTTTAAGGAGCCGCCGCCTTACAGTCCGCTCGCTTACGTCGTCGCTACGGGTCTCCCAAATTTGATTTGTTACTTCAACTGCCTTGAGGTGCCGATTTTCGGAGAATGGTCGTAACAATAAATCGATTCTCTCCAGCCGTAGTACATCTCGATCTGCCGGTTCCTGGTCTTCTTATGTTCTGCCCAGTTTCTCGGAAACGTTGAACGACTAGCTGCACTGTAGAAAGTGACACGCCTGTTGTTCTTGCTGTACTTCGTTGATTTATGCCTTCTTCTAACATAGTGACGATACGTGTATATTCTTCTGGTGTTAGCGACATGATAGTAATTCAATAATTATGGTGAAAAACGACAATGACCGCCTTTTATCATTTTGATTTGACAGATTGAAAACAAAAGTTAGAAAACAAGCAAAAGTACCTATTATTTGTCCGCGACTGTAGTTCTGCAATGGTTGTACATTTTGAATGTAGCCTTTTGGCCTCGTACAGGACTTTTTGTTTTTATTTTAATTTAATTTTGTTTTTGTTTTTTATGTTTCCATGAGTGTTTTTTAGTTTAATTTGTGATCTCCTGTGCGAGTCCCAATAAATACTTTTTCTTTCTTTCTTTCTTTCTATACATTCTTCTCACATATAGACAACAAGAATAATGTATTCAGGATTTTGTAATATCTTGATTTAAAAGAGTGTCCATGGAGTTTCCTACCTGTTCTTCTCTATAGAGAAGAACAGGTAGGAAAAGCTAGCTTCAATTTCCTAACTGACCGATTTTTTAACAACTCAAAAGTGCCTGTAAACGGTTTTATTGAAATAAATGTTTTGAGTTTTTCAGTTTTGATCCATTCTTTTGTAAAGAAAAAATTGGTACCTATTCATTTCTTATGCAAGCTTTTAAGTTTGTTTATCTGTTTTTGACTAAGCTTTTATCACCGTTACTTTGGTTCGAGATTCACTTAGGCTTGAATCTACTTTCTGGCACTGAAATCATCTATTTTGGTAACCAATTTAAATAATTTATTTGCAAATATGGCTAGAAAAAATGAATAGATGGAGTATAATCATATGCCACGGGTAATTTGGAAAAGGTATGCTATATAAAACGACAATTTTTTATAATATTTTCAGTGGATTAATATTTTTTAATTCATTTTTGTGTTCTCTTCGTTCACCTACAGATTTTGCAGAACATTCAAATTTATTGATTCGACGAAACATGGACCGTTTTACGCTGGACTTAGGGTAACAAAAATTATGTTTTAAAGCATTCATAATGTAACAAAAACTGCACCCTAATTGCATAAGACAGTTTGAATGACAATCCGAGAAATTGAAGCATATTGCTAAAAATTCGTCTGCTCAACAACGTAAATAAAGCAATGGACGTGGGTGATCTGTCAAAATGAAACCAATTGCGATCAATTGTAATATTATGTGTGGTACGCAATTGCCCCGCTGGTCTTCCTTTTATGTGACAGTAGGAGTCTCAAAATAGCTATGTAAATGTAAAACCCGCGGTAAAACCAAATAAATAAACAACTGCAATATTAACTGTAATATTAAACCTACATAAAAAAATATAAAATAATTTTAACTGTTACTGAAGGAAAATGAAGAGGAAAGTTTTTCATGTAAATACAATAAATAGATAAAAGTGAAACAAAAATAAATAATAACAATAATATTAAATTATAACCATGCTAAATATAAAAGAAAAACAGGAATGTTTAGTAGCATAAAATGCTTTAAAAATATTACAAATAATTCTTCCATTAAACTTGTTATTAGTCCGTAGGAAACCATTAAACAATTACAATTAAATCAAAAAGGTTTTACTCATCGACTAATTGTAAATTAAACATGGCAGGCCGAAAATCTTGAATTAAAAATACCAAAACCATATTTCACGAAAAAGAAACAGACATTTTGACAGAAACAGACATTTTCTGAAAAACGAACTGACCAGCAGTTCGTTTTTCAGAAAATAAAAAGCATTTTATGTTTAAACCTTTTACCGAGTATGTCGCAAAGGAGTCTGCATTACAAAAGATGGATGTTAGTTAAAGAGTTTTAACTTGACTCATTGAATTTGTAACTTCAGATTTTCTGGTTTTCCTTTCATTTAATTTATGTTTGTTAGAGAGATTTCATCCTTATAATTGACCCTAACGATCGATGCAATAAAAGTACAGGGTATAATTTTTTCAGATTTTAGCCGGTTCGATTCCCGGGTGTGGGAGAAGAGAATTTTCGAAAATCTTTGAATGCAGTTTGCTTTCTATTCAAAAATAAAGGAATGTTTCCTTTGAGTAAAACTTTCTATCTGCAGTATTAAGAGTACTTTCCCTCCAGGTGGCATTACAAAATTCCACCCTGTATACTTTAAGTTACGCAAAAGTCTAAAAATAAAGGAATAAAAAAAAAGAATAAAAATTATAACTTAGAAAATACCTATTTTTTAATAGTTTATAGTTTTGACTATGTTCGTAATACCACAAAATAACTATCTATGTGTCAATATATCTAACTTGCTTATGTGTAAGGTATTTAGGCTCGTGATTATAGTACCTATCATATGAGTCAGCTCAAATTACCGCCGCGTGAAAACGATATATCAATGTATGCCTGGTTCGTCGACATACGTAGCTCAACAGTGATTAATATGGCGTACTCGATCTGACGTCACTATCTCTGTAACCCATGTTGTTTCGCAGACATTACTAATTACCCATTATCGTCGTATCAACTGTAGTCACAGTAATCCATGGGAGGATTGATAAAGCCTTTGATTTTAATATGGAATCAAATAGTCATATATTTGATGGTATGACGCTTTTTGGTTTAACTAACTCGTCAATCGTACGTAACCGTAATCTGAGGATTAAATATTTCCCTGTCCTGCTGATATCACATAATGATTTATGGTGATTGTTTTCACTTCTTTTTTTGGTTGGTAATTACCAAATAACTTCTCCCGCTCTGGAGCGGGAGAAGAACTCTTACTGACTAAACCCACCCGTATTCCTTCCGTTGCCTGTGTTGCCTCGGTAACCCTTTTGGACTTCCACGCGACCCCCGCAGGCATGATTGTTTTACCGATTTACTTTGCAAATAGTGATACCTAAAAATTGGTACAATTGTCTCAAGTCGTCGCCTTGAAGTATCAAACGACTTGAGACAATTGTACCAATTTTTCGTTATATGGTGGAGGAAATAAACGTTTATTTATTTATACATTATTTTATTTTTGTAAGTAGGTTTGTACAAACACTTTTACACGTCAATCATATTTTAAAAACACGATGAGGTCGGCGTTTCCTAACTGACTACTCTGAGAAGAAAGCCCGAAACAAACTCAGACGTCACAGTCTTTTTTAAAGTCCAGACATAATCTTGGTCTGATCATGTGAGGACCATGTAGATTGGTGTCTGAAATGGTATTTTGAGGAAAGAACCACACATATATGTGTAGACCTGTCCAATTGTTATCAAAGTTTGGTGAAAAAACGTTTAGCCAAACGCAATTTTATCATTATCACTTAGGTACCTACTATCAGATTTTACTAGTGTACTTAGTGTAATGTTTACCTATAAGGAAGTATCACGAAGGACCGTACCACCGTATAATATTTAGCAAAAAACACCGAAAAAAACACGTTTCTTGTTATCATTTTTTTATACTTTATTTAATCTTTATTTCTGTTGTAGCGGCAATAGAAATACATAATCTGTGAAAATTTCAACTGTCTACCTATTACGGTTCATGAGATACAGCCCGCTGACAGACGGACGGATGGATGGACGGACGGACAGCGGAGACTTAGTAATAGGGTTCCATTTGGGACCCTTTAGGTACGGAACCCTAAAAATGATGTTGCATTTCTTACAGTACTTTCATCGGTCTGATATTGTCTGGTTTAATTTATTATTATTAACTTCTAATAAAATGAAACACAACGCCATCTTTAAACTCCTGTTAAGAGGCCGAAAACTCCTAAAGCGCGGTTACGGTCGGACTGCATAGAAAAGAGAGAAGCGCGATGACCCAACGCTAGTAATTTATTGCAAAATATGAAGTAATTATCGATTTACAAAAAAGCTATAGATTGTATAAAAAAAAATAAAACACTTATGCTAATTTATGTTGCTTGTGGAATAATCTGACAAAAAATCAGAATGATTGCATAAGTTCTGAGGTATTCCTCGAAGCGCCACCGTTTTGAGGCGCACCTAATGAGGCGCACCTTTATTATTCCTCAGAGCGCACCTTTTAGTAGCGCTCCCGATAACAATTAAAAATATTTTTTTTTTCCTCGAAGCGCTCCTATGATTAACTTTCAAATATGGATAGGATCAGTTATGATCAGTTAGTATCCTATCTCTATTTGAAAGTTAATCATAGGAGCGCTTCGAGGGAAAAAAAAAATATATTTTTAATTGTTATCGGGAGCGCTACTAAAAGGTGCGCTCAGAGGAATAATAAAGGTGCGCCTCATTAGGTGCGCCTCAAAACGGTGGCGCTTCGAGGAATACCTCAGAACTTGAGGTATTCCTCGAAGCGCCACCGTTATGATTAACTTTCAAATAGGGATAGGATCAGTTATGATCAGTTAGTATCCTATCTCTATTTGAAAGTTAATCATAGGAGCGCTTCGAGGAAAAAAAAAAAAATATTTTTAATTGTTATCGGGAGCGCTACTAAAAGGTGCGCTCAGAGGAATAATAAAGGTGCGCCTCATTTGGTGCGCCTCAAAACGGTGGCGCTTCGAGAAATACCTCGTATATTAGTATGGTTTTTAATCGTTAAGATTTTTTTTTGAGGTATCTTCTTGATTTTTTCTATCGTATCAAATTAGTTATATTATGTTTTCAACACACTATCTACCTCACATATATCCTTAAGAATATCATATATTTTTTTTGATGTTGTTTACTGCAGTGGATCATATACTTTAAGGCATTATAAAACTTATAAAAATTGCGTTTAGGTCCTGTAGTCCCCTAAATAAAAAATCCTGTTAAGAAGGAACCTGTTCTTATTTAAACTCGTATTTCTAGTCTTATTACAGAAGTTTATTTAATGGCAGCTAAACAAAGCAGCCGTCTACAAACTGACAGTTATAGCTAAATATTTTCCTCGTGTTTCTTAATTAGCTTCTTCTAATTAGCGTAAATCTGTGAGAAGATGTTTCTCCTTTGCGCTCAACTACCTAACTACGTGAAATTGGTAGGTAAAGTAATGGTATAGGATCTTCGGTATTATTTTAAATGGAAAAAAATTGGTTGTCTGTAAAGTCGGTTTACGGACGATAATTTTACGTGATAACGAGAGAGAGAGAGATGCGTCACAAGCCGAACGCTTAGGCCGATCGTGCCTCTCAATCGCTAGTTCCGCGCTTTTGCTTGCACGCTCGGCTCAGGCGGAACGTGACATTTTTTCGTGCATGCAGCCGGTGTTCATCGATTTATAAAACGTTATCACATCTAAAAATTTTTATTTATTTGTACGTTTCTATTGAATTAAATTTCATACTGATACTTGGCTGTATGCGAGTTTACCTGTGCGTCTGTTTAGAATATATTTTAATTATCTCAACAAGATTATGTCTGGACTTTAAAAAGAGACTGTGACCTCTGCGTTTTTTTCGGCCTTTCTTCTCAGAGTAGTCAGATAGGAAACGCCGACCTCATCTAGTGTTAAAAAGTATGATTGACGTGTAAAAGTGTTTGTACAAGCCTACTTACAGAAATAAAATCGTTTATCATTTATTTAAAATATATTAGTTTCTAGTTCAGACACTTGGTGTCACTCGCTGTCTTGGCTGACCTTCACATGTTTTTACTTGCTGTATCGTGTACGTTTGATAAGAGAAAATTAATTATTTAATTAGTTTAAACTATAGAAATAATAACATAACATCACGGCTTGTTTCCCCGAAAGGTTGGGCAGAGGTGTACCTGTAGTACACCCACATTTCGCCAGTTATGTTTAAGTCCCATGTAATAGGGGGCGAGCCTATTGCCACCAACCGAGCACTAATTCAGACTCCGGGCTGCTACTGAGACATTCCAGATAGAAAAACCCAAAAACGCTTTGCCCAACCCTGGAAACGAACCCAGGACCTCATGCTCAGCAGTAGCGCTTTTTTTTTTGGTTGAGATTTTATCAAATAACTACCCCCGCTTTGGGCGGCTTGTGGCAGACTCTTACTGACTAAAACCCACCCGTGTTCCTTCCGTTGCCTGTGTTGCCTCGGAAACCCTTTCGTACTTTCCCGTGATTTCGACCACTCGACCAACGAGGCAGGTAGAAATAATCTTGTTGATTATTGTTGTGCAGTAACAAATTTACGTGTGAGCGGGGTGAGCGGTGCGGTACTGCGCAGCGAGTAGCGCACTTTAGAGCCGCCCTCAAGTTTGAATCGAGTTGTACATGCTGTATATTTTTGGTATTAACCTACATATAATATTTCTACTTTACTAAACATACATAATCAGCCTATAATGTTCCCACTGCTGGGACACAGGCCTCCTCTCTGTGAGAGGGAGTGGGCCATAATCCACCACGCGGGCCCAGTGCGGGTTGATAGATGTCACATGTCTTCGAATTTTTGGTTCTAGGACATGCCGGTTTCCTCACGATGTTTTCCTTCACCGTTTTGAGAGCAGTGGTGATGAAATAATTTACACAAAGTAAAGCGCTTGTCTGGGTTTGAACCTACGATCTACAACTCGTAAGTCGCGGCCGTTACCACTGGGCCACCACTGCTCTCGAAAACTAATGAGTTTCTTGTTCTGTCTGTTCGCTTCCGGATTATAGAAACACGTTTTTTCTATGAATAATAACTCAAGCGGACGATTTAAGTGTTTATTTTCTTTAAAAGTATCAAGAAAATATTACTAGTATGTTTACAATATCAATACAAACACAGATTCGTATTCTAAATGATAATCACATTTTTCACATTTAATAAATCTCAAGTATCAAGCTATTTCCATTTGAATGGCTACAATAACATTTTATACATGAAGAGTATTATGTATTTATATAAATGGAAGTATCGCAGTTCACTGAATAACTAAACAATGGTGGAATGAAGCCAAGAACATGAATTAGGACGACGATGATATTGAGCGAGAAAGGCGGGCGCTGTCGGTGAGGGCGAATATGATTGCAGGTTTACTCATAGCTCCAAGGATGTGAAGATCACCTTGTTTCGAGCTAACTGCACATCTTTTTAGACGAGTAGTCTGTGGGTGTCATATTTGCAGAAATCCTACAGCGCTCTCCGCGTTCAGTATAATAACGCGCTGAGATCGTTGATGTGGCTGCCTCGTTTCTGCAGCGCATCGGGAATGTTCGCAATAGGGTCATACACCCATTTTTGAAAAGTGTCTTAATTAAATTCTATAGTGCTAATATGCCCCAAAAAAAAAATCATGAAATTTTTATTCAATCGATAAGTGCCATAAAATTGCATTTAAATTTTACATTTTCAAATTTCGTGCGTAGTTTAACGAAAACGCTGGACGCACTGGACGCCATGTTGCTCTGTGGTCATGACGTCACTCGGCTATGTAAACAAATGCGCTGATCTATTTACTAACTATCAGTTGACAGTTGACACATTTTAATTTACATAGCCGTATGACGTAATAACATGGCAGCTACTATTTCATGGTGTTTTTTAACAGATTAGAAAAACTGAAAACGTTGAATTGAATTTTAAAATTTATTTTGTTATTTTATGAACTAAAAGTAACATTTTCCGACTCCTTTTTGCCTAAACTATTTCAATAATATATTTATAGATTTTTTCTCGTATATAGTATAAGTATATTAAAATAGGTCGATCGATTACAAAACGATTATTTATTTGAATAAATTAGCCTCTGCCGTCGCGTGGAAATGGAATGAAAGTGGAGTCGTAAGATACACAATATAATAAATAACAGCCACATTTTTATAAAACTCCCTCGGCCCCCGACCCAAGGGATTGCATCGCATCGCTTAGCGTTCATTATGACAAAAAGTCAGAATTCTTTTTGCGCGGCTCATAAGAACCTTCCTCAAGAATTGGGCTATCAAATGTAACAATAGTTTTTCAAACCCGACTGTTATTCTAGTTCTAGGGATAAGCGTGTTCAAACAAATAAACTCTTTACCTGTATTTTAATTATTAATAATAATAATAATAATAAGTATTAGAGAACCCCACAACAAAACTTTGACCGAGCCATACTCACCGACCGCACAATTCACTATAATAGACCCGACATCACATTAATAAATAAAATAGGGTTCTTAATAGACATTGCCGTGCCAAATACGCATAACTTACAGACTACAATAGCCGAAAAATTATCTAAATACACCGAACTAAAAGACGAAATAACCCGACTTTGGCATCTTCAAAAAGTCACAATATTCCCCATAGTGCTATCTACAACAGGAGTAATACCTAAACAGTTTCATCAGTCCCTCAGTTCCCTTAACCTGCCTTCTAACACCTACCACCTGCGGAAGGCAGTGATTCTTAACACATGCAGGCTAGTTCGAAAATTTCTTCAGTGTGAGCCGGACAACTTGCACCAATACCGTGCATTCGTCTACCATGCATTCTACTCATAATATTACTCCCACTCTCCTCTCTTAGGCCTGTGCCATCAGTTCTACCGGCTAGACCGAGGAAAACAAATATAGAAACAAAAATAATAATAAAATTTATTGATCCAAAAATAAAAAAAATAGAATTAGATAGGATTGAATTAGTGTTGAAGTATAGATTAATATGAGCCCTGCCTACAATTAAATAAGTTTCTAAAACGAGAGGATGTACACAAAGTCAAATTATTAATTCACTGGAGTAATATGACATGTGCTAGCTGTCACTTTGTGTAATAAAATCGTCATGTTTATTGTATTCTAGACTTTTACACTTACATTATTTTACACGTAAATAAATCGATTAAAATAAACGGTCACCATTACAACAAATATGACCATTTAATTACACAAAGTGACAGCTAACACATGTCAGATCACTCCTGTGAATTAATAATTCGACTTGAGGGCAGATTCTAACCCGGCAGAGTGTTGTTTTCATCAATGACAATCACACAACCACTTACGTCAACGTCAAGATTTCACCAAAAAAGTAAACTTAAGACCTACTGAGTGAAAGATGACTAATATGCTGTCAGTACAATAGGGTGGCGAAAAAATAACAAATGGCTGCGATACGCTCCAATGATACATAATGAGGAGCAAGCCTACAGGACTCTCTTCCATCTCAAGTTTTTACGTCGAAAGTTGTCTTTCACACACAATCCGCTTGTCATTGTTAGGGTTTTGTACGTCAAAAGGATAAAAACCGGACGCTTATTGACTTCGTTGTTCATCTGTTTGTCAGTCTGTCAAGACTCTTTTTTCTCAGGAACGTATGGAGGTATCAAGTTGAAATTTATATCAAGTAAGAAGGTCTACGGTCCCTCGGAGCTCTAACAAAACTAAAAATCAAGCTTCTATGTCAATAAAAAAATTCGGCCATTTATGAGACATAGTTAAATTATCGAAAATTAATCAAAACCTATAGGAAACCTGTAGGGTACTTTCCGTTGTCCTATAATCATGTAATTTGGCTAGAAGCATGGCCTCACAGCACAAGTAAAGGAAACAGTCCGAAAATCTGTAGTATTATCACATTTTTTTGCGATTACAAACTTTCATTTGCAGTTGGAGAATATGAAATGAAATCTTTATTTCCAGATATAAAATCCACATATAAATCCACACACAACTTTGAATAAATATATATATATATATATTAGATAACGTAATAAATACATATACAATATCACATTCACATTATACAGATGACGTCAAATACCCAATTCGCTGCCAATGGGGCAGCGAATAGACTGTGGCGTATATCGATCTATGGAGAACATTTTTTTCAACTACAATGTTAAGTTTGTTTTTGGGGTAAATTCATCCCAACTACGGAACCCTTCATTGAGCGTGGCCCGATACGTACTTGGCTTGTTTTTTTTTTTTAAAATAATCATTTGTATTGACTTGACGGCGCAGCATATGGCTCCGTTTTGTTACGAAGTTACTGGAGTCACCAAAAAGGTCGAATAAGAGTGACACTGGCTGATGACTGTCACTTTAGCAGAGCGTCGCATCGATGGTTTCGTGGCGGCTCACAGTGGAACGAATGTATGGGAGCGGTTGGACGTAGACATGTCCGAAAAAAAAGAGTAAAATTATGCCAAACTAATGATGCCATCTTATTCGATTACTTAATGCCTTCATAACTTGTGGTGATGAATTTCTTCATAACTCCCATATTTCGGGAGTAATTTGAGAAAATGTGAAATTTTACTATGAAAATGAGTGTATCGAGCTCTCTCCCTCCTGATTCCGGGCTTGTTTCAAGTAGCGGTCTCTAATATCATAATGCTAATACTAAGAGCTATATTTAATACTAAGACACATAGTGCGCCAAATGTGCACTTTCTGGGATAAAGAGTGATGTTTATTTTATAACACAATTTTTTTATTTTTTGTTTATTTTGTTGATTAAAACCGTTTTTCTAAAGGTTTACCTTATTACAATAACATTTCTGAGCAGCCAATTAGAGAAGATATAAGCTAATTAGGATATATAATTAGGGACTTAAGGTTTACATATAAAACTGATGCACTAATGATTACTGATAAGAACATTGCTATTATTTAATTACTAAATGGCTCTTAATACACTAATTTAGCATGCATCATTTACTAATTATCACAATAACTAATTACCTTGCAATATTTAACAAAGGATACCTGGGATACCTGGATTTTATATAAATAGGTCACTATTAGTAACTTTAAAATCAGTGTTGATTTACACCTCGTTGTATCCAAGCTAATCTCGCAATGTATTTTCCAAATTTTAATACAAATCTTGATATTCACGTTGCTTTATGCGCACGCGCACATAAAGATTTACGCGACTTTAACTATTTGTTCAGTGTTTTAAAAGATAACAGTTGTGTTCAGTTATGTGAAAGTGCTGAAACAAGTTTAAAAGACTGGTGTCGTCGATTTTGCTACCGCATTTATGCAAAATGGACACAGTCTGGAAGAAGCACAGATAAGTTTCGGAAGAAACATGAGATTTGGCTACAGGCTGCAATTCAATGGCCGGAATTACAGAATGAAAATATGGAACCTTCTACAGAAAATATAAGTGACGTCATCGAGCCCATAATTTCTCCTGCTAAATCTGATGCTTCAACTTGTACACATCCTAGTCCTCGTAAATCTTTTGAGGACCTTAGTAACCGGCAAAAAAGAAGACGCACTGAAGATAGTCTTTCATGCAGCAGTAGCAGCGCTGAAATTATGTTTTCGGCCGAAAGGGCGCTTCAAAAGGCAGGACAAAGCGATACAGCTTATGTTATGAAATACTTGACGGAGAATCCAGAAGAGGCCTCAAAAATCAAAGCCTTCATTGAAGGTAAATCAATTCAGGTACGGGAAATATCCCCTTTGAAGGCATTGGCTCTTTATGTATCGATGAACTTATCGAAATGGCGCTATAACACTCTTCGGGATTTCAACACTCAAGAAGGAGCTCTTCAATACCCGAGTTACTACATGTTGGTTAAAGAAAAAATTAAGTGCTATCCGGCCAAAGAAGATCTCACAGTTACAGAGAGCTCTGCAAAAATCAAATTACAAGCCTTGATGGATTTAACCTCAAGAAGACTTATTAGGTCGTTAGAAACCCCTGTTGATCCCAATCAACAGCTCGTATTGACCAGCAAATGGGGTTTTGACGGATCATCTAGCCAAAGCATTTATCATCAAAGGACGAGTGAAGATGAGCAAATCGATCTTGCTAGTAATTTTATGATTAGTCTTGTACCACTGCGGCTCGTCTCAAAAGGTGTAACAATTTGGGAAAACGAGCGACCATCTTCCACTTCATTTTGCCGGCCAATATTGTTTAAGTTTATAAAGGAAACCAAAGAAAATGTGCAGAGAGAGATGGCTGAAATCGAAGCAGAGATTGAAGCCTTAACTCCATCCACCATCACTGATGGAATTAGTGTCAAACACCAACTGCTGTTGACAATGATTGATGGTAAAATTCATTCCATTATATCCAATACAGCAGCTTCAGTGTGTGACATATGCAAGGCTTGTCCTAAAGAAATGAATAATTTAGAGTTAATCAAAGATAAACACGCAAACGAGGACATGTATAAATATAGCTTAAGCACCCTTCACGCTTGGATTCGCTCAATGGAATGCTTATTACACATTTCCTACAAATTAGACATAAAATCATGGCAAGTAAGGGGTGATATAGCAAAAAGGCAAGTTGATGACAGGAAGAAAAGAGTTCAAGAGGCTGTAAGAAGAGAAACGGGCTTACTTCTCGATGTTGTGAAACAAGGCAGTGGATCCACCAACAATGGCAACTCGGCAAGGAGATTTTTTGAAAACTACACTAAATCTGCTGAACTGACCGGAATAGATGCTATGCTTTTAAGAAAAATCTGTGTGATCTTGCAGTGTATTTCATCAGGAGAGAAGATCAACGTAACTAAATTCCGAGAGTTCTGCTTTGATACTGCTAAGCTTTACGTGGAGTTATACCCATGGTATTATATGCCTTCTTCACTTCATAAAATTTTAATGCATGGGCCAGACATAGTTCAGAACATGTCAATTGTGCCCATTGGTTTTCTATCCGAAGAGGCATCTGAGGCTAGAAATAAAGATTTTAGAAAATATAGAGAGGGGCATTCTCGAAAGCATAGCAGTATCTCATGCAATGAAGATATTATGCACAATCTTTTACTGTCTTCTGATCCACTTGTTACAAGTATCCGTCCAAAAGGAAATAAGTTTGTAAAAAAATCTTCTTTTAAGGAATTTTATGAGCTTACGGATTCTGAGAAAAGTGATATCGAATTTGTTAACATAAATGATTTAGCGGACATCGATTCTGAATTTGAATTAATTGATGATGATGATGATGACGAAGATAATTAAATGATGTTATTGTTTTAAAATGTGTAACTTAGTAAATTAGAGCTTACATCTTAATTATTTATTGTACTTTTAATGAAACTAGGTAATTTATTATCAACTTACTTAAAAGTCATACTCTCATCAGTTCTTGTGAATATTTTTGTTAATATATATTTCTGTATATATATAATATATTTATAGACCTCTTAATAAGTCTGTCTGCGGTTTAAAGTAAATACAAATGGGGAAAAAACGTTTTTTTTTTTAAATTTTCATTTCCTTTTATCCCAGAAAGTGCACATTTGGCGCACTATGTGTCTTAGTATTAAATATAGCTCTTAGTAATAGCATTACGATATTAGAGACCGCTACTTGAAACAAGCCCGGAATCAGGAGGGAGAGAGCTCGATACACTCATTTTCATAGTAAAATTTCACATTTTCTCAAATTACTCCCGAAATATGGGAGTTATGAAGAAATTCATCACCACAATTTATGAAGGCATTAAGTAATCGAATAAGATGGCATCATTAGTTTGGCATAATTTTACTCTTATTTTTCGGACATGTCTACGTCCAACCGCTCCCATACATTCGTTCCACTGTGCGGCTGTCTTCTGACGACAGAAGATGATGTCAGCGCAGCCGCTGTCATACAACGTCCACGGCGAACTGCTATATTCCGGCATAATCCTGATGATATCGAAGCTGCTGAATCACTAATACGATGATCACTTCTAGTAAAGGCTATCCTGCGCCGTTAGGTTTTTTGAAATATAAAATGTGACCAAATTCTGAGTTTTGGAGCAGTGGTGGCCCAGTGGTAACGGCCGTGACTTACGAGTTGCAGGTCGTCGGTTCGAACCCAGACAGGCGCTTTACTTTGTGTAAAATATTTCATCACCACTGCTCTCAAAAACGGTGAAGGAAAACATCGTGAGGATACCGGCATGTCCTAGTAACAAAAATTCGAAGGCATGTGACATCTACCAACCCGCACTGGGCCCGCGTGGTGGATTACGGCCCACTCCCTCTCACGGAGAGGAGGCCTGTGTCCCAGCAGTGGGAACATTATAGGCTGATTATGCATGCATGTATATTATACTAGCTGCGTTCCACGATTTTACCCGCATTAATCTCGATCCCGTCGGAATATCGAGATAGAAGGAATCCTATGTTAGTAGTCATGGCCTACCCATGTGCCAAATTTCATTTCAAATCCGTTCAGACGTCTTGGCGTAAATGCGTAACAAAGAAACAAACAAACTCACTTTTATTATTATATGTAGGATAAATATATATAGTTAGGATAAAAAGGAGGCAGACATGTTTCAAACGCGCGTCGCCGTCTTGAGGAATTGAAAACGTTCTAAATGGGCACGTTTTGTCTGTAGTCCGCGCGTCAAGAAGGGCGACGAGCAGTCACGTGTCACGACCAGATTTTAAACGTCGGTTACATAGAAATATAAAAAACATCGTTCCTATATATATGGTGGGTTACTATGAACGTAACATAATTATATTGTGTAAAATATCATTGGTTTTTCTGTGCAATTTTCTTGTGTAAAAAGAGTTTCGAAATAAACAAAATTGATATTCAGTAAATAACAATACGTGCCCATTTGTGTGATAGCTGAGATTTTGGATTGGAACTCAAGGTAAAAGGTTAGTTTAGGTACCGTTAATTTGAATCGTGACTTTTTTTTTCAAAACGGTATTTGGTAACAATCAAGTTCTGAGAAATATGTTCAAAATTAACATACCTATACTTTTTTCGCTACCACAAACTATACAGATTTGGCATTTTTTTTAAGACAAGCCTAATTTACCACAAGCTGGACAGCCCCCTTCTGGGGCACTGGGTTCAAGCACAAGTGCGTGTGCCCGGGGCCCCAGAGGGCGGCAAATACTTAAATTAATATTGTAATTTTAAATACTAACATAGTTTTAAGTTGTTTTACTAACAATATGTATGGGCCAAATATGCCTGAAATATATATTTTTTTTTTTTTTAATTTAGTCTTTTGCCTCTTGTCAGCGCCTTAATGGATAATTACATAGTTATGCCGTTTCTGAAGAAAAAGAGTTACCCTTTTACGAAAGATAAAAAGATGATTGTATCTTTATACTATCCATACGAGTATTATATTATCTATATGAGTTGTTCTTCTTAACAACGCAACGGATTTTGATGTGGTGTTCACCATCCTTTAGAGAATGAATTCCGGATGGTTTATATGCAATTATGCTTAAAATTATCTAAAAAGTGAAGTAAAAGACCTTAAAAAGGTGGCTGGGACAGACTGGATGCGGAAGTCGGAAGACAGGGTGTTGTGGCGCAGCCTGGGTGAGGCATATGTCCAACAGTGGACTGTTATAGGCTGAGTTGATTGATTGACATTAATATTAAACATTTTTTTAAAGAAATCTACTTTTAAAAATCTGCCTTTAATTTTAAATGAAATCACGAGCGTGAACGGTGGAACTTACGAATATACTAGCTTTTGCCCGCAGCTTCGCCCACGTAGAGACTGGAAATTATCCCGAGTAGTACGTCTACTCGGATAAAAAGTACCTATCCTATGGTCTAACTCCAATCATGGTCTACCTGTGTGCCGAAATTCGTTCAGACATTAAGGCGTGAAAAGTAACAGACAACCAGAGTTACTTCCGCATTTTCAATCAATAAATAAAAATTAAATGGGCGTTGGTAAGCGCATCACTTGAGAACGGCTGGACCGATTTGGCTATTCTTTGTTTTAAACTTTTCCAAGTATTTTTTTTCCATAAAATCCTAATTCAGACTTTACGAACCTTTTAAAACAAAAAGATTTCATATTAGTCCAGCCGTTTTCAAGTAATGCGCTCACTAACGAACAGCATTTCAATTTTATTTATTCAAAATTATTTAGAATTATGTGGCCCCAGAAATAACTTGGTTACACTTTTTTTTTGGCTGGGGAAGTCATCAAATCACTTCTCCCGCTCTGGGCGGAGCGGGAGGGTGTGTCAGACTCTTACTGACTAAAACCCACCCGTATTCCTTCCGTTGCCTGTGTTGCCTCTTTACCTTCCCGCTCTTTTCCTAACTTTTTTGTACCTTCCTGCGATCCCGGCAGGCATCAGCCCTAGTGGACCCCTACACTTGTGTCGACGTCATCTCTTTGAGGCGCGCGTGGAATACAACGCGACGTCGACCCGGGCCTGGTCCTTACCGGACGGTGAGCTACCCATTGCTGACCGTCCGCAAGCCCACGCCTACGGTGGCCGGAAATCCGCCCAGGATTCCCGACGCCCAGGGCGTCTAGGGGGGAGAGGGCGCGAAATTTGCCTTTCCCCAAACCGTCCCGCCTCCTCCTTCGCGAGCATTACTGCTTCGCAGAAGGAGGTGACGGCTGCCCATGCCCTCTCGCTCCGTACCATGGCCTGAACTAGGGCCGGACACGAGAGATCTCTGCCGCCGCCACGAGGACACGGCGGTGCTCTGCCCAAGGCGGGCAGACCTCCACCGTATGCTCCACCGTGTCCTCCTGGCGATCCACACAGTGGTGACCCGGGCGTTTCCTCCCGCATTATCCAACACAGGAACCTCCCGAAGCTGCCGTGTCTGGTGAGGACCTGTGTTCGGTGAGGACGCCATGGCCGTGGCTGCTAGCTCGCTGGCAAGGTGAGTGCACAGCGAGCTCCGCCACTCTGTGCCCGCTCAACCTGCCCTCTGTAAGCAGAAAAGGGAGTGGATGGCCGACGATTGAGTAATTAGCTCCCCGCCACGCAGAAATTCACCACAGTCAATACCTTCTCCGATACATGAAGTGACTATTGGCCGTGCCTAGGGTACACCGGCCCGATGACTGCTCTTTCCCCCGAACGTATTCGCAGGGAACCAGCAGCAATCAGGCACACGAGGAGGTTTTCTGCACGCACCCCTTTTTCATTCACTTCTGCTACACATTTTACACGAAACACAAAACTTATTTTTGCTGCCGATAGCAATATGAATAGTGTGGATGCGTAAAAAATATCTACTTTAAACCCAACTGTGCTTCCACCAAAAAATCGTTGCTCTAACTAAATGCCCGTTTTTATCAAAATCAAAATATTTAATTTCACATAAACCTACATGGGCACTTATGAAACGTCAGAAGCTAGGTGCACGGTTCCAATTGGTCGTTTCCTGTGGAGAAGAGCCGGCAAGAAACTCCACGGTTACTCTTTTAAAAATAATTGGCTTTTACAATGTTTTCAAATCACAGTGTTAATAGGTATGGGAGGACAGTGTAGGCCTGTCAAGAAGTACCAGGTACTTAACAAAAATAAATGGTCTAAAAATCTAGCATACAGTCCAGCGCACATCAAAGCACTTAATCTCTTTCGTTTTCAAAGTTCCTGAAAGGTTTTGTTTATTTTAATACCATTTATTCTTATAAGCACACCACCCCCAGACCCTCAATTAAAACCATTTAGTGTTATAGTTGAGGGTCTTCTTCTTCTTAGCGTATTGATGGCAAAAAGTTCATATAACATGTTTGGCCCATTATTCAGCTATGCGAACTGCACTCACTGACGCAGTCATCAAGTGCACAGGTAACAGGGCATGCGGCGCAAGATGGAAGGTGGCTCGTCTGTGGGGAGACGGTGCATAAGCACTCGAGATCTGAGCTTTTTATGAACAGCCGACTTGAGTTCGAAGTCTATTTAGATATTACCATGGTAACGTGTGGCCTAGTGGAAGGTTGAGGGTTAAATATCGTTTTAGGGATAGCGTTCTTTGGAGATAACGTTATTTCGGATTCACGTTATTCGGGATAGTGTTCATTCGGAATAACGTGATTCGGGATAGCGTTCATTCGGAATAACGTGGTTTGGGACAGCTTTCATTCGGTATAAAGGGATTTGGGATAGCGTTCATTCGGAATAACGTGATACGGGATAGCGTTCATGCGGGATACAGTGATTCAGGATGGCGTTCATTCGGGATTAAGTGATTCAGGATTTCGAGTTTCGGTGTAACGTATGAGAGTAATTTTTTCGACACCATATGAAAGTTTGATAATATTTTTAGTTAGGTTAGGACATTAAACTTACATTGAATAAAGAAAAGTTGATTTTTCGTCAAGTCATAAACAGCTTGCGAAGCAGGGGTGGGTCGCTAGTTGAGGATTAAATGAGGAGTTATATTAAGGGCCACACATATTTATTAAGCAATCGTAAACAATTCGAGGTGTGTTTATTCCGACGGCCATAAACTTTACAGCCAACATAATAAAAATATGACTGATAACACGAAGCCTATTAACTAAATACGTGTTGATTAATAAGTTCAGTTTTCCAACAACAAAGGGAAACATAAAATGATTATTCGTTTGAAATAATAAACGGTTAGCTTTTATCAAAAGAAATGAAAATCTTTGACGGTTTCTATACAAATGCTATTGAAATGTGTTGTGTTGTTCACTGTACATTTTCCTCGTAACCAAGGAGTTGTTGTTGTTTTGGTATTTGTAATATTTTGTTTTTTTATAGAAACACAAAAATATCCTACTGAATCAATCAACGCTTGCCGCAGACGTCTGATGAAAAAACGCCTGTCCCGTAGTACGCCTTATCATCTTGTTTTCCGCAAGTATGAGCGAGGCATGAAATATTTCCAAGAAAAGCAAAAAAATCCAAGAAAAGCCTTAAGGAAACTCTTCAAACTATGTCCTATGAAGATATAGAGAAGTGCTAAAGTAAATATTGTTATTTTATTTCTTAATTCGTTAGCTAAGTTAAGCTATTATAATATAATTTTATTCACCTTTTTACATATGTACCAATAAGATTAATATGATAATTATGTGATTATTTAATCAATTAATGTTACCTCCAATCGCCTGAAACACAGGATTACCTAGTTCAGGCACAAATCACGGGTGAACTTGACATATACATATTTACGAAAAACTGTATTTAACGTTATGCCTTATATTTTTGAATATTATATAATTTGATTATTTAACGAAGTGCAACTATTAAACGTTTATTTTTACGTGGTTATTACCACGTAAAAATAAATCACGTGTTTGTCGCCATTTTCCTTAAATTTTGTGACATCAGTGATATTGAGTGGGCGATTAATTTTACAACTTTGAACTGGCGCGGGCGCCATCCAAACTGCGGCGACATTGAGAGACCTTAGGAAGATAGTTTATACTTTATAGTTCTTGTTTTAATAGGTTTATCTTATAGGCCTAAGGAATATTAAGTTCATAAATAATGGTTATGTGTGCTTTGCGAATTTCAAGTAATGATACCTCAGGGGAAAGACAACAGACGGTGAGCAATGGGTAGCTCATCGTCCGGTAAGAACCAGGCCCGGGTCGACGGCGCGTCGTATTCCACGCGCGCCTCAAAGAGATGTCGTCAGCACAATGTAGGGGTCCACTAGGGCCGATGCCTGCCGGGGTCGCGGGAAGGTACTAATGGGTCACCGAGGCCCCCGCAACACAGGCAACAGGAAGGAATACGGGTGGGTTTTAGTCAGTAAGAGTCACGCACACACCCTCACGCACCGCCCAGAACGGGAGAAGATATTTGAAGATTTCCCACCCAAAAAAAAAAAAAAGGGGAAAGACAAAAGCGTTCGTAAAGTCCCTTAATGAAGTGGTGTGTAACACGATCTGACTTCAGGAAAAATCCTACCAAATCGGTTTAGTTACAAAATAATTCTGTTTTCGGCTTTCAATAAAACAATATCGCTTTATTTGCACTGGGCTACAATCAAGACTAGGCGTCGATCGAGGGATCGCTCTCAATTTTTAAGTGGGGAAAAGTGAAATTTATTTTTCAATATTTTCAGCGAACTTCCGTCTATTTCCCGTAGGGTTAAATAAATGAAACATAATGTCCATGTTCCTAATCATAGACCTTTTGCTTCACCCACCGGTCCACGTTAATAAATTATTTTCTTGTCAAATGCGTTTCTTATCAAACAAGCGCACCAAAAACTAATTTGCTTCCTCTTGAAAGAGCTCAGAGAGCTATTTTGAAGGTAGCAAACTTCCATCCCTTCTTCTTTCCCACAGATCTGTTATATAAATCTTGCAACGTACTGACAGTTTGCCAGCTTTTCATAATACACTTAGTATTAAAACAGCACACCATGCTTATCTACAATGCCGACAATACTAACAAGAGACGGAATGATATAGTATGCATCCAATCAACCTCAAAACATGTTTTGTACAAAGATTTTTTAAATTATTAGGCCCATTTCTGTACAATAGATTAAATAAAAAACTAAGTATCTATAAATTAAATTACTATAGCTGTAAGAACATATACTTAAGTATTTACTTACCATCAATTATGCACAGACAGAAGACCTACTTGTCTGCAAATAGAACTGGTAACATGCTATTATTACTTTTGTTTACCTAAGTTTTATTTTAGTTGTAACTCTATATTCATTGTTAATTTATTACATTATGTATTTATGCACTTTCTAGCCTGAAGCACAGGTTCAATCTAGTTCCGGCAACTTAGCAACTGTGCTCTATTTTAATTGTTAAGGTATTTATTGTAAATGTGTCCCTGTTATAAATAAACGATTTATTATTATTATTATTAATCCTCTTCGCGGTTACCCATATTAGTTAGTGGTTGCATATTAGAAAATCAAAACTTTCCTGAGATAATTTCAAAAGAACAACGTACAAATCAACAAAGTTTAAAATAACGATGGTCATTTGATCAAAAGTTCAGCTGACCAAAGTCTGGAATATCAATGTTTAAATTATTTATTACACTATTGACCAAATCGTTTAAAGGTCAAAATGGATTACAGACAATAAACGTTAAAGAATGTGTTGTGTGAATGAGATGTGCTTGAATTTGTCTGAAACAAATCAAATTTATGGTTACATATGGAACTAGTTAGAGTAGATTAATTATTTTAAATAATGGTTTGGTTAGGTTAGGTTAAAACTGTGACCTCCTACGCACGAGCCGAGCGAGCGAAGCGAGCGGTGCCGCGGCAGCGGCCGGCGAGTGCCAGAAACGAATAGATTATATAGAAAAAAATATGGGAAAAAAGAGATAATTGATATTTTAAAATTACATCTAGCAACTTTTTCATTTGATGTCACAAACATTGGGATTCTAAAATTTTTCTAAATAAAACATTTGGTCATTTAAAATTTGTTATTTCGTTTATTGTTCTTTTGAAATTTGCTCGAGAAAGCCGGTGAAAATAACGGTAATAAAAAAAGCATAGTATCTGCTTTATATTTAGTTCACTTATTATGCAAAGTTTCAAGATCTAATTTGAAGTATTTTTTAACACTAGCGGTTTATTGTTCGGTTTGGATATCTCCATACTTTGTAATTTTGTTCTGTCGAGAAAAGTTTATGGAATTGCGTTTTCGTGAAACATATTAGATACAAGATATTTATTTTGTAAAAAATGAGTGCAGAACATATTAGGTAAGTACTTAACAGTAATCCTCAACTTTACAATACATCTATTTCAAAATTATTTCTGCAGTATTTTCGATAACAGAATCCTCTGTTTTGCCAAGCAATTTGAGGTATTAAGAGATTTATATTAAGAAAGTTGTCAAGGTCACAAATAAATGTTTAGCTTAGATATATAAAAAGTAATTTAAAATAACTAGGTAAATCTTTTGGCAAACTCACGGGAATATGGATAACTGCCTACGAGCGTGTGTTCAAATATAAAATATGTACCTACCAATAAAAAGGTTTTGTTTACAGCTATAGCTTCAAAGAATACAATATGTGAAACCCACACACACGACATGGCGGACACCACGTTGTTCCTCTTCTAGTCGGTAGATACCTACAGTACGAAAAATAAGCATTATTGATTTGATTTGATTTTCTAATATGCAACCTAGTTAGTAGCTGGTGAGAATTAAAAAAGGCTCGACTTACTGATTTATTGGTCTTGATCAGCCGCATCTCACTAAGATAAACATCTTAGTAGGTTTAGTTGGAGTCTCATTTCGAAGAGTATGTTCAGTTTACAAGAGACTTGTAAAGTGTCGACTTTCTTGCCCGTGGCTCCTTGGGGACTTGACCGGAATATTCTGTAAATGACCTCTCAACTTTTTTCTTCAAATGAGCAATAGTTCGTTGCTCACGTTACTAAGTCGAAGAAAGAAAAATGTCTAGTAAAATGTGCGAAAAATGTCTAATAAATCGATTTAATGAAGTCAGGAATTTCATTTGAGTGATACATAAACATAACATATCATAACATAACGCCTTGTTTCCCCGAAGCGTTGGGCAGAGGTGTACCTGTAGTACACCCACATTTTACCAGTTATGTTTAAGGCACAAATCCAGACTCCGGCCTGCTAGGTACTGAGAAATTCCAGATAGAAAAAGCCAATAACACTGCCCGACCTGGGAGTCAACCCAGGACCTAAGTGATTATGTGGCATTATACGAGATAGATAAGCATACATCGAGAATGTTACAAATTGGTTTAGACTTATCATATCGCGACTTCACATGGCACGCAAAATTTTAATCACTTAGTAGTGAGTCTACAATCATTGTAATGGTGAACTATTAATTTTCGACGCAATTTTATAAAAAGGTCAAGTTCAACAGTACCTACATGAGTGTAAACAAATGGATCAGAAACGTAGCTGTGGATGTAAACATGTAATGCCACTTAAAAAAATTTCGACACCAGCAATATTCAAATCATCAAATCAAGGCACTCCATTTGAGTGCTCTGATTTGATGATTTGAATACTTAAATTCGAAGTTCTAATTGTTTCGATTTGACAATTGAAGTTATTTTTATAACCTCAATTTTCTCCGATGATTTTAAAATAACATGAAATGAAGTTTATTTGCAAGAATTGTAATACACTACAGATGGTCGGGTTTTTGTAACAGTTTCTAAAACAATTTGCTAAAATTAGTATGCAAAATATTTGATTACATAATTAAAATCATTAAAGGTAGTAAAATTGCTACATAAATCATTGTTATTAAATTAAGAATGTTAAATAGGTATTTGTCAAATTATTATAGTTCGAATAAGAAGACAGTGTGAATCTTTAACGTAAAATACTTATTCACGGAATATAATGATTTTTCTATAAGCCATTTGAGTAACGCTGTTTTAAATCGATTGATTGGCAGTTCCCATGTACAATTTTTATATCCTTATTATACTTAACCATTGGAAAGCAACTTCTGTGATATACCTAAGTGGTTTTTTATTGCAGGAATATGCATATATCTCTGTATCTATTCTAGTATATTGTATTTATATTTTGCACCAACGACAGCCCCACTTTATGAACAAGAAAATCACTGTATATTTCAAGGTTGCCTGGAAGAGATCGCAGAAAGCGATAAAGCCGCCCATTGTATATTTTGTAGTGTTGGATTTATTTTTTGTTATGTATTTTTGTGGTGTACAATAAAGTATGTATAAATAAATAATAAATTAATTAATAGTCTTTCAGGATATCTTGTGTTAAACGTTGAAATAAGTCGTCCATCACGTCAAACGTGTTGAAGATGTAGTTATATTTTGTATCGGCTTAAGTACAAAATACAGAATGTGATAGTGTTTGATAGTAACTAATAAAATAGGTCCAACCCTTGTCGGTATATTGCGGATTCCACTAGTCACCGTTGTCTACTTTCTGCGTAATTCCTCAATACTTGTTTTTGTGGTACACCGGTGTGGTATTGTGTTCAGGTGGCTCACAGCTAACAATACAAAAGTAATACTGAGGTGACAAGCCATTTACAACAGGATATTACAAGCCATTTACAAGCTTCTACAAAATCAAAATCAAAAGTCATTTATTCAAATAAAACCGAGAATTAGCACTTTTTGACTTTTTCGAAAATTCCATAATTCAGTCTCCCAAAACCGCACGCACTTCACCACTTCCTGCTGCTTAAGCTGGGAAGAAAAAGTGGCGCAACAACCTCCCCAGCAGCACATTTGTCTGTTCAGTTAGAAAAACTTGATTCTATATAATATAATATAGTATGCAAAATAATGTACACTACGTGCAACACAAAATATTAGATTAAATTATTGGCCACATGTCAGCTAGCACACGCCACTATACCAACAAATAAAAACATCGAAAGCTGTGCTCAAGCAGAAATAAAAAATAAAAACGTAAATAGAACTTAATACCTAAATAAAAGCCTCCAGGCATAAAGGGCGTGCCCGCTTACATATAGCTATAGCTGAAACTCGAAGTCACAAATGATAAACTAGGACCATCAAATTAAAATAAATAAACAGTTCATTTGAATAACAATAACAAAACCATGGACAGCAGGACGACCAGTCACCACAAGCAGCACACGTTCATGAGTCACGTCATGAAAACATCAGCCACTACCGCCATCGTCATATTTGAGAGAAGGAGGAAACCCGACCCCCGACGCTACCGCAGGCAGTGACAACTAAGGGAGCATGAAGTCTCATCGAGCTTGCTGCCGGTTGCTCAGGCAATAATACTATAGAATTGTCGAGGTCGCTAGCTAATCTCATATTGCAACACAGCTCATAAAAAAAAACATTGTATTGAGTAGACTATGTCAATAATAAATGAAAATAAAGTTAAAAATAAATTAACTTATTCTGTCAAATAAAATAAACAATTATATGAACTCATATAACCTGTCAGTAGGTAAGCTAATTCTGGAGAAAGAACATAAACATTGTCTTGAGTTAATCATAGTGACCAACAATGTCGTTGATAGAATAACCTAGCAAGAAGAGGGTAACTTGTTATAAAAAGTTATACCAAGCCCAATAAACGAGTAACCCTTATGAAGCCGGTGAAATGAAGCACGTAATTTGTCCTTATTTGTGGTGTTAATATTGTGTTAATACTGTTTTTAGTTTACATGTGCATATTTTGCCTAATATAAGAAGTTGGCGAAGATCAATCGTGATGCCGTGAGAATACCTAGCCGGTAAATTGCTCGAACAGCTCATTTTTGAAGAACAAATATATTTTGAAAGTCAGCGGCACAGTTGGTCATATTGTACAAGTTTTGAAATTGATCAACTATTCATTAAGCGTAACACTAAGTATAGCATTAAATTAACTATTATTTTAAGTACCTGCACAGGCAGAAATGCATACGCAACCACTTTAAGATGCATCAGAATCGATCCAGTTTTTAGCTGGGCGCTAAGCTGTCTGCAAACAAATCGATTGAGGGGTGTTCCTTTATTACAATTTGGTTAAATCGTCATTAATTAAAAATAAAAGCCCTTCAGAGGCTGACAACAGCTAAAGCGCGGTCATTGTTGGACTGCATAGAAAAGAAAGAGAAGCGCGATGACACAACGCTGGTAATTTATTGCAAAATATAAAGCAATTATCTATTTACAAAAATCTATTGATTGGATAAAAAATTAAAACACTATATTAGTATGGTTTTTAATCGTTAAACTATTTTTTTAGAGGTGTCTTCGTGATTTTTTTCTATCATATCAAATTAGTTGTATTATGTTTTCAACACACTATCTACCTAGCATATACTCGTTATACTAAAAAATGTAATATATTTTTCTGATTATGTTTACTGCAGTGGATCATATACTTTTAGGCATTATAAAACTTATAAAACTTGCGTTAAGCTCCTGTATTCCCCTAATGACACCCTAAGAATATGGAATGTTAATGCTGATAGCGGTCTTAGTAATTAAAAATATAATGTAACTAATTACCTAATTATCTTAATTTCTAGTTTAATTCATTTGTATTTATGTATTATGTGTTTTTATTTATATTTGATTCAATTTAATTAATTAATAACATTGAATAATTAAAAAAAAAATTGGCTTAGTTAATAATATTGTATCTTCACTGTATCTTAATTGGTTTTTGTTATCAGTGGAAACGTAGTGGATTGTACGGTTACCATCCTTAGATTTAATTTATTTTATAATAATGAAGTCTTCACTGTATAAGTGTTTGTCTACCCAAATAAATAAAATAAAATAAATGCGCTGACTGAGCGAATCATTTAGGATTTGTTACGGTAAATTGTGCATGCGTATAAGTAAAAGCTTTCAATTAAAAGATTTTCTTGTATTGTAATTGGAATTCACGTGGTTTCATGGGCGGAAAATATTTTGTGATACTTGGACAAAAGGGACTTATTGAACGAATGTTCCTTATAACCGTAAGGGTCACCGTTAGAGATAAAAATATAGTATTTTTTGTGTAACAATACATTGCCATGCCTAAATGATAAATGGTAGGATGTCGGTCATAGTCATGGCCCTAATTACATTTTAGGGGCACCTTAATTTCATTAAAGTCTACGTGGGCAGTCTGTTTACACGTTTGTTTGTACTTTTGGTCTTTTATTAATTAAGACAGTTTCAATTAACTATTTCTTCAAAGGTTTATTATTGCATTATATTTTATGTTATTCTGAGTTGGGCATTTATATTATTATGTTGACGAAGAGTGGTAACAAAATTGTAGTAAAACTGAAAGCACGTAGCACCATAAAAATGTTGCTACGAGTTTAACTTTTTTCGTAGCACTACTGCTACGGCGCTACGCCACTTAAAAATGATGATATTTTTTTTGGTACCACGGTTTATAGTATAGGTATGAGTTAATATTTTGTGGCAACTCATTGTTATTTCCCGAAAACATGTGTTTATACTTTCGTTATCGTCCTTAATCAGTGTGAGAGTTAACAGATATCCCGGAAGTGGTAAAATCATGTAAAAACCGATTGCGTCATATCGTGTACCTGTTTAGTATGGAAATACTTGATATTTATTAAAATATAATTATTTGCCATGTTTGGAAACGTAACGGGAATATGTGGAGATTTTGCATGTGGCTTTACACACAATTTCACGGTGATGATGCTTGATTTCCCTAGAATTAGATGAATTTCTCCCACAGTTCTCTGTAAGGCAACGTTCAATGGAGATCTGATAAACAGTTGACCTAAAAATGTCCTTTTAAATTTATTGTTTTTTTTTTTATAAGCTCTACTACGAAGAGCTACTGTAGGTATAGAAAAACGTCCACGGATCAGTCAGTCAGTTAGAATTAACAGTAGCTTTAACTTTTATAGCGAAGTGTGCTGCTCAGATTTCTCGTTTTAGTTTGTGGAGATAACGCTAACTGTTAAAGTCTAGATGGACAGATATTTATTGTGCTGACTGCACTTTACTTTATTTGTAACAATACTTTATGATTTGTCGAGTTTAAATAACATATAAAATAGTGGATATGAAAATAGTTGAATGGTAAGTAAGTATTTATAACACGCGAGACTCCAAGCGCCTCGACATCGAGCGGTTCGTGCATTGACAAGCTTCTGAGAATCCTTGGCATTATACGCTTCGTAAGTTACGAATATCATTATTTTTTATTTCATTGGTAGTTATGTTAAAATGTACCAATTTGGTTTAGCTTCTGCTATTTGGATCGCCGATTCTGCGTTAAATTTATGATCGTAACCACCTTTTTCCATTGCTAAAATGATAACACCAGCCGATTGTTATTCATTCTTCATGAAGGTGACCGAAAATTATGCTAAAAGAATACTCGGAAGTCGGAACGAAGTAATGACCCAGTTCATAAGAACGTCATTGGTGTTAGTGGCGAAAACAATGAGAAACGTGACCGCCATGCAATGCCAAGCGCGAAATGTTAATTAATTTCCTTTTGAAGTAACTTTTAATGGAAACATGGTGTCGGAAAATTTGCTATTAGTAGGTTATGTTTTATTACTATTACCTACTTAGGAGAAAATTACAAAAGTAAAGTTTCTAGTATGCTATAAGACTAGTAGAAGACCAAATAAACTTTTTTATTTGTTTTACTAACTTCATTGACATAATCTTTTCATTATTTGACATTATATACGTTTATTTTTTTTTGGGTGGGAAATTATAAAATAACTTCTGCCGCTCTGGGTGGAGCGGGAGGGTGTGTCAGATACTTACTGACAAAAGCCACCTGTGTATCTTCCTATTTTGCCAGGGCTACGGTGTCCTTTTCGAACCTTCCCGCGACTCCGGCAGGCATCGGCTCTAGCTGACCCCTACACTTCCCAACCCAGGGCATCTCCTGCGGTGGCTAGAGGCGAGAGGGCGCGAAATTTGCCTTTATCTCAACCGTCCCGCCTCCTCCTTCGCGAGCATTACTGCTTCGCAGAAGGAGGTGACGGCTGCCCATGCCCTCTCGCTCCGTACCATGGCCTGAACCAGGGCCGGACGCGAGAGATCGCTGCCACCAATTGCCTCCACGAGGACACGGCGGTGATCTGCCCAAGCCGGGAAGACCTCCACCGTATGCTCCACCGTGTCCTTCGGGCGATCCACACAGAGGTGACACCCGGACGTTTCCTCCCGCCTTATCCGACACAGAAACCTCCCGAAACTGCCGTGTCCGGTGAGGACCTGTGTAAGGCGGAAGGTGAGGACGCCGTGGCGCCTCTCTAGCCACTCCTCAAAGAGGGGACTTATCGCCGTAATTGTGGCGTGCCCAGGACTGTGTTGCAACAACCGCACTCTCCATGTCGCCATGAGATCCCGCCGGTGCTCTGTCCGCTGTGCCGCGATTACTCGCGGCAGCGGAGTTACGCTCCGGCGTTTCGCCTCCTCGCGCCACTCCCTTACGTGCGTGAGGACTTTTGCCTCCAGATCCCATGGCGGCAATCCGGCAAGGAGGCTTGCTGCCTCACAGGAGACCTTGCGGTATCCCTGGACCAGCCGGATGGCCATGACCCTTTGGGCCGCGCTCAACCGGCGGGCTGGCTGCAGCGCCAGGGAACGCGCCCACACTGCAGGAGCCATGTAAAGGGCCATGGACCGCACGACCCCCGCGTAGAGCCTCTGGCAGGAGGCGTTTGGACCCCCTAGATTGGGCAGGACCCGCTTAGGTTATGAGTCTTGGATTTATCAATACGATCCAGAAACGAAGCGCCAGTCGACGGTTTGGGTGTTACAAAACGCTGAATGGTATACTACCAAATGCTTGGCAGAAGTTTTTTTCTGTTGTGAGCAACAAGCGACCAAACACAGGGCTCCGCTGGCTACTGCTCCACCACGACAACGCGCCATTGCACACCGCGTTCAAAACGTGGGACTTCCTGGACAGGACGCCGGTTAAACTTCTGGGTCCCTCCTTACAGCCCTGACTTAGCACCGTGTGACTTCTTTTTATTCCCGAAAATAAAAAATCAGCTCAAAGGGATATAGTTTTCGTCGCCCTAAGATGTGTTAAGATTCGTTCGAGCAGGCTGTAAACGAAGTGTCTGCGGCGTACTGGAAAAAGTGTTTTGAAAACTGGTTCAGACGCATGAAACATTGTATAGAGGCTAGTGGAGAAAATTAATTTATAAGATTTAATAAAAAAATATTTACCTGTAGAACATTTTTTAAATTTACGCTAAACTTTCTGAGTGTACCACGTATTGACACTTATTTGGAAACACTGTAAAAGAAAATTATTTTTAAAGAGTAACCGTGGAGTTTCTTGCCGGCTCTTCTCCATAGGAAACGACCACCTAGCTTCTGACGTTTCACAAGAGCTATTGCGCTCTGTCGACCGGTCGCCGGCAACTTGGTCTCTTGGCAATCAGAATAGTGCCTTAATTCAGTCGCTCGAATTGGTCGCCCAGTCTAGTTGCCTTAATTTTGCTCGCCGAGAGACCAAGTTGCCAGCGACCGGTCGACAGAGCGTAATAGCTCTTGGTGCCCAGGTTTATGTGAAATATTTTTTTTTTCTTTCTAAACAATGGGTGGACTGTGTGAAAGATGATATGGCTAGAAAGGGGGTGACTACTGAGATAAACTAATAGAGAAGTATGGAAGAAAATACATGTTGCGCTGACCACAAATAAATTGGTATAAGGGCAGGAGAATGGTGATGGTTACGGTGGCTTAGTAATAAATACTGAATACGGCAACTTAATTTGCCTTTGTAAACCGTGTTACAGCCCGTCCAGCCATGTTCAGAAATACTTAAATACGATGACATACAGGCTCATCTAGTTGTGGCAAGCAACAAGTCAGTAGGTACCTTGTCAAAGGTTTGATGAGCTGTTAAACACAAGATTACTTTTTAAAGCATCATAAAAAGTCCTCATTAACTGCTTGTAAAGGCACCTTGACTAGGATATTTGTTATTTAATGAATATGACTACTTTACTTCTCTCATGCCAAAGGAAACACTTGGCCTATTATAAAAAAGTGTTTCAAAAGTAGCTGACATTGAGTTCATTTTCATACTTAGTGCGTTGATCTGAACAGTTTATTGAAAGTTTTCTCTGTATCTGTAAACTTTAATAAAATATGATCTTCTCCTAACATCAAGTCTGAATTAATTTGATAATTACTTTGATAGTTTAGTAATGAAATGTTGGACAAAATTGGGCTTGTGTGAAAATTGCCTCGTAAATATGTCAAAAATATTGGTGTAGCCGTGTTACATCGGCTGAATCTTGTTAGGCCGAATGACAGCAGTGCAATCCTACACCGCGGTAATGATGTCAATTTGACACGGACTGGCCAATTAAATCCTACACTTCTTTTAACAAGTTTATATGCTGGAATAATTTTCAACTATTGCAGAAATGTTAAAGAAGCATTCTGTGTGAAAATTGTAATTCTCTAAGTAGGTGTTTTTCCAGTGCATTTCACTGGTTTCTCAATAGCGGGGGAGTCTTAATGTGCTGTGGGCGATATCAGTGTTGTTTTTGTCAGCGGGTGTCTGACATAGGTAAACCTACAGATTGCACATATGGAAGAAAGATGACGATGTCGTTAAGAGAAACGGTTTCCAGTAACCGTCCAGTTTAGGTTGCTGCTTTAACTACTTTCTTAGTGATATCGTTAAGGGTCGGGTAATTGCCGTTGACCTTGGCCATACAAATTCGCGTCGCGCTCACGCCGCGCCGCCGTTCGGATCCTATGGAATATTTATATTTAGTAACGAAAATATGAATCATCATCATCATCATCATTTCAGCCGAAAGACGTCCACTGCTGGACATAGGCCTCCTCCAAGCACCGCCACTTCGACCGGTTTTGTGCTTCCCGCATCCGGCTGATTTCTGCGGCCTTCACAAGGTCATCGGTAGCGTTGGAAGGCCTCCTACAATATGAATATTTGAAAAAAATCACAGATAGAATTATAGATAATAAAATAGTCTGTTCATACAAAAAAAAATAATGAAAATATCTTCTGTAGTTTCAAAGTAATATCGTTTTTTATGCTTTGGGTAGACATTACTCACTGTATTTATTTAATGAAGCACTTTAATACAATACTTAAATATTTACATATAGAATTGATGTGCATGCACTCTAGTTTAACATATATTTTTTGCATAACTTACTTCCATTATGTGAAAGCGTAATAACAGATTTAAAAGTCACTAAAATCATATATCTGCGCCTTAATACCTGATATCAATGGAACTTTTTACCCCTCTACACACACTACACAGCAAATCATTAGGGTGAAAACATTTAAGTAGAAACAAGCAAGTGCACTCTAAAATGCATTTGCTTGGTTCTGTCGTGACGCATTACTTCGTAGTAATAACAGGAGGATCGTAAATAACTTCGTTTTTTTTTGAAGTCGCTAACAAACTAATGAAGCTCTGGAAGATGAATAGTGGCAAATAAAATCTTAAGAAAAAGGTACAAAATTCGATGTTTTTTTTTCCTATTATTTTTAATATTGGGTTAAAGAGTAGGTACTTTGCAAGTAACATTGTTTTAACAATAACGTTTTATAAAAACTGGCCAATTCACTCACAACAAATTCGATCCGATCAGAATAAGCCAGTCTCTAGGTACGAGTAACACGATATCCTTTGGTATGATTAGTTGTCAGCCTTTTGGGCTTTTGACCCGCAACTAATGTGAAGGATCTATGAATGACAGCCGGGACCCGTTGGTACCGGCCGCACGTCTTTTCGTCTATAATTTTGTATGTATTTTGCAAACTTTACCCATAAAAAGAAGATTATCGATGAGTTCTTGACAGAGCATTTAATACAGGTAATACTTTCTTTGTGAAATCTCCAGATGGACTTACAATAATGAGTAACGAAAAGTGTCGAGGTGATTAAAATGAATGATTGGAGCAAGTGCTGACTTATTGTATCTGGATCATTAAGTAGCCTAGTGCATGTGACGTTACAATGCAAAATTCACGAGCCACGCCGGCGTAATTTTATCTTAGCCATTTTTCCTTACCTTCAAACGAGAAATGATGTTACATTTACCCATATTGTTCTGAATTTTACGCTTAAATATTACATACTTCCATCAATGAACAAACCGATATAAATAATTAATCAGTCAAAATCAATCCAGACAAACGGAATGTTTGACATCACGATGAATGATGCCACATTCTGACGAAGGAAACATTACGCGTCTGGCTATATCGATCACGTCTTTCATCCCCAAAGTTAGTGTGGTGGCATCTACATCGCCAAATGCAAACTACGTAGGACACTGACGTCACGCAGAATCCTGCACCGCGCAAGCAGAGTTTACCGCGCAACTAGCATATACTGCTATACAACATCCCGACATCAACCGTCGGGCAGTTGCCCACTAGACACGACTCCCGTCTGGTCGGAGCATCCTCTCTTTTCTATGGAGGATGAGTGAACTTTACACTCTCTTCCTCATGCCTCCATATTAGTAACAAGGTTACTTTAGAAAGAGAGAAAAATATTTTATTTGGGACACGTACAAGAAATACAAAATGCGCCGGAGAAATTTTCATTATTATTAGATAACTTTACCGGGTCTAGTCCTGCCCAACATAAATGTTCCTTTTGTCTGATGGGTATTTTGTATTCAGTCGCAAATTCGCAGATGGTGTTTATACATTTATTTAATATTATAAGCCTGTCTCGTTGGTCTAGTGGTCGCAAGCGCTACTGCTGAGCATAAGATATTGGGTTTTTCTATTTGGAATTTCTCAGTAGCAGCCCGGAGTCTGGATTTGTGCCCGGTTGATGGCAGGCTCGCCCCTATTACATGGGACTTAAACATAACTAGCGAAATGTGGGTGTACTACAGGCACACTCCTGCCCAACCCTTTGGGGAAACAAGGCGTGATGTTATGGATGGATGTTATGGTTATACGAGTAAGCACACAAATGTACAGAAGCGGACTTGACAATACCATACGCATCTTCTACCAGTCAACCTTTGGGTAATGTAGAGACAAACAGTGGAAGGTGTGGAGGCGATCGGCGGCAGAGACCTCTCGCGTCCGGCCCTGGTTCAGGCCATGGTACGGAGCGAGAGGGTATGGGCAGCCGTCACATCCTTCTGCGAAGCAGTAATGCTCGCGAAGGAGGAGGCGGGACGGTTGAGGGAAAGGCACGTTTCGCGCCCTCTCGCCCCTAGCCGCCGCAGGAGACGCCCTGGGCGTCGGAAATCTCGGGCGGATTTCCGGCCACCGTAGGCGCGGGCTTGCGGACGGTGAGCAATGGGTAGCTCACCGTCCGGTAAGGATCAGGCCCGGGTCGCCGGCGCGTCGTATTCCACGCGCGCCTCAAAGAGATGTCGTCAGCACAAAAGTAGGGGTCCACTAGGGCCGATGCTTGCCGGGGTTGCGGGAAGGTACTTATGGGTCACCGAGGCCCCTGGCAACACCGGCAACAGGAAGGAATACGGGTGGGTTTTAGTCAGTAAGAGTCTTACACACCCTCCCGCTCCGCCCAGAGCGGGAGAAGTTATTTGCTGATTTCCCACCCAAAAAAAAAAAAAACAGTGGTAGGTGCAATAACGAAAACTGTGGAATAAATATTTATTTAAATATAAGGATATACATACATATATCTATGTAAAACATTAACTATAATATATACATCTAATTGTAATTATACATAAATATAGTACCAAATAAATACACGAATATACTAAAACAGATTGTGTGTTCTTGTAATTAGGATTAGCCAGTTTATTTTAAATGTTACTTGGTAAAGCAATGTACTCGTATAATCAAAGATTAAATATTATTTGCATTAACAGAAACTGTAGGATGTCATGTTGAACACATAGACGACTCTTTTATTACCAGGCAAACATATAAATGGAATCGAAAATCTTTTCTAGTTGAGTCTCAAGTTTCGCATCTGTGGCTTTCAGATTAGGTTTATTAGAAAACTTGCACAAGTATCGAAGTTTGGAGCACATGTTGCAAGCCGCACCGGTTTTATTACTTGTATTGGCAGATAAGTTCAGATATTAAAGAAAAATCCCGACATACAACGTATAGATTGTTTGTATGCAGTTTCACTAAAGCTAATCTTAGTGTTATTATTGGCTTAGTCTCTTTTTTAATTTTTTGCAATGTTAAGACTAGCGCATATTCCAGGCGGGCCACACCACACTTGCGAAAATGCGTTGCGCTGCGGTCCGTTGTGGCTGTAATGTGCGTTTCGCTTTACATAGTAATTAATTCAAAAGTGTAGGTATAAGAGAGAAAAAGTTTAATGGCCAACATACTAACATATGTTGTGTGCCTGTCAGCTTAGAGCAATCAGAAGGTGTCACCATATTAACACGAAGTTCAAGAGAGTTCAGCGGAATTTGCTTTATTTAATTCTACATTTCTACTAAGTCGCACAACACACTTTATAGAACAACAAAGATGAGATGAGGTAATGTGTAGTAGAATGTTTCCCCAATCCGGCTTTTAGTCAATTCTTTGGGAAAAATGTGTCATAGGGGTGATGAAGGACAAAGGATAGTCGAACAAGATAAATTAGGTTTTTCCGAAGAAGAAACTGTCTGGAAACATATTGTTCGTGTGTGATATAAAATTACTATTAGTTTATGTAAGCTCTGTAATGTTTGGTAGCCATTGAAGTGTTTTGTAGATAAGAACTGGCGGCAGTTGCTTGATTTATGGAACGTCGAAGACAATTGAGAAATTAATGTAATTTTTATAATTCGTCTGTTTACCTGTGAAATTTCTTGTACTCTAAACAATGATGTACAGTTCGTCAAGTTACGGAGTGAACATCACAGCCTAGTCTAGCTTGTTTCGTCTATCCTATACTTCGATGTCGAATAAAAAAAAAATACTTAGTTGAAGTTTAGCTATTCAGTAAAGAGCAGTGGTGGCCCAGTGGTAACGCCCCGGACTTACGAGTTGTACGGTGTGGATTCGAACCCAGACAGGCGCTTTACTTTGTCTAAATCATTTCATTACCTCTGCTCTCATAACGGTGAAGGAAAAACATCGTGAGGAAACCGAAAGGAAATGTCTGAGAACAAAAAAAATCGAAGACATGTGACATCTACAAACTCACACTGGACCCCCGTGGTGGATTACAGCCTACTCTCTCTCGAAGGGAGGACGCATGTGTCCCAGCAGTGGGAACATTATTATAGGTTTATTATGTTATTCAGTAAAAGCAAGGTAAGCACCTGTATTAAATATTAATCCAGCGCGCCACGCACCACGCACTTCAATCAAAGTCTTGTACAAATCGAACTACCCACATAAATGTGTAGCTCGTATTTGGTTACGAGGCTGTAACCACACTAAGTACACATTTACGTAGCTTTGAGTGATATCCAACCGTGCTGCTGTTCGATACCGATACCAGTTTAATTTGCGCTATACAGGTACGCAGAGTAATGTTGGTTTGTTCCGATCAATTACGCTAGACCCCTGGCTGTTACCCTGTTACCCTTTTGGGGTCAACAAACTGATAATAGCGCTACTATTACTGAGCTTAGAAGGCTTTTGCACTTTCTCTTTATTGCTTCTGATTGTTTGGTTAAAGGTTGAATTAATGATTAACCCTGTTTGTTTTGGAAAACAAATATGTGAGGCGTGTATATATGCTGTGCGGCCTACCCAAATGTCCTTTCCTTGGTATTGTTCGTCGAATCGTTGAGCAACTTAAGGTCTGAGCTGAGCTGCACGACTACTGACAAATGCGTGCACTGACTGGATAGGTCAATCAAATCTGTGTGGTTCTATCCTCAAATGACCATTTGAGACACCAACCTACATGGTCTTCACATGATCTGACCAAGATTATGTCTGGACTTTAAAAGAGACCTCATCTAGTTCTTTACCCGACTGCCCCAGAAGGAGGGTAATGTTTTTCGAGAGTATGTATGTATGTATGTATGTATGTATGTATGTATGTATGTATGTATGTATGTATGTATGTAGGTATGTATGTCTATTTCTTTGGCACGCTCTCTAAACGGCTTAATGGATTTAAACATATGAGGTGTCCTTAGATTTGTCTTAATTGTGGGAGTGACATAGGCTATATAATATTTAAATATTGCATCTGCAAATACAAAAAACGCGTGGGAAGGTATCAAAAAAAAATACAACAATATTGGTATCAAATAAAAGCTAGTAATGAGTCATTTTCAAAAATATATATGTTAATAAAACTAAAAAGCTTGAAATAAAATAAATTATTTAAAAAAACAAAAAACCCGCCTGCAAAAACACATAACTGAAAAGGGAAAAACAAGAATACCCAATAACCTGAAATACGGTGTAACTTTTGTTCGTCCCCGCATGCGATACCAAAATTCTATAGGTTATGATGCTTGTTTTTCCCTTTTCAGTTATGTGTTTTTGCAGTCGGGTTTTTGTTATTTTACATATTTTTTTTTTAAATATGTTTGACGTGTAAAAGTGTTTGTACAAATCTACTTACAGAAATAAAAATCATTTCATCATCATTTCATTTAATTTAATTGGGTTTCAGTAATGTTAAACTTACTAGTTGAGCTGCTTCGTAATGTTGTTGTCTGTGTAACAAAAGCAGGTATACGTTTTTGAAGTGAAAATTTCTATGGGCGCGTTGCGCCATGTTTGGTAGGGAAAAAACTTATGGGTTCACGTCGCCGACATGCCCGCGCCGACCCGCTGTAGTAGCAGGAAGTGAAGTTAAATTGACCACGTGGAAAGTTTAATATATATGACGGAGAAGGTACGTCTCGCTCGTTATCATCAGCCATATTTTAACTACTATGGGCGTACAATGAGAAGTGTTGGTTATTGCACAATAGAAAAACCATTTGCAGTTTAAATTAAATTATAAATTTACTATCAAATAATCACATTGGCTATTCACACACTGTAGGTACAACATGACACAACAATACGGAACGTGCGACAGTTTCTAATCGTGTTCACTCCTTGACCGCCTCCGACAAACTGAACTTAACTCCGGTCAAGCGTTATGTTGTAGACTCTGTCAAGCGCCGCTTGGTGGCGCTGGCGTCCCGATTAGTCAAACGAGTGACTAACGTATTTCTGACATATATATATATACTGTGCATTGTTTAAATTGTGTTTTAGATAATCTTTATTTAATTGAAGTGAATATTTCTTTAGGCGCGTTGAGCGATACGCTTTCACTACTGTCGGTAGTCCCCATGACTGCCTTTTTTTTTGCGAGTCTTCTCTGTTCCATTTGAGGGCAAACTTCTCCCTCCATTCCATCTTTCTTTTGTAATCCCGCGCTTGCTCCTTCCAGTATTAGTTTATATATAAGTATTAGTAGGTATATAATTCTGCAAGTACTTTTAAAATGTTACACGAAAGAGCTCAGACGCCGCACAAGGGTTTTCATTAATCCCATGAATAAGCACGTGAATAAAATCAGGAATGAAGATGGTACATGTCAAGTAACTTCTCATGAATGGACCTAGCTCTGCATTTACAGTGACACACAGGGTAAAGTATACCTACATAATTATATACTCGTACACTAGGGCACACATCCTAGGAAAGCTCTTTATTTTCATTCAAGTACTGGCCTCATTTGTTAACCGTTGCACTTTTGCAGCACTTTAGAGGAGACTAGTTGCCATCCATCAACCAAACCTATGATTAATGACACCATCCCGCTTCCCGTTCTAATAGTTTATTCTCGTCACTGTAAATGGATAAATCAATCACTTTTTATGCGACAGAGAAAACCCTTGCTTGCTTTCCTTGAACTACATTTTTTTTTTGCATATTCCTGTTATTCACTAAAATTCTGAACTTACGAGATTCGACAGTGAACTGCTAATAGCCGTCATAAAAGTTAAACTGTATGTGGTTTAGTGTCCGCAAAGAGCCACAAACTTGACGATACCTCGTAGCATCCGTTACGTAAATTCGTAGCAACCTAGTCCGCTAATTCGTAGCACTCAGTTACGATCACTTGTAGCGAACCTTCATGATAAATTCGTAGCAAACCTTTATGAAAATTGGAATGATTCGTAGCGGACCTTTGTGATAATTTGTAGCAATTCATTACGATAATTCCTAACAAACCTTTATGATAATTCGTAGTAAACCTTCGTAATAATTCGTAGCGCTCCGATAAGATATTTTTATAGTATTATCGTAGCGCTCTGTAACGATCATTTGTAGAAAGCCTTCAATGTTCGTATTAGTTTGTTGCGGTTACATTCTCCGTTCTACAAAACGTATTGCAGCAGTGTCATTAAAGTTCCGGTCAAGTGAAACGGAAAGCTATTCCAGATTCATTAGTCAGTGATTTTGTTCTATTTTTTGGCACATTTTAGTCGATTGTGTGATTTATACTTATTTTATCCTTCATTGAGAAGGTCTTTGCATCTTTTTGTTGTATAACGGAGTTGATCGATTATATTATTATAAGATTAGGTCGTTCGTAGCGATGGTCTGCCTCACAATGATTGCCAATTCTTATTCCAAATAGTGCCAATTCTAGTGCCTGTAACCTGCAGTTTTCTCTACTATATTTATGCCACTTAAGTAAAGCCCCATTTACATGGTGCACGTTTCTATAACGTGCAAGAGCAATAATCGCATGCCATAAAGCACATTTAATTATTGCCATTCAAGGATCGCATGTAAGTGATTACACGCGTGGGATTTTCATAAAATGGCGTACAATAATTGAACGCAAATTTCCATTCAATAATTGAATGCGGCTTCTGTTTACACACCAAGGCAAGGCGATTATTGCATTCTAGTTTAGCCTCGTTTAAACACAGAGTTGTATGTGCTTGTACCATTTTATGACGCGTTGTTTCAAGTTTTGCCCGTATTTGCGCTGTCAAATATTTCATTCAGTTTTATTGAACGTCTTCTAAAGATTTTTTAGACTTGGTTCGTTCGTTTGTATTTCTACTTTTTGGCATCCGATTGAGCTGAAAGTTGGCGTATCTTTGTAACTTCGGTGACATTGCAATAATTTTTACAATGGAGTTGGTCTGATGTTGCAGCCAAAGTTGTCCAAAGGAATTCCTAAAATAAATAAGATAGTCATGTTATGTTTGATCTTGTAAAATTTGTTTTGAGAATCCAGGGTAGACCCTAACCTATATTAAATAATATTTAGTACACATTTAAAAAATCTTATTCATACAAGAATTGTATAAGCAATTTTATTTTACGTGGTGTTCACATTAATACCAGTTTTGAACGGTAACTAATGAGCAACTATTGCACGTGTTGTTTAGTCGCCGCAAGAGACGCCCTGGGCGTCGGGAATCCCGGGCGGATTTCCGGCCACCGAAGGCGCGGGCTTGCGGACGGTGAGCAATGGGTAGCTCACCGTCCGGTAAGGACCAGGCCCGGGTTGACGGCGCGTTGTGTTCCACGCGCGCCTCAAAGAGATGTCATCAGCACAAGTATAGGGGTCCACTAGGGCCGATGCCTGCCGGGGTCGCGGGAAGGTACAAAAGGGTTACCGAGGCCCCTGGCAACACAGGAAACGGAAGGGACACGGGTGGGTTTTAGTCAGTAAGAGTTGGACACACCCTCCCGCTCCGCCCAGAGTGGGAGAAGTTATTTGATAATTTCCCACCCAAAAAAAGGCAATTAACTTGCACTATGTAAACACACCAATTGTCGGAAAAGCCAATTAATATTGCACTACGTGCGGACACAGCCCTTAAACGTGTTCAGTTAACACAATGAAGTATTCATATCAGTTTATTTAATAAATATGTCGCAAGGCTATCACAGTAATGTAAACAAGTGGAATGGTCACTTTGACATCAGTTTGGGAACAATGAACTGGCCCGAAGTCATACAAAATTTAGGCGATTGGCACGTTTTCACAATTCGCTGTGGGTTTGTTAGTTTAGAGATAATATTTAGTTTATTCTATGAGAATTTTAGGATTTATTGAGGAACATGACACTCATTTTGACCACAAGTTATTTGTTTTAGTTAAGCTCAACAAAGTTCTAAAATGGTTTAAAGGTTAACGCCTCCGCTCACCTTTTTATAATCCGATCCCATATAACTTAAGCTTAGAAGTTCGTCCTATCTCATATTATGTAATAGCTCAAAGCAATTATTAACTTGAGCAATTCGCGGTTTACTGTAAAATAAAGTAAATAAGAAAACAAACTGAATACAATTTAATTAGGTGAAGAATTTAGTGCTGCTTAATTACAGTTTTTATGATTGAAAATACTGACCCACCTGCTTCTAATATGTGTGGTTTAAATGCGAAAGTCACATATAAAATGGATATTATGCTAGGTGCTTAGATGTTTATTACTCAACCACGCCGTCCAGACTCAACGGATTTAACAAAATTTAGTACCTACAGAGATAGAATTTGTCCAGGATTAACACATAGTGGAGGTAACATCCCGTAAACCACGCAGTAAATCATGTAGAACGAGCGAGGTCGCGGGAGATACGGGCTCACACACCTTATTTTTCACAATTATTTTACAGACTATAGAAATTCCTTTATTTTATTAAAGTTGATAGGAAATACAGTTTTTATCTACCTACACCTAATGGGTAGGATCCTCTCACATTAAAAAGATATTGCAGTGACTAATATCTGACGAAATAGTGACCAAACAGTATCAAGCACTAATCCAGGTGATAATTTCAGTATAAATGCCACAGGATAACGTATAGTCGTCACGTCCAGCGTTCGCAAGGTCGCGGTAGCTGAACCCTTTCATTTCCGCAGTTCGGTGGACAAGCAATAAATAACTAGGCTGTGACAGAAGCGTTATCTACTCCAACCGGTATTGCGTTTTTGGGTTTGTTTAGCCAAACGTGATGTCTACCCTCATCGATTTTTGAGAAGTGCGGAGAAATGATTGGGAACTTGCTTTTTGATCTGATGATGTTTGCGTTTGTACGTATTTATATCACACACTAGCTGAGCTGACAGACGTTGTTATATCAATTATGGGAATGTTGTTTGAATAATTTTGGTAATTCAAACAACATTCTCATAGAAAATGTTCTCTCAGTTTCCCGAAATTTGCAAGTTTTCAATTTTTCCTTTCCGTAAGAACCTGATTCGGACTATCATCATCATCATCATTATTTCAGCCGAAAGACGTCCACTGCTGGACATAGGTCTCCCCCAAGCCCCGCCACTTCGACCGATTTTGTTCTTCCCGAATCCAGCGGATTCCTGCGGCCTTCACAAGGTCATTGATCCACCTTGTAGGAGGCCTTCCAACGCTACGTCTTCCGGTACGCGGCCGCCATTCCAGAACCTTTCGGCCCCATCGGCCATCTATTCTGCGAGCAATGTGCCCTGCCCACTGCCACTTAAGTTTGGCAATTCTTCGGGCTATGTCGGTAACCTTGGTTCGCCTGCGGATCTCTTCATTTCTGATTCGATCACGTAGGGAAACTCCAAGCATAGCCATACCCTCTCCATTGCCCTTTGAGTGACTTTTAGCCTTTTAATAAGGCCCATGGTAAGCGACCACGTTTCAGTGCCATAGGTCATCACTGGCAACACGCACTGGTCAAAGACTTTCGTCTTGAGACACTGCGGTATGTGGGACGAGAAGATATTGCGTAGCTTCCCGAACGCTGCCCAGCCGAGTCGGATTCGACGTTTGACCTCTTTCTCGAAGTTGGACCTACCTAACTGAACAGTTTGTCCTAGATAAACATACTCGTCCACAACTTCGAGCGTAGTGTCTCCGATTTTCATGAGAGTGGGTGTAACATGGGCATTTGACATGATCTTTGTCTTGTTCATGTTCATTTTAAGACCCACTCTTTTGGAAGCTCTACGTCATCGAGCATTGTACTGAGGTCCTCCATAGTCTCAACCATGACAACTATATCGACGGCAAACCGAAGGTGATTGATGTACTCGCCATTGATGTTGATGCCTGGCCCTTTCCAGTCCAGAACTTTGAAGACATCCTCCAGTGCAGCGGTGAACAGTTTTGGAGAGATAACGTCTCCCTGCCTCACACCTCGCTGCAGAAGGATAGGTTTCGAGGTCTGGTCCTGGGGTCAGACTGACATAGTGGCGTTTTCGTACAGATACTTAAGCACCTCGATGTACCGATAGTCGATCTGGCACCGTTGAACAGAATGCAGTACAGCCCGTGTCTCCATCGAATCGAAGGCTTTTTCGTAGACCACAAACGCTAAGCAGAGAGGCAGGTTATACTCTTTGGTCTTCTGTATAACCTGCCGCAGCGTAAGTATGTGGTCTACAGTGCTAAAGCCTTTACGGAATCCGGCTTGTTCGGGAGGCTGGAAGTCGTCAAACCTGTGCGCGAGACGGTTCGTGATGACTCTTGTAAACAGCTTGTAGACATGGCTCAGAAGTGAGATGGGCCTATAATTCTTAAGGAAGGTATTGTCGCCCTTCTTAAAGAACAGTATCACCACACCTCTGTTCCATGCCTGTGGCGTTTTGCCCTCGAGTATGACGGAACCAAACAGCCTCTGGAGGGCCTTGAGGACGGGTTTTCCACCGGCCCTCAGAAGTTCGGCCGTAATTTCGTCATCACCCGGGGCCTTGTTGTTTTTGAGCTGCTTCAGAGCCATCCTAATCTCGTACAAGCTGACGTCCGGGATGTCTTCGGTGTAGTGTCGGGTCAATCTAGCTCTTGGGTCGTTTGCCAGATACCAGATACACGTATACACGTCAACAGGTAACCCTGGTATGAACCAGGGTTACCTGTTGACGTGTATAACTGTCCATAGAAACACTCGATCTCTCTCAACAGCTCACGTTTGGCGGATACGATCCTGCCATCATTGGTCTTCAGTTTCACAAACTGGCTCTGCCCAATAGACAGATCTCTTGTAAAGACCTTGCAGCCCTTATTCCGCTCTATCGCGTCCCTAATGCGGTCTGTATTAAAGCGGCGAAGGTCAATTTTTAAGGACTTAGAGATCCGTCTATTGAGCTGGCGGTACTTGAGCGCATCGACTGAAGACTGCAGGATCATCTCACGCCTCTCCTCCATGAGCTGTATAGTAGGATCAGAGAGCTTCTTGTTTCTATGTATTTGCACGACGGGTCTTGAAGATCTTAGATCCGACCGTATGGACAGTTTTCACGAGGCACTCGAAACGATTCTGAAGTTCGAGCTGAAAGCTGTCGGGGTTTTGGACTTGGATCCGTGCTGGGCGGAGCGTAGACTTCATCAGTCGAGATCTCATCTCGAATATAAATATCAAGCTGGAAACAGCAACTTGCTTCTTCATCGACATAATGAAGTCAATCTTATTTTTTGTTGCACCATCAGGGCTCTTCCAGGTCCATTAAAACTGGCTAGTAGGTGGCCTCGGTGGTTCCGACGTCCAACTCCAAATTGCCCCACTCGCAGCTCATCATCGTTTCGTTTGCCTAGTTTCGCGTTGAAGTCCCTCGTGACAACGGTGAAGTGAGTTTTAGAGCGATGCATGGCTCTGGTTATATCCTCATACATGGTCTCCACTTCATCGTCGGGGTGTGACGAGGTTGGGGCGTAAACCTGTATGACCTTTAGCGAATATCTTTTGGATATTCTGAGTATAAGGTACGCCACCCTGGTCGACACACTCTCGATCTTCACCACGTTGCTCACAAGGGACTTATGGATTATAAACCCGACACCACCTTGGGACTGTTGGTCGCCCTCCCGGAAATAGAGCAAGTTCCCGGATTTGAGGATTATCGAGTCTTTGGACTTCTGATAACCCTACTATACCCCATCGTAACCTGCTCAATTCTTCCTCGAGTTCGATGATCTTCTCGTCGGTCCGGAGTGTACGCGTGTTGTATGTTGCCAGGTCGAGTTTTCGGTGGTTAATCACGATGAACCAGTGGTAAAAATTTTGTTATAGTAGCAAGTAAAGTGGGGCTGACATTTTTTTTCTTGTCTATCCCTTGGTGTAGGGTACCGTTGGAAAGGCCGTTCCAAAATATTTCGGGTCTGTGAAAACCATTTTTCGATTTAGGGATCCGTTTGCGTAATATTAAGCTTTACAGTGCAAATTATTCTTAAAGTCCCCCCTCCTGCCAGCTAAATGGTTGTTTTGAATATCTGAGAAAAAAAAATGGAAGTTGTATATCATCATCATCTTCTTTTCTTTTCATCATCGCCTTTTCCCAATTATGTTGGGTCGGCTTCCTGTCTAACCGGATGCAGCTGAATACTAATATTTTACTTGGAGCGACTACCTATCTGACCTCCACAACCGATTTACTCGGTAACACGGTGCCCCTTGATAAGGCTGGTTGTCAGACTTTCGGGCTTCTGACGACCCGTAACAACTGTCAAAGATCTACAAATGACAGCCAGGCCAACGGCTTAGCGTGCTTTCCGAGGCACGGAGGGGTCTTGGTATGTAAAGATGGTCACCCATCCACGGATCAACCGCGGCAAGCGTAGCTTAACCTTATCGGCCGACCCGTGTGGCTGTTATTACTTGGCCACAAGCCCCTCAAGGAAGTAGTATATACATATAACAAAGTTAGAAGGAAGCTATCACATCTTTAAAAGTTAACGAGTAATAATCGACCAACTTAAATTTGTAGTTGTAGTATTGACCGTGACGTATATCGATGTATGGGAGACCATGTTTTTTAACTACAATGTTAAGATTGTTTTTGGGATAAATTCATCCCACCCATCCCATCCCGGAACCCTCCACTGTGCACTTCGCCATATTTTATTATATAAATGATAAATGATAAATGATTTATTTTCTGTAAGTAGGTTTGTACAAACACTTTTACACGTCAATCATATTTTTAAAATAAAGCTAGATGAGGTCGGCGTTTCCTATCTGACTATTCTGAGAAGAAAGGCCGAAACAAACTCAGAGGTCACAGTCTCTTTTAAAGTCCAGACATAATCTTGGTCAGATCATGTGAAGACCATGTAGATTAGTGTCTGAAATGGTCCTTTTGAGGAAAGAACCACACAGATTGAGTGGACCTGTCCAGTCAGTGCACGCATTTGTCAGTAATTGTGCAGCTCAACTCAGAACATAAGGAGCTCAACGATTCGACGAACAATACCAAAGAAAGAACATTTGGGTAGGCCGCATAAATTACGCAAACTGCCAGACCATGATTAATACTAAATGAGAATAAAAAAAAAAAACTGTAATGACCCACATAGGCTTCACATTCACAATAATTGAAAACAATATAATACTTTACAAGTAAATATTAAGTTCCAAACAGTATATTGAACTCCACAAAGTAAATTTGTCAAATGGTATGTAAATAAAATAAAAGTTTCAGTATGCAATAATTGGAGCAGCTTAATCCCAAGCCTTAGATAAAAATAACAGGAGTATGATCTCAAACCCAGAATAACGACTTTTTCATCCTTATTTTAGACAATGCCTAATATTATAATAAAGTTTTACATCCCAGGATAAAATCTAACCTAAGGCTGCTGTTTTTTTCGTGACCTTTTCATTTCTTACATCATTTTTCTCATCCTGTTTAATTGCGTGTTAATTTAGATTGCAAAGTCGACACTTAGTATTTATTCTCTTTAGAACTTTATCTTGGCCGCCATTTTTACGAATACCGTGACCTTTCCACCCGCGCAGGGTCGCAGAGATCAAACAAATCACAATCTTTACGGCGTCACTCGTTGACCACTACTTCTGATTCTTGCTTAGATCCCATTTAAACTAGTGATTTATATAGCTCCTCTGGGTCGCAGAACTCTTTTGAAAATTAAAATTGATCACGTAGGCGTAGAATTGAAGTTGTGACGACTATGTAATCTTGAGTTGAGTCGTGCGTACCTTTATGATTTTATTAATGGTTTAGATGGTGTTGATCTGAAAAGGGACATTTAAACTTAAAGGGAGGTCTACGAAGGGCGTTTGTTTTTGATAACCAAGAAGGTCATTAAAAGACGAGTGGCAACAAAAACGAGTGTACCTAGTTGATGATACCGGATACGGTCATATTTTTCATATATCTTTTACATCAAAAGATAATATTTCATTATGTCATGTTCGTGAAAGACTTTGATTGTTATTGTGACTGAATATCCTTGTTTTTGTAGCAGTTAGTTCAAAAGTTCCGAGCTACTCATAATTTAAATGATTTCTGACAATGTTTATCCGCAGCATTCCATTCAAGATGACAAATTACGTTAACATAATTAAATACAGCTCTACGCGTGCTACCAAGGATGCAAATTGCTTATAACTCTCAATAACTTACTCAAACCCCTATTTTTATAAGTAACATCCCTCTTCAGTTTCAGTTGTATATCTACGTTAAACGTTACTGAACGAGTGATACTTATTTCCCAGATGAGTGCACAGAATGATTGCATTTCCAAGCCACGTGATTGATGCTTTATCCCCCAAATACACAGGCATTCTTCAATTGAGTGTTCGCGGGCAAGAGAACATTTTAACGGCTACAAAATTTCAACAGTATTCCCAGTCAATATTTGTTTAGCAAAAGGAAACTGTGTACATAAACACAATTTAATATTTCCGATTGAACTCGTAAAACTATTTGTATTTAGCATACGGTGTACGACAGCCGCATATGGTTGACAAGGCTATCTCGTCGCCTTGGACTGACGTTGACTGACGTGAAGTTTAATCAGTTGGTGGGTTGGCGCTCCGGTCGCGAGAGGGTTAGCTACATTAATTACAAATTGAGAGTACGAATTACTGTTTACCACGGTAAAATTACTTTGGAGGTTTGAATTAGTTGTACAGTTAGGAGGCAAGGATTGCCCGGAGGTATTTGTATCCTGGTATAGGAAGTTCCTTTTGGTGTGATTTGATGTCGACTAGTTGAGCTATAAGCGTTAATTTTGTATGAAAATCTTTTGACGATTTTTTTATTAATAGTTAATTAAAACGGTACAACACCAATTACATTACTAAACATAGAAATAATGATTACGTTGACAATAAATAATTATATTGTAAGTATATAATTTAATTTAAAACTAACATGGAACAGTAGGCTGCATACTTTCTCTCACAGAACACCAGACATATACGCATAATTTTACTCCATTCATCCGACTTATCACATTCAGGGTAGGCAGTCAAAAGGGCATTTAGCATCTTTAGAGTACGACAGACTGGGGATTCGGCTCTGGCTACAGTTTTCGATGGCAGTTGCGCAAACAGATTGTGCTCTGACGGTGCCCGATGTATTTTTGTTTTTTTGATGATCCTGTCACGCTTGTACCTTCCGCCATACTAACTCGGCACAGTAGATAGACAGACAGGCTTTACACGTGAAATTGCAGCTTTTACAGCGACTGAAAGAAGCCTATGACTTTTTAACCACCTTTCTGGCCAGCTTTCCTGGATACCTATCCAAGTTACGAAATATCTATGTTGACAGGATATCTAATAAAAAGTTTTTTTTTAAAGGCAAGGCATAGTAAGTTCAACAATGTATCACTGATCTATCATAGATAATCGTGCGCATAGGCCCTTGTAGACAAGCGCGACGCGACTCTAGTCTCTAAACAGTTGCTATGAAAACTACATGGAAATTGTTCTACCAAAATCGCTTCGAACCGTCGCGTCGCGCTTGTGTGCGGGAGCCTTAATACGTTGTTGTTTACCTAAATTAAGCATAGTTTTCAGTCACGATAGCAAACGACTAATGTTTTTTTAATGACTACTGGCTAGTCGATAGTGTTTCGTGCACTTCAATTTCGGCAGTGGTCATTAATCTTACGCAATAGATAGACAAATTAGGTATTTTTATTGTTGAAAAACTTTTACGGTATCAAAGTAGAGCCGACTGGATCTTAAGAATAGCCTTAAGATCCTGTCAGCTCTACTTTGATACCGTAAAAGTTTTTCAAAATAAAAGTACCTAATTTAAGATTATATAGTATTTGGTTTGACCATGTATGATAGACCATACATGATCAAACTGCACACTGCACAGGTGAATCGGGTCCGATCGATCGACACGAAACGATTAGCCTGTTCAGTTTCATCGATTTGTTTCTTCCACAGTGCTCCGAATTGCAGCGCCCGACGGCAAAGCTAATAAAATTCATGGCGCCGAAAGTGTGTTGAGCGCACAATTTTTGTCACGGACCGCCTTAAACGTTGTCAGTTTCCATACTACATTTAAATTTTGTGTCGTAGTGCGACTAAACGGTGACATGCTTGGTTTGTATGGAAACTGTTGACAATACTAACCTCTAGCAGCGGCTGCCGAAGCGTCTGCGTGTTCTATGGCTTCTATCGATCTTGAGGCCGTAAATGGTCAGATCTGAGGGATCTGAAGACGTTCCGTACCGTATATGGTAGCCAGGCGGGGTCGTCTCATTGGGTAAACGTAGGAATGCCTACGGGGGCTAGACCTATGTTGCCATGTTCTCCTCTATTATGTGAGACCTAAAAACTTCGGTCTTCAATAATGGCGTTTTCAAGGACGGCAACATAACATAAACTAAAAAGGTTCATAAATGTTATAAAGCTACCATTTGGTAGTTTTATCATCATTTTTGTTTTATTTATTAATCAACAAGTTAGCCGATTTATTATTTCGGTTAATTTAATTAATGTTAATATTATTAAAATTGGATAAATATAAATATAATTTATGCATAATTTAATAGATATACGCCCGTATAGCGTTGGTTGTAACTATAAATAGACAAAAGAGTTACTCAATCAAGCCAATAAAGAAATAAATAATTAATTTAATTTACTGCAACGCATCGGACAGAGTGCGGAGGCTACTTATTTTCTAAAATTAATTTATTAAAATTTAGTGGGTAAGATTTTGTTAAATAACCTGCAGGCTTAGCATGACGTTTTCTATTTCTTCGAAGAATAGACATAGCTCTTTCTATACAAAGTGACATTTCGTTTCTCTATTTTTAACATTGCACTGTACAGTTGTGTTTCGTGGACAGACTTATATTTATATATCTCAAAGAAATGCGATTTTGAATACCCCGCTTTCGCATGTTTTTGGGGGCGTCCACCAGGAGGCGCCAAAAACCGTACCATTTTATTTGTTCGTAGTTGTCATTCTTAACCCTAGAGTAAATATGTTCCTTGATGGTAGCCTTTACGGTATAGGAGTGAAAATAAACAGCGGAATACAATGTTTGTGTGGAACAGCGGAATACAAAGGGGCGACAAGCAATCTGCGAGTGTTTGAACATTGTTCTACACGTCACCCCTGCACTAAAATAGGAAGATGGAAATAAACATAGATTATGTTTTCTTTGGTCTAGCGTTTAATCTAGCTAGCGGTATTTATCTAAACTGGTATCAGAAAAGGGATTTAAGGGTCAGATATGCTACTTTTAGCTTTAATGATCAGCGAATTAGTTACTTTTCCGAAGCTCGATACAGCGACTGAACGCTATGTTGCGATAGAGTCGATAAAACTTGCTGCAGCTGATGAAGTTGCAAAACAGTAAAAAGTAATAGGTACGTATGCCCACTAAGAACCTAAAGGATCCAGCAGACAGGCGCGACCCAACACTAGTAGCACAATTTCTATGAAAACTTCATGGAAAGTGTCTGCTGAAGGTATACCTACAGCAGACTACGTTTTCGCAATGTGATTTTACTGATATAAATATTCCTAACACCTATAAGTCGGGTGACCTTTTCAATACGGCTTATACATACACGCGAAAACATTGTTGTTATTCTATAATCTCCATCCATATTTTGTGTCCACATTGTGCTGAACAAAGATGGAATATACAAATTGGTGTAACACATTTTATAGCGGACAATGAAACGGATTAGCATCACCGACATGACCATGGTCTTTTTCCCAGTATTTAATCAATTATTTCATCATATGAGTACGCTTTTATTTTGTTAGAATAATTACCTGCCTTGTCACTGCTGTCTGAATAGGCATTATATATTGAATAATCGAAATGAATAATTATCGTTTGAAATATGAATAAGTTTATGTTGTTGGTAATGTTTGACAGTATTTTTATAAAAGTTGAATTTTCTTTCATCTTAAAGAAAATAATAATGAAGATAGCTTCTCGCATAATAATATACTTATCTACTACCATGTTAATAATGACGCAATTAATGTGTTAATGGAGGGAGTAGTTAACGGAGTTAGTGAGAAATTATGCGTCGTAGGGTTATTCTTTGACCTAAGCTCTGCTTTTGATACAGTTAATCATACGCTACTATTAGCGAAAATGAAACAATAAAGAGTGACAGGACCGGCTAAGTCTATTTAAGTCTAACTTAGAAACTCGGAATCAATATCAATATGAATCAATATGTAGAAATGAAAGTGGAAGAACACAATTTTAAACGGTGTAAACTAAAACTAATTAAAACTGATCAGACAAGGAGTTCCACAAGGTTCAATGTTAGGGCTAATCTTCTTCATCTTGTTTATTAATGATGAAGAATATATTTATTAATATTGATTCGCACATAAACAACAAATATACCTAATTAATTAATAAAAATAACTAAAACTATACACAAACTAAAATAGGGCGTCGAAAAATTCATCCACGTCGCTGTCGACTGGTAATGTACCCAAGAGACTGACGGCATTGCCACGTTGTATGGCAATACTTAGCCTCTGGCCAAAGTAAAAGCCAGCCCTTGGGTCACGGGAAGTGTCAACCAGCCGATTGGAGATTTCCTTAAAAAGGCCGTGAGCACTCGGATCCCACAGCCCGAGGGTTTCAACCCCAAACGGCTCGAAAATATAATGACCAACAAGGTTATTATACTTACGCCGTTTGAGGTTCTTTGCAGCCGCAGCAGCAGCGCCAGCACAGCATGCCGAGCCAGGAAGATGGGATGGCGCAAGAGTATCGACGCACGTTGCATCCCACACTAAAGGCCTACCCACCTTCCTTGGAACAACTTCACCACAGTGACAGCGATGAGGAGAACAACAAGAAGCTCCTAGTCTTAGGGAAGCAGCGAGGCGGATAGTAGTGTCATCGAACACAGTGCCTAAGTTCGACGATGGTAGTGCATGAAGTCACAGATCCGACTCCCATTTGCCCACAGCCAGCAGGCGCGCACGCTCCACAGTAGTAGTAGTCGTGTTGAGTAAATTTTTTTGTACTACTCTGCAGAGCGGCTCATCCCACCGTCTCTGGGAAATTAATGAAATTTATTCATGATGAAGAATTAAGTATATATTAATTAATTTAAAACATAAATATAAAAATTAAAACATCTAATAAACTGTATGCTAAAACAAATTGATACAGAACTTGTTCTTTTTGCTGATGATACGAATGCTATTATTGCCGCAGAAGATATAGAAACGCATAGAAGTAAGGGTAAATAAGGCTCTGGCTCTCATTCACTTTTGGTTTACTATCAACAATCTTAACTTAAATACAAATAAAACGAATGCCATAGTATTTAGAACGACGTCGAGAAACAAAGAAACAATTGACATAACTTTGAATGAAAATAAAAAAAATGAAATAAAATAAAATAATATTATAAAACAGCGTGAAATTTTTAGGTATATTCATGAAAGCTTAAACTGGAAACCATATAAAGTACAATTAGTCCAGCTTGAAGCCTTTGAGACGAGATTTCTATTAAACAGTTTAAAATAGTATATTACTCGCTTGTTGAGTCAAAGCTTAGGTACACATTGTTCGCGTAAATACCTCCCCATACAGATCGCTCTATGGGGAGGTATTTACGCGAACAATGTGAATACTGCTTTTATCATACAAAAAACGGCCATAAGAACCATGGTGAGAATTCCACAGTAGGTATCGTGTATGGAGTACTTTAAAGAACTACAGATATTAATAACCCCTAGCTTGTATATTTTACAAGACACGACAACTAAAGTAAAAAAGAACAAAGAAATACACGAGAAGCAACAAGGCGCAAGGACTTACCATATAAGATACAACTGCATTTGTCCGCAGAGTAGTTAGTTATGCTGCAAGCTGTCAGTCAATTAAACTGTATATTAAACTATCCGTTAAATTAAAGTCCATTTATAATATACTAATTTCTCCCCCGTGAAATTTCATGTCCCCCGTCCGATCTCGTCACATTGCATCGCCCGCTCGCGCTATTATTTCGCTTAGTGTTCTTTCTGACTTTTTTCTTTTTGCTCAGCTCCCATGGGTCGTAGCGGCTTGTTAAGGCGCTGACAAGACGCAATTGACAAAAATAGGCTTCTCTTAAGAAAAAAAATTGCCGGACCTGTAAGGTTTGTGGTAGCGGATAAAATATATGTTAATTTTGAACATATTTTCCAGAACTTGGTTGTTACCAAAACACGTTTTGAAAAAAAAATCTCGATACAAACTAACGTTAAACTAACCTCTTATCTTGAGTTCTAATCCAAAATATCTGTATTAAATATCAACATACGTTACGTATTTAATTAATAACAAAAACGTCTTATTTGAATGCAGAACTTGGTTGTTTTTTATTTTCGATTACTCTACTCAATTTTGAGTAAATAGATAATTTCTTCATATTTTGCAATAAATTACAAGCGTTGTGTCATCGCGCTTCTCTTTCTTTTCTATGCAATCTGACAGTGACCGCGGTTTAGGTGTTGTCAGCGTCTTAACCTTTAAACTTTCTCAAGAATTGGGCTATAAAATGCAAAAAAGAATTTTTCAAATCCGACTGGCAGTACCAGAGATCATCGCGCATCATCTTTCGATTCTACCCGTGTTCTGATTGACTAATTTGAACAAAAACGGTTATTGTGACTTAACTACTCGTATAATAATTAGACATATTTAAACCTTGCTGACTTTTTTTATGGGTTTAATGATGAGTACTATAAACATGTAGTACATTATTTTATGTATCATCAATAGTTTTCACAGCGCACGCCTTTTTTTTTTGTTTTGGGTGGGAAATTATATATAACTTCTCCCGTTCTGGACGGAGCGGGAGGGTGTTTCAGACTCTTACTGACTAAAACCCATCCGTATTCCTTCCGTTGCCTGTGTTGCCAGGGGCCTCGGTAACCCTTTTGAACTTCCACGCGATCCCGGCAGGCATCGGCCCTAGTGGACCCCTACACTTGTGCTGACATCAATTTGAGACGCGCGTGGAGTACAACGCGCCGTCGACCGCCGCATGGTCCTTATCGGACGGCGAGCTACCCATTGCTCACCGTCCGCAAGCCCGCGCCTACGGTGGCCGGAAATCCGCCCGGGATTCACGACGCCCGGGGCGTCTCCTGCGGCGGCTAGGGGCGAGAGGGCGCGAAATTTGCCTTTCCCTCAACCGTCCCGCCTCCTCCTTCGCGAGGATTACTGCTTCGCAGAAGGAGGTGACAGCACAGCGCACGCCTAATAATGATTTTTATATTTTGGGTTACATTATTGTAATTTTCGTAGGCTCATAATACTCGCTAATAATGTAGTTTTCTTTAAGTGAAATAATTTTTAAAATCAGTTAAGTAGTTTTGAGTTTTTCCATTACAAACAAACAACAAACCAAAAATCAATTTTTTTTCTTTAAAATATTACTATATTATTATTATGTATTATATTATATTATTACATGTTATATTAGTATAGACTAGCTTTTGCCCGCAGCTTCGCCCCCGTGGAGGTCGGAAATTATCCCACGGAAACGTACAACCGGGATTAATTTATCTTGTGTTAATCCAGGTTATTAACTATCTGTGTGCCAAACTGCCAAATTTCATCCAAATCCGTTTAGCCGTTTTTTCTATAGTAGTAATAGCAGAGGAGAAGGTCATTGACTCCCTCGTCGTCGTCAATCATAATTTGTTACGCGTAATTTTGAATCTGTGATACCTTTTGAAATATTCATTCAAATGATATGATGTCACGGCATATTTTATTCTAATTAAATTCAATTTAACTAACATATTTTATTGGATAAGGATTAATAATATACCGGTCAAAATAGCTTCGAAAATTACAATATATTTTTATCTTATTCTGAAAATTAAAAATGGTTGCTGTGGATCATCCTTAGAAGGGACATATACTATCGCGGACATTTTTAAGATCATTCAATCCTGTAGAACATTAACTTACGGCTTACGCGGAGCAGGCCAGTAAAACTGCCAGTCGGCATGATTTATTCCGACATCTTCCACAATCATCGTCATATTTCAGCCAATTTACACAAAACCTTAATGAATTATACACCGAAACCTTTCTCATAAATCACTCCTTCCATTGGTGAAAACCGTTTGAAAATCCGTTCGATAGTTTTGGAGTTTATCGCGTTCAGACAGACAGAAGGACGTGGCGGGAGGGAGACTTTGTTTTATAATATGTAGGGAAACCAGCTAAAGTCATTTCTGATGGAAAAGTGCAATTATACACTTGATTATTTCTCAGTGAGATTGTCTGACTGAGGATCGTTATGACTGTTAACCTTTTTCTATTGACATTAAATAATTTTTGTCGGTGTTAATGTACATATACAGGTTGAAATTGAAAACTTGCGACAAACTGAAATGGGACATTGTATACATCATTATTAACAACTTTTACTAAGGGACCAAACCTGTAATCCAAAAAAAAAATCTGCTTTTCCTACATTTTGATGAGGTATTGCGAACATAAATGTAGGGGACAGCAGTTTTTTTTTTTGGGATTGTAGCTTTGGTCCCTTAGTAAAAGTTGTTCATAATGATGAGTACAATCTTCCATTTCGATTTGTCGCATGTTTTCAATGTCACCCTGTATTTAACTGAATTTGCAATTTTAAAACCTGTCATTCATGTATCCGTACTTTTTTTTTAAGTTTTAGTTCATGTAGTTTTAGTATTTAATTAATACATTTCGATACAATGTAAAAATTGTTAGTGAAATAAATAAATAACACCCTGGCGTAGTACCGAGAAAACAGACGCTAAAGAAGCACTTTATATCATAATATTTGTTTTTGACAAAACTTTTGCGCCTGAGGATCTGACGCTGATTTTTTCACTGGAATGAAAACACTGATAAAAAAGTCAAAGGTCATATTACAGTTTTACAAAGATGCATTTAATGGGAATGGAAATGTGGCAATTAAAACCTACCAATAAAAACAGATCAGATTGTCTATTTTTTTTAATTACTACACCACTTGTGAATTTAAATGTGTGAAAGATGACATAGCTAGAAATGGGGGGACTTTAGTAGAGAAGTATGGAAGAAAAATACAAAAATAGGCAAGAGAATGATTATTTTTGAATTGAAATAGTTCTGTTAGTTATCGTCTACTGCTACTGGTAACATGGAGTATATCTTATATGCTCCATGCATGCATCATATCTTGTAGCACAATATTGAGAGAGCCTCATAAATGGGAATTAGCGACTGCCACATGTTGCTCGTATTAGACATAAAGGCTTTGTTGGTCATTCCCTAGACAGATAATTAATTTCTTTTACGACATCTAGTGGGTAGGCGTGAGGTTTTTTCTTGCCGGGTTCGCATAGGAATTAAATGTTATTTGCCCACTGTCCGCGATTGCTAGTGAAAATTAAAACTGACACTTTCTAAGCTGCTTCTGCAAGCATACCTAACATTTTAAAGGTTGTCGGTTAGCAAAGTACCTACTCGTAACCGGGTGTTGTAGCGAACCTGGGATAGGCCTGTGTCCAGCAGTGGACTGCGAGCGATAGACAGAGTTGATTGATTTGAATGAAAGTGCTCGTAACATTAATAAACAAATTTTTACAGTGACCTAATAACATAACTGGTGAAATGTGGGTGGGTGTACTATAGGTACAACTCTGTCTAACCCTTCGGGGAAAACAGGCTTGATGTGCTTATGTCATGTTAATAAAGCTGATAGTACATTTACATTTAAGTTTTTTGGAACGAAGATCCTTATCGTACGTTTTACTCTGAATATTTGGCGAATGAGACCTACTCAGGAATAAAGTATAACGTAAATGATAAATGATTTTATTTCTGTAAGTAGGTTTTTACAAACATTTTTACACGTCAAACATATTTTTTTAAACTAGATGAGTTCGGCATTTCCTATCTGACTACTCTGAGAAGAAAGGCCAAAACAAACTCAGAGGTCACAGTCTCTTTTAAAGTCCAGACATAATCTTGGTCAGATCATGTGAAGATCATGTCGATTGATGTCGGAAATGGTCTTTTGATGAAAGAACCACACAGATTGAGTGGACCTGTCCAGTCAGTGCACGTTTTGACCGTCTTTTTTTTTTTTGGGTGGAGATTACCAAGTAACTTCTTCCGGTCTGGGCGGAGCGGGAGGGTGTGTTAGACTCTTACCGACTAAAACCCACCCGTGTCCCTTCTGTTGCCTGTGTTGCCAGGGGCCTCGGTAACCCTTTTGTACCATCCCGCGACCCCGGCAGGCTTCGGCCCTAGTGGACCCCTACACTTGTGCTGACGACATATCCTTGAGGCGCGCGTGGAACACAACGCGCCGTCGGCCTGGGCCTTGTCCTTACCGGACGGTGAGCTACCCATTGCTCACCGTCCGCAAGCCCGCGCCTACGGCGTCTAAGGGCGAGAGGGCACGAAATTTGCCTTCCCCTCGTCCATCCCGCCTCCTCCTTCGCGAGCATTACTGCTTTGCAGAAGGAGGTAACGGAGGTAAAGGAGGAGGCGGGACGGTTGAGGAAAAGGCAAATTTCGCGCCCTCTTGCCCCTAGCCGCCGCAGGAGACGCCCTCGGGAATCCCGGGCGGATTTCCGGCCACCGTAGGTGCGGGCTTGCGGACGGTGAGAAATGGGTAGCTCGCCGTCCGATGAGGACCAGGCCCGGATCGACTACGCGTTGTGTTCTACGCGCGCCTTAAAGAGATGTCAGCACAAGTGTAGGGGTCCACTAGGGCCGATGCCTGCCGGGGTCGCGTGGAAGTTCGAAAGGGTTACCGCTGGCAACACAGGCAACGGAAGGAATACGGGTGGGTTTTAGTCAGTAAGAGTCTGACACAGTATCTTCTCCCGCTCCGCCCAGAGCGGGAGAAGATACTTGATAAATTCCCACCCAACAAAAAAATAGCACGGGTTTGCGAAAATCGCAATCTCACAACCTGACACCGACCTTCAAATTGCAGAAAACGTAAGAAAATAAGAATTTCGCGGGCTACCAATGCGGATCTTAAAAAGAGGTACACAAAAAGTTCAATAATAATGTGAATTTTAAAATCTACCCTTATTTTACCCCCTTGGGGGGTGATTTTACAAAAACGCTGAAACACGAACTTTTTTATTTCTTATCAAAAGCATAAATTTGAATTTTCATATCCTTGAGAAATGCTAAGTTCTCCATACAAACTTTCATCCCCTATATCACCCCTTTAGGATTATTTTTGAGACAAAAAGTAGCCTATGTCCTTCCCCAGGATGCCATCTATCTCCTTGCCAAAGAAGAATGGCAGTTTTGATCTCACTTAATCTTAGGAGCGTTCTTGAATGAAAGTATGTAAATTATATGAAACACTTACAGGGCTTTACTTTGTATGCATTAGCTGTTTTTTATTTGTTTGCACAAATAATAAAAAGATAAAACAAATATTTTATTAAATCTGAATAACAATATTGCAAACAATATTTAAACGCAGAACCTGGGACGGTAGCTATGGAGTTACCATACTCACCAGAATATGCTATTTCTATAATTGTGCTAATCAGCAGGATTTTGGTGGTAGTGGTTTCATCGTTTAAACTATTATGATACTTTTACTATCTCGGAGTATTACAGGCTTAGACACGTTAATTATTGTTGTGATGACTCAGTTCTGTTCCATCAAATCTAAGACATTTTGGAGAAGCAGACTTCTAGTCCCTTGAAACACAAGAGTATTATTCTAAGCTTTGGAGGCAGTGCTTAATTGTATTTGCAATATACATAATAAACCTATAATGATCCCACTGCTGGGACACAGGCCTTCTCTCAGTGAGAGGGAGTGGGCCGTAATCCACCACGTGGGCCCAGTGCGGGTTGGTAGATGTTACGTCTTCGAATTTTGGTTCTAGGACATGCCGGTTTCCTCACGATGTTTTTCTTCACCGTTTTGAGGGCAGTGGTGATGAAATAGTTTACACAAAGTAAAGCGCCTGTCTGGGTTCGAACCTACGTCTTACAACTCGTAAGTCGCGACCGATTTTACTGGGCCACCACTGCTCTCATTTGCAATATGTTTTATATGTATTAGCTTATTTTTAACAACAGTTAAATAAATCCAATTTGTATACGTTTTTTTGGAGAATTTAGCTTTCAAGGCAACATTAAAATCTATTAATTATCAAATCAGAAATGTCATAAATGTCACATTTTAATGTCACTACTCTGTCTTGTCTCGTGTTATGTGTCGTTGTAAATAGTTGTAAATTAGTTTGTTTACCTACCAGTTTTATTTATTTTATGGTGAACTATTATTGAACACGAGGATTGTACGTAATCCAGGTGTGCAGAGATGATCGAATCTAAAGCAATGCCATAGGTTACAGTTGCTGCTAGTTTGTGGGATGATGCATCGTATGGTGATGCCGACCACAAGCATGACGCCCGCGCCGTCTACTCAGCTATTCGACGAAGTTCTTCTAAGATTAGAACGTAATAACATAATATATAATTATACTTTATTCAACCACCAAATAAATGTTTTATTTTCAGCAGGTATTCATAAAGGTAGGAATAAGCCGACCAAGATAGTAAGACGACATTATGGGATTAGCCATTATAACAATTATTAATTTCCGCCATATTTGAATGTCATATACTGTTTACTCACTGCATAATATACTCTTTGGTTTATTGTCACGGGGTATTAATGGAGCCACCTGCTCTTTAAACAACGTGTTCCTGACGAAACCCCAAATTAAAAAATATGCTACAATTTCCTTTTTTCTTAATTTGACCGAGATCTATCTTTTGAGAGTATTTGTAATAATTTAAGCGAAGTCTTAAGTGTGATTCCCAGAGTACATGGAGTCCTGCCTTTCTCCTTTTATCGAAATCCGTTTAGTGGTTTAGGCGTGAAAAGGTAACATACAGACAGACAGACAGACTGAGTTACTATCGAATTTATAATATTATTATTATTATTATTTTTAAACATTTATTTCAGACCAGGTCCATATTCTTGTTAGTAACAATATACTTAAATGTTAGTATGCAAACACAACAAAAAAATTAAATTAAATTAAATTACGACATGAAGTCGCACCCATCTTCGCAGCATGGGGGACTCCCCCCGATCTGCAAATACCCCCAGTATAGAGTTGGAACTACCACAAACGCGAGTGAGTAGGGAGGCACATCTTTTCCTTATGACAGCGGCAAAACCATCAACCCGCGCCTCAGCAAACATCCCCGACGCACTGCAACGCCATGGCAACCCCAACAGTACCCTGAGTGCATTGTTGTATTGGACACGCAGATCGCTGTATGCCCGCTGCGAATAACTGACCCACAGGCTGCAGGTGTAAAAAGATTTGCAATATGCTCTAAAAAGCGTGATCTTAACCGCATTCGTACACCGTGCTAACCTGCGGCCAGCATGTTACAACGGACAGCCAGCGACCTGCGTTCCCTTTCTAATATAATAATATTATGGGTGGTGTTAATAAACATAAATTACACAGCAGAAGGAGAAGCTGGCATGAGATTGTCGGTTAGCAATGTCCTCGCTAACGTTGATTAATTGTACGATGCCTCCAACCGCGGAGCGATGTGATGGCTCTGATGGCTCCCCGATGCGCTGGTAACTGGAACAGTTATAATTACGAGAATTGTGCTTAGCAATCAATAGTTAACAATGCATATATTTAGTGGGTCGAACCTCAGTCGATACATAGACAACGTAGGTAATAGGATAGACGACTTAAAACTCAGAAGTTAACTTTTCAGTAGAGCTCTCAAAAGTTCCGTCATGAAACTATTTTATGTTTAAGAAATCATGAAGAGCTGCACTCACTAGTGATTGCAAAGCAGATACAACATTTTAGGGACCATACAGTTTCTCCACTTGATACATTTTCATAATATTTCGAAATGGGTTTAACGTGAAAACAAAGAATGATCGATGACCGCTGATCAACTCTAAATAAAACTCGGTTCGATAATTGAATAAGGTTTAATAACACTTTTCATCAAAATAAAATGCTACACCAAAAATTGTGTAAAACAGGACTTTGGTTAATTCAAGCTGGTATCATGATGAATAGCATAAAAAACGTTAAACATCAACGTTTGAAAGGTTTTCATTCAATCAACGTCACTGTTCAACTTATCACCCCATAGGTACCTACTGGTGTTACGTAAACAAGTGAGGTCTTATTACAATTTTGTTTTGTACAGGTCATTTTCCGTAACAAAAGGATTTCAGATGGGATACATTGATATTGTTATCGAGAGCGTTCTTTATATTTGTATTAGTGAAATATCGAAAAATTATCGATGAGTTGTGTGTTTTGTTCTTTATTGTTTGATGAATTCTCTTTATGTACAAACATTCATTGTAGGTAGATCCTTTTTTAAATTAGCTGCTCACGTAGTTTAAGTAGAAATTAATAAGCTAGGCTAATATCGAATGTCGAAGGCCACGCAAATTTTCGTTTAATATTAAACGCTAAGTACCAACTTTCTATCACCTTATTAAAATACCCTTTCATGTTTAAAATCACTGAGGAAAACTGTATAGCAATAAACATACAAACACATGTTGCTCTTATATTATTAAAAGGCGTACCAATTGATTGTGTGTATGAACGTAAATACTGTTAAGGCTCCTACCAACTGGCGCGACTTGTCGCGCGACGCGACGCGACACAAAGACATCGCGTGTAGCGCTACAAGCGGTACCTTTGTGTCGCGACGCGTCGCGCGACAAGTCGCGCCAGTATGTAGGAGCCTTTATAATAAATATTACTTTATTATGATGGATGAGTGCCGTGTGTATCAACAGACTATATCGAATCAAATAGGTACTTATTATATAAGCGTTTAGATATCTACTTACCTACTATATTTTGCATTTTACAATTTATATAAGTAACAGGTAGCCAGCGGCATTTACTTCTTCCTGCTCTTTCTGTTTGGTTCGGGTTCCGTAGTTAAAGCTACTATATTGATGACATTGAAATAAGCTTGGTTTTGCGTCAAACAGTGTCGAACAACACACACAGCAGCGATAAAGTTATTTTGAGCAAAGGCCAAGCCACAATTTTTGGCAAAGGTTATAAAGGTTACTAGTTGATAACTTAGCATTAAAAACGTGATTTTTGACATTAACAAATACGAGTATTATGCAGATGAAACATATTCAGTAGGTACTTAGAACGAAATGATGACATTTCGTTCAGCCATAAACAAAACATTTTTTTTAACTTAAGGCTTGGGTATTTTACTGTGTAATCCTAAACAGCTGTATCTATTAACAAAATACCTTTTCTGAGTACAAGATAACAGTAATTGCTTCTCATTTGTATCAATCATTTGATACAAATGAGAAGCAATTACTGTTATCTGCAAACGTGTCCCAGAAAACGGGACAAGTATAGATGTCATTTATTTTCGAACTATAATAATAGGTCGAGAAATATTGTTGATAATACGTGCCTGAAGAGAACGCACCCTGATTATTTTATTTGGGCCATGTCACTTAAACATATTGACATAGGACAAAGAATAAAGATGAGGAATTTAAGATAAATCCCAATGAATTACATATTTTTGCTGTCATAACAACCCTATTAGATTATGACGATGCTATTCTAAGGGCTATTAGATTGTCGTGGGCCTACTTAGTTAATTTATTTCTTGTGATGTTCAGTTTTCTTCCCAGTATTTGTTTTAGTCTCCACCTCTAACTTATATTCATTCATTCACTGACAGACTATGCCTGCTGGGTCTTGAAGCGTGAATTTTGCACATAAAACCTGATACAGGGTGGAATTTTGAGACGGGGCAGAAAGGGTATGTAGGTACCTTAACTATTGTGATTATAGAAAAAGTCAGTAGTTTTCTAGTTATTACGCTTTATGTTGGAGATGACCGACGCGGAAACCGCGCGTGCGCGCTCGTGAGAGTTGGGACGCGTCGGAGGGTAGTTAGGTGCAAAACTGGGACGTTCAAGTGGTTTATGTGACTGTCCTTATTTTTTGAGAAATTTTGATGCTCCTTCACAGATTTTGGAAAAACATTAGGTACAGTCAGCTAGAAAATGCGGAAATTTCGCAAAAACTTAATTTTCATGCCAATCGATCCGGTTTCTTATAAGGATCAAAAAATTCTACTGGACCAACTCAGGTTTGAGGACTAGAAAAGTCAGAAATCGCAAAAGACTTTGCCTAGACATTTCGTAGAAAATGAGACTCCACCTTACTTTTTATGATGGATAAAATGTATCGGAGACCTTTTTTTTCAATTACAATGTTAAGATTGTTCTTGGAATAAATTCATCCCAACAACGGATCCCTTCATTGGGCGTGGTCCGACACGCACTTGGCCGGTTTTTTTGGAGTCTCAACCGCTAAGTCTTTTGAGAAATTGGCGATCGGAAAATGCTATGGGCACACGGCTTGTTATTAACATGCAATTCTAATATTTGCCTTGTTAAGGTGGGTTTAGACCAAACGAACTTAAAACCAGAACAAGAGCTGAACATTATTTTGCTGATATTCTTGACATTTTAGTACAGAGAGACCAACGAAATAATGTTCTGTCCCTGTTTACACAAAAAGAATTTGGAGAAGTAGGGATTTTTTTTTTGGGTGGGACATCATCAAATAAATTCTCCCGCTCTGGGCGGAGCGGGACGGTGTGTCAGACTCTTACTGACTAAAACCCACCCGTATTCCTTCCGTTGCCTATGTTGCCAGGGGCCTCGGTGACCCTTTAGTACCTTCCCACGACCCCGGCAGGCATCACCCCTACATTTGTGCTGACGACATCTCTTTGAGGCGCACGTGGACTACAATGCGCCGTCGACCCGAGCCTGGTCTTTACCGGACGGTGAGCTACCCATTGCTCACCGTCCGCAAGCCCGCGCCTACGGTGGCCGGAAATCCGACCGGGATTCCCGACACCCAGGGCGTCTCCTGCGGCGGCTAGAGGCGAGAGGGCGCGAAATTTGCCTTTCCCTCAACCGTCCCGCCTCCTCCTTTGCGAGCATTACTGCTTCGAAGAAGGAGGTGACGGCTGCGGCTAAAATATTATAAATGTGAAAGTGAGTTTGTTTGTTATGCTTTCACGCAAAAACGGCTGAACGGATTTGGAGAAAATTGGCACATGGGTAGACCATGACCTGGTACATACATAGGATACTTTTACTCCACGGAATCGACACTTATGCGGAAACCGCGGGGCGCAGCTAGTAATATTATAAATGCGAAAGGAACTCTGTCTGTCTGTCTCTTTACCTATTCAAACCACGGCTGATCAGATTCAGATGTTTGGCAGACGGGTAGAACATACCCTGGGTCAGGAAATTAGGACATACAGGGTACTTGTTACCCCGGCAGTACGTTTGTGGGATAATTTCTGACCTCCACGTGTGCCACGGGCACAAGCTATATGTATATGTAATGTATACAGTTAAAATATCTATATAATTATGATCCAATACACATGTTATTTCAAGATCTTATAACAAATCGTCGGGCAATCCCGAAACATAACAGTAAACATGTTTGTCATTGATGTCAACAGACTTATAATTGCTAACAACAAAAATGGGTACTTATTTATTTACCAAGAATATGGATCATAATTGTCATTCGGAAAGTGGTTTTTAAGGTTATCTGAATCGACAGGGGTGAGTTTAAAATGAAGATTACCTCGTTGACGTACGAGTGTTGGTTGTATCAAGTACCTACAGTCCGGCCATCTAGAGAATGCGTTCTCGACTCGACTCTCGTTCATACTCACTAATGTGTTTTGCGAATTTGATCTTTAAGAGGCCGACAACACCTAAAGCGCGGTCACTATCGTACTGCATATAAAAGAAAGAGAAGCGCGATGACACAACGCTGGTAATTTATTGCAAAATATGAAGCAATTTTCGATTTAAAAAAAAGCTATAGATTGTATAAAAAAAAATAAAACACTATTATGCTAATATATTACTTGTAGAATAATCTGACAAAAAATCAGAATGATTGTATGTATATTAGTATGGTTTTTAATCGGTAAAATAAATTTTTAGAGGCATCTTTGTGATTTTTTCTATCGTATCAAATTAGTTATATTTTGTTTTCAAGACACTATCTACCTAGGATATATCCTTAAGAATATCATATATTTTTTCTGATTTTGTTTACTGCAGTAGATCATATACTTTTAGGCATTATAAAACTTATAAAAATTGCGTTTAGGTCCTGTAGTCCCGGAGTCAGGAACGCATTCTCTCGTCGGCCGGACTATAGTGTAACGGCGTCATACAACTAGGGATACCATTTCGAAATTTTAAAAAATCCTGACGAAATGTCGGACATTTGCAAAAAAGTCAGGACATTTTACTTTTAATATCAATTCTTATTTTTTAAATCATTTAGATTTTTTTATTTTCTAAAAAGACAAGGCCCAGCCAAGTTCGGACGGGGGGCCAAAAAACTGGACATGGCCGGACAAATCTGATCGGATGGTAACTCTACGTACAACTACTGATATTTTCTGAGTGATATAATTATGTAATATAATCTAAGTTACTTACACATTGTATGCATATTAGCAACTCCTATTATCCAGATTATGAGAACTAAAACCCCATGCATAGTTGACGCTAACTCCTCCACAACCTCCACCTTGCCAGTCTCTCGTCATACTGACAATATATGAAACACAAGTGGAAAGGCTGAACCTTTGGAAATTATCAAATAACTTCTCCCGGAGCGGGAGGGTGTGTCAGACTCTTACTGACTAAAACCCACCCGTATTCCTTCCGTTGCCTGTGTTGCCAGGGGCCTCGGTAACCCTTTAGTACCTTCCCACGACCCCGGCAGGCTTGTAAAGCTTACTTAGCTGTGAAAATAGATGCCTTGTGTTTATTTCAGGGATGGTCTGGTGGACCATCCCTGTGGTGAGCCTTATTTAGAAAATATTTGTCATTATATTTTTAACGAAATAACATATTTTTCTTTAGTGTACATTCAGAGGGTGACGCGATCGCGTTGTTGCTGTTAATTTATCAACACGCGAAGTAGTTATCAATTCAGCTCATCGAAGAGGCCATGGTTGACTTATATTTAGTACTTACTGGAAGGCATTTTCCAGGGCTGTCTTATACATTTTGAGGTAGTAGCGGATTACCTATTTATTCAGTCAAATCAGGGCGTTAGGTCTGGCTATAAAAGTTATCGGTGGTATCCATACAAAGGCGATCTTTGCCAGTACTTCGTACTTGATGAAAGGGACAATATGTGCGGTGGAGCGGTGAAGGCTGGACATTTAATACTCGCATTGTGAAGTACGAAGGGCTGACCATCCGTGAGCGCTGTTTGTCACATATTTCCTTTGTATTCTTGACAATGGTGCCGATTCCCTTGTTCACAAACTAAACTAAATTTAAGTTCAGTGCATCTTTTTCTTTCTATTTCATTAAGAAAAGGACAGAAGATCAATTTTAGTTTAGTCCTGTCAAATTAATCAGCGCTTGACGTATTTTAGTAGGCAAGTTAATCACGTCTAAACTTGTATGGAGTAGTGACAGTCACTGATTAATTTGACAGGACTAAACTAAAATGTATCTTCTGTCCTCTTCTTAATGAAATAGATAGAAAAAGATGCACTGAACTTAAATTTAGTTTAGTTTGTGAACAAGGGAATCGGCACCAATGTCTAGTATAAGTTTAGTATGGTAGTCCGGAATTTTCATATACAGGATGAAATATTAAAAACCGGCCAAGTGCGTGTCCGACCAAGCACAATGAAGGGTTCCGTAGTTGGGATGAATTTATCGCAAAAACAAAACTTAAGTTGGTCAACTATTACTCGTTAGCTTGTAAAGCTCAAATTAAAAGGAAAACTATCACTGCTAAGTGCAGTGATAGTTTTCCTTTTAATTTCATTATCCTACTTAACATTTTTTTTCATATCTTCATAAACAACTATTTACTGACGGACACACTTGACTCTAACAAAAATTAGCACTTTAATGCTTAAAGTGGTGTTCACAGACCTGCAATATTTTTGAGCGGCCTATCCAACGATAAGTACCCCACACCATGGTGTGGTGCATCGTACCCCATGGGGTAGACGAGAAAAAAAATCATTCCCACATTACGTGCAAGGGAGGTTACATAATTTTTTTTTTTTTTCAAATTTTTTATTTTAGCACTTTGTCGACGTGATTAATATGTATACCTATGCCAAATTACAGCTCTCTAGTACTAAGCGGCTCTGAGCTACAGTGGGGACAGACAAACGGATATGACAAAACTATAAGGGTTCCTTGTTTACTAAGGAACCTTAAAAACGGCTGTTTATTAAAACTTCTGGTTCGATTTTTGTGTGTTGTTGTACATAATATGTATATGTTAGAGGATTAGGCGGCGTAGACCTATGGACATGATTGTAAGAGGATCCCTGAATATCACGATTGCCTGCCAAGTTTGCTTGCGACACAATGAGATTAAGGAAAACGCAATCATTCATAAATAGGTATACGGAAACCGGTCAGGCGTGAATAAGGAAATGGTAAACCCACTGGACCGGTCAGATAGACATACATGAGAACGAAAAACAATCGAAAAAACGAAAACGAAAACGTGAGATGGTGGACACACCATCAACGAATTTTCGGAGTAACCTATCCTTTATTGAAATATAAAAAAAAAATGTCCCACGTACAGTGGACCGCATGTCAATCAATCTGCCTTTTCCCAACTATGGGTCGGCTACCAGTCTAACCGGATACAGCTGAATAGAAATACAAGGTGTCGTTTTGTATCCTCGTCAAATTCAAGGAGGTAACTATGCTAATGATTCTCGACACGAATCAATTATAAAATAAGTAGGTATATTTTTTTTTGATTTATTAATTTTCGGAAATCGGCTTGTGTGGGACACGCATGTTAAAACGCGGTCCGTGTGATACCGCACTGTAACTGCCCTTTTACACACACACTACCGCATACGCAACGGGGTGATTATGTTCTGTGAAAGTGGTGTATTCTAAAATACTGTCAAACTTAAATAACTAAAAAAACAAGTATGTATTAATTATTGAGCAGGTATCGTAATTTTATTTGATTATACGTGTCTTTCATAGCAGCCTCCTGAAATTTTACAAGGATGCAAAACGACACCTTGTATTTTACATGAAGCGACTGCCTATCTGACCGCCACAACCCAGTTACTGGGTAACACCATACACCTTTTTTTTTTTGGTTGGGAAATCATCAAATACTCGTAACTTCTCCCGCTCTGGGCGGAGCGGGAGTCTGACACACTCAGACTCTTACTGACTAAAACCCACCCGTATTCCTTCCTGTTGCCTGTGTTGCCAGGGGCCTCGGTGACCCTTTAGTACCGCGACCCCGGCAAGCATCGGCCCTAGTGGACCCCTACATTAGTGCTGACGACATCTCTTTGAGACGGGCGTGGAATACAACGCGCCGTCGACCCGGGCCTGGTCCTTACTGGACGGTGAGCTACCTATTGCTCACCGTCCGCAAGCCCGCGCCTACGGTGGCCGGAAACACCATACCTCTAGGTAAGACTGGTTGTCAGACTTTTGGACTTGTGACTTACCCGTAACGATTATCAAAGATCTACGAATTACAGCCGGGACCAACGGCTTAACGTGCTTTCCGAGGCACGGAGGGGTGTCGATATGTAATGGACGGTCACTCATCCACGAACCGACCGCGGCGAGCGTAGCTTAATTTTCGATCGACCCGTGCGGCTGTAAACATATAGCCACGAACCCCTCTCAGTGTAAAACTTTGACCTTTTGTGGGCCTAGCGTAGAACATGAGTTCAGCTTTTATACCTACTGGTTTTGTTACCGCCGATGACAATCGGACTCTGAGCTGCATGTTCTTTATAGAAAAACCCAATACACTTTGGGGGGTTTAAGGATTTATCTATAAAAGCCCAAGCTCATCCCACGCGGTTTGGACCGCTAGGTGAATGCTAAGATCATTCAAATCTATCTTGAAATATCAATACTATGAATGGAAAAAAGAAAGAAAAATATTTTATCTGGGACACAAGAAATACTAAAAGTGAAAAAATACATGACTTGTCGTTGTGATCTTGTTCTCGTAACTGTAATTATCTATAGTCTTGATTTATTTTCGTTGCTTGTACATTTAATATATATGTATATAGTATATTATATCTGTGTATCAATTCTAGTATATTGTATTTATTTTTTGTATTTTTGTACCAACTACAGCCCGACTTTATGTATTTTTGTTGTGTACAATAAAGTATAATTTTAATAATAATAATAATAATAATAATAATAATATATTGTTAGAGGAATTAGACTAGGGGGCGGGGCCTAGTATCGCGTCATCGTGACGTAGGATCACGTGAGCGGTGGGGCGAGCGATGCACCGGTAGCAGATCGAAGCAACCGACGGCCCTTCACTTTTGCGGTGGCTTTCGGACGGGACGGACGTATTAGTTGTAGATAGATAGTGATGTTTTCTTTAAAATAAAAATCGGTTTTGTTATTAATATTTCTTTTTTAAAATTAACTCCACTTCTGATTTAGAATAATATTATATATTTTTGTATATTCTAATATTTAAAAATATAATTATATTGTGTAAATAATGAAATAAAGAAAATAATAATAATAACTTAACTTAACCAACGTCAACACGTCAAGAAATTCGGTTCATATTATTTAAACATCAGTAATTTTAGAAGCTGTTTTTTTTATTTTATTTCATTTAATCCCTACAACAAGCCTTGAACCAAAATAATCACGACATAAATTAAAAAATAGCAAAATGAACCATAACATATACACTTTAATCAAAAACTACAGAATGGATGGTGACATGACAGATGTCACCTCGCGATAAAATAGCATGAATACGGATAAGAAATTGAAAGAATGTTGACTAGAGCAGCTTCGAAACGAGCACGCCCACCACCTCCGGACTCTTCGCTCAGCTCCGCCTCGCCGCCGCCGGTATCCAGCCCCACTGTGAGCGCAGTGATTACACCGGCCGCGGTAGTTGCGTCGAGCTCGAGCGACGAGTATTTTTCCCCGCCGACGTCGCCAACACCTGTACGTCGGCAGGGGAGAGACCGGCCACCGAAGAGCTTGGGACTTAGGGGCCATCCGGCCCCGAGCCGGGTCCCCGCTGCCGGTGGTTGTGTGCAGCGTATGAGATGGACTCAGTCCATGAACGAGAACGTCATGCGCGCATATTATGGGTCTACAGAGGGGGGAACTAACCTCACTGCGTACCGTGTTAGGATGCTGTCTCTGTTTCAGGAACTAGAACCAACCGTCAACGTCTCGGCCCAACGATTGTCGGATCAGGTGCGGGTCATCCAACGCAATCGTAGGTTGGACGATGCCACACTTGATAGGCTGCGTTCAGAGGTACTGAGCAACTATATCATCTCGACTCCGGCACAAACCGCGGTACATACCCCAATTATTGATGTAATCCCGCCGCGGTCCAATCACGGTGTTGAAGAAGAGGATGATAGGGCTGCCACAGTAAGCAGCCAGTGCAACGTCCGATTGAGGAGCGCACTGGAGGATGCGTTTCGCGAGTATAGGTCCACTCCAACCGAACTTAGACCCCGACTACCACGCCTACCCATGCACAAGAAAAATAGGGCACTGATGTGTGCCTTGGACTCGCAGCTTAAGGTTTTTTTCGAGAGCAGCGAGGATCTCGTTGATACACACTCGATCCTGTATTGCGCGGCTGTTGCGGCATGTCGTTTAGCGAATGTCAAGTTTCCAAACTCTGACGGAGCTACTCGACCAAAACCAGCCGTACCAGCCTGGCAGTACAGGATTGAGCGTCGTATTGATAAGGCCACGGTACTCATCGGCAAACTATACTGCTTCAGGGAGGGCAATACACGACCACGTGTGATGCGCTTTGTAAGACGGGCATTCTCGGGGACTGGAATCAGCCCTCGAGAATACATGTCTCATATCACAGAGCGCATCGACTTCCTGAAGCAGAAAGTTTGTGCATGGGCGAGCCGTATTCGGCGGTATAAGCGGCGGGTTGATCGATACACGCAAAATCGCATGTTCCAGAGCGATGAGAGGTGGGTATATAGAGCTTGGGAGCGACCTAAACAAAACGTGACAGACGTGTGCCGCCCGGATGATGCCACCACAACTGCGTTCTGGCGAAGCATCTGGTCGGTACCTGTCTGCCATGTTGAGGCTGACTGGATGCGGGATGTCGAGCGAGTGTGTGAAACTATACCAGAAATGGAAGTAGTCATTATCACGCCATCAGATATAGCTAGAGCGGTCCGTCCGTTACCGAATTGGAAATCACCGGGACCGGACGGACTGCACAACTTTTGGCTGAAATGGCTAACTAGTTCACACACTTGCCTGGCATCTCAGTTCCAGTCATCCTTAGAGTCTGGGTCACTACCGCAGTTTATGACGACAGGCATTACCCACCTGCTCCATAAGTCAGGTAGTCCCGCGGAACCCAAGAATTATAGACCGATCACGTGTTTGTCGACGGTCTATAAACTTCTTACATCCATTTTGAGAGCGAAAATTAACACACACATTGACAGTAATTCCATTATGTCTGCCTCTCAAAATGGATGTAGGAACGGGTCTCGTGGCACTAAGGAGCTACTTCTCATCGACATGGCCATTAGCCAACAGGTCCGTCGATCCCGCAAGGATCTGTCGACTTGCTGGATAGATTATAAGAAGGCCTACGACTCGGTGCCACATACATGGCTCATGAGGGTGCTGGAGTTGTACAAAATAGATACGACTCTACGCACCTTCCTTGAATCGTGTATGGGGCAATGGAGGACAGTCTTTCGCTATCCGGGGTGTCGACAGATCCAGGGGAATGATGAGCCTGTATGGATTAAACGGGGAATATTTCAGGGCGACAGTTTAAGTCCACTTTGGTTCTGCTTAGCCCTGAATCCTCTAAGCATGCAGCTGGAGGATTCAGGTCTAGGCTATCGGTTGAGGAAAGGTGGTCAGATCATATCTCACCTCCTCTACATGGATGACTTGAAAATCTTTGCCCCCAACAAATTGCAACTGATGAAGCTACTGAAGGTAACTGAAACTTTCAGTAGCGCCATCAGAATGGAGTTTGGTGTGGACAAATGTGCAGTCATGCATGTGAAGCGAGGGGAGATAATGGAATCCGAGGGAATTCAACTTTCGGATTCCATACACCTTAGATCCCTCTCCTGACCCGAAAGCTATAAGTATTTGGGAATGTCGGAAGCGTTAGGCATCAACGTTACTAACATGAAGCAATCGTTGAAGGAGCGCTTTTTTGACCGCCTGAAGAAGGTATTGATTAGTCTTCTTTCAGGCGGTAACAAGGTGCGCGCCTTCAACAGTTGGGTCATGCCGGTTTTGACGTACTCTTTCGGCATACTCAAATGGACTCAGACCGAACTAGACGCCCTGGATAGGAGGGTCCGTACACTGTTGACCGCAAACCGGATGCATCACCCACGATCATCGGTGATGAGACTGTACATCCCGCGGAAGTGCGGGGGTCGAGGCTTTTTAAACGCGAAGACCCTCCACAACCGCGAGATATGCAGTCTCAGGGAATATTTTTTGAAAACCGAAGTGGGTATGCACCGTGATGTGGTCGCAGTGGACAAGGGGCTCACCCCACTTTCCATGGCTAAAGAGAACTGGTGCAAACCTGTAGTACTTACTACCGATGATCGCAAGGAGATATGGCAAAGCAAGGAGCTACACGGGCGCTTCTATCGGGCTCTTCATGAGCCCGATGTAGATTTCTTAGCGTCCGTGTCCTGGCTACGTTTTGGGGACCTTTTCGGGGAAACTGAAGGTTTTGTCTGTGCAATTATGGACGAAGTTATCTTGACGAATAACTACCGGAGACATATTATGAAGGACGGGACGGTTGACGTGTGTCGGGCATGCCACCGTCCGGGTGAGTCTATCAGACATATTATCTCTGGTTGTTCTCGTCTGGCTAACGGCGAGTACTTGCACAGACATAACCATGTAGCTAGGATTATTCACCAGCAACTTGCTTTGAAATATAAACTTGTGAACTCTGAGGTACCGTATTACAAGTATGTGCCCGACCCAGTTCTCGAAAATGACCATGTCACGTTGTACTGGGATCGGTCTATCATTACTGACAGGACTATTGTCGCCAATAAGCCTGATATAGTGGTGATAGATCGATTAGCGCGCCGCGCAATGATAGTCGATGTTACCATTCCACATGACGATAACCTCGTGAAAGCTGAGAAAGAGAAACAAATAAAATATCTCGACTTAGCACACGAGGTTGTTGACATGTGGAATGTGAACTCGGCTGTCATTGTGCCGATTGTCATTACGGCCAATGGCCTGATGGCCAGAAGCCTCAACCATCATCTCTCGAGGCTTGCGTTAGACGGCTGGATTAAGGGCCTGATTCAGAAGGCAGTACTCCTCGATACGGCTCGCATCGTGAGGAGGTTCCTGTCTCTGGAGCCCTAACCACCGGTAGCTTGGACCCTGCTCCCGATACCGGCGGACCACTATTTTATATATTTTTAAATGTTTTTTAATATTTTTTCTAAGAAATATTTAAAAATGTATTTTATAAGATAAAAAATTCAATAAACGACATAATAATAAAAATAATAATAATATAATAATAATACCATCTGCCCCCAAGATGTAGCTCGTGCAGTCCGTCCGTTACCTAACTGGAAGTCCCTAGGGCCGGACGGGCTGCACAATTTCTGGCTCAAATGGTTTTTAGGGTCACACGCTCGCTTGGCGGCTCAGTACCAGACTGCTTTGGAATCTGGTTCGCTGCCCCAATTCCTAACGATAGGGGTTACCCACCTGCTCCATAAATCAGGTAGCACCGCGGAACCCAAAAATTATAGACCGATCACGTGTTTACCGACGGTATATAAAGTTCTTACATCCATTTTGAGAGCTAAAATTAACAAATATATAGACACCAATTCCATCATGTCTGCCTCTCAAAATGGATGTAGGAACGGGTCCCGCGGTACTAAGGAGTTACTTCTCATTGATATGACCATTAGCCAACAGGTTCGTCGTTTCCGAAAGGATCTGTCGACATGTTGGATAGACTATAAGAAGGCCTATGACTCGGTGCCACATACATGGCTCATGAGGGTGTTGGAGTTGTATAAAGTAGATGCAACTCTGCGCACCTTCCTGATGTCGTGTATGGGGCAATGGAGGACGGTCCTTCGCTATCCAGGATGCCGAAATATCCAGGAATAGCGAACCGATAAGGATCGAGCGGGGCATATTTCAGGGCGATAGTTTGAGTCCGCTTTGGTTCTGCTTAGCCTTGAATCCTCTAAGCACGCTGTTGGAGGATTCAGGTCTAGGCTATCGGTTGAGGAGAGGTGGTCAGGTAATATCTCACCTCCTCTACATGGATGACCTAAAACTCTTTGCCTCCAATAATTTGCAACTGATGGAGCTACTGAAAATAACTGAAACTTTCAGTAGCGCCATCAGGATGGAATTTGGAGTGGATAAATGTGCGATCATGCATGTAAATCGATGAGAGATTGTGGAATCCGTGGGAACCCAACTCTCGGATTCCATAAACCTTAGAGCCCTCTCCGCATCCGAAACCTACAAGTATTTGGGTATGTCGGAAGCGTTGGGCATCAATGTTACTGACATGGAGCAATCGTTGAAGCAGCGCTTTTTTGACCGCCTGAAGAAAGTATTTAATAGTCTTCTATCAGGCGGAAACAAGGTGCGCGCCTTCAACGGTTGGGTCATGCCCGTTTTGATGTACTCTTTTGGCATACTCAAATGGACTCTAACCGAACTCGACGCCTTGGATAGGAGGGTCCGTACGCTGTTGACTGCATATCGAATGCATCACCCACGGTCATCGGTAATGAGACTGTATATAGTACTATAATGATGTATCCCGCGAAAGTGTGGAGGTCGGGGCTTTTTAAACGCTAAGACCCTCCACAATCGGAGGGTCTTCCTCCACAATCGCGAGGTATGCAGTCTCAGGGAATATTTCCTAGAAGCCGACGTGGGGATGCATCGAGATGTGGTCGCGGTGGACAAGGGCCTCACCCCACTCTCCTTGGCTAAAGAGAACTGGCGCAAGCTTGTAGTGCTTGACACTAACGATCGCAGGGAGGTATGGCAGAGTAAGGGGCTTCACGGACGCTTTTTCTGGGCCCTACATGAACCCGATGTAGATTTCCAAGCGTCCGTAGCCTGGCTTCGTTTCGGTGACCTCTTTGGGGAAACCGAAGGTTTTGTCTGTGCAATTATGGACGAAGTTATCATGACGAAGAATTACCGGAGATTTATTGTGAAGGACGGCACGGTTGACATGTGTCGGGCATGCCACCGTCCGGGAGAATCAATCCGACACATTATCTCCGGGTGTTCTCGTCTAGCTAACGAAGAGTATTTGCATAGACACAACCTTGTAGCCAGGATTATCCATCAGCAACTTGCTCTTAAATACAGCCTTGTAGAATCTGAAGTGCCGTACTATAGGTATGTGCCCGACCCAGTTCTCGACAATGGAAATATCACTTTGTACTGGGATCGATCCATCATCACTGACAGGACTATTGTTGCCAATAAGCCTGACATAGTGGTGGTGGATCGAACAGAACGGCGCGCAATGATTGTTGACATAACAGTCCCTCATGACGGGAATCTCGTGAAAGCCGAGAAAGATAAACAGATCAAGTATCTTGACTTGGCTCGCGAGGTTGTCGACATGTGGGATGTGGATTCAGCAATCATTGTGCCGATAGTCATATCAGCCAATGGCTTAATTGCCAAGAGCCTCGACCAACACCTAAGGAGGCTCACGTTGGACGGCTGGATTAAGGGCTTGATTCAGAAAGCGGTACTTTTGGACACGGCCCGCATTGTTAGGAGGTTCCTCTCTCTGGAGCCCTGACCGCCGGTAGCTTGGATCCTGTTCCCGATACCGGAGGGCCACCATTTTTTATATTTTTAAATGTATTATATATTTTTGTATATTCTAATATTTAAAAATATAATTATATTGTGTAAATAATGAAATAAAAGAAAATAATAATAAATTTATTTCAGAGTTCAGTCCATAGTTTTGTTAGTATTTTAGTTTTAGTAACAATAGTGCTTAAATAAATAGGTTAGTATTGTTAGTTTTTTACATTTTATTTATTTTCAGGTTTAATACTGTTCCCACCCAGTGTCTCTGAAAGGGGCAGTCTGGTCTGGCAGCAATCATTTTCAAAATGCTGTTGTCACTACCTTGCAGGCGCTGTAGTGAGGAGGCTGCTTTCTTTCGCATGATGGCGTGGAAACCATCTGTCCGAGCCTCCGCGAACGTTCCCGACGCACTACAGCGCCATGGCAGTCCCAACAGCATCCTGAAGGCATTATTAAATTGAACACGCAGGACATTGTAGGCTCGCTGCGTGTATGACACCCACAGGCCGCTCGTATAAAACGATTGACAGCATGCCTTAAAAAGGGTTACTTTGACGTTAGTAGTACAACGAGCGAACCTGCGGGCGAGCATATTGCTCCTTACAGACAATGCCCTGCGCTCCCTTTCTATATCTCCCTCGTCCCTTAAGTCGCTTGTGATAATGTGGCCGGCGTACCTAAAACTATTGACAATATTTAGTGCTACGCCGTTGAGACTTATGGGTGGAACACTGCGCGGCTGCTGCTTTGGCGCTTTAAATAAGAGGAGCACACTCTTCTTCGAGTTGTATATCAAGCCATGTTCCGCCGCATAGGCCTCGCAGGTCGCTAGTAACTTCTTCAGCTCACCTATCGATGGACTGAGCAGCACCATATCGTCAGCATAGCTTATATTATTTACACATGTTCCATCAACATGGCAGCCGACATGTGTACTGCTCAGTCGCTCGATAAGTTGATCGATATACAGATTAAATAGCAGAGGCGAGCTCAGCCCCCCCTGCCTAACTCCACATTCCAGCCTGTACTCGTCCGATAGAGTACCGATCCACCTCACACGGTTCTTCTGATTAGAGTACCAATAACTGAGGAGTGAGCTGTACCCTGCCGATACACCCGCGCTCCTCAACTTGTCCCACAGTATATCATATGCAACTAGATCAAAAGCTTTTGACAAGTCAAGGAAACACGCGTATACCGTCCTCCCGCTGTGTAGTACGTGACAGTTCGCTTCAGACTCAGTGTAGCGCTCTCTGTTGAGACTCCTGCTTTGAACCCAAACTAGGCATCGTGCAACTGCACCTGTGCAGTGAGGCGACTGTTTAGCAGACTGTCAAGCACCTTAGCTGTTGTGGTTGCGAGTGAAATGGGCTGATAGTTATTTATGTCAGACGTGTCACCCGTCTTATTTTTGACTATAGGGACAACTATTGGCCGCATTAGCGGCTCCGGCAAGTACGAGTGTCCGATGCACAGACTGAAAAACATGGACAGTACCCGCGGCAAATGAACCCCCGCATATTTAAAATGCTCGATACTGAGCCCATCGTGACCGGTAGATTTTCCACGTTGCATTCCTTTAATAATTTTAGCCACACTCTTGGCAGGTATCTTTACGTTCTGCCCCGTCACAATGGGCTCACCATCTCTCCCCTCACCAGACGTGGGACCTAAGGGCGACCGTACAGTAAAGTGCTCTCTAAAAGCCTCGGCAATGGTCTTGTGATTAGCAGAACTGCCAACACTCATCGGGAAACTAGGCCTAACGTTAATTTTGTTGGTATGTTTCCAAAAGCTTTTAAAATCCTTAGAGGAGTGGTCGGATGCAAGGAGGTCCATTTTAAATTGCTCTTGCCTAACCTGACACCATTTTAACTTAGCTTTAAACTGCCGCCTTGCCCCCGACATCTCATCAAAGATTTGACCCTTAGCTGGCCGCCCAGCTAAATTCCATAGTTGAAATTTAAGCCGCGCCTCCCGATGTGGGCCCGCTACGTGCTTATTCCATCCAATGACACAACCTCCCTTCCTACGACTCTTTTTTCTGTATGTTTGAATGGCTGCTCGAGACAGCGTACCAGTAATCTGCTCATACAACTTATCAAGAACCGAGTGATGTTCTTTGTTGGTACAAAAACCATCACAACATTCACTCAACTTCTGTGGAAAATCAATTAATCGTAGCTTTGAATGACAAATGTCATGGTATCGATTGATTTGCTGTATCTGTCTCTCGCCCCATACCTACATTAACTTTAGGCGTAAGCTTATTTAGATTACATTCCACTAGTAGTGGATAGTGGTCCGACCAATACACGTCGCGCGTCGTAGCGCACAGTCACACCAACGACTGAATCCCGTGCTGACTGCGTGTTTGTTCGTTTAAAACACAAAACAAACAAAATAAATAAAAACGACTTGTGCGACGCCTAAAAGGCTTGATACTTGCTACTCGGATAGTTCTTTATCTTATCTCAGCATATTGCTGCGATATTTAAAAAATAAATACCGCAGCGCTGGTATTCTGATAGGGCCCGCTGTGATATGACGGACACATCTACGGACACATATAAATGACCCATCATGGTAAACACCAGGTAGACAAATCGATAGTAATCATAGGATACAAATGTAGCCTGAGCAGTAATGACGAAACTTATTGCAATAAATAGATTTCACCATAATATAATAATCTGAATGTACCTAAGTGACATTGTGAAACTGTCAATTCTGCTCTCAAACATAGCTTATTTCGCAAGACGGGATGGTAAAGTGCAAAATGTGTTCAAACTTTGAAAGTAAGAAAGGAAGAATGAATTAATAATTTAATGAAGGAAAGAAAGATATAAGAAAAAAAACCGGACAATGCGTGTCGGACCACGCACAATGAAGGGTTCCGTAGTTGGGTTGACTTTATCCCAAGAACAAAAGTAACATTATAGTTGAAAAACATTCCAACTGCAAATTTAAGTTTTTACGAAGAATATTGAGTGATTTACCATGTTATTTTAAGATCATAGACTTCTTATAGGTTGTCCTGGAATCTATAATTATAAAACACTATTCTCAGTATTTTTTTTCAAAATTTTAGGCTCACGTATTTTCTTTAATAACTTTAAAACTGATAGTTTTAAAATTATAAAAAAATACAAATTATAATATAAATTGTCATAACAAGCCTTTTTATTTGATATGTCACGCGGTACGATTGCAAAACAAAAAAAAAAACAACAATTATACCCTAAAAGTGAACAACATATTCAAAATTCATTTATTTACGTTATACGTTTGTGTATGGGTCACAGAAATTTATGTGTTTATCAAATTTCAACTTAATTGGTCCAGTAGATTCGGAGCAAATCGGCTGTGACAGACAGACAGACAGACAAACAAACGAGTGATTCTATAAGGGTTCCGTTTTTTCTAAGAGGTAAGGAACTCTAAAAAAGAAATTCGTGTCCATATTCTGTGCCACACATCGCGATTTTGTATGTATAATGGCGTATTTGAAGGCAAACTATATATCTACCGTGTCCTTTCACAATGCAAAGCAATTGCATATGACCAATGGACCAATAGACTTGTGAAGGTAATTTCCTCCGTTCAATTGTTTTTCATTGCTCACGGTTGTAGTAACCTTATTTACCTTCAATGCCGTTCGTTTCAAGTCTAGTTTCAAGTAATTATGTAATGATGGATCGTGATAGTGATTATTATTAAAAAATAATGTTTGTTTATTTGTTTGTCCCGTATGATCCTAAACCATTCATCCGATTACGACGAAAATTTGGTAAGTGACTGTGTGAGTAACACGTCAACTCGACCTCGAGACAACTTGACCCGGACATCTCGACCCGGACAACTTAACCCCGACAACTCGACCCGACTACTCAGCCGCGACACCTCGGTACCAACAAAAAAATATCTCCCCACTTTCCGTGCAAGGGAGGTACGGGTACTTACCATACAATTTTTTTTCAAGAAATTATTATATACTTTGTCGGCGTGATTAATATGTATATCCATGCCAAATTACAGCTTTCTGATACTAAGAGTCTCTGAGCTAAGCGGGGGACAGAAAGACAGACAGGCAGACGGACATGGCGAAACTATAAGGGTTTCTTGTTTTCTACAGAACCCTTAAAACTATCGACTGAAACAGCAAAGTCCTAGAAGCTTCTATGTAAAGGTTTTACTCTGGAACCCTAAAAATGGTAAGCGAAACATTCCTCCTCGTGGTGTCACTGGCTGTCCTCCATGGAAATTGATGGCGCTATGTTAATATTAGTTGGGATTTAAATAACTATTGTTCCCATTCCCATGTCGAAATCGACTGGTCAGGGCCAATTTGTCGGGGTCGAGTTGTCGAGGTCGAATTTCGGGGTCGAGTTTTCGGGGTCCAGTTATCGGTGTCGAGTTGTCGGGGTCGAGTTGTCCGGGACGAGTTGTCCTGGGGTTAAATTGTCGCGGGGTCGAGTTCTCCGATTCCAAGTGGTCTCGGAATGAGTTGTCGTAGAATAGGCCGTGCGCACACTTGCGAAGGTACTGGGAACGAACTTGCGGGCAACACCGCGGGGCAACACTTAGTTAATAAAACTAACCAGTGGTAAAAAAAACTGCTTATTTAATTGACTATAAACGGAATAATCTTTATAAATTGTTTTGTTTCGATTATAACAAAGGTATTTATTTATTTAAACTTCTCGCACACAATTAAGTACAAAGGCGGACTTAATGCCTTAGGCATTCTCTACCAGTCAACCAAGGGTGGTGAAGAGATAAGATGGCAGGTGCTCTGAGAGGAAATAAAAATAACAATAGGTATTATTAATTTCTTCTCGAACCCAGTCTCCCGAGTTCTGAAACGGTGATTTCAGTTACAAAACCTATAACGCAGTGTAGTCATGACCACAGGCTTAGCATGACGCTTTCTATATTCTACGATTTCTACTCTACTAGAATATCGCTTGTCTACCGAAAATGTTCTACTGTCTACACGAAAACGTCATTTTTGTCTACTCTTCCTAAACGCTTCTCGACGGTTCTCGTGCTAAGCCTGCTGCAGCAAAGAAAATAAAAACAAAGATAAAATTAGTTCTTTAGTTCCATTTGTAATAATTGTAATAGCTATTTGAAGTTTGTAAGCACGTGTAAAGACTATCTGCTGATATTATTTACATAATCAAATAGGAAAAAAACTCGTGACTGCAAATTAATAAACCTGTTATATCTGCGATGTTATTATCGTTTAATTTTAATGAACGTGATGAGTATATTCATTATATAAACTTCCCGTCTAATGTATATACAGTAATGCTGTATTACTGTATATACATTAGACAGGAAGTTTGTGATGCTGGGCAATACAAAATTAGGTACTATCAATCTGATTATCTTTAAATAGGTACCATTATTGTTGTAACTATGTTACTCAAATGAATAAATGACTTATGACAGTTACGACTCATGAGAGGCTTGTGGCTTAGTAATAACAGCCACGCGGGTCGATCAATCAGGTTAAGGCGCTGACAAGACCCAATTGACCAAAATAGGCTTCGCTTAAGAAAAAAAATTGGCAAATCTGTATAGTTTGTGGTAGCGAAAAAAATATATGTTAATTTTGAACATATTTCCCAGAACCTGGTTGTTACAAAACACGTTTTGAAAACAAAATCTCGATACAAACTAACGTTAAACTAACCTCTTACTTTGAGTTCTAATCCAAAATATCTGTATCAAATATCAACATACGTCACGTATTTAATAAATAACAAAAACGTCTTATTTAAATGCAGAACTTGGTTGTTTTTTATTTTCGATTATTCAACTCAATTTTGAGTAAATAGATAATTACTTCATATTTTGCAATAAATTACAAGCGTTGTGTCATCGCGCTTCTCTTTCTTTTCTATGGAATTTGACAGTGACCGCGGTTTAGGTGTTATCAGCGTCTTAAGCTACGCAAGCCGCGGTTGGTCCGTGGATGGATGACCATCTTTGCATACAAAGATCTCTCCGTGCCTCGTAAAGCACGTTAATGTGCAGTTATCGGATTTTAGTGACTTTTACATCTATTATTACGCCTTCATATAATGCAAGTAAATTATGCAAAAAATGTATGTTAAACTAGAACGCATACACATCAATTATATATGTGAATATTTAAGTAATAAAGTAAAATACTTTATGAACTAAATTCAGGAAGTAATGTCTACCCTCAGCATAAAAAACGATATTACTTTCAAACTACTTAAGATATTTTGATGATTGTTTTTGTATGAACAGACTATTTTATTATCTATAATTCTATCTGTGATTATTTTCCATTATTTATATTTTCGTTACTAAAAATATTGTTTTGCTATGAAACTGAAAGGCAGCGCGGCGTGAATGGGACGCGCATTTTTATGGCCCAGGTCAACGGCGATTACTCGACCCTTAAGCCGTTGGTCCCGGCTGTCATTCGTGGAACTTTGACAGTCGTTACGGGTCGTCAGAAGCCCGAAAGTCTGACAATCAAAGTTACCAAGGGGTATCGTATTACCTAGTAACTGGGTTGTGCAGGTCAGATAGGCAGTCGCTCCATGTAAAATACTGGTATTCAGCTGCATCCGGTAAGACTGGAAGCTGACCACAACATAGTTGGGAAAAGGCAGGCAGATGATGATCACAGTATGAGTTTATAACTCATAATAATTCGTATAAAACTTTGGTTAATGACTGACTGACCAACAAACAATGCACAGTCTGAATAACTGTAGTTAGAAACGTAATATTTGGGAGATAACTGCCTGTTTTCACTAACACTAAGCGATGCTTAAATAATAGCTACGGTAGGATTTGAAAGGCTCGGTTTATCACCGAGAGTTGAAAATCCAGCAGGCTTAGCATGACTCTTTCTATCTCTACGAAGAATAGACTCAGCTCTTTTTACACACAGTGACATTTCGTTTCTCCATTTTTAACAACGCACCGTAGAAATCCTTCTACAATTTGTCATTTTGTCCTTTTTTGTATAGAAGGATTTTTACGGTCCGATGTCAAAAATGGAGAAACGAAATGTCACTTTGTATATAAAGAGCTGTGTCTATTCTTCGTAGAAATAGAAAGCGTCATGCTAAGCCTACAGCAGTCTTACATTTCGATGTTGCCTAGTGTCAGTGAAAACGGGCGAAAGTCATGTTCCGTTGGAAACAAACGTTGCAACACTGTTTCAGCAACATTTCGTTTAGCAAGATTTTTTTACTTTTCTAAGAAAACGGTGAACGGTGACACAATAACGGCTGTTCAAATACAGATAACTTTTTTAAAAGAGTAACGGTGAAGTTTCTTGCCCATTCTTCTCCATACGAAACTAACTTTTGGAAGGGGCGACTAGAATCAATTCATTTTTTTTTTGTAAATTAAGACGTTCAAAGGTGCCCTTTAGGTGCCTATTTGAAATAAATAATTTGAATTTGACTTTGACTTTCAGAGCGTTTTTTTGGCACCTACTGGTGACAATGACAGATTTTTATGACGGCCAATATAATATGACAGTGCTATGTCTCAATGTTTGTTTCTCATGAATTGGTACAGAGCTTCAGAATTCAAAGTTGCACTAAAAAAAATCTTCTGAAAATCATCTCAGGGGTCCATTTTTATCAATGCTTCGTATAGTTAAACGTAGTGAAATTGCATATATTATAAAACGTAAATGTTAGATTCTCGTGGTTTTTTAAAACAATGGCGCAGCTGTGGTTATACAAACATGGAGAAGACACGGTTCGTTGGGCCGCTCGCAGTCTGTAGAACCAGCTAGTTAAACACAACGTAAAAAGTATAAATAATGAATTAATTCACTGTATTTAACATTAATTCTGCTCTGTCGACGGACAGTGACAAAATTCTATGGTCATTTCGCAAAAAAAAACAAAGAACCTACAGGCTGTTTCATTATTGTATTAATAAGTATGTTAAAATAATAGCCTTAAAAGTAAAGTCACTAATCCTAACTGATATTATAAATGCGAAACTGAGTTTATTTGTTTGTTACGCTATCACGCTATAACGGCTGAACGGATTTGGATGAAATTTGGCACATGGGTTATCCATTATCTGGGTTAGGACATAGGAAAGTTTATATTCCGATATTCCTACGGGATCAAGACTTAGGCAGTTGTCCCACAGCGGACGAGGAAGCGACTGACTATCGGCTATTTTCTCGCTCAAGAAACGTACATTAGGTATATATTCCGTGTAAACAAAAGAGATGCATGTATTAATAGTTGATCGCTGACTGTTCACACCGCTAGCGAGTACTCATTCCACTAGTTTGTCGCTGAGCGACAAGAGCTATCGTAGATAATACTCGCTCAGCGATACTTGCTCAGCGATGCTCACTTGGCGATCAGAACTCACGCCGAGAGACCAACCAGTGGTCGAGCCAGTGTTCTCGAACCTACCGATTTATCGGTATTTATACCGATATGGGCTCTGTGCTACCGAAATACCGAAATATAACGAATTTTCTACGATTTCTGGATGCACATGGAAATTCTCCCGATTTCTCTACCGATTTTACACTTTTCAGTTGGCAACCCTTTTCATTTATGTTTAATTTAATGTTACGGACGGGGAAGCCCTCAATAGTAAGTATGGGCCTAGTGCAGAATGTTCCATATATTTTGGGGAATACCCTTGTTCCTACAACTTGTTGTCTTACAACTCGATGTTATAAGGGGCTTCCCGCTAGGGAATTTACCTGTAACCAGTCTAGTCTATATAAACAGGAATTCGGTTTTATTTTTTTCATTAATTTTCTTAACTTTGAAGAGATAGTAGAGTACTTATCCTAAAGAGTGCGTGAGAAGACCATTCAGTTAAAATGTCGTCTGACGAGGAGCCAAGCACAAGTGCGAGTGTAAGAAGAAAAAAATATCTACAATATTATAGAAAAGAATGGGAAAAAGAATTTCCAGGCTGGTTGCAAGATAGTCGTAAAGGCGAAAGCTATGCCTATTGTAAGAGTTGTGATAAAGATATCAACATCACATCAGGAAAAGACGCTTTAAAGAAACATAGTTCTTCACAAACACACTCAGTATCATCAAAGAATATAAAATCTCAACCGAAGATATCATCATTTACTGTGACCAAAACTCAAAAAACTGATACACTGGTTAAGCAAGGTAATTTCTTTTTAATTATTTGTTAGGTACTATTTAGATTGTTATATTATTTTGTTTTCTAGTTATCGATAAATAGAAGCAGTGGATATAATTAGACCCTAATCGCTACTAGATATACCTACATAATTTTTAATTCTAAATTTTAATTTCAGGTGAAATAAGATTAGCCTCGTTTGTTGCTGAACACAATCTACCATTCACTATTATGGAGCACCTACCGAAGCTGATGCAAGCCGTTTGTCCTGATTCAAAAATTGGCAAAGAAATCAAATGTTCTTCGACGAAAACTCACGACATAATTGATCATATTATAGGTAAAGAAAGTTTCGATAATTTATGTGAAGATCTGCGGCAAACTAAGTTTTCGCTTATTATTGACGAGTCCACTGATCTTAGTACAACCAAACACTTGTGCTTAGTCGTGAGATATGCGAAAATGAATCGTATTAAAGATTGTTTTTTAGCTCTTATTCCATTAGAAGAAGCTAATGCAGCAACCTTATTTGAACACATAGTAAACTTTTTTAGCAGCAATGATATTCCATATCAAAATAATCTAATAGGGTTTGCATCTGATGGGGCAAACGTAATGATGGGACGTAATAATTCTGTTGTAACATTGCTGCAAAATGAAATTCCCAACATTTTTATACTTAAATGCACCTGCCATTCGTTTCATCTTTGCGCGTCATATGCTTGTACCAAATTGCCACGCTTTATAGAGGATCTAGTAAGGGACATTTACAACTACTTTTCTTCTAGTCCAAAAAGAGTAGCAGAGTTTAAAAACTTTCAAATGTTTTGCGACTTAAAAGTACATAGAATACTTCACCCCTCTCAAACACGCTGGTTATCAGTACATGCAGCAGTGAAGAGAATATTGGAACAACTCTCTGCTCTAAAACTATTTTTTATAGACCAAATCTCTAATAATGATCATCTTTTAGCTGCAGAACATATATTACAAAAGCTCCAAGATCCCACTACGGTATTATTTTTGGAATTTTTAGATTTTGTATTACCATTATTTACCGATTTAAATAAAGAAATGCAAGCAGAACACCCGAAAATTCATACTTTATATGAAAAAATAACTGGAACATTAAAAACTATATTTGATTGTTTTTTAAAAAGAGAATATTTAACTAGCACACCAATCGAAAATGTTGATTTTAAAAATCCTAGAAATTTTATGGATATTGACGCCGTATACTATGGTGCTGCTGCGTCTAATACACTACTAAGTAGTTCAGAAAATCTAAACGCAGATCAAGTAAATTTGTTTAAATGCAGATGCCTAGATTTTTATATCGAAGCTTGTAAGCAAATAACCACGCGGTTTCCATTGAAAAATAATCCAATAAAGGGTTTAGACATAATTGACCCAAAAAATGTTAAAATTGGCAATACCTCTTCGATAGTTCCTATGAGTAGGCTTTTTCCCAATATTGTTCAGAGCAATGATTTCCAGGAAATTGATACAGAGTGGCGCATTTTAAGAAATTGTGAACAAATCAAAACACTTCCTGATGATGTAGAACTATTTTGGGATGAAGTAAGTTTACTAAAGCGTGGCGATGAAACTCAAATGTTTCCTTTGTTATCTAATTTCATCTTTAATATTTTATCACTTCCCCATTCATCCGCTAACGTTGAACGCATATTTTCACATATTAATCTTTTGAAAACAAAACAGCGAAATAGGCTGTCTACTGAATCAATCACTGGTCTATTACACGCAAAACGACTCTTTAATACAGCTAACTGTTATGACTTTGAAATCAACTCGAAGATGACCGCGGCTATGGCCAAAGAATATTGGTATAAAAAATGATTATATAAACTAGTCTGTAAGTGATTGTATATAAATTAGTCTGTAAGTTTTTGTTTTCAATAAATAAACGAATTTGATTGAATACTGTTTGTTTTTTGTCAAATACCGATTTTGGGTACAAATATACCGATTTTAGCTGGCAACTCTACCGATCTTGCTCTATGACGTTCGAGACCACTGGGTCGAGCGGTTGGTGCGAGTAATAGCCCGTCGCACTCGGACACTCGCCGATAGCCCAGCGACCAAACTATCGGAACTACACACTCGCTGCTCGCTGCTCGTCAACTCGTTTTCAGTTGCTAGCTCTACTCGCCACTCGTTGATCACCGGCGGTAGAACAACTACCTTATGCGATAAAATTACTAACTAGTAATCATTTGCAAGTTTTCATTCATAAATCTCTTCTGAAACTTTGGATAGCGTTGCAAGTTGTCTCTCTCACTGTGTGCTGCACCGGTTGACGTCACGTCACACATCATCACGTCAACGCCGGCTATCGCCAAAAACCAGCACTGGGGCCCTGTCTTGCATAGGGTTGCAGCATTATGCTGAGCGTTGGCCGTTTTGCGTGGATGTGACGAATATTCTCCCCCAAATCGTTTCTTTTTTGTATTTGTGTTCCTTCTTTGCGTCATGTTTACCGCAAATAAATGTGTTTTATTTCTTTTCTTTCTTTGTGGCCACGTTGTGGCTGACTGCAGGAGCAACAAAATTATATATTTTGTTTTTGATGCCTATATATGTAATCTTGGATCGTCGTTTAGAAAGTCTTTGTCAATGGCCTTGTCTCGATAAGTTTTTTGGAATACCTCATAAATAAATATTAATTTACAAGGAAAATACTTCGTCTTTTTAAAGTCTGGTTTACTACCTGAACTCGTCTTATTAATTTGGTAGGTATTATTTTTACAAAGTGCCACACAATGTACCCATATATCATTTAATATTGTTATTATTTAGTATTATTGTCAGCTTAGGCGACAGGCTTTAATACCTATTGTTTTATTTTATTTAGATTTTTTATGCTCCATTGTTTGTATTTATATCGTCACAATGATCATTATTACGTACCTAAACATAACATCAGGCCGTGTTTCCCCGAAGGGTTAAGCAGAGATGTACCCATGTACACCCACAATTTGCCAGTTAAGTCCCAGTGTGTAGGTACTTATTGAATAAAATAATTATACTAAAGGCTCCTCAGACAGGCGCGACGCGACACTTGTATCACAATTTCTAGGGAAACTTCATGGAAAATGTCGCACTGTGCGTCGAGCTGACTGTCGCGCCAGCCTGTACGAGCCTTAATATAGGAGATCAGTCAACTTAAGTTGTCAAAGGGCCTCCTCACCTTTCGTAGCGGTGTCTTCTTTATTTGCTTAATGCAAAAAAGTAAACAAAACGATGTTTTTGGACATACGAACCCCGGGCATAACAAATGTTTTGAATGGAACATTGGCAAGTGAATACCAAATGTTTGTCATGTTCACGAACATTCCCAAAAAAATTTCATTCACTTCTGTACGATGTAAAGGTATAAAAGAATTTAAACTAATTGTTAACATTCCGACCTTCACGAACCAGATAACACGGTCTTATTGTGCCAATTCGGAACCGAGTAATTACCATTACATTAAAGAGAAAATGTAACACTTTTTAAAAACATAATTTACTGTTTACGACCAAACCATAACAAGTTTGTAAACAACATAAAAATAAGTTACACTCAACGTTGTCAACACTACACAAATAAATACACCAGGAAAATACTTGCTAGTACAAGTCTTAAGTTTTGTTCTCGGGAAAACACTGCACTTCCACTCATACGGACATTGATAAAATAAAGAATTCTTTCACATTCTGCTCGATAGTTGGTTATTCCTTCTCTGCTGTACATGATCAGTCTACAGTCCGCGTTCTTGGTAACGTACAGTCGCATGTGAGTGGTGGGGTCCAGCACCGTCGTCACTCGCCAGTCTTTGATATCGTTCTGAGAGCTCTCCGGAGGCAGGATGTCCGCATTACGACTCCTGGGCTTCTCGCTCCACAAGCTCACGTCGACACCGTCCTCAGTCATCTTCCTCGTGTTGTAGTCGTGAATATAGTTGCTGAGAAACGCATGAGCGATGTCACAATATATAGCGATGGTCTCCACCAACTCGATGTCTTCTAATCTGAGCCAGCACTGGTCCGCGCGGTCGTTCCGGTTCGGCAATTCGAAAGGGATGGGGAACACGTAGGGTTTCACATCTTTCGCGATCACTTCGGAGCACAATACGAGTGCTTGCAACAGAGTGACGCCGATGACTTCGAGTAACATTTTAAATGTGCTTCTGTGACGACGTCATGATTGTAACTAAACGACATCGTGACGGCTCGGTGTCGCTACAAAGCGTTGCAGAATGGCTAGCCGCCTTCATAAACGTGATTACAGGTTAAAAAACGATTATTAGATTGCAATTTACAACTCATTGTTGTGGGAACGAAATCCACGTGATTGAATGGTTGCCATAAGTTGGAACAATTCAACGTAGTTATTTGTAATTGTTCCGCTCGTATTATGAATAGGTATATGTACAGTATTTCCGCAGTTAATATTATTAAACGGAGGCTATGTTCCTTTACGACAAATTCCGGTGCTTATAAGGAATGTTGACAGGAATTATTGATACTATAAGGTTGGTTGGCATTGCACTGTGTGTGTTTACAATAAATTGTAAAACAATATTTGTAGTCACGAATGTTGTTTTAAATGCGTCAATGACAAGATTTAGTGCTGGAAAAATAAATGTATGCATTTCCGAAGCATTAAATCGTCAAGAGGTCCATATTCAGCAGGAGACGATTATGGATTCTAATTGACGATGACTCTTTACGGATTTAAATGACGCTTCGTACCCACGCCATTTTAGTCAGTGCTGCAATGTTTCTCTGTAGTGCAAGTCGCTTGACTGAGGCAGGATGATGCAAATAGTGTCAGTTTTATGCGGCATTGGTCCGCTGTCCCACCGTCGAGGAGCGGGCCCGGCGCGGCGGTCAAGAGATCAAGAGTAGAAACCCCAGCAGTTGTATTATTGAAGTATTAAGCACTTGTAATGGGTAATTAAACAACGGTGTCCATTTTCCTGGAACAATTTCATGAAAAGAAACCAAAAAAAGAATAACAGGTGACAAAAAGCTTTTCGCAAGTTATTCCTTGCTTTCCTAATTACTTATTTCTTTTTTCCCGGCTTACAATACGATTACATACATACAGCCTTCAGTAGCAATTTCCCATTGCTTGCGAAGTTCATCGTTTTTAGTAGGCAAATTAATTAACGCCTGCGTTCCTGCATATACTACCTAATGTCACAATAGTGATACACTAACTGATGCATTCTTACAGATTATTCCTGACGAACAGCTACCACTAAAATAATAGAACAGTAGATTGTGAACACACGGGATTTCGCATTAACAGTCAGCTAAAATCAATGTACCTACAGTTTTGACTTCACTACGATTTTATTATATGTATAGGTGGTTATGGGTGTATAGATGTTAATCCTCGCTTTCCTCATTACTTATTTCTCTTCTTTCTTCAATTTTTTTATAGTTATCAGTCTTGGAGGCTGTAAAAGGAAGGCGGTTTATAAGGATTGTCTTTCATTAATAATAATAATCGGAAGTTCTTTATTTATCCTCACAATGACAAGCTTGTTCTAGGTTTCACATATTATTTGTTTGTTTTAGCAATGTGAAGAGCTGGTGTCTGAGTTAGGCGTAAAATGCCTGCATTACAAATTACCAGGTCTCCACCCCACGGAAGAACAGAAAGTTTTACTTAAAAGAAAAAAAAAATGATATAACAATCTAACGTTATACCTAGATAAAAAAAATAATATTCTTTATTTCGGATAATAAAAATCCATAGTAGGAACACGAGAAAATTAATAAACTTAAAATTAAACATATTATTATTCCCATATTATTTGTTTTGTAAATTGCTTCGATTTTATGTATTCTATTTTCTCTTCTACTCTTACACACGGTGTCTACATCTCTTTGTCTACTGTCCTATCGCAGGTATGCTGGAAGAGATATCTTTAGAAATAAGCATCACCTCTGTACGTATTTTTCTGTTCTGTTCATCTTTTCTGTTTTTATATGTGTGTACATAAATGGTTAAATAAATAAACTTAAAATTAAATGACTGCGAACCAGAGACCTCCACAATGGGGATGAGATCCAGTCCGCTACAGTCGCCAGGATTTGATTGCGGCTGCCAAGCATTCTGCAGATCAGGGATGCCGTTATGACATAAGGAGATTTCGTTCGTGCAGATAAGCAGATTTAAAAAAAACTTAAGTTATTATAATTTTGGGGGTAGAAGTTAAAAATAAACTATAAACAAAAAGTTTACTCAGGGCGGCTGTATCTGTGTGTAAGTATGTATGTGTCTCTGAGAGTGAATGCTGTTAGTGTGTAGTGTTGAGTGTCAGGTGTAGTGTGCCGATGTGTACGTAACAGGGTTTGGTGCAGGTTATAAACTTATATCGTACTAATTTAATTTTAAAATTATAATCCAATTTTTTTAACCAGTCCGAAACCAAAGACTTACATTTGGTTTTTGGCAAGGGATATAGAGTTAAGGCTCGGTTTACCTTATTGTATTTTGAACCCTGGTAGCAGAAAAACCGATGTGCAAACTTAGTTTTGAATGACGATGAAGAACAGACTACATGTTTCGAACATTTGTTTAGTTCTGATTCTTTCTGGTTCAAAAGTCGTTATGTTGTTTCATAACCGTTTTTAGGATGAAGAGCTGCCTCACAGTAAGTACCTCCTATTTCGAGTAGAGATCAGTAGTTGGGTGATAAAAAGGTAGAAACAAACTAACCGTTAGGAGTGCTCTTTGTGCTCTCTCAACTTTTAAGAGACGAGTTTTACATGTGCTACCCCATGTGGTGATACAGTACTCAAGCTGAGACTAACAGAGAGCATAGTAGACCGATTTTATAACAGATTTTGGTACAGTGTTTCTTAAAGCTTTAAATATTACTACTCGTATAAGTCTACGTAGGTACTCTCGATGAAAGAAGATAAATATGATCATGAAATTTAAGATTTCTGTCTATAATTACTCCTAAGAACTTTGTAGATTCATTATTTTTAAGGTTGGGACATTGACAAATTGTGTCATTTGCATTTGGGCACGAATGGGAGACAATACTCAAAGAGGGATCCGGTTTGTCATTAGTTTGAATAGAAAACAAAGAACAGACGTGATGAAGGTCGTTTTTTCTATATTTAATGTAGAAAAAACGACCTTCATCACGCCATTTTAGTGCTTTTAGTCAATTTTAAATTAAATTTAGTTCAGGTTCTGTATTTATTTCATGTCTGGATATTTTTGTTTTAAAACTTGTTTGATATGGCTAGTTTTGAGTTTTTCATAGAATACCATAATCTGGTGTGATTTTATACAATTTTATCATACTAATTCTTCAGTCGTTTGCTCATTGCTGAGCGTCGTGATGTGCTCTACTAAACACTTTGACTTTTTCCCTCCATTTGTGATGATCTTTGGATAGTTGTAGTGTCTAGGTGTTGCTTCACTTCGCCAAACCATTGTATAGAGCTACGTCACCTGGGTCTCTTTCATTCCATCTTTTCGTATACGTTTTTCCAGGTTGTCAGATGGCTTTCGGGCGATACAGCACACAGACAAAAGTAAAATACTTGTACTTTTTCTTATGCTTTGGAGAATAAAGAACCTATTTGTAATACTTGGCTTGAATAACGTTTTCTTGTTCATGTTATATTTTCAGGCCAGAATCGTTGCAGGCAGTCCAGAACTTAAGAAAACTGAAAAGAAAAGGTATTTCCTTATTAAGAGGGTAGGTCTTGTTTTATAGTTGTTTCCTTCCTAATAATAATTGCGTGTTTGTTTTATTAATAATAGGCTTTTGTAATTCTTTCTCATTTTTAGACATTTTTATTGCTGTTGTAATTAGCAGGACTAATGTCTAGAATTTTCGTTTCAGTAAGACGAGAATCTAGAAATAACTCTAATGACGCCATTATTATCTTCCGAAGTCTCCTGGAGTGGTTCTTCAACAAGGTGTACCTAATAAAAATAACTGAAGACCTGAAAAGTCGGGCTAACCTTAATATCGTGAAAAAAATCAGCTGTTCTCTACATTTTGCCGAGTTATGCGAACCTAAGGACGTTTGTCCATAGCCACCGTCAACGGGACGTCAACGAGAACGAGATGACGATGACGGCGCCAAAGTAGCGGTACACGTATCCATCGCAAGTCCGTTACCTGACCCGGATCCCGAACTCGGTCCGAGGTTGCGACGGGCTGATGTGCCGGCAATACAAAACACCTTTGATCTTGTCCACACACTGCCGTCACACCGGGGCGCCCGCGCCGCACCGTTCACCCGACTTATATTTTGTCTATCATAACATTCATAACATAGTGAACCGCCGAGTTCACTCGCAGTGGACAAACGATCGACGTCATCGAGATGTCACGTACGATTCGAATCGTTTCTCGTTGACGTCGCGTTGACGTTGGTGGTGGACAAAACGGTGTAAATGTACGGAGCAGCAATTTTTATTCGCGGTAATAGCTTTGGTCCCGGTGTGGTGAGAGCAGTGGTGGCCCAGTGGCAACGGCCACGCCTTACGAGTTGTAGGTCCTAGGTTCGAACCCAGGCAGGGCGCTTTACTTTGTGTAAATTATTTCATCACCACTGCTCTCAAAACGGTGAAGGAAAACATCGTGAGGAAACCAGCATGACCTAGAACCAGAAATTCGAAGACATGTGACATCTACCAACCTGCACTGGGCCTGCGTGGTGGATTACGGCCCACTCCCTCTCACAGAGAGGAGGCCTGTGCCCCAACAGTGGGAACAATATAGGCTGATTATGTATGTATGTAGTTTTGGTCCCACAGTAAGAGTTATTAATAATGACCCCTTTTCAGGTTTTTTTTCAGTTATTTCAACTTAGCTACTTTTTGGTGTTAAGGCTCGTGCAGACTGAGGCGATGTCGCGCTAGTCAGCACTAGCCTTTATTATTTGCGAACCTATGTTTCTTGGTCCTTGCTTACGCGTGTAGATATCAAATTAGTTTCATATTATTAGTTAAAAGCAAAGAAGTTGTATTTGTGGTCGCAAGCGCTACCGTTGAGCACGAGGTTCTGGGTTCGATTCCCAAGTCAAGTAAAGTGTTATTGGGTTTTTCTATCAGGAATTTCTCTGTAGCAGCCCGGAGTCTGGATTTGTGCCGGTTGATGGCAGTAGGCTCACCCCCTACTATATAGGACTTAAACATAACTGGCGAAATGTACCCACATTTACATTGGCGAAGTGTACTACAGGTACACCAGGTACACCAGGTTGGGTAGACCCAACCCTTCGGGGATTACAGGCGTGATATTATGTCATAATGTTAAGTTATTATTTGTTACCGTGGCGTTATATTTAAATCCAACATATCGAAGGTACCCAAGGAAGGTATCTGTACCTAGTTTTCAGTAGCACCACTTAGAGCTCCTCTTTTTCTTTTTTTTTTGGATGGGAAATCAGCAAATAACTTCTCCCGCTCTCGGGAGGGTGTGTCAGACTCTTACAGACTAAAACCCAGTCGTATTCCTTCGTGTTGCCTGTGTTGCCAGGGGCCTCGGTGACCCTTTAGTACCTTCGCAACTGAGACCAAAATATGTACACTTTCGTTCCTAATAGAAATAATGTTTACATATACATGCACTTGGCAAATTATTAAAAATTATATTTACCCGTTGCGTATTGGTTAGGCTAGGTACAGTTATCCACATATTTCCCAATTGTGTTTTACAGCATCCATGAATCATAGAATTGATTAGGAAGCCTCTTATCACATACTTAGCTACCTTGGTCACTTGTTAGAGGCTACGTCACTGTGTCTGCGCATGACTCACATTGACGTCTGAGACAAACCAGTTTCTCAGTAGCAGGTAAGTTTCTCACGAAATGTTGGTTGTTCGAAAAAAATCAGAGATGTCTGTGGTAAAACCTAACGTATTTTGACTTATTCAACATTAATTTAGCTACTCTCATGAACTGTGCCTAAATGTTATTCTAGTTACCGTATCAAACTAGTTAGGCACTTTTTGACAATAATATCCTCATTATGGACTTCCCATTGCGTAGTTGCATTGTGTACAAAAATAAATATTAAACCGGTCCCATATTAAACTAAATTCTACTTAATTGCCTGTTGTGCTTCACTTATCTGGCCAAATGTAAGAATTAGTTTGATGTTTACTTCACCTCTAGCCTCCTCTTATCTCTTGTCTGCGTGAGTGAAAGAGACGGCAATTGAGGTTCCCTGAATAGTCGTTTACGTCATACACGCACACACTGACATGCGATCTTGTTTTAAATAAAACCAATCAACGGGCATGGGATCAAACGCGTCTGAGCTCTCGCATGTGTACGTCATGCAAAATGGCCAACAGAATATTTCTGTTGTGCCTTTTGGTTTCGGTATTAACTGTGAGTTATATAGAAGGTAGAGGTGGTTCAAGAGGCAGCAGCAGGGGCAGCAGCAGCAGGAGCTCGGGAAGCAGCTCTTCTTCCTTTGGCAAGAGCTGGGGGTCATCGAGTCACAGCGCTAAACCCAGCTGGGGTTCAACCTCGTCCAGCTCGAGCTGGAGTAAACCCAGTTCGTCGTCTTCAAGCTGGAGTAAACCAAGTTCATCGTCATCGAGTCACTGGGGAGGCACAAGCTACCCCTCATCGTCATCGGGTCTCTCGGGATCATCAGGATCTCACGGCTATCCTTCATCATCGTCAGGATTATCTGGGTCAGGATCATCGGGATGGAATCATGGTTCCTCAAGTTACCCTTCATCATCATCAGGGCTGTCCGGCTCTGGGTCTAGCAAACCATCGTCATCTTCTGGATCGTCATGGAATTTTGGTTCTTCAAGTTACCCTTCTTCATCATCAGGGCTGTCCGGCTCTGGATCTAGCAAACCATCGTCATCTTCAGGATCGTCGTGGAATTTTGGTTCCTCAAGCTACCCTTCATCATCATCAGGGTTGTCCGGCTCTGGATCTAGCAAACCATCGTCATCTTCAGGATCGTCGTGGAATTTTGGTTCCTCTAGCTACCCCTCGTCCTCATCTGGACTTTCAGGATCTGGAAGTAAATACCCGTCATCATCGACAGGACTTTCTGGATCTGGAAGTAAATACCCGTCATCATCGACAGGACTTTCTGGATCAAGTTTTGGATCGTCTGGATCATCGGGATCTCATGGTTACCCATCAAGTTCTTCAGGAATGTCTGGCTCTGGATCTAGCTGGAAACCAACATCTGGCTCGGGAACTCATTCTTATCCATTTGGAACCGGATTGTCGGGATCTCACTCAAGCAACAATAATAATTATAAACCGACCCACACGTACAATACGAACAGTGGAACTTCAGTTCATCATACGACACATTATTACCATAACACGGTACCTTACGCTGTGCCAACGTACTACACCGCACCACAGTACGTATACATGCATGAGTACAGGAACTCCAACAGTCGCTATGGAGACTTACTGACAGGCTTGTCTTTGTACAATCTTGGTCGATCACATAGCCACTATCACGACCATTACTACTATGACGACTACTACAGGCGCAGGTACGACAACCCGAGCTCTTTATCATACAGACAAGAAGACAAACCTCAAGACCAAGCTAACTGCATATTGAAAGTGAAAGAAAACGGACGAGTTGAAGTGTTAAAAATTCCATGTGAAATAGTTTCGACTTTCACCCAAGGAAGCAAAAAGGTCGCTCCATCACAACAAACTCAAGTGAACAAAACAGTGTGTACGACGACCACTACAACGATTAACAATACCGTGTCTGCGGCGCCAGCAGCGCCTGTGGTGCCAGTGCTATCAGTGTTACCAGCCCTGGCAGTTAATGCCTCGTCAATTAATTCTACGGTGACATCGGTGTCTAATAAAACCGGGCAAGTAAACGGATTTGATTCTAACATGTGGTTGGCGGCGTTGGGCAATGCTTCCTCTTTTAACGCTATGAAGGCCGTTATGGATAGTGCAGTACCTGTAAATGGTGCCTCTGTGAAAGATATGGACCTTACGATGCCATTTAACCCAAACTTTGTTAACTCAGGAGACATTAACAGTAAGGTTAGCTCTACTATGACTTCAACTATGTTACCAGTCAATGGTTCATCAGTCAACATTACGAAGACTGTGACAACAGTTAATGCAACTACGGTAAACGTCACGGTATGTACTACAACCTCCACACTCGTAGATCCTTTGACCGTGACCGGGCCGCCAGTTAATGCTAAAGATATGGAATGTGTCGTAGAGATCCAAACAAGAGATGGTTTCTTGAGCAATGTTGTAGATTGTAGCACTCTAATAGCGTACGCGAAAATGCCTGAACCAAAGAAAGACACCGGTATACTACCGCAAAGAGCTAAACTGAAGTCATGGTTGGCAAATCCGCCTTGGTGGATGTCCCTATTTATAGCTGTGTAATTTAAGTACAAAACGCATGTTGATATTGTATAATTAAATATATCTCAGTTTATTATGTGTTATGCAACAAACTAAGTATTTAGTTTTGCCATTACTGTGTCGATAATGTTGTTATTAATCTCTTCACGCTATACATACAGTCTAGATACTTTAAAGATAATTGTGTGTGGATACTTTTAATTTTGATATTGTATTTTTATGAATCTTTTTTGTTTTATGTGTTCAAATGAATAATATAGGTAGAAAAGTTCTCTATGATGTGCCATTTGCTGCATTTATGTATCATAATATTTTGTAAGGAAACTTTCTTTTTCTTTATGTTAATAAAGATGTTCATAAAATAGTGTTTGCCTTTCACTTCAATCTTTTTGTAACGAATGTTTTCTCAAAATACTCATTACATGCTAAGTTTATTAAATAATAATATGTATGGAGTTCTATTATTTCGTTTACAATTCAAACTTCCTATTTAGATGCACTCATCCTACAAGGGAAAATAATGCGTGTCTTAAAAAAATGTACAGATGCTATACATGGAACAGTTTTACTATTGAATACGTCACATTTATACAGTCATTACCTACTCAGTTACTAATTGACTTGCGTTAATTTAAAGTGGTCTACGAGGTTCTACGCATTAAGATAATCAACGAGTAACGTTCAATTCTGATAAAATGTTTTGAACATGCACATTGATGTCGCCTTTGCCCGATTTTTTATATTCCCAAGAATGTAAACAAGAGATAGCTCTTTTAATGAAGATTATAATTATACTAGCTGCTGCCCGCGACTTTGTCTGCGTGTATTTAGTGTTTCATATTACTTTTACAAATTTCAAATTACAAATATCAAGGATGAAAAGTATCGTATGCTTATCCTTCTCCAAGTCCCAGGCTACATGTCTGTAAAAGATCAAAACGATCGGTTCAGTGGTTTAGGCGTAACAAGGCGACAGACAGTCAGACAGACTGAGTTACTTTCGCATTTTGGTAAATGCGAAAGTAACTCAGTCTGTCTGTATGGTTATTAAGTAGGTATAGATACGGATTAATATGAACTTTGTAATGAAACCTGCAGTAACGTCGAAAACATCTTTTTCTAATAAAAAAAAAAAATACTGTACTTAGCTTTCAAGCTAATAATATCAAAATAAGTATTTATGAGAGCGGTGGTGGCCCAGTGGTAACGGCCGCGACTTACGAATTGTAGGTCGTGGGTTCGAACCCAGACAGGCGCTTTACTTTGTGTAAATTATTTTCATCACCACTGCTCTCAAAACGGTGAAGGAAAACATCGTGAGGAAACCGGCATGTCCTAGAACCAAAAATTCGAAGACATGTGACATCTACCAACCCGCACTGGGCCCGCGTGGTGGATTACGGCCCACTCCCTCTCACAGAGAGGAGGCCTGTGTCCCAGCAGTGGGAACATTATAGGCTGATTATGTAAGTATTTATGTGACACACAAATATATTTTTTAATAACCCCTAACAGTATTTCTAGCCAATAAAAGGGGTCATTCACGCTCTTTATCTGAATTCTTATACAGAGATAGTTTTGTTGGTCACCTTCGAGCAAATATCTAGTTTTTGATATTCGCCTCCGGCGTCTTCGATTCTAGTTTAATTGAATGTGAATGTCCGATGTCCGCATTGTCCTTGAAAAGATGATTGTTGTTTTATTTCGTGGTCACGTGTAAGGCGTCTGCGTTTCAGTATCATGCGCAGTCTGCCGTGGAAAGAAGGCTAAGTGTTGAAAACCAATCAGGCGTTAGCACGGATATCTATGGGCGTTAGAATTAATATGTCGTTGAATTGTCATCAGTCCGCCGATATGAAAATGATCTAGTAAATGGGTTATTATAACTTTCCACTTATACCCGTTGCACAATTGTCAGAAAAATCAGGTCACTAGGGGAATCAGGTGGCTACTTGTGGAAGTAGCACTGAGAAAAGTCTTGAGATTCAGTCTTAATAGATCGTCAGTTTTACCTACTTGGTCGGTATGTTTTCGCCTCTAATCATGAGCATTTAACGCTGTCATCAAAAATGAAGGTTTATTCTGCATACTTCTGTTTCGTTTGAGGAGAAATTCAGGCAAGCAGGACGACGGACGGACGACGGAGTGAAGGGAATTCTACGAAGGAGAAAAAAAGCTTTGCCTATAAATAATTGTAGGAATGTGGTGTTTACAAGAATCATTTTTAATAAGTTTCAGCTGAAGTGTTTAACATATTACATGATTTAATAATGAAATGATGTGTGTGTGTGAGTATTGCACCTAGCTGTTCTGTTTTGCAATAGTTCTGCTTATGTGCTACTAATAGCTAAGTTATTTCCGATAGCTAACAGTGTGCTTTATTTCGTTTATTTGGTAATAGCTACCCGTCCAATTGCTACGCTTGAGTGTAATCTACTGATTTCTATACATCAAGATTTCTATGCTATGTCTAAGTTAAAGATTAATTTATTATACACATACACGTTCTGGAATAAATTCTCTAAATTAAATCGAAAACCGCATCCAAATCCATTGTGTAGTTAAGAAGTGGCCACACAGTCGGACACGAAAAGTGACTTTGTTTTGATATTGATATAATTAAACGTATGTACTTGTAATATACTCGTAGGTAAGGTTTATTATAAATAAATTGCTTGATATTGTCGATCAAGGTATTAAAGCTTTCAAAGCTACTCAAAATTCTTTGTGGCCAGAAGGCGAGACAAAAGTGGAACCTGTTAAGTGTGTATCTTATAATATCTCCGCTAAAGTATCTATGCATGTTAAGTCTCGCGAATCAGATTAAATTGTTGCTAAAATATATCAAATACTGTGTTTTGAAGATCTGTAATATATTGTAGACTAGTTTTACCCGGCCCGGCTTCGCACGGGTAGCACTAACCTACCTACCCTACCTACCTATCTACCCTACCCTACCTATCTACCCTAACCTACCTACCCTACCCTACCTACCTTGGTAGGTAGGTAGGGTACCCGCGAGGGTATGTAGGGTAAGGTAGGTAGGTACCTACCTTACCCTACATACCCTCGCGGGAAGGTACTTATGGGTCACACAGGCAACAGGAAGGAATATGGGTGGGTTTTAGTCAGTAAGAGTCTGACACACTCTCCCGCTCCGCCCAGAGCGGGAGAAGTAATTTGATGATTTCCCACCCTCAAAAAAAAAAACCCTACATACCTACACAATTTAATACTATCGTGAATTCATGCAACCCTAATACTTTTTTATAGGTTCATAGTTATTACTTCTTTACTACTTTCATTGGAATTTCTTTATATAAACGAACAGCAATTGATTTTATATATATAGAAGATAGAAGATAGATAGATAGATAGATTAACAACGGGACCTAGCAATAAAAGCCAAGCAACGGAATTATTAACAAACGATCGCTCACAATAATTCGACAGGCGCCTTTCTTAAAACTTGTTCTCTTTTGGTGATTCGACCAAAAATGCTTCTGAGATGGACTATTTCGATCTATTGAGAAGATTTGCTCCTATCTTATGAAGTTCTTTCGCTCCAAGACTCCGGTCTGTTCATTTGTCAATTGCTTTTGAGCGTGCTGACTTAACAAAATAACCTTTATTCGTAGCTTATCACCAAAACCTGAACTTGGAAGTTCTTGGTCAGTTATTGACTTTGGTGTTGGTTTTTATGGACCCTTCTCGAGGCTTTTACATCCATTATATGGCGGCCCTACATTACTTTCATTTTAACGCCGCGCCTAATGTTTCAATTAGGATAGATGTTTGGTACGTTGGTTTATTTTTAGGACATGCTATATACCCTTAAACCTAGACTTGGTTTAAAAGAAAGCCGTTTACGTATTAACGTAAGCGGATTTATTAACACTGCGGTGTCTGCGTAACTATGCAAAAGTTAAACTACCTACAGTTTAAAATTATTACCTACTGTAATCATATGTACCTCATTAGGCGCGGGCTACACAGAAGGGACGTGAGACAAGGACGAGACGCAGACGCGGCAATAGTATGTAGATGGAAAAGCGAAGTGCCTGCACCTTGTCCTTTCTGTATGTTTTGTGCCAGATCGCGTTAATAAATTATGGATGAAGAATAAGCAAAATACGCGAAAGAGACGTGGCTTCTGCGTCCTGTTCTCGTCTCACGTCCCTTCTGTGTGGTCCGCGCCTTAGAAGGCTGAAAGTCACTCAAAAGGCAATGGAGAGGGCTATGCTTGGAATTTCTCTACGTGATCGAATCCGAAATAAGGAGGATCATAAGAGAACCAAGGTAACCAATACAGCCTGAAGAATTATCAAACGTAAGTGCAGTGGTCAGGGCACATTGCTCGCAGAACAGATGGCCGATGGAGCCTTAGGTGGACCGATGACCTGGTGAAGGCCGCAGGAATCCACTGGATGAGGGAATCACAGAAAACAAAAATAAATCAATGTGGCGGTGCTTGGGGAGGCCTATGTCCAGCAGTGAACGTTTTTCGGCTGAAATAATGATAATGTTATCAGACGATAATGCATAAAAACATACAATAATAAAGAAGAGGTTCTTTTATTAATAAGCAGTCTAATAATTATTTCGAGAAATCAAATCTATGTTCGTAGCATAACAAGGAAATACTTATTGATAATGTACAAAAACTAGACTTAATCTCGGTAGATCAGAATTTATCGTGATCGCAAAAAAATAATTATTGGCATTTCACTTGATAAAAACTAGAAATACGGCGTAGGTCTATTGAGATCTTGCAGTGGGTATTGCATAGATAATTTTAGCGGATCTAGCAAATTCCCAAACTTAGCATACAACCTGTGGTAAACTTCTGTGTATGTCTGTTTGAATGAAGGCTCTGGATGATTGTAAGGTCGAAGGATCCTTAAAATCCAAAGGCTTCAACAATTCCTAAACTCATGCTATTGAAACGAGTTGATCTTCGCCTTTCTAGGTTGCGCTACAACAATCAGTCTTCTTCCACTTCCCGCATATAAACCGTTGGTTTGAGAATGCTGGAGATTATACTTTTAGATGTTATGAAAAGGTAAGATCTGTGTACCACACAGCAGCTAAATTATTTAAACTTTTCCTTCAACATGTCCTTTTTCGTTCCAGGTATAATCTCAGTGTGCTGGGTGTCTGGCGCCGGTGTGGGTCTCCTACCACTCTTCGGCTGGCATGCCGGCAACAACATGCCCGGCTGCTACTTCGTCGAGGTCATGGACTACAACTACCTGCTTTTCCTCTACTTCGCCACCATTGTGACGCCCAGCGTCCTGCTTGCGGCCTTCTATGCTCACATCTACCGCGTTGTTGTTAAACAGGTAATTTAAGTGTAAACGTTTACATCGGAAATAAGGCGTCTGTAGGAAATGTGTGGTCATATTTAAAGGTTACAGACCGTAATCGCGAAAAAATAACCAGCCGTCCCATACAAAACTTCAATACCTACTCCTATTAAAATTAGAGGATACAGCTTTGAATAAAACGCTGCCTAAAACCGACTCCGGTACAAATGCTGTATCCATCAGCAGGAATAAAGTCACCAGTAGTTCGCAAAGTGGTGGCAAGCTCCAGCGAAAGAGCCAAAATAGTCTCCAACACACGACACCCTTGTGCCACATTAGCTGTAAAGCCGAAACAGTTTTTTGAAGTGTACATATGTATATTATTACCAGGGATCCTTCCTCTAAAATCAAAGGAGAGGAGAGAGTTTCTTTCGGTTGTCATAAGGGATGGCTATGGCGAAGGTTTCTAAACTAGGAGTGTTAAAATAAAGCATAGAAACATGAATATTAATAGAACCTCAAATAAATTGACAAAAAATATGTAACAACTCTTTATTTTCTATTAGAGTTGAAATGAGATAGAGTTCAAACCAAATAGGTAGTCAGAACGCGTTGATCATGGAGATAGTGACTTTCATTTGAACCACGTGTATGTTTTCTTAAAATCATTCGAAGACTGCCTCGTTGGTCTAGTTTTCGTAAGAGCTACTGCTGAGCATCAGGTCCGGGGTTCGATTCCCAGGTCGAGCAAAGTGTTATTGAGCTTCTCCACCAGGAATTTCTCAGTAGCAGCCCGGAGTCTGTGCCCGGTTGATGGCAATAGGTTTCCCCCTATTACCTAGGATTTAAACATAACCGGCGAAACGCCTAACCCTTCGTGGATTACAGGCGTGATGTTTTATATGTTTTTTTATATTTCCAGCTAAGCGAGGTGATGACCGTGGATGGCTGTCGGGGGCGTATCCCCGGCGGTGGCACCATGCTAAGGGTGCTAGGAGCCGCCCAGAAACGAGAAGTCAAAGCCACACAGAATCTCGCCATCATAGTATTCTTCTTCATCATCTGCTGGATCCCACTCTACACTGTCAACGCGATCAAAGCCTTCATGCCTGACCTGGACATTCCAAACCCCCTCACATATATCTGCATCATAGTCTCCCACTTAAACTCTGCCATCAATCCCTTCCTGTACGCATATCACTTGAAAGATTTTAGAGCGGCGTTGAAGGGTCTCCTCTGCTCTATTGCAGGCAGAGGAGTGACCATACAAGCAGCGTACAGACCACCAATTCCTGTCAGGAGACAAGCTTTGGAGAGATGCAATGCTCTAAGAGAGAGACCAAAAGTATACGTCAACTCCCCAGTGTGGCTGCGCCAGAAGGAGGCAGAGGTGAGCACAACAGAGGAGAATAGAGCTGTGGCAGTAGCAACCCCGGTAGTACCAGACGTGGAACCATTTATAAACAGAGTAACTGACGGTTCCAGTGGCTGTCACACTCCTGAGGGCAGAGACAGCGAGGCTGGGCCGTATCTTATAGAAACTCACGAGGAGAGGTGCCAAAGTCCGTACAGAAGGGTTGAGGAATTGATTCGGCGCGTGCGAAGCGTCAGTGCGGATCATAGCTGACAGGAGCCTTGCCGGAGCTTCCCGGCGTATAGTGTCACTTGAGGAAACGTCAGAAGAAACAAACATTCCTAAGGGTAGAAGAAAGTAGAATGTAAATATTTAAAGTCGCTTGTAGTGGTTTTTGCTGAGCATTAGAAAGTCACGGTCTCTCGAAATGGATAATTTTGTAATTGTTTAGATTTATTGTATTTAAAGATGTTGAATGGTTTGGTTGTGGTGTTGAAGTTAAAAATATTGAAGTAAATGTGCTGAAAGTACCTATTTGTTGCTCGTATTATTGTAACAAGTTGTTGCTTCTATGGAAATATAAAATTCATTTTTATTTAAGTGTGTCCGTTTATTTTAATCCAGCATACCTAATTTCTACATTCTAAATCCTATTTCTGAGAAATTAATAAGTTTTTGGCAGAAAGTAACATGGGAGTGCATCTGACAAGGGATTGTAATTTTGTTTTGCGGAGATGACTTGGCTGATGGTTGATGGTTTGGCTGATATAAATGAACGCCAAATACTTTTAGTAATTGTTGTTTGGCAGTTATTTCTGCGCAAGAATTAAAGGCCATGGCTGTCAATAGACAAATACACGATGGTAGCGAAATAATGCTCAAAAGAAATATATTCTGCAAAGGAAAAATAAGTATAGTAGAGCATCGATTATCTAAACTAATTACCACAAGGGTTTTCGGAAAACCGATTTATTCGGATAATGGAGACTCGGGTGAGATGGGTAGGGGAGCTTTCGGAGCCATGCAGGCCGGAGTGTGGGGTGGGACTGTCCTCACTCTTGCTATTCGGTCTCTATGTGAATGGTCCTGTCCCTGGTCGAGCGACTCAGCAGCATGCGTGTCGGCTGCTATGTGGATGGTGTTTAATAATCTGAGCTACGCGGACGACATGGTGCTGCTGGCTCCCTCGATCAATGCTCTCCGAAAGTTACTGGCTGTGTGTGAGTCTTATGCGGAGTCTCATGGGTTGATATACAACACCAAAAAGACAGAGTATATCGTCTTCAGGTCTGGTGCTAGATGTCCATCTACGGTCCCTCCTCTGTTACTTGAAGGTCACCCAATAAACAGGGTGTATACATTTAAATATTTGGCCCATTTGGTAACAGATTCCCTGAAAGACGATTCAGATTTGGAAAGTCGATGAAAGAAAAAGAAATTCCCTGAAAGACGATGCAAATCTTGTTTTGAGGTAAGCTTACAATAATTTATTTTTCTCAACTACGGTGCGTTACCTTTTCATGAGAGTGATGCCAGGGGAGAGGGGCATCGTAACATTATCGGCGCAAATCACGACGAATGTTCAAAATAAAGGAGAAATTCTTTTAGCCACTTCATTATTAAAAGTTTATGATGGCTATAACCGCCAACATCTCGGTCGTGCCATTCTTGACGGTGGCAGTACGTCGTGCCTTATAACAGAAATATTCTGTAATTTATTAAATTAACCGACTATCAACGTCAGCGAGTCACTGATGGGTATAAATAATTCCAAGTCACCAATAGGTAAAATGTGTTGCGTTCCAATAAAATCATTAAATTAAAACTTTTCCAAAAGTATTTGCTGTTTTATCTTACCTTCTATTACTGATGAAGTGCCTTGTCGTCAGTTGGATCTTAATGAACTAAATATTTCGAGTAATTTATGTATAGCTGATCCTCACTTTTATGCACCATCCCCTGTGGACTTAATTATAGGTGCTGATGGTTTCTGGAACCTCTTGGGTACAGAAAAGATAAACCTCGGTACTGGCGAACTGGTGCAATATGAAACTAGACTTGGTTGGATAGCTTCAGGCCCTATGCCACATAGTGGCCAAGTTCCGTGTTCGCTTCCTCTACTTTGTAATGTAAACTAATGTTTTAAAGGATAACTCAAGTACTGATGACCTGCAAAACCTTTTAATACGTTTTTGGCAACTTGAGGAAGTTAGCCATCAGTCATCAGTATATTCTCAAGAGGATAAAATGCGTGAAGAGCACTTCATTCAAAACACAACGCGTCTCGAGGACGGCCCTTTCTGTGTGAGAATACCTTTAAAACAATCGCATCATAACTTAGGTGACTCTGTCTCAGCTAAGCACTGCCTGCTTTCATTAGAGCACGTGATAAGCGGTGCTAAATTAGACAAAGTGTTTTGGGGCGATGCAGTACTGACTGCTGTTTATTTGACTAATTTGACCCCAACTAAAACTTTGAAACTTTAATTTCCATTCGAAATGTGGCAAGATAAAAAAAAAACTCAAATTAAATATTTGAAGGTATTTGGTTCAACCGTTTCCGTTCATAATAAAATCAGTAAGACCAAGTTTGATGAAAAATCATGGAATGGGATACTTGTAGGGTAAGGAATCAAACGTCTATAAAGTTTGGAATCCCGAATGCGAAAAAATATGTAGTAGTCAGGGGTGTTATTGTTGATAAGACTGGTTTTCTTCAATCCAGGTCAGACCATAAGTCCAGACCATAAGTCTGAAGGGAATATTAAAAAATTCTCACGGCAAAACTGATGTAATATCCAAGTCAGTGCCGGTAACGTCTCATAACTCCGATAGTTCTAAATCAGATACGTCTAAATCTGATGGACACGAGTGTCCTAATAAAATTCGCAAATTAAACCATGATAATTTTATTTAATCGGAGCAAATAGATAGATACAATTTCTGATAACCCATCTACACCAAAAGAAAACATGTTAGATGAAGCAATAGGCTCAAAAAGTGCCAGCTATTTCGTATAATGACGATGATGATGACATTTTGTTTGCTCAGTCTATTCTATGTAAAATACCAAATTCATAAGAAGCGATTTATCTCGAAACGACAGATCTCAGTGGGAAAGTGCAAATAGGGACGAATTAAATTCTCTAAAGCTAAATAATATGTACTTATACTTTAGTACCAAGACCTGAAAATAAAACATTGTCGATTGTAAATGGTTATTTACAATAAAACATGATGAATTTGGAAAACCTTTAAGATACAAGGCACGACTTGTTGCTAGGGGTTTCAGTCAAGAATACCTCACGGACTACAATAAAACTTTCGCAGCAGTAGTTTCAGATTTATACTTAGTTTTGCGAATCAATTTAATTTGCTAGTTCATCATATGGATGTCAAAACCGCCTTCATAAGTGGCGAATTAAAAGAAAACATTTATATGAAAGTCCCTGAGGGTATCTCTTGTCCAGATAAGTATGTGTGTAAATTAAATAAAGTACTTTACGGGCTGAAACAGGCAGCTAGATGTTGTTTTGAAGTTTTCGAGCGATTTCTTAAAGAAGAAGGTTTCTAGGTTAGAAGGAAAATTCTTCAGTCGATAGGTGTATATATTTGCCAGACAATGGAGATGTACACATAAAAAATATTTATGTCATTTTATATGTAGAAGATTTAGTTATAGTATGCGCTGATATTGAAACAATGAATAATTTTAAAGGGTATTTAATGAGTAAAATGAATGATTTAATAAAGATAAAAATATTTCTTGGTATGTAAATTACAAGGCATGCAAACGAAATAACATTAGATCAAAGTGCATACATAAAAACGGTATTAAACAAATTTAATATGCACGATTGTAAGCCTGTCAATACACCTATGAAAAATAAACTTAATTATGACGCATTAAACTCTGAAGAATTTTTCTTCAGAGTTTAATGCGTGTCGAAACGTTATAGATAGGATTTTTAATGTATATCATGTTATGCACTCGTCCAGATTTAAGTTCAAGCGTTAATATACTGAGTAGGTATACGAACAAAATAATAAAGAACTATGGCAATGTCTCAAGAGAGTGCTTAGGTACTTGAATCTTTTGTAGCTTGATTTTGAGTCCACAGTACCTACTTTAGATTTGAAATTAAGTTATGAAAGATGTGCCTACAATAATATTCTATGTGGTTACGTAAATACAGATTAGGATGGCAGTGATTCAAACGACAGGAAAAGTACAACTGGGTATCTATTTAAGCTCTTCGAGCACTGTTCCTGCACTGAGCCTGGAGTACAAAGAAACAAATGTCAGTTGCTGCCTCTTCAACTCAGGCGGAATATATGGCATTGTATGAAGCCGTTAGGGAGGCATTATGGCTTAAATCACTAGCAGCTTACTAGCTGCTGGTGATTTAAGCAATGATGTCTAACGATATCTATCTTTATACTTAAAGATAGATATTGTTAAACCTATCATAATCTATAAGGATAACAATGGCTTTATAAGCATTGCAAATAATCCAACCAATCACAAAGTGTTGGCGGATGTTCTAACCAAGCCATTACCTATTATCACTTTTCAAGAGATGAGTAGCAAAATGGGCTTAGAATAAGATACTGATTGTCATTTTTTGTGCTTCTATATTTGGTTTGTGATTAATTTAATTATTATTTAGAATCATTAAATGAAATGGTCTGATTAAGGTTTTCTGGGTTTTCTCTTAATCCCTAGCAACAAATGTTGGGCCATGAGATGTATTTCCCAGCAAACACTAGGAAGTTAAATGTTCCTATCAATTAGATATTTGATTTATTTTGTTTGTATAATTGGTAGATTCCTTTTTGAGGGGGCGTGTTGATTTATTTGATTTACATATTTACAAAAATCTATCTTTAATCGATTGTGTAATAATCGATATAGCGTGGGAACTTATTTAAAAGGAAAAACGGAAGCCCGCTGCCCTTACTACCCATAATCACACTTACATCCACTTCTTGTTTGGGCTTTAACGGAGACGGACGTATAATCTTCCTAGTGAATTTTAACTGGCTAATAATAATTTATACATTTTAAAAAGCCCACAACTCGTTTTATTAAAGTGTTAGAACCTAGATTTCGTACAACGTTTAAGGCTCAACCATCATTTAAAGCACGTTATTGTGATTTCATGAAGGAATATGTCGTTTTGCATTCTCGTCTAATTTCAGGAGGCTGCTATGAAAGACATATATAATCAAATAAAATTACGATACCTGCTCAATAATTAATACATACTTGTTTTTTTAGTTATTTAAGTTTGACAGTATTTTAGAATACGCCACTTTCACAGAACAGAATTACCCCGTTGCGTATGCGGTAGCGTGTGTGTAAAAGGGCAGTTACAGTGCTGTATCACACGGGCCGCGTTTTAACACAAGTGTCCCCCACATGCCGATTTCCGAAAATTTGAAAACAAAAAAAAAACTACTTATTTTATTATTGATTCGTGTCGAGAATCATTAGCATAGTTATCTCCTTGAATTTGACGAGGATGCAAAACGATACCTTGTATTGAATTAAAACATATGTCTAAATATTTACCTGATCCACAGAAGGTTTTATACCTCACCATGGCGTTGTGCGCGAAAGTAGTTTAACTAAAAAACTGAGAGTGGTGTTCAACGCTAGTAGTCCCACCACCTCAGGAGTATCATTTAATCATTTACAGATGATGATGAGATGACTTGGTGTCAATTATTCGTCTTCGGTTAAGGAAATATAAATATGTCCTCTCCGCAGATGTGGAGATGATGTACCGCTAGATAATAGTACACCAAGATGACAGACAGCTACAGCAGATCCTATGGCGGGATGATCCCTCAAAGTCTATGGTAGCCTACCAGTTAAATACGGATACTTACGGTACCGCTAGCGCACCGTATCTTGCCACTAGGTGTGATTTGCTTTCGGGAGGGGTAACAATTAAAGACGTACTTGATATACGTCATTAGGTAACCGCAGAACTGGCTTCAGCTGGAATGCCGTTACGTAAATGGTAATCAAATAATTCTCAAGTAGTGTCAGATCAAACAGATCATTCTTCCTTAAATTTGAACATTGGTTCAATAGAACCTTGCAAAACTTTAGGTCTGAGCTGGCATACTGAGCCCGACGTGTTATGTTACTCAATGAATCCCAATATTAATAATGTAATGACCAAACGCGGGATACTTTCTACAACATCTCAGATTATTGATCCGCTAGGTCTATTAGCTCCTAATATTATTTTTTTTCAACGTTTGCACGTGTACTCCGATAACGGATCAGCAAAGGCTGATCAGGATAAATGTATGTTATGTGGGGCACAACACAAGCTACCAAAGTGTGAAAAGTTTACTGGGTTGAGTGTCAACGAGCGATGGCAACATGTCAAGCAGAACAAGTTATGTTTCAAGTGCATAACGAAAAAACATGGAAAAAATATTTGTCGTACAAGTGGGTGCTCGTCGTGTAATTACGCGCACCACACATTGTTACATGCCGACAAAAAGACTGAGAGCGTCACGAATGTCAGTGACTACACCGGGAAGGCGTTATTGAAGATAGTGCCAGTGTGTGTAACCGTGAACGGTACGGACAGCCAGTGTTATGCCTTGTTGGATGACGAGGCCACCGTGTCACTGATAGACGACTCGTTGGCGGAAAACGCCACAGGAAAACAGGTACCACTGGTGCTACGGAGTGCGTGCGACAGGAAATAGTAGACAAGGCCTCACGGATGATGAGTGTGTCAGTGCGCGAACCTAAAAAAAAATATAGTACGCTCTACGTTACTATGTTACTCTTCAAAGAAAAAGTTACAAAACATTTTTATTAACTTCTGGACACTATTCATAAATAAATCAAGCTCAACATCTCAGCACACCATATTAAACATTCGACATGCTCTTAAAATATAAGTATTTTGCCTATAGATCGTTTTCACAGTAGGTGCATGTAGGAGATTAGGTCTCCGAAGAAACACAGACGGTACACGAAGTCCAATCTTGGCCACCAGCTCAGGGACGTCAGTAGACCCGTTCATTATACCAAATAGGAAAGCAAGATCTGCAATTTTTCTTCGCTCGTGTAAAGGAAGAATATGAAATTTCTTACAACGACTAGTATAGTTAGGAAGATAAGTATTAGAACGATATTGAGTGTACCTTAAAAATCGCTTTTGTATACTTTCAAGGCGATTAATATAAACATTGTAATTTGGATTACAAACTTGAGAAGCATATTCGAGATGGCTACGGATAAAAGCACAGTATATAATTTTCATGATTTTGACATTCTTAAACTCAAGGGAAACCCTAAAAACAAAACCCAACGCTCTAAAGCGTTGAGTTTTGTTTTGGCTTCTAAAAGCCTTGTTGACTATATTGTCAATGTGCGCATCAAACAAAAGCTTTGAGTCAAAATTACCCCAAGATCCTTGATGACGTTGACTCTGGCGATTGAGGTATTCTCAACGGTCAACCGTTGAGAATACCTCAATCGCAAGAGTATTAGTAGTAGAGTATTAGTGAGTAGTAGATATAGAAGTAGTCAAAGCTCAAGCTTTGACTCAGAATAATAAAATTTTAGAATTTAGAAAACAAGAGGCGATGTCATTCACAAAAATATTGAATAAAATATTGAATAGGTCCTAATAAGGATCCTTGGGGAACACCCGACGGAATGTACATCGCTCTCAAGGTATAACCGTTGAGGACTACAGTCTAGCATCTATTTTCAACATATGATACAAACCATCTGTACAAGCTATCCCTCACACCATTCCCTAGCAATTGGCTCATTAGAAGCGCATGATCTATTTGGTCAAAACATTTGCTGAAGTCAGTGTATATAACGTCGACCTGAGACCTCCTGGACATATGCTCTGAAAGATTGTCACTACAGACAACGAGATTGGATGTGGTGGAACGACCCTTTAAAAATCCATGTTGGTGGTCGGAGAAACTTAATTTATGTGAAGACGAAAGTTGTACGTGTACGATTTTCTCCATAATTTTAGCGAACACACAGAGTTTGGAGATCGGTCTATAGTTTTCAACTCTGTCCTTAGGTCCTTTTTTATGAATCGGCGTTATATACGCCGACTTCCAGATTGTAGGCACTACTCCCAAGTCAAATGACCGTTTGAATAAACGTCAATATATGTCAATGGAATGGATAGACAACCGGCACATTTGGTTATAAAAATTGGTGAAATATTATCCGGACCAGCGGATTTGTTAATATCCACTTGCTTTAGCAAGCGGAATACCTCCTCCTCCTGCACATCAACAGAGCAGATGTCTGATACAAGACCAGTAGCCGGATCCGTTCTCGCAGAGGCCAAGAATTCATCTGCTTCGCGTCGCTCTTGGAAGTTCGAAAAGAAACAGTCGCCAAACATATTACAGATTACCTCCCCGTGACCGGACGACACCTCACCAAGCATTAATATAGATGGGTAACAGTTGGTTTGTTGCTTAAATTTACCATATTGCCAAAAAGCTCTAGGGTTTTTAGAAATGGATAATATATGAATGGAAAATCAAACATTCCCTTCTCCAAATCTTTGGCCCGTCGACGTAAGGTAACAAAAGATTGATAGTCCGAGAGATTTCCATAGGTTTTAAATTTAGAGTGAAATTTTGACTTTTCTTTAAAAATTTTAATAAGAGGGCTTTTGTACCAAGGAGGATACTTACCACTTGGAGCGATAGTTTTAGATGGAATATGTGTATTATGAAGCAATGTGTTATGAAGTAATGCAATGTATTATGAAGTAATGGTGTCATAAAGAATTTAACGGCTTCTTCAAGAGGCCTACAATTTAGCTCTAAAGTCCAATCAATTGACATAATTTCTTCCGTTAATGATAATAAATGATAAATGATTTTATTTCTGTAAGTAGGTTTTTACAAACACTTTTACACGTCAAACATATTTTTTTAAACTAGATGAGGCCGGCGTTTCCTATCTGACTACTCTGAGAAGAAAGGCCGAAACAACTCTTTTAAAGTCCAGACCTAATCTTGGTCAGATCATGTGAAGACCATGTCGATTGGTGTCTGAAATGGTCTTTTGATGAAAGAACCACACAGATTGAGTGGACCTGTCCAGTCAGTGCACGCATTTGTCAGTCGTTGTGCAGCTCAACTCATAACTAAAGGAGCTCAACGATTCAACGAACAATACCAAAGAAAGGACATTTGGCCAGGCCGCAAAAAATACTTAAAACTGCCAGACCATGTTAAAAACTAACTGAGAATAAAACAAAATTAAACAAAGATCCACATAGTCTTCACATTTACAATTAATAAAACAATATAATACTACACAGAGTAAATATTCATGTCATTGCATAAATAAAATTCATCAATGTCAATGTGTATATCCGGACATAATCTTGGTCAGATCATTTGAGGGCCATGTAGGTTGGTGTCCGAAATGGTCTTTTGAGGAAAGACCACACAGATTTGAGTGGACCTGTCCAGTCAGTGCACGCATTTGTCAGTTATCATGCAGCTCAACTCAAAACTTAAGGAGCTCAATGATTTGACGAACAATACCAAAGAAAAGACATTTGGGTAGGCCGCATAAAGTACTCAAACTGCCAGACCATCATTAAAACTAAGAGACAAAAACAAACAATGACCCACATAGTCCTCACAATCCTAATAATTAAAATAATATAATATAATACTATACAAAGTAAATATTCATGTCATTGTTTATATAGAATGTTATATAGAATAAGAAAATATAAATAGCTAGCAAAATAAAAAGAGTAAAAAAACAACATTCACTGTAAGTTTATTGGAGCAGCTCAATCCCAAGCCTTTTTGTCCTCAATATAATCTTTAACAGTATAAAAGGCTTTCAGGCACAGTTTTTGTTTTATAAAACATTTGAATTTATTAAGGCTTAGTTCTTGAATGTGGCTAGGAAGTTTATTATAAAAACGTATACATTGGCATCTAAACGAGCTGCCTATTTTTTTGAGCCTGGTTGTAGGAACAACAAAGTGTCCAAAAGATTTTCATAAATATACTGAGAAGCTACAGTCATTATATTAATCTCTTTAAATGTTTCTCTGAGGGAGTATCTGGGACTTAATTTATAAAATGAACGGATTGTCCTTTTTTGTAAAACAAAAATTGTCTGAATATCGGCGGCATTTCCCCATAACAGAATACCGTACGGCATTACGCTATGAAAATAACTAAAGTATACTAAACGGGCTGTGTCTAAATCCGGTTAATCACGAATTTTTCTAACGGTTTATGCTGCAGAGCTAAGTTTTTTTGACAATTTATCTATATGGGGGCCCCATTGAAGCTTGGCATCCAAAGTAATTCCTAAGAACACAGTGGTATCTTCGGGGTTCAACTCTTCACCCTTTATGAGAACACTAGTTTTTACTTGTCTAACATTAGGTATTGTAAACTTAATACATTTGTTTTTTTTCTCGTTAAGAAGTAGGTTATTAACATTAAACCAGTTAACTACTTTTTCGAGGGCACTATTTACATTGTCAGTAACCAACTGCTGACGTTTGAGTTTAAATAAAAGTGAAGTGTCGTCTGCAAACAGCACTATATCATGATTATCCTTTATGAGGCAAGGCAAGTCATTTATATAAATAAGAAACAAAAATGGGCCGAAAATTGAGCCCTGGGGGACTCCCATTCTTACTACAGATCCGGGTGATCTTTTTCCGTTAACATCAACTCTTTGAATCCTATCACTCAAATATGAAGTAAGAAGATCCAGAGAGGAGTTTCGGATTCCGTAGTGGTGCAGTTTTCTGATCCAAGTTTCATGAAGAACGCAATCGAATGCTTTGGACAAATCTCAAAAAATACCCAAAGCATCGCATTTATCCTCCCATGCATTATAAACATGACCTAAAAGTTCAACACCGGCCACCATCAGTAGTCGAACGACCCCTTGTAAAACCGAACTGTTTGTTATGCATTAATTGAAATAGGTATATAATCAGGAAACTCACCACAGACAATTATTAAAAATAACAGCTGAAGTAGGTGCTACAATGTTTATAATCGACTTAGCAATGTCCACAGAATTACCCCATAGATCTGCGGTCTTTTTAACATTTAACGTGTGAAAGGTTTTAATTACATCTTTACAGGTGACTAAATTAATGTTATGGCGTCATAGTTCGTATTATCGGGAATTGAGCGTCGTTTAGCCAAAGATCCCGCGTACGCTGAAGCCTATAAGACACAAATTCATAGGCTGATAGCGGAAGGTTACGCGAGTAAAGTAGAGCACGGCGTCGATGCTGAACCGGTGTGGTACCTACCCCATTTCGAAGTAAAGAATCCAAACAAATCGACTAAGTTTTTTTTTTTTTGGGTGGGAAATCATCAAATAACTTCTTCCGCTCTGGGCGGAGCAGAAGGGTGTGTCAGACTCTTACTGACTAAAACCCACCCGTATTCCTTCTTGTTGCCTGTGTTGCCAGGGGCCTCGGTGACCCATTAGTACCTTCCCGCGACCCCGGCAGGCATCAGCCCTAGTGGACCCCTACTTTTGTGCTGACGACATCTCTTTGAGGCGCGCGTGGAATACAACGCGCCGTCGACCTGGGCCTGGTCCTTACCGGACGGTGAGCTACCCATTGCTCACCGTCCGCAATCCCGCACCTACGGTGGCCGGAAATCCGCCCGGGATTCCCGACGCCCAGGGCGTCTCCTGCGGCGGCTAAGGGCGAGAGGGCGCGAAACATGCCTTTCCCTCAACCGTCCCGCCCGCCTTCGCGAGCATTACTGCTTCGCAGGAGGATGTGACGGCTGCCCATGCCCTCTCGCTCCGTACCATGGCCTGAACCAGGGCCGGACGCGAGAGATCTCTGCCGCCGATCGCCTCCACGAGGACACGATGGTGTTCTGCCCAAGCTGGGCAGACCTCCACCGTATGCTCCACCGTGTCCTCCGGGCGATCCACACAGTGGTGACACCCGGGCGTTTCCTTCCGCCTTATCCGACACAGGAACCTCCCGAAGCTGCCGTATCCGGTGAGGACCTGCGTCAGGCGGAAGGCGAGGACGCCGTGGCGCCGCTCTAGCCACTCCTCAAAGAGGGGACTTATCGCCGCAATCGTGGCGTGCCCAGCACTGGGTTGCGACAACCGTACTCTCCATGTCGCCATGAGATCCCGCCGGAGCTCCGTCAGCTGTACCGCGATTTCTCGCGGCAGCGGAGTTACGCCCCGGCGTTTCGCCTCCTCGCGCCACTCCCATACGTGAGCGAGGACTTTTGCCTCCTGATCCCATGGCGGCAATCCGGCAAGGAGGCTCGCTGCCTCACAGGAGACCGTGCGGTATCCCCATCCTGATGGCCATGACCCTTTGGGCCGCGCTCAACCGGCGGGCTGGCCGCAGCGCCAGAGAGCGGGCCCATACAGGAGCCCCGAAGAGGGCCATGGACCGCATGCCCCCGCGTAGAGCCTCCGGCAGGAGGCGTTTGGACCCCCTAGATTGGGCAGGAGCCGCTTCAATGCAGCGTCTGCCCGCTCCAGTTTGGGAGCCAAACGTCGGAAATGCTCCACGAAGTTCCACCGGCTGTCGAGGACGAGTCCCAGGTACTTCATCGGCGACTCGACGCCGATAGAAACCCCTCCTACCGTTATTTGGGACCCCAACGGTGGCGCGTTTCGAGGACCATGAAAACACATGGCCTCGGACTTGTGCAGGGCCACCTCGAGTCCCAATTGCCGGATCCTTTCGACGATTGTCGCAACCCCGCGTGCCGCTAATTCGACCGCCACCTGGTGCGACCTCCCCTGCGCCAGGACCAACGTGTCGTCAGCGTAGCACACTACGCTGACGCCGCTAGGGAGGTCGGCGCGCAGCACCCAGTCGTATCCGATGTCTCACAGATGCGGCCCCAGGACCGATCCCTGTGGGACACCGCACGACATCTCTTGCCGGTTCCACACTCCCTGGTGACCGGGATAGATGACGGCCTTGTCCGTCAGATAGGCCTCGACCACACGACAGAGGTAGGTCGGCATCCGGTGCTACTGGAGTGTAATAATTTTGGTTCCACACTATGAGTGATAATAATGATGAGTACAATGACCCCTTTTCAGGTTTTTTTTCAGTTATTTCAATTGCACCTTGTTGTTTTTAACTACCTAGCTACTTATTGGTGTCATTATTTGCGAACCTATGTTTCTTGGTCCTTGCTTACGCATGTAGACATCATCAAATTAGTTTCATATTATTTGTTACAAACAAAGAAGCTGTATTTGTGGTCGCAAGCGCTACCGTTGAGCATGACCGATGGTCCTGGGTTCGATTCTCAAGTCGAACAAATTGTTTTGGGTTTTTCTATCAGGAACTTCTCTGTAGCAGCCCGGAGTCAGGATTTGTGCCGGTTGATGGCAATAGGCTCGCGCCCTATTACATGGTACTTAAATATGTATGTATAATATGTATAATAGAGCTACCATTTACCGGTTAATATGTAATTGACTTGAATGGGCCCTGGCGGCTCAGAGTATGTCATGCTCACTCAGATGTCTCGCTGATGGTGGCGCGTGTGTTGAATCATTTAGCTCCCTTCAAAATGGTTGAGCTAAATGGTGCTGATCCATGCGTCATGCTCGTGAACGGGCGCCGTCAGTTGGGACTGGTCACCTCTTGGCTTCCCCGGCTTATTTGTAATTATTTTATTTTGAAATAGTTTTTTTTTTGTTTATTTTGCTACTAAGGACGCGTTTTTTTTTACGTCGTCGTCACATTTAGTTATAAATTCAACATTATTTATACTAATCTTTATGTATCAATATAATTTAAAATAGTGTCCATGGAGTTTCTTACCCGTTCTTCTCCATAGGTACCTACTACGCTTTGGAATGGGCAACTAGCTTTATATTTCTAACTGACCGACTCCTTGACAATTCAAAAGTGCCTGTAAATGGTTTAATTGAAATAAATGCTTTGAGTTTGAGTTTGAGTTTGATATAACTGGCGAAATGTGGGTGTACTGTAGGTACACCTCTGCCTAACCCTTCGGGGATTACAGGCGTGATGTTGTTATAATGTTAAGTTATTATTTGTTACCGTGGCGCTATATTTAAGTCCAACTTATCGAAGGTATCTGTACCTAGTTTTCAGTAGCACCACTTAGAGCACCTCTGCAATTGAGACCAAAATATGTACACTTTCATGTTTAATAGAAATAATGTTTACACATAATACATGCACTTAACAAATTATTAAAAAATATATTTACCCATTGCGTATTGGTTCTAGGTAGTTATCCACATATTTCCAGTTGTTTTTTACAGCATCCATGAATCATAGAATTGATTACATGAAGCCTCTTATCACATACTGAACTACCTGGCTCACTAATTAGAGGCTATGTCACTGTGTATGCGCATGAGTCACATTGACGTTTGAGACTAACTGGTTTCTTAGTAGAATGCAAGTTTCTAACAACACGTTGGTTGTTCGAAAAAATCGGAGCTGTCTGTGGTAAAACCTCACGTATTTTGACTTACTGAACATTAATTTAGCTACTCTCATGAACTGTGCCTAAATGTTATCCTAGTTACCGTATCAAACTGGTTAGGCACTTTTTGACAACAATAACTTCATATAGATTTCCCATTGCGTAGTTGCATTGTGTACAAAAATAAATATTAAACCGGTCCCATATTAAGGCGCTGACAAGACCCAATTGACCAAAATAGGCTTCGCTTAAGAAAAAAAATTGCCAAATCTGTATAGTTTGTGGTAGCTGAAAAATATATGTTAATTTTGAACATATTTCCCAGAACTTGGTTGTTACCAAAACACGTTTTTAAAACAAGATCTCGATACAAACTAACGTTAAACTAACCTCTTACTTTGAGTTCTAATCCAAAATATCTGTATCAAATATCAACATACGTTACGTATTTAATGAATAACAAGAACGTCTTATTTGAATGCAGAACTTAGTTGTTTTCTATTTTCGATTACTCAACTCAGTCTTGGGTAAATAGATAATTACTTCATATTTTGCAATAAATTACAAGCGTTGTGTCATCGCGCATCTCTTTCTTTTCTATGCAATCTGACAGTGACCGCGGTTTAGGTGTTGTCAGCGTCTTAAACTAAATTCTGCTTAATTGCCTGTTGTGCTTCACTTATCTTGCCAAAAGTAAGAATTAGTTTGATGTTTACTTCACCTCTAACCTCCTCTTATCTGTTGTCTGCGTGAGAGAAAGAGACGGCAATTGAGGTTTCCTGAATAGTCGTTTACATCATACACGCACACACTGACACGCGAACTTGTTTTAAATAAAACCAATCAATGGGCATGGGATCAAACGCGTCTGAGCTCTCGCATGTGTACGACATGCAAAATGGCCAACAGAATATTTCTGTTGTGCCTTTTGGTTTCGGTATTAACTGTGACTTATATAGAAGGGAAAGGCGGAAGAGGCAGAAGTGGGGGCAGAAGCAGGAGTAGCAGCAGGTCAAGTCACAGCGCTAAACACAGCTGGGGTTCAAGCTCTTCAAGCTCGGGATCATCAGGATCTCACGGCTATCCTTCATCATCGTCAGGATTGTCTGGGACAGGATCATCGGGATGGAATCATGGTTCCTCTAGCTACCCCTCGTCCTCATCAGGACTCTCTGGCTCTGGATCTAGCTGGAAACGTCCGACACATTATTACCATAACACGGTACCTTACGCTGTGCCAACGTACTACACCGCACCACAGTACGTATACATGCATGAGTACAGGAACTCCAACAGTCGCTATGGAGACTTACTGACAGGCTTGTCTTTGTACAATCTTGGTCGATCACATAGCCACTATCACGACCATTACTACTATGACGACTACTACAGGCGCAGGTACGACAACCCAAGCTCTTCATCATACAGGCAAGAAGACAAACCTCAAGACCAAGCTAACTGCATATTGAAAGTGAAAGAAAACGGACGAGTTGAAGTGTTAAAAATTCCATGTGAAATAGTTTCGACTTTCACCCAAGGAAGCAAAAAGGTCGCTCCATCACAACAAACTCAAGTGAACAAAACAGTGTGTACGACGACCACTACAAAGATTAACAATACCGTGTCCTCGGCGCCAGCAGCGCCTGTGGTGCCAGTGCTATCAGTGTTACCAGCCCTGGCAGTTAATGGCCCTTCCATTACGGTGACATCGATGCCTAACAAAACCAGGCAAGTAAACGGATTTGATTCTAATGAATGGTTGGCGGAGTTGGGCATTGCCGATACAATGAAGGATATACAGGCCATTATGGACGAACTACCAGTAAATGGTCCCAGTAAAGTATCAGTTAGTGGCTCTTCAATTAACTCTACGGTGACAGCTATGTCTAGCAGAAGCGGGCAAGTAAACGGATTTGATTCTAACAAATGGTTTGCGGAGTTGGGCATTGCCGATACAATGAAGGATATGCAGGCCATTATGGACAAAGTACCAGTAAATGGTGCCTCTATGACAGATATGGACATTACGATGCCAATTTATCCAAAGTATGTTAACAAACGAGACATTAACAGTAAGGTTAGCCCTACTGTGACTACAACTACGTTACCTGTCAATGGTTCATCAGTCAACATTACGAAGACTGTGACAACAGTTAATGCAACTACGGTAAACGTCACGGTATGTACTACAACCTCCACACTCGTAGATCCTTTGACCATGACCGGGCCGCCAGTTAATGCTAAAGATATGGAATGTGTCGTAGAGATCCAAACAAGAGATAGTTTCTTGAGCAATGTTGTAGATTGTAGCACTCTAATAGCGTATGCGAAAGTGCCTGAACCAAAGAAAGAAGCCGGAATACTACCGCAAAGAGCTAAACTGAAGTCATGGTTGGCTAATCCGCCTTGGTGGATGTCCCTATTTATAGCTGTGTAATTTAAGTACAAAACACATGTTGATATTGTATAATTAATTATATCTCAGTTTATTATATGTTACGCAAAAAAATGAGTTTAGTGTTTTAGTTTTTCCGTTACTGTGTTGATAATGTTGTTATTAATCTCAGCACGCTGTACATATAGTCCTTTGGTATTGTATTTTTATAAAACTTTTTGTTTTATGTGTTCAAAAGAATAATTTAGTTAGAAAAGTTCTCTATGATGTGCCATTTGCTGCATTATTTATCATAATATTTTGTAAGGAAACTTTCTAATAAAGATGTTCATAAAATAGTGTTTGCCTTTCACTTCAATCTTTTTGTAACTAATGTATTCTCAAAGTACTCATTACATGCCAAGTTTATTAAATAATAATATGTATGGGCTTATAGAGTCATATTATTTCGTTAACAATTCAAACTTCCTATTTAGATGTACCTACACATTCTACAAGGAAAAATAACGTGCGTATTAAATAATGTACAGATGAAAAATATCAAAAAAAGTTTATTACTATTATTGAATACCTCACATTTATACAGGTATTACCTACTTGATTATTAATTGACTTGCGTTAATTTAAGGTGGTCTACAAGGTTCTACGCATTAAGATAATTCACGAGTTACGTTCAAATGATAAAATGTTTTGAACATGCACGTTGATATCGCCGATTTTTTGGGCTACTTACCCAAAGGGTAAAACGGAACCCTATTACTGAGACTCCGCTGTCCGTCTATCTGTCTGTCTGTCTGTCCATCTGTCTCCAGGCTGTATCTTATGAACCGTGATAGTTAGACAATTGAAATTTTCACAGATCATTTATTTTTGTTGCCGCTATAACAATAACTAATAATAAAAAACAGTCATGATTTTTTTTGCTGTTTTATAGATACGTACGGAACCCTTCGTGCGCGAGTCCAACTTGCACTTGGCCGGTTTTTATATTTATAAGAATGTAAATAAGAGATAACTCTTTTAATGAAGATTATATTATACTGTTGCCCGCGACTATATGAAACACAAAATACACGCAGACGAACTGCGTGTATTTTGTGTTTCATATGATTATTATACAAATATCAAGGAAGAAGAGTATCCTATACTTATCCTTCTCCAAGTGCCAGGCCACATATCTGTAAAATTTCAGTGGTTTAGGCGTTAAAATATGACAGACAGACTGAGTTACTTGCGCATTTATCATATTAAGTATAGATATGGATTAATATGAAATTTTTAATGAAACCTGCAGTAACGTTGAACAAATAAAAAAAAAAAACGTGTTTGAGAGCTAATCGTCATCTTCTTAGCATGTCGATGGCAATCTAAATGAACTCGGCCCATAATTCAGCTACGGGTTTGGCGCCATCAGTAGCGTCAGTTCTTGTAACGTGCAGCTGACAGGAGACGCAGGACGTAATATTTATTAAGTGTCCCATCGTTTGTGGAACAGTACCACATTTACACTCCAAGGCGGAGTCGTCTATGATTCTCCACCTGAACAGGTTTTTCTTGCTTCGGCCAACAACCTGGGTCTGAGTCTGTTTGAGAGCTAATAATATCAAAATAAGTCTTAAGGAGACACACACATTTATATATATTTTTTTAATAACCCCTAACAGTATTTCAAGCCAATAAAAGGGGTCATTCACGCTCTTTATCTGAATTCTTATACAGAGATAGTTTCGTTGGTCACCTTCAAGTTTATTTGGTGCTATCTGTCCATCCAATTGCTGCGCTCGGGGGCAATCTACTGGGGGGTAACCATCACCTCTTATAGCAGTATTATTTCAATATTACTTATCGTGAGAAAGAGATGGAGCTATAAGTCCTGTATAGCTCCATCACTTTCCCACTGTGAAGTAATATTATAAGAATACTGCTATAAGAGGTGATGGTTACCCCCCGGATTTCAATACATCGACATTTTTATGCTATATCTAAGTTAAATATATTTTTTTTATACACATACACATTCTGGAATATATGTTTTTTTTTAATTTTAACGAAAACCGCTCACACAGACGGACATCAAACGCGTCTTTGTTTTATACTGCTTTGATATTTATATAATTAAACGTATTGTAATCGGAGTCAGGTCAAATTATACACAGTCATCAATTTCTTAAAATGTTTGAATCAATATAGGCTACAACTTTTTCTTACAACAAATGTTTTTAAGCGTTACGCCTATCGTTCCAATTGACAATGGCCGCCGGCGCTGCTCACCTCCGAATATCTGTCAAATCAACAACATATTTCTACCTTCAGTTATTTATTAAGTATGGGGATCGCTAACAAACGGCCATTCTGCAATAGGAATGTCCCCATTCCTAAATTCGACTAGGCCATTCTACCGTACGGGGTATGGCCTCATACCCAAGACAAATATATAGGTTGTATTACAAAAAAAATATCGATCCATAGTAATTAAATTAAATAAGTCGGATTCATAGCATATGCCATAATATTACATTTAGTAAAATAAAGATACCTTTATCTAGAAATCATATAAATTTTAACATAGTTAAAATAGTAATTTTGAATTTATTTCTACAGTCTTATTAAGTCTATCTTCTATATTATTACAATAATGACAATCTATAAACAGAGCAAAACATAAATCAGTAAAATAAAATATTTTCTACAAAATATGATCCTATCAAATAATTCACAACTACGAGGACTTTAACATTTTATAACAATAAGTTGTTATCTTCTGAAGTGAGGCCATCCGAAGGCTCATAGTCACGTAACAATATATTCGTATACTTTCAAAATTTGCAGAAAGCTCCCGTTTAGCCATCCGAAAGCCACGGTCTGCTCATCTTCTTGGGTCATCATATTTAGCCGGCCACCCGGGTCATCATATTTAACTTTTTGCTCTTGCCACGGTCTGGATTGTTATTTGGAATCATGACGAGATCACCTTGTTGAAATGACTTAGTTGGGGCCCTCGTTTTATCAAAATATTATTTCATCTTTCTCTGACCTTCTATATCTATAGTGATGAATTGAGGAAATCTGTGAAAGAAAAACTTCTTTCACAGATTTCCTCAATTCATCACTCGGTATTTGAAATCTGTTTGTCTGTCTCTAGAGCTCCTTTAAGAATTCCTTCCACCTGACGTGATGATGTGGTTCTTTGCCCAAATACCACTTCAGCTGGAGATTTTTCACTACTTTTATTTATTGTATTATTAAGACTCCATTGTAATTTTGCGACATTTGTGTCCCAGTCTCTCTCGTCCAAACCATTGTTCTATGCGGCTAGCGAATTTAGAATTGTTCGATTGTAGCGTTCAATTTACCCATTTGCTCGAGGCGTGGCTACAGCATTTAGGGCATGTTTGGCTCTAATTGACATGACAAAACTTTTAAATTCGCCAGACGTAAAACTTGTCCCTTTTTTTTTTTTTTTGAGGGTGGGATATCATCAAATAACTTCTCCCGCTCTGGGCGGAGCGGGAGGGTGTGTCAGACTCTTACTGACTAAAACCCACCCGTATTTCTTCCTGTTGCCTGTGTTGCGGGGGCCTCGGTGACCCATAAGTACCTTCCCGCGACCCCGGCAGGCATCGGCCCTAGTGGACCCCTACTTTTGTGCTGACGACATCTCTTTGAGGCGCGCGTGGAATACGACGCGCCGTCGACCCGGGCCTGGTCTTTACCGGACGGTGAGCTACCCATTGCTCACCGTCCGCAAGCCCGCGCCTACGGTGGCTGGAAATCCGCCCGAGATTCCCGACGCCCAGGGCGTCTCCTGCGGCGGCTAGGGGCGAGAGGGCGCGAAACGTGCCTTTCCCTCAACCATCCCGCCTCCTCCTTTGCGAGCATTACTGCTTCGCAGAAGGAGGTGACGGCTGCCCATGCCCTCTCGCTCTGTACCATGGCCTGAACCAGGGCCGGACGCGAGAGGTCTCAGCCGCCGATCGCCTCCACGAGGACACGGCGGTGCTCTGCCCAAGCCGGGCAGACCTCCACAAAACTTGTCCCTTGGCCTGATATAATACTTTTTGGGCATCCAAATGTTGCGAAAATATCTTCGAGTGTTTTAATTGTAGTCTTTGACCGAGTATTCTTTACAGGTCTGACAAATATGAATTTGCTGAACCCATCAATGACTCCGAGGATGTATGCATTTCCTCTTTTACTTTTTATAAATGGACCCAAGTGATCCATGTGTATTGTGTGAAATATTTCGTTTACCTTGGGAATTGGGTTTAAGTGCCCCGACTTTTTTCCCTACATTTCTTTGTTAAAAGCACACTTGATGCAAGCATTATCATACTTTTTAACGAAACGGTTCATTGTTAGGAATAAATAATCGACTCCAATCTTCTCAATAGTTTTCTCAGTTGAGAAATGACCCGCTTCGTCATGATTAAGCCGACAAATTCTCCACCGCACCGAATTAGGTACCACCCATTTCAATTTGGACCCTTTACGCCTATATATTTTACCATTTCGCAATACGTAATTATTAGATACATCTTTTATATCCTCCTCGCTAGTTTCTAAAATAGTTTTAATATGTTTTATCCGCGGATCTGTCATATGTACCGTGTGGAGCCAGTCTTTAGTTGTGATATTGAGACTTTTAACTCCTCTGTGATATTTTCTTGGGACCCATCTCCCAGCTTTTCATTCGTTCCGGCTCAGAGCATCAACATACTGCATATTATGACCTGGCCGATACTAGATGGTAAAGTTGTATTCCTGTAGCATCAGCCACCACCTTTCAATTTTTGGTATTAAATCTCGCTTTACCAAGGTGGTGATGGTGGTGGTGGTGTGTGTTGGGGGTGTGCATTACAGTCTGTTACAACTTTAAATTCTAGACCAATCAAATAAACTCTAAATTACTTCTTTAAGTGGTACTCCCACTGCCATCGTTTCCAGTTCATAGGAGTGTCAAAATGCTTATTCGCGCGTTGTTTGTCGACTGAAACAAGCAACTGGCCTAAAACGAGATTCTTCATTAAGTCTCTGAAGTAAGATACCCCCAATTCCTAATTTACTGGCATCACAATGCATCTCTGTCGTATGATCTAGGTTGTGCTAGGCTAGTACAGGTCTAACTACCAATTTAGATTTTACTTATTCAAATGCACTGTCTTGTTCGTGACCCCAGTGTCAGGGAACATCGGCTTTGGTCAGTTGTGTAAGTGGTCTCGCAATTGAGGCGAAATTAAATAGAAATCGTCCAAAGTAACTGGGTAAGCCAATAAATTGACGAACTTGATGTACATTTGTAGGTTTTGGGAATTCGAAAACGGCCCTTATTTTCTTACTGCCAGGTTTAAGACCAAAATCGAAATTCAAAATCAAAAGTCATTTATTCAAACTAGGCTGAAAATCAGCACTTTTCGAACGTCAAAGTTACATAAGACAGTCCTCCAAAAATGCCCGCCCGTCACCACTTCCTAGTGCTTTAGCTGGGAAGAAGAAGTGGTGGAACAAACTCCCCAGCAGCACGTCTGTCTGTTTAGTTATATAAACTTGATTCTATACAAATCGTATGCAAAGTAATTAACATTACGAAACACAAAACATTGGATTAAATTACACACTTGCCATACGTTAGCTAGCACACGCCAGTATACCAACAAAACAATGAACAAACTGTACTCAAGCAGATAAAAATTACAACATAAAAAAACGTAAATAGAACTTAATACCTAAATAAAAGCCTCCAGGCATAAAGGGCGTGCCCGCTTACATAAGGCAATTGCTGTAGCTCGAAGTGAGAAATGATAAACTAGCCCCATCGAAGTAAAATAAGTAAACAATTACTAATAATAATTAAAACCATGATCAGCAAGACGACCAGTCACCACAAGCAGCACCCGTTCACGAGCATAACGCAAAGATCAGCCATCACCCCCCTCGCCATATTGGAAGGAGGCTACCCGACCCCCGACGCTACCGCAGGCAGTGACATCTAAGGGAGCATGACGAGCTTGCTGCCGGTTGCTCAGGCAAGAATAGTATAATCAATAGTCGAGGACGCTAGCTAACCACTTATTGCAATACAACTCATAAAACACACATTGTAATGAGTAGATTATGTCACTAATAAATTAAAATTTAACTAAATTAAATTACATTGACTTATACAGTCAAATAAAAAAATAATCAATTATATGAACTCCTATAACCTGCCAGCTTTGGAAATCTCATACCCAAGATAGTCTATTTCCGATTGGATAAAGAAACACTTTTTCAGATTAAGGGTCAGATTGGCATTACATAAAAGGTGCAAGATAGCTTCTAGCTTACCGAATGCCTCGTAAAATGATCTACCGGTTGGTAGTAAATCATCTAAATAAGGGATAGCCAGGTCGAATCGTTGGACTCCCAGTGCTTTGTTGATCATATTTTGAAATACTGCAGGGGCATTCACAAGATAAAACGGCATCCTTATATACTCGTCGTGGCCGTCAGGACTCACGAAAGCTGTTACTTGACGAGAATCCTCAGCTACCGGCATTTGATGATAACCGGATGCCAAATCTAAGCTAGTGAAATATGATTTGCCGCTAAGGCAATCAAACTGGTCGTCAATGACCGGAATCGGACAACTGTTCTTTACTGTCTTTTTATTCAGTGCCCGATAATCTACGCAAAGCCTATATTCATTGTTATTTTCGAACCAATACTATTGGGCTGGCATAAGCCGACTGTGATTCTCTTATAATATCGTTAGCCAACATGTCGCCTATCATTTCCCGTACCTTTGCGCGCTCACTAAAAAGAAGTCTATAAGGTCTATACATCACAGGCGTATCATCGTTGAGACGTAGTGTCATTTCGGTTATATGAGTTAGTCCAAGCTCTTGCATATTAAATGGAAAACAGTCCTTATACTTGTTCAGGAGGTCTAATAACTGATTCTTTTCAGTCTCAGCTACTTTGGGGCCAATATTTAACATATCTTAGGTAATAGGTTCCTTTATGGTGTCAGATTTATGACAAGTATCAGACAACCGGGTATTATGAATAGAATTCACATCCATCCGTTTTAATGTAGGTGGCCTTAGTTTGTTTAATTTTATTGCTCGTGATAATAATTTGGAATTGGTGAGAGTAATTGAATTTTCTGACAAAATCATGACTATACATCGACTCCTCCCATTATGAGATTGGTAGAGATCTTGCAAAACAATGTATTCATTACCAGGTTTCATGCATGCACTGCCTGGGACAAATAGTGGTCCTGAAAACTTATCTTGTGTATGTACATCTTTATCCTGTAACCCTCTGATTGAGATGTCATTAGTACTATAAACATCCATTTTCTCTATATCGGAATCATCACAATAAAGGACTAGTTTAGTGCTAATCTTATGAACGATAACAGTGGACAGCTCTGTTAAAGACTGCCCAAAAAGAACATCCGACTTAAGTAAATGATCTGGTACAATAAATGCTTCTATATCTGCTTGGACTGCATATACGACAACAGTCACGAATATCCTAGCAATTGGTACGACACTTCCAAAACAGAATCCCCTAATAATAGGAAGTGCCATATTATTTGAAACTACATTAAGATCTTTATCCACCGATTCTTGAACTAAAGTACATTGACTTCCGAAGTGTCTGTACACTGCACTGTATGCTGTGGCCGTTATGCCATTAACAGAAATGGTTTTGAAATACTTACTATTTATTTGACTTTCCGTTAGTTGTTATTTGTAGAACATTTTGTGTAGGATTATGATTCGTATTTTCTTGTGTTTGATCAGTTTTAGGTCGATAACCTATCAGCTCACAATTTTGTGTCATATGTCCTAGCCGTGAACACTTATCACTTCTTTTTAAAGGTTTATTGTAGTTACGAGCCGTGTGCCCAGTATCATCACAATTATAACATTGAAAGAACCTAGACTTTATCCGAGTAGTTGTAGGTATGGATTTATTTGAAACGTTGCTGCGATTAGTGTCCGAATTTTTTAAATGTTGCGATTCTTGTTTAAGTAAAAAGGGGTCCCTTATTGAGATGACATTTCGTTGGATATTCGGCGTAAATATTTTAGCAAGTCCGGTGTCCTCTTAAAACTAGCGCCTTGGGCGTTTAGCCTTACGCCATTATCAAAGATACCACTAATTATGCAATCAACGGCATTTTTCCCTTGAATGCCACACATTTTCACCAACCTAACCTTCTCATGGAAATATTCCTCGAGTGATTCCTCTCTCTTACTTCTTCTGTTAAGCATTTCCGTCAGACGGTCAGCGTAGTTGCGATCGTCTGGGAAAGTTTTTATAATCTTTATTTGCCACTTTTTCCAGCTCAAATCAATGGTACTCCTACTTTGGTACCATTTCTTTGCATGACCAGAAAGTTTTGGTATAGCATAATAGATAATTTGCCTCTCTGTCCACTTATATATTCTTGCTGTCTCGTTCACCTTACGAATTCAGTCTTCTGCCGTTTGTGAATGTGCGTCAGGATCGAATGCTAAGATTACATTTTGCGACCCTTCAAAACGATTGTCTTTAATTATTCTAGAAAATCTTTATAAAAGTGGTCCTCTTTGTGATTACTGGATCGTCTTTGTTTCCGTTTTCGTTTTACAAATGACGAATTATCAGAGAGCTGACCAATCTTGTTTTCGTTTATATCGGTTATGGTGTTCAGAACCGGTAGTGTTGGTATCATCACTGTTATTACGCCATGAGAGAGATTTATGACTGCGACGCTTGTTGCGTCGGGCAGAACGAGACCTGCGTCTGTATCGCGTATGATAATCTGACTGACTGCTTTCTGAATTTATACTACTACTCCTATGACGCCGATATGATAATGAGTACGATGAATAAGATGCCGTTCTGCGACGCGATCTGTTGCGGTAAATATCACATTTTCGTTGTCTTTGATTAGGCCTTGTTGTGGGACGTTTATTCCTTCTAGGCTCTTGGATACGCTCAGGATTCCGTGATGATCTACTACGTCTATGCGGTTTCAAAGGGACAGTTCAAATTCCAAAGGGATAATTAGACCTTTCACTGGAAGCCATTGTGCAGGACTTTGTTTAAAAGCGGAGAATATATACCTACCTCAGATTCATTTAATGACGTAGTCGAAATACGTAGCTACTGTGCGTAGTAGGTATATGTAATTACCTATAAGCGGTTAATCCGCTGTATTGTAGGTACTTATGTACCTACGTGACACGTGAATCAACCAAAACATAAAAATAATTTTCTGTTAATTTATATTGTTTGTCATAATACCTACCTAGTCATAAATTATCCATGAATATCGAATAGTTTAATGTCCATATTATTTTAAAATATTGGCAAAATTCATGATCAGATTTCAGTATACCTACTCACGAGTCATAAGTAGATACGTGGAGTAATTACCTACGTAAACATTAACACAACATTGACGAGTGATTGATGTCCTATGATACGAGTATTATTACCTAGGTACGTGAATATGTCATACGCACACTTTTTACCTGCCTATCTGTTTCGTGGTAAGATTGACCAAGGTATATATTTTTTTTTTCAACAGGAGTTGATGTATCATTTTCTCCATCTCAGACATAAACAGACCGGGCGAACACATGAACTACTTTTATTACTGCTTATAGCCTGAGGTACCCACGCCACGGATCGGACGTCTACGGTGTTAAAATAAAATTATTGCATAAAGTTGCACTTATTTTTACAAGAAGGTATAACACAAGGTGCATAAAATCGTTTATCGAAATATGCATTAGCATGTCAAAAGTTTATTTGCAACCATAGCATAAACATGGCGCTAACTACCGAACGTTGTTTTGAAAAAATAAATCAAGTAAGAAAGAAAGAAAGATCATTTATTTGTCAAACATGCGTATACATAAACTGACAAGGCAGACATGCAAGGTATTGCCGTCGGTTGAGTTAATATTTTGTAGTGAGCGTCCATGTTTTGCCAATAGCGGCGTACAAATTGTATAAGTTGTAAGTTATTAGTTAACAATTTCATTTAATTGGATTAACATTCATAATCATTTCATCAATAATTTATGTCAAGATTTAAAGTATATTATGGTAAAAAATAAATTAAATTATGTCCAGTATATGTACATAATTATCAAATAGTATCATTATAATCATTTCATGTCACGTCATTTTAAATTCATTAGAAAAATACGTAAGAAATAGACAATAAAAATTGATGTCACGATTTTAAAGAACTTTGAGTAAAGACTTTGAGTATTTTAAGTAAAGAACTTTGTCCAATACTCTTAGTTCTTACCACTTCTGACTGTAATCGGAGTCAGGTCAAATTATACCTTCTATCTTCAATTTCCTGAAATTTGAATAAATGATAGTTATATAATTTTATTATAGTTACAGTGGCGTAAGTGTCAAAAATGAATAGATCGATCGATCGATGGTTGTAATAGTTGTAATTCATATCTTATTTACCTATGTAAATTATTACAACCATCGATATCTAATATAGTGATCGATGATTACAACATAATATCCACAAACCATTCAATTACGGTAATCCTCTGTCCACAGATTTACGCTACTTATAGTCAGATTGTCTCGGGAAGAACACGACAGCCAGTTATATAATGGACGTGTTTGAAACAGTCATACCCAGTTTCTCCGAAACTGCCGCTGTCGAACTCTGAAGGTACTAAGACGTTTAAGATTCCTTATCGACGGGGGAATATTGTTCCAGCTTTTGGATGCGGCGTATCTAAAACTTCCCCTGAAAGCACCTGTCTTGTGCAATTGAGTGGAGAGTTGATGCGAGCACTGTCTACTTGCGCATTCTCTTCTACTAGCGCATTCTTTCTACTAGCGATCCAGCTCAGTATATTGTACAAGTAAGTCGGCTGTTTGTACTCTATAACACCAAACAGTAGGCATGCTAAGTGAAACTTGCGCCGTGACTTCATCTTGAGGATAAAGGCCTTATTTAAGAATGGCGTTGCGTGACTTCTTGGTGGGATTGAGAAGCAGAATCGAGCGCAGGCGTTTTGCACCCTCTCGATCAGTCGTTCAGTTCTTGTTATTAGTCGAGGGTCACGCATGGTTCATATTGGAAAGCACGAGTGACTCAACGAGCTACATCCGCAGCTCCTCTAATGGAAAAGGCCTTATTTTATAAAGGATCTTAAGCCGTTAGAAACAAGTACCGCGTACTGACTCGGACACGTGCGCTTCGTATCTCAACCCAGGGTCCATGTTCAGACTCAGATTACGTGCCTCACTGACTCGACTAACCGATTCACCCAGCAGGGTAACATCGAGTGTTGCCGGCACTGCACTGATTTGGTTCCTGGTTCCGAACAACATTTATTTGGTTTTAGTGGGGTTAAGTACTAAACCGTTATTTTCAGCCCGACACTATCCTGTCAAGATCATCTATTAGATCCTTTATCGCGATGTCATAGTCACAAGGCTTAAAGGAGATATAGACTAGCACGTCATCAGCATAAATATGGTACCTAAATCGCTTCAGGGAATTTATGATAACCGCACAATACAAGATAAAGATGATAGGGCCCAGTATTGAGCCTTGCGGGACTCCCCTGTAAACAGAAGTGAGTGAAGAAACAAGAAATGAGCCATTGTTCAGTTGTATTTCCACACGCTGCCGACGGTTGGTGAGATAGTTTTGGAACCAGTGTATCGTATTTTGGTGAAATCCATAGTAGTGAAGCTTTGATACGAACACATCTATATTTAAGCTCGCGAAAAATCAAGTAGGACAATAAGTGTGCATATGCCCTTATCCTGTGCTGATAGTGTTAAGAAGAGGTTCTAATATTTATTTGAATCTTGTATTGGCATTCAATCTTTTACTGTCAAATATATTTCAATGCAAAACACACGGTTATATATAATTTAACATGGTAGCAGAGCGTAAAAACGATATTTTAACGTGCTGAAACTGGATTTTGTGACCTATAATAAGTGCACAAGTATCAAGAAATTATAGAAAGATGAATTCTAATGTGAGATTTGAGATTGGGCGCTTAGAAGGAAGTACAAACTGGCAGACGTGAAAATACAAGATTTTCCTGCTCTTGCAGAGCACCCCGGGTACGCTAGGCATAATCCAGGGCAAAGTAACTAAGCCAGAGCCACCAGTGGCACCGGCGTTACCAGCAAACTTGTTGGAATATAAGACGAAATTGGATAACTACCAAAACCTTGACAGTCGTGCCTTGCTTATTCTTACCACAAACATGACCGAAGAAACCCTGCACAAGGTCATGCGGTGCAATACGTCAAGTGAAATGTGGACAGAGTTGCATTGTTTTTACGGTGGAGCCAAGGAGGATCGAAGTTATGAACTTTGCATGAGATTCTTCCGCTTTCAGAGGACTGAAGATCACGATATGGCTACTCACATTTCAACGCTCAAAAACATCTGGTACGAATTGAATAATGAAATTGAAGGTAATAATCTCCCTGAAATGCTTTTAATTTGCAAAATCTTGGACGAGCTGGCAGTTAATGAATAAGAGCGATTGGAACATCGAAAACTTGACAACACAGTTGTGTGCTTATGAAAGGGCTTTAACAAGTGGAAACAGAGAGACCATTATTGAAGAAGCTCTAGTACAGAGATTGAAAGACAAAAGCAGGCATAAAGACAAGAAAAGGAAATGCAACTATTGCGGACAGCTAGGGCACAGAGTCATGAATTGTCCGAAATGGTTAGCCGATGGGAGACCACCCAAACCCACACCGAATAACCAAAGTACATCAAACGTCAACATGAACTTAATGGCAATTGTAAATAATGTGGAAGGCATCGATCGCTGGTATGTTGACAATGGGGCTACTAGTCATGTTACAAATCGAGGAGACTTATTTAAAACCTTTGAGTACTTCTCCATGTCACACACAGTGGCAACTGCAAATGGTAAAGCTATTCAGGCCGTTGGAAAGGGAGCGCTGGATATCGAAGCTGACGTAAGTGGTACTAAAGAGATTATTACCCTTAACGACGTGTGATATGTACCATCTAATAAGAAGAACCTGGTTTCGGTACTGTCAGCTCAGGACAAATTAACAAACACTATATTTGAATCCCGAACCCAAGATTGTATAATGAAGTATGAAGGTGGACGACATCTACTGATTGGAGTGCGAGCTAAAAATGGAGGACTTTTAAGCTAAAGGTCAAAAACATTAAGGGCTGTCATGAAATAAATCACATAGATATATCTGACTAGATGCAATTATATCAAGAAAGGCTGGGACATCAAAATAAGTCTCATGTTATGAAGGTTGTCGAGACAGAGCTTGGCATAACGCTGAAAGTAGACAGTGAACTCTGCGAAGGATATGTATTTGGCAAAACCCATCGACGCAAGTTTGGCACTAGGAAACGTGCGTCACAGCCTGAAGAGCTGTTACACACTGACGTATGTGGCCCGTTCAAGAATTCATTTTCTAAATTCAAATATTATGTTCTTTTTAAAGACGACTTTACAAAATATCGGCAAATCTATTTTCTGAAAGAAAAGGGCGAAGTTCATGAAAAACTTGAGCAAATGTTGGCAGAGACTGGACATATTGTAAAATAAATTTTTAGCGACAACTGCGGTGTATTAGACAATGCGAGTGTTCAGAAAATTTTACACAAGAACGGAGTACGTCAAAGATTGATAATGCCTTATACGCTGGAACAGGACGGATGTTATGAGTGTGACCATAGAACGATTGTAGAGTCAGCAAGAGCCATGATGCATGCGCATGAAGAAATGCCTCAGGACCTGGCTGAGGCTGAACTTGTCAAAACTGCCTCTTACATCCTGAACCGCACTGGACCGATACAAGAAGGAAAGTCACCTTATGAACTCTGGTTTGGTAAGAGACCCAATATCAAACATTTGAGAATTATCGGATGCACCTGCTACGCCCACATCCAAAAATGCAATACAAAGAAAATGGACAAGAAAGCCGTAAAAGGAGTCTTAATTGGATATGAAAATGATGATTGATTCAGAATTTGGTGCAAAACAGTACACTCATAAGATCTCGAGATGTAACGTTTCAGGAGAGAACTTTTTCACCACGTAATGAAATCATTCTACAACGTCCCTAACTGGTCGCATCGACATCAGCCGCAGAACATCCCTGTGTAACTGGTGATGAAAAAGATGCTGATCACAGTTTGAGTGTTGAATATGATTTCGACAGATCTATTGAATCGGAAAGAGAGATGGAGATAGAACCTGAAAGTGATGAGAATTTATCTGCACAGGAGATAGAAAATGAAAGACTCAAGACACTCAGAAGCAGATCAAACCTCAAACCTCCCTCTAGATACGATGGTTTTGTTATGACCGTGAGTAGAGATGATGAAGTTAATCCTGAGCCTAAAACATACAAAGAAGCTATGAACAGTACTGACAAAGATAAATGGATAAAAGCAATGAATAAAGAGTTAAATTCGCTGAAGGATAATGACACGTAGGAAATGGTTGATCTACCACCTAAACGAAAAGCCATTCCTTGTTAGTGGATTTACAAAATAAAAACTTACCCAGATGGCAGTATCGAAAGATACAAGGCTAGACTCGTTATAAAAGGTTTTTCGCAGAAAAATTACCTTGATTATTACGATACTTTCAGCCCGGTAGCTAAGACAAGCACCATTAGAGCTCTCTTGAGTACCGCAGCAAATGAGAAAATGACACTTGGACAATTTGACGTGTCTACGGCATTTTTGTATGGAACGCTCAATGAAGAGATCTTTATAAAAATAAAATAAAACATATATATATATATATATTCAAAAATATAAGGTATAACGTTAAATAACAGTTTTTCTTAAATCTATGCCAAGTTCACACATGATTTGTGCCTGAACTAGGTAATCCTGTATTTCAGGCGATTGGTGGTAACATTAATTGATTAAATAATCACATACCATATTAATCTTATTGGTACATAAATGTAAAAAAGTGTCTAACATTATAGTATCTTAATTAACTAACTAATTAAAAAATATAACAATAATACAAACAATATTTTACGTTAGCACTAGTAATAACTTCTCTGTATCTTCATAGGACATAGTTTGAAGAGTTTCCTTAAGGATTTTCTTGCAGTTCCTATGATTTAAGGAGTTGATATTTACTTTTTCATTTAGCCTGTTATAGAGTAGCGGACCGAGGTACATATAAAATTTAGCTGTGAAAGCATGTTTCGTACTTTTTTGAGGGCAAACTATATCTTTCCGTCTCCTTTTAGTTAATGCAATGCTGTATGGAAGTGCTGCGTGTTGTTTTAGTACCGTGCTCATTATAAATAAGTGTCGAACTGTTAGTACATCACAAGATTTATACAGGAGGTTAGTCCCCACTAACCTCCTGTATAAATCTTGTAAATAGGAAAGGTCGGCAAGTAGCCACCTTGAGAATAGCTTTTTGAGCTCTTTCAATGGGCAATAACAAAGTTTTACTTGCCCCACCCCATGAAGTAATACAATAAGTCAAAATTGACTGACAAAGAGCAAAGTACACTTGCCTAATTATTTTTGGATTTGCAATAAATCGTAGCTTTTTGAATACGTATATCAGCTTACAAATTCTATTATTTAGAGCTTCCATATGTTGTTTAAAGGAAAGGGTATCAATCATTATTATACCCAGGTATTTTATTTTATCTGTCTTTTTAATATTGGGACACTTACACTGGCTATTTGCAGGGACTGGGCAACAGTGAGCATGCAACGCTGAGGGGTTTTTCGATATTTGCTTGCGCATCGAAAACTTAATGTAATGTGTCTTCCCTGCATTTAGAGTTAGTGAGTTATTTTGAAGCCATTTATTTACAATATTGAATCCGTGTTGCGCAAGATTGTAGACTTCATTTTCTGAATCTGCCGAAAAAAGTAGAGCAGTGTCGTCCGCGTACGTTATGATAGTACCATGCTCTAGCTTTAGATTGCAAAGGTCATTTATGTAGATCAAAAACAGAGTGGGCCCTAAAATACTTCGTTGAGGAACACCAAAAAATGTGTTTCTTTGAACAGCTCTGAGAACATTGCCAATCTTTACGCACTGGGAACGATCTTCTAAATAACTTTTGAACATTTTTAGCTGGGTGCCTCTTACTCCAATGACCTCAAGCTTGCGCAACAGAATTGGAATGGAAACTGTGTCAAAAGCTTTGGCGAGGTCCAGGAAAATTCCTACTGTGTGGTTACCCTTGTCAAGTTCTTTCGCTAGATAGTCAGTCAGATGGTGTACCGCATTGGCAGTTAAAACTTTAGGTCTACATCCAAACTGCCGTTCAGACAGAATTGATTTATCTTCCAAATATTTCAACAACCTTTTGTTTATAATTTTTTCCAATATTTTTGACAAAGAAGGCAGTAAAGAAATAGGTCTATAATTTGTCACTTGCTCTTTGCTGCCTGATTTATAGACAGGGACAGTTATAGCTTTTTTGAGACACTCAGGAAAATGACCTGAAGATAAACAAATGCGGAAAATATAAGTCAGTGGTGGTACCAAAATGTCCTTGAATTTTTTGATAATTTTATTCGATATGTCATCCTAGCCAACTGCACAGTCTTCTTTCAAGGTCATAACTATACTTTCTACCTCAGTCTCGTCAGTATCTAACAGCGTAAAGGATGTTAAAGCAGTGGTGTATGTAAAAGGAGTGTTCTTTGGGTTTTGAGATTGACCCAGATTTTTTTCTGCAAGACACTTTCCAACATTAACAAAGAAATTATTTGCTATGTTAACAGATTCCAGCGGTGACGAGTGTGCTTGTAATAAACCTGAAGATGACTCATATTGTTTTGTAGTATAAGTTGCGTCTTTAATATATTTCAATACTGCATTGACTGGATTAGATTTAGCTTTCATATGCAGTTTATCCCTATGTTTCATACAGCGAATAAGGCTTGATGTGATCCATGGTTTTAGGTTGTGATATTTGTTGCTCAACTGCGATACGACTGTGTTTTTCTGAATTGCATTTCATAAGTTTTCAATTACATACAACATGCAAAACTACGGGTCAGCGGAATTATAGACTGGATCAAAATTGATGACGCGTAAATCTTCTTCAAGTTTATTTATATTCAGTTTTGAAATTAGGCTAGTGTCTTGATTGGGTAATTTACAATTTAAAGTTAGTAGGGCAGCATTATGATCGGTTATTGTTGAGTTAACAACAAGTGCAAGTGAAGGGAAGTTTGATTTTAGCATAATATGATCTAAACATGAGCCACTGTGATGTGTAGGAAAACTGTGTGCTGGGAGAAGGCCATGAAAGGCGCATAGGTTGAGGTAGTCCTGAGCAGGCGCATCAGTACTTCCTGGTAGAATATTGATATTATAGTCTTATAGTCGGGAATCCTGGGCGGATTTCTGGCCACCGTAGGCGCGGGCTTGCGGACGGTGAGCAATGGGTAGCTCACCGTCCGGTAACGACTAGGCCCGGGTCGACGGCGCATTGTATTCCACGCGCGCCTCAAAGAGATGTCGTCAGCACAAAGGTAGGGGTCCACTAGGGCCGATGCCTGCCGGGGTCGCGGGAAGGTACTTATGGGTCACCGAGGCCCCCGCAACACAGGCAACAGGAAGGAATACGGGTGGGTTTTAGTCAGTAAGAGTCTGACTCGCACTCCTGCTCCGCCCAGAGCGGGAGAAGTTATTTGATGGTTTCCCACCCTCAAAAAAAAAAAAACGGGGCTGATCATTTTTTGGACAAGAGTTTTGGTCGCTGGTCTTCAACTTGTCACTTGGATAGATGGCCACAGAACTTACATAACTCGGCTGGATAAAATTGTTGGCACCTTTCTTTACCGTGTCAGCAAATGAAGATCCCTGGGCAGGTTTCGTCGAATCTTCGATACTCAGTTTAAGGTTCTGTAGCTGCTGCGAAAGATCGAGTTAATTTTCGAGAGTTCTGACTGTGTAGTGCGATTGGAGAGCTTTTGCTTTGACGGACTGGTACATGACGGCCATCTGCGAGGTCCCGTGACTAACCTTCCGGCATAGGCTATTGATGCGCGTTTTCTGCTCCACATTCAACTTTCCATCAGCGGCAATAGTGCACACCTCCTTCAGGCTCTGTTCGATAATCGCCATCCAGTTCTGAATTTCTGACGTCGAGACAACTTCAGCGGCATCGTTCCTTTGGATAGGCGCTTGAGGGAATGAAGCGGGTACGGCCACGGGCACAGGTGTAGAAGGTGGGGAGCGAACACATCTACTACTCCGGTTGAATGGACTATCCTCCATCGTGAAGCAGGTTATTTTGTTCCTGTTTAACACCGGTCATTTCTAATAACACACCTTACACAAATCTAAAGTAACAGTATGCGTCACTACTATCGGTTAAACTAGGTCACAATTCAGCAAGTGATTATTTGTTTATTGTAATAATTGTTCGATACGTCTGTTCAGTACGCTTGGCAATGAATAATGGAAATATGAAACCTCCTGAAGGATATCAGAGTGAATCGAAGGTGTGTAAACTTAAGAAAAGTCTTTACGGACTGAAACAAGCACCGAGATGCTGGAACACCTGTATAACGGATTATATCATCCAAATTGGTTTTGAGCAAAGTTCAGCTGATCAATGCCTGTTCATCAGGAAAAGAGGGGATAAGAAAGCTATAATTGCTTTATATGTGAATGATGGATTGGTGGAGTGATGAAAATGAAGTGGAAAATGTTTACACCGAGCTAAGGAAAAGATTTAAAGTCACGACCAAGCTTGCATTCTATTTTCTCGGAATAGAGATAAACACTTCTGATGATGGATCTATCACAATAGACCAAAAGGCGTACGCAAGGAAAGTACTGCAACGTTTTGGGATGGTAAACTGTAAACCAGCACCAACGCCGATTGTGAAGTATCCACAAACAGAAAAAATTACAGACTGTAACGAACGATTTCCATATCGCGAGGGAGAATGTGCTCTGTCCTATTTAATGGTAACAAGACCAGACATAGCTTTCGCTGTGGGAGTGGTGTCTAGAACACTACAAAGCCCGAGTAATGAAGATGTTGTAAGAGTGAAACGAATATTTCGTTACATTCAAGGTACTCTGGACTATGGCATCACATACACGTATAAAGATAAGCATAACGATATTGTTATGTACACAGATGCGGATCTCGGAGGTGACCCCACTACAGGAAGATCGACATCTGGCATGGTTTGCCTGTACTCAGGTGGCGCCATCTCTTGGCGGAGCAATCGCCAGAGAACTGTAGCACTCTCGTCAACCGAAGCTGAGATTGTAGCGGCGAGCGAAGCTGCTCGAGAAGTTTTGTGGCTAAAGAAAATTGTGGATGACATAGCTCTGGACGTGGCAATGGTGAAGTTGCTAATAGACAATGAGTATGCATTGAAACTCAGCAAGAATCCAATTGAGAACCACCATCAGACTAAGCATATGCACGTCAAAAGAAGACCCTTCTTCTTGAGAGAATGCATTTTAAATAATAATTTGGTGGCCAATAAAGTTACTTCGGCGCAAAACTTGGCTGACATGTTAACGAAGCCTCTATACAAGCCAAGGCTGCTCTCTAAGAGGTTTATTTATTTGGATCTTGTATTGTCATTCGATCTTTTACTGTCAAATATATTTCAATGCAAAACACACGGTTATATATAATTTAACAGATAGAATGTTATCTGTCACGTCCAAAAGAGCCGTAGAGGTACCACGCTGTTTCCTAAAGCCTGACTGTAGCTCAGGCAGAATGTTTTTATCTTCTACATATTTTGATAGCTCCTGGCATACCGCCTTTTCAGCAATTTTAGAAAGACAAGGCAGAATAATAATACGCCTAAGGTCTTTTAAGTCAATGGGATAGGTTTATAGGTTCTAACGATAGCAATTTTACAAATGTCGGGGGGAATGTTGCTGATACGATTGAGCTGTTCACAATGTCAGTGATGACTTTTAGTGTATGAGGGAGTGTAAGCAAAACCATATTCAGGGTCACCTTATTATGCCTTCAGCGTTACTTTTACGGAAGTATCGCAGAATTTGATCCGCAGTTACTGGTGTAATGCAAATGCAAAGCTATCATCACCATAATGGTGCGATTCAAAGAAAGCGCGTTGCGATATATTGTCGAAGAGGTTACCAGGAACACTCAAAAAGTGATTATTTATTTGGTTTGTGTATGTTGGTTTGTGTGGTGTATGTTTGAAGGAAGGTCATCAATTTGTTTCTTTGGTAATACAGTGTTTTTAATTTTTTTCCATTATGTTTTAGAATCCTTAATTTGGTTATTAATGTTGAATTTGAAATATGCAAATTTTTCTCTAAATATCGTAATTATTATATTTCAGCTGCTTGTACCTTTTGGACTCAAATTTCATTTTACGGTACTTGGTCAGAGCGTCATTCCGCAAGTGCATCATCAATTTAATAGTATCTGTTGTCCAGGTATATGACGGTTCCTTAATTAAACATTTCTTGACCGGAGCGTGCGCATATTGTTAAAATATTTCTAGTTAATTCTTCAATCATGTCATTCACATTATGCAAACCACAAATGTTGTCCCAGTGTATGTGCGATAAATCACTATTTAGTACTTCTCTATTTATTTGCTTAAAGGATCTGTACGTAACTGTATGGGGTTTATATTTACTACACCTTATATTAAATATGCACACAACAAGTGAGTGACCATTTATTGAGCGATAGGGCTCAACCGATATCCCTTTATGGTTGATATTCGTGCAGACAAGGTCGATCAATGTTTCGCTATGGTCTGTGGTGGGCGTGGGTGGGCGAACTTATCAGTTGTTTTAGGCTCAGGCTATTCAAAAACTCACATATTTTCTTAATTGGACCGATAGCATCCAGTAAGTTTACGTTGAAATCGCTGAGCAGTATGTAGTGATCACATTTTACTAAGGAGCTAAGGAGTCGGTTATAGCGTCAAGAAAGAGGTCCAAGTCAAAGCGAGGGGGCGGTACGCTGTGCCTATAGCGATTTTATTTCCATTTAGTGTTAGGGTAATCGACATTTGTTCGATAGTATCTAGGGTCAATTGGGGTGGGTGGACCAGGTACTAGCGGTCAGGCCGCGTTTAAGATAACCCCCCCCCCGCGACCGCCGTGTACAGTCAGGCACGTGTACGGTTAAGGCATGTGGTGCGGGCGGTAACCTGGCAAAGTGGGCGCTCGCCCCTGTTCGCCCGGTCGTAGCCAAGTCTCGTTAACTGCTAATACATCGAAAGAATGCCTTTGCACTGCTGCTATAAAATCATCATGGTTAGTGCCAACAGAGCCTACGTTTAGCAAACCAACTTAAAGGTATTTTTCAAGCATATTTAATGTTATTAAATATATCTACAACAAAACAAAGAAGTACCTACTGCCGCGGACTGCCGGACGTAATGTTGACGTTTCCGCATTTGGCAAGGGAGATAAAACAAAATTGTAATGCGTATTTCTATAGAAATATTGCAAATGACTGCGTAAACAACAAATAATTGAAATTCATAATAATAATTATAAAAAAAAGCCAAAAAAGCAAAAAAAGAAATGTAAATAATAGTTATACAGTGTGTCTACTGACCTAGTACTTATTGTAATAATAAAAAAAGTTTCATAACAGATTACATATATGGTTTTATTGGAACAGGGAACAGCCAAGGGTACACAGGAAAATAAGGGAGTTTTTCGTATAGTTCCATTATCCGAATAAATCGGTTTTCCGAAAACCCTTGTGGTAATTAGTTTAGCTATCGATGCTCTACTCTACTTATTTTTTCGTTCCAGAATATAGTTTTTTTGAGCATTATTTGGCTACCATCGTGTATTTGTCTATTGACTTCGTTGGTCTTTAAAACTTGCGCATAAAAAACAGTCAAACTACAATTACTAAAAGTATTTGGCCTTGCCGGGGCTTCCCGGCAAGGCCAAATACGTGTCACTTGAGGAATCTTCAAAAGAAACAAATATTCCTAAGAGTAGAAGAAAGTAGAATGTAAATATTTAAAGTCGCTTCTAGTGATTTTTGCTAAGCATTAGAAAGTCCCAGTCTCTCGAAATAGATAATTTTGTAATTGTTTAGATCTCGCACTTTTTTCTGGGGAGCAATCACGGCCTCTTATAGCAGTATTACATCAGTGTGAGAATGAGATGAATCTATACAGGGGGTATGGCTACATATCTTTCCCACTGTAAAGCCCTACCAAGTGTCAGGCTATCATAATAGGGAGTCCCCATAGCATAAGGAAGCTGAATGGCTTATCTTTGCCACCTGTAATCTTTGACAACTCAGTTATTCCGTTTAGCTCCAATGTTAAAGATCTTGGTCTGCATGTCGACATTTGTCTTGGCTGGCAAAAGCAGGTGACGACTGATAGTAAAAAAGTCACCGGAACGTTGCGGTCGCTCTATCGGTGGAGAAATCTTCTCCCATCACACATAAAGGCAATGCTTGTACAGTCCTTAATCTTTCCCATAATTGACTATGGTGATGTGTGTTACTATGACCTGAATACAGATCTCCTCAATAAACTTGACCGACTTCTCAATAATTGCATTCGGTTCGTTTTCAATCTTCGTAAGTATGACCATGTATCCGCAAACCGTGTGCTTCTAAAATGGTTACCCATTCGTCAGCGCAGAGAGGTGAGGGCTCTGTCTATGTTGTTCTCTATTCTGAACAAACCCACTTCTCCTTCTTACCTGACTTCCCGTATTTAATACTTGTGCTCTGCCCATAGTAAAAATCTTCGTTCCACCAACAATCGTCTTCTTCGATGTCCTTCTCACCGCTCTGGTTTCATTCGCTCATCTTTCTTTGTCCAGGCTGTCTTTCTTTGGAATGCGCTTCCTCTGAACATCAGGACGGCGACCAGTCGGTTGTCTTTTAAACTGAAGGCACGTGAACATATACGTAAGAAGTTGGCAGAAACATCCCAGCGCTGATATTTTGCTGGATTCGTTTTCTCCTCTACCGATATAGTTTATAGTTTATTCTATTTATATGTATGTATCTACGTATCTATTCTTGTATTATGTAGTTATATTCGTGTTATCTATCCCTTAAGTTGCACCTGCCATGCGTCTTCTCTACATCACCCTAAGGTTGACTGGTAGAAAATGCCTCAGGCATTAAGTCCGCCTTTGTACGGTATTATTTTTTTTTACTTGTGCATAAAGTTTTAATAAATAAATAAAGCAATATTAAAATAATACTGCTTTATGAGGCTTAAAGCACAGTGCCAGGAAGACGTCGTCAGCCAATCGGTAGAAAGAAAAATACAAGAAACCGCCTTAACAAGAAAAAAAAACGACCAGAGTCAAATCGATCTCTCTAAACAATTACAAAATTATCTATTTCTTACTTCATCCATAATGTATTAACGCGCGAATCTGGCACAAAACATACAGAAGAGACAAGACGCAGTCACGTCGCTTTTCCATCTGTATACTATTGCCCCGTCTGCGTCTCGTCCTCGTCTCACGTTCCTTCTGTGTGGCCCTCGCCTGATGAGGTCATCTGATAACAGTAGGTAATAATTTTGAACTATAGGTGGTTTAACTTTTGCGTAGTTACGCAGACACCGCAGTGTTAATAAATCCGTTTAAGGTAACTACATAAACGGTTTTATTTTAACCAAATCTTGGTTTGAGGGTATTTAGCATGTCCTAAAAATAGTACCAAACATCGATCCTAATTGAAACATTAGGCGCGTCGTAAAAATTAAAGTAATGTAGGGACGCTATATACGAGTAATAGATGGAAAGCATGAGAAAGGTCCATAAAAACAAACATCAATGTCAATAACTGACCAAGAATCGCCACGTTCAGGTTTCGTTGATAAGCTACGAATAAACGTTATTTTGTTAAGTCAGCTCGCTCAAAAGAAATTGATAAATGAACAGACCGGGGTATTGGAGCGAAAGGGCTTCGATAGGAGCAAATCTTCTCAATAGATCGAAATAGTCCATTTCAGAAGCATTTTTGGTCGAATCACCAAATGAGAAAAAGTTTTAAGAAAGGCGCCTGTCGAATTATTGTGAGTGATCGTTTGTTAATAATTCTGTTGCTTGGCTTTTATTGCTAGGTTCCAATATTTGTTAATCTACAATATATTACAGATCTTCAACAATCAGTATTTGATAGATATTAGCAACAATTTGATCTGATTCGCGAGGTTTAACATGCATAGATACTTTGCGGAGATATTATAAGATACACACTTAACGTTTAAACTTTAACACGTTCCACTTTTGCCCCGACTTCTGGCCACAAAAAAAAATTGAGTAGCTTTGAAAGCTTTGGTACTCGTATCTTGATCGCAAATATCAAGCATTTTATTTATAATAAACCTTACCCCGTGTGTGTTTCCTGTGGTACCGGGTGGGAATCAATTTTGCTCTCAATGGCATTAGTCATCACTACGAAAAAAATATTTTAACAATGTTGATTGTTTTGGCCAATTGTGGACAGTTAAGCTGTCTTAGGTCTTACCATTTACTGACAGCTTACAGTAAGTAAGAAATGTTTTCATGCACATATCACTTGACTTTTAAAACATATGCAGATAGAGTTACCAATTCCCTTGTTCACAAACTAAATTAAATTTAAGTTCAGTGCATCTTTTTCTTTGTATTTCATTAAGAAGAGGACAGAAAATAAATTTTAGTTTAGTCTTGTCAAACTAATCAGCGCCTGTCACTACTCCATACAAGTTTAGACGTAATTAAAAACTTGCCTTTCAATTAACGTCAAGCGCTGATTAATTTAACTGTTTTTTTTTTCTGATTTTCTTTTGGCTGATTTTTTTGTAAGTGATTACAATCACTTACAAAAAAATAATATGTAGTTTTATATAATAAACGTATTACATAAAACTATTATTTACAATTACTTATATGCAGTGTGTCTGTATACGGAGTAGCGAAAATTAAGGGCGTGGTATAGACCATCAAACTGAACAAATTTCTCCCTGGGACCAACGTCGTAATCGCGAAAAAAATATCAGTCATCCCATACAAAACTTTAATACCTACTCGACCAAATGTATGGGACGACTGATATCTTTTTCGCGATTACGACGTTGGTCCCCGGGAGAAATTTGTTCAGTTTGATGGTCTATACCACGCCCTTAATTTTCGCTACTCCGTATACAGACACACTGCATATAAGTAATTGTAAATAATAGTTTTATGTAATACGTTTATTATATAAAACTACATATTATTTTTTTGTAAGTGATTGTAATCACTTACAAAAAAATCAGCCAAAAGAAAATCAGAAAAAAAAAACAGTTAAATTAATCAGCGCTTGACGTAAATTGAAAGGCAAGTTTTTAATTACGTCTAAACTTGTATGGAGTAGTGACAGGCGCTGATTAGTTTGACAAGACTAAACTAAAATTTATTTTCTGTCCTCTTCTTAATGAAATACAAAGAAAAAGATGCACTGAACTTAAATTTAATTTAGTTTGTGAACAAGGGAATTGGTAACTCTATCTGCATATGTTTTAAAAGTCAAGTGATATGTGCATGAAAACATTTCTTACTTACTGTAAGCTGTCAGTAAATGGTAAGACCTAAGGCAGCTTAACTGTCCACAATTGGCCAAAACAATCAACATTGTTAAAATATTTTTTTCGTAGTGATGACTAATGCCATTGAGAGCAAAATTGATTCCCACCCGGTACCACAGGAAACACACACGGGGTAAGGTTTATTATAAATAAAATGCTTGATATTTGCGATCAAGATACGAGTACCAAAGCTTTCAAAGCTACTCAATTTTTTTTTGTGGCCAGAAGTCGGGGCAAAAGTGGAACGTGTTAAAGTTTAAACGTTAAGTGTGTATCTTATAATATCTCCGCAAAGTATCTATGCATGTTAAACCTCGCGAATCAGATCAAATTGTTGCTAATATCTATCAAATAATGCTTGTTGAAGATCTGTAATATATTGTAGATTAACAAATATTGGAACCTAGCAATAAAAGCCAAGCAACAGAATTATTAACAAACGATCACTCACAACAATTCGACAGGCGCCTTTCTTAAAACTTTTTCTCATTTGGTGATTCGACCAAAAATGCTTCTGAAATGGACTATTTCGATCTATTGAGAAGATTTGCTCCTATCGAAGCCCTTTCGCTCCAATACCCCGGTCTGTTCATTTATCATTTCTTTTGAGCGAGCTGACTTAACAAAATAACGTTTATTCGTAGCTTATCAACGAAACCTGAACGTGGCGATTCTTGGTCAGTTATTGACATTGATGTTTGTTTTTATGGACCTTTCTCATGCTTTACATCTATTACTCGTATATAGCGTCCCTACATTACTTTAATTTTTACGACGCGCCTAATGTTTCAATTAGGATCGATGTTTGGTACGTTGGTTTATTTTTAGGACATGCTAAATACCCTCAAACCAAGATTTGGTTAAAATAAAACCGTTTATGTAGTTACCTTAAACGGATTTATTAACACTGCGGTGTCTGCGTAACTACGCAAAAGTTAAACCACCTATAGTTCAAAATTATTACCTACTGTTATCAGATGACCTCATCAGGCGAGGGCCACACAGAAGGAACGTGAGACGAGGACGAGACGCAGACGGGGCAATAGTATACAGATGGAAAAGCGACGTGACTGCGTCTTGTCTCTTCTGTATGTTTTGTGCCAGATTCGCGCGTTAATACATTATGGATGAAGTAAGAAATAGATAATTTTGTAATTGTTTAGAGAGATCGATTTGACTCTGGTCGTTTTTTTTTCTTGTTAAGGCGGTTTCTTGTATTTTTCTTTCTACCGATTGGCTGACGACGTCTTCCTGGCACTGTGCTTTAAGCCTCATAAAGCAGTATTATTTTAATATTGCTTTATTTATTTATTAAAACTTTATGCACAAGTAAAAAAAAATAATACCGTACAAAGGCGGACTTAATGCCTGAGGCATTTTCTACCAGTCAACCTTAGGGTGATGTAGAGAAGACGCATGGCAGGTGCAACTTAAGGGATAGATAACACGAATATAACTACATAATACAAGAATAGATACGTAGATACATACATATAAATAGAATAAACTATAAACTATATCGGTAGAGGAGAAAACGAATCCAGCAAAGTATCAGCGCTGGGATGTTTCTGCCAACTTCTTACGTATATGTTCACGTGCCTTCAGTTTAAAAGACAACCGACTGGTCGCCGTCCTGATGTTCAGAGGAAGCGCATTCCAAAGAAAGACAGCCTGGACAAAGAAAGATGAGCGAATGAAACCAGAGCGGTGAGAAGGACATCGAAGAAGACGATTGTTGGTGGAACGAAGATTTTTACTATGGGCAGAGCACAAGTATTAAATACGGGAAGTCAGGTAAGAAGGAGAAGTGGGTTTGTTCAGAATAGAGAACAACATAGACAGAGCCCTCACCTCTCTGCGCTGACGAATGGGTAACCATTTTAGAAGCACACGGTTTGCGGATACATGGTCATACTTACGAAGATTGAAAACGAACCGAATGCAATTATTGAGAAGTCGGTCAAGTTTATTGAGGAGATCTGTATTCAGGTCATAGTAACACACATCACCATAGTCAATTATGGGAAAGATTAAGGACTGTACAAGCATTGCCTTTATGTGTGATGGGAGAAGATTTCTCCACCGATAGAGCGACCGCAACGTTCCGGTGACTTTTTTACTATCAGTCGTCACCTGCTTTTGCCAGCCAAGACAAATGTCGACATGCAGACCAAGATCTTTAACATTGGAGCTAAACGGAATGACTGAGTTGTCAAAGATTACAGGTGGCAAAGATAAGCCATTCAGCTTCCTTATGCTATGGGGACTCCCTATTATGATAGCCTGACACTTGGTAGGGCTTTACAGTGGGAAAGAGATGTAGCCATACCCCCTGTATAGATTCATCTCATTCTCACACTGATGTAATACTGCTATAAGAGGCCGTGATTGCTCCCCAGAAAAAAGTGCGAGATCTAAACAATTACAAAATTATCTATTTCGAGAGACTGGGACTTTCTAATGCTTAGCAAAAATCACTAGAAGCGACTTTAAATATTTACATTATACTTTCTTCTACTCTTAGGAATATTTGTTTCTTTTGAAGATTCCTCAAGTGACACGTATTTGGCCTTGCCGGGAAGCCCCGGCAAGGCCAAATACTTTTAGTAATTGTAGTTTGACTGTTTTTTATGCGCAAGTTTTAAAGACCAACGAAGTCAATAGACAAATACACGATGGTAGCCAAATAATGCTCAAAAAAACTATATTCTGGAACGAAAAAATAAGTAGAGTAGAGCATCGATAGCTAAACTAATTACCACAAGGGTTTTCGGAAAACCGATTTATTCGGATAATGGAACTATACGAAAAACTCCCTTATTTTCCTGTGTACCCTTGGCTGTTCCCTGTTCCAATAAAACCATATATGTAATCTGTTATGAAACTTTTTTTATTATTACAATAAGTACTAGGTCAGTAGTAATCCAGTAATCAAAACAGATAATTATGTATGTAATACATACATAGATGAAAAGGAACAAATTAACGCTTAAAAATTCCTTAGTTTTGGTCAGTCGAAGCAAGCCTGTGTGCCTATGAGCAACAAATTCTCGCACTTTTTTCTGAGGGGCAACCACGGCCTCTTTTAGCAGTATTGTTTTAATATTACACCAGTGTGCGAATGAGATGAAGCTATACAGGGGGTATAGCTCCATCTCTTTCCCACTGTGAAGCAATATTAAAATAATACTGCTTTATGAGGCTTAAAGCACGGCGCCAGGAAGACGTCATCAGCCAATCGGTAGACAGAGAACGACAAGAAACCGCCTTCACAAGAAAAAAAAAACGACCAGAGTCAAATCGAAGAACGCACTTCTTCAACCCCACTGATGTAGAAAATTTGACTTCCATTTTCTTCACTCCTATCACAGAGGCCGTGGTTGCCCCCTAGGACGTTATTTTATACTGGTCACTTTCATTTTGAGCTTCAAACCACCGCTAGGCAGTATCTAGACATGTAAATGTTTCAGAAGGATTTCATTTAATTTACATATATAATTTAATTACTAAACTAGCAGTTCGGTTAAGCGGTCATTCGGTTGACAGCTGTGTAACTGTACCGGCTAATGACATGACTTGTTTATATTATAACTAAATTAGGTACCTACATTATAACTACATTCATAATTTCAACAGTTATTAATGAGGTATCTACTTAAGAGATAATTATAAATATGGGAATCATTACTTTTGAATACTTATTTGCAATAAAATTAAGAATGTAAAGAATTCAAATAAAAACAATCGGCAGTTTATCAACATTGGAAATAATTAGAGAGTAGAGAGTAGAGCCTTATTATATAGCGAACTGCAGGAGCAGTTGACGCTGCGAATGGTAGCGATATTACCACCAAGCATACTTACTTTTCTGTTAGCAGTAGACGTGGTACTTAGTTACATCAGTATTTCACTCCGAAGCCAAAAATGTCACTACTAGCCCCACTATATTTTACTATTATTGTTAAGCCTGGGAAAATCCATCAACATTCATTCAGATCCATTTTGCCATCAAATAACTTGGCTATACAAGCTGACATTAATTTAAATTAGAAGTTTAAACAATAGAGAAAACCTCTTGCATAATGAATACTAGAAATAAAAACGATAGATAAATACTAGTCCAAGTCATCAAAATGTCAGAATAAGTTCTAACACAGTTAACGGTGCACCACAATATTCAAGGTATGTTGAGAAAAGACCTTGAAATTGAAATATTTATGAACTTTGGTTAAAAAGCTATCAGTTCATTAAAATAAAAGATCACTAACCAACACACACTCAAAAGACACAAACACCTCAAAAGATCATGTGGAGACCAAGTGGTCTTCACATGATCTGACCAAGATTATGTCTAGACTTTAAAAGAGACTGTCACCTCTGAGTTTGTTTCGGCCATTTTTAAAATATGATTGACTTGTAAAAGTTATCATTTCTCATTTTATAATTTATTTTCTTTGAAAGACAGAAAATGGACAGTATAATTATATCTATCCTTGAATGACGTCTTACAATCATTGATAAAGGCTATCTATCTAATGAAAACAAGTAGGATTCTCTACTTGGCCCTCCCGTACGTTCTGTTACAACCAAAATCACTTTAAAAAACAATATAATTAGCCTTATTATAAAACTTCTTTATTTCTTAATTCTAAATAAATGACTGGATTAAGATATATTGAGAGCAGTGGTGGCCCAGTGGTAACAGCCGCGACTTACGAATTGTAAGTCGTAGGTTCGAACCCAAGCAGGTGCGCTTTGCTTTGTGTAAATTATTTCATCACCATTGCTCTCAAAAACGGTAAAGGAAATAATCGGCATGTCCTAGAACCAAAAATTTAAAGACATGTGACATCTACCAACCCGCACTGGGCCCGCGTGGTGGATTACGGTCCACTCCCTCTCACAGAGAGGAGGCCTGTGTCCCAGCAGTGGGAACATTATAGGCTGATTATGTTATTTTAAAATAAAACTCTATAAGTCGTACATGATACAAGATTTAACTGCAATTTGAAAAAACTGCGTAATGAAACGTAATTGACAATTTGACATAAGGAATATCAAATTTTGCTAAGGTTACTAGAGGATAGGTAAGGTATATTTCGGTGATTAAATTACTCACTGCTGTTTTTTATTTAAATCAACATAACATAAACATAACATCACGCCTTGTTTCCCTGAAGGGTTGGGCCGAGGTGTACCTACCTGTACCATACCACCCACATTTCGCCAGTTATGTTTCAATCAATCAATCAACTCAGCCTATAACAGTCCACACTATGTTTAAGTCCCATGTAATTTAAGGGGTGAGCCTATTGCCATCCACCGGGCACAAATCTATACTCCGGGCTGCTACTGAGAAATTCCAGATAGAAAAACCCAATAACACTTTGCCCGACCCGGGAATCGAACCTAGGACCTCATGCTCAGCAGTAGCGCTTGCGAACACTAGACCAACGACGCAGTCTTTAAATCAATAACATCTAATGATCGTATTTTATTTCTTTCTTTTCTTTCTTTATCTTAATTTACTCACATAGTCGATGCGGCATTTATAGGTACGTTCTCTGTGAACTAAGTGATTAGGCCCCAAAATCACTTTCCAAGGCGATAACTTCTGTTACCATTCAATTTCCTCCGGATAACGTACTTTCACTTGAATCGGACATATTGTTTTATAAGATTATTTATAAAGTGTTCTTTTTTTAAGCAACCAATGCTTAGTTAAACACTTTTTAACCCTGCTATTCGGGGAAAAGACCAATCCTCAATCTTTAGTAACTGTCCTGTCAAACAAATAGCTGTCAACAGGTTATTGGGACGCATAATTTGGCAGTTTCATATAAATAGCCGTATAGTAAGCGACAGACCCTCCCATCAATAGATAGCGTGGTCCGGTAAGATTCCATAATGTCTGACCGTTTATTGGTACGTTAAAACTAACTATAGATTGATTTTTCTATCTCCAGCAGGCTTAGCATGACACTCTCTATTTCTTCGAAGAATAGACACGGCTCTTTCCATACAAAGTGACATTTCGTTTCTCCTTTTTTGACATCCCACCGTAGAAATCTTTCTACATAAAAAAGGACCTAGACAAAGATCGGTAGAAACGAAAGACAAGATGACAGATTGTAGAAGGATTTCTACGGTGAGATGTCAAAAACTGAGAAACGAAATGTCACTTTGTATAGAAACAGCCGTGTCTATTCTTCGAAGACATAGAGAGTGTCATGCTAAGCCTGCTGTATGCCAAAACTGGTTATTGGGTTCGGCCGTAAATCTTCACGTCGTGAAAAGGGGAGAGGAGCGGAGGAGAGCAGGACAGCAATATCTACGCACTGTTCTAAATACTTCCCACGGTAAAGTACTGCCAATGACGATTGACGACAATGGATTTATGAAATGACGAATACTGGTAGGGTGTAACGAAAGTACTACGTCACTGTACCCCTTCCGAGAAGTTGGCACGTTGGCTACCTGCGACTGTCTACTTGTCCCGGCCGCTAACACTTTTTAAATGTTGTTTCATGCAATATTTTTTTTCTCCTTGAGTTTGGGGTAAATCTGTGGTTTGTAGAAAATTAATTTTATTTGAGACGATTAAATAATGGGATTAAAAATAATTATTAGACATTTTGGTTTTCCTTCACTATTATGTGAAGGAAAAGGATTGACTACAACTACAATTATATTTCGTATGTAAATTTCAATAACGTTTTTACAAATTATGTATTTTATTTTTATTCTAAAGTAAGTGTGTCTATCAGAAATAACCTCTTTTGTATAAACTTTTATAGGCTGGAAAAATCATTTTGACCACAGACTTTTCGTTTTAAGTTACATACTGTCACCCAACTGTCATCGGGAATCGACGGGCGTTGACAGAATCTATGGGTAATTTAAAACCTTAAAGCCAAAACAAAAAGCGTAATAATTATCTATTATTATTTGAATATATTTACTAATTACCAATACGCCGTCGGGAAAAAAGAAAATAGAATATGTTTTAAGGGAGAATTATGTCTAGAGTGTGGTAACATTTTTGCAAATAAAACCAGTTAGTATTCGTGTCGTAATCAAACTAGCGAAGTGCAACACGACGCGCGCCCGCGCCTCACTTCACGTTAGTTCAGTGCGCACGAGTGTTGATGGTGGACGTGTTGTGTTTGTGTAGTTATTGTGACTTTCAAAATGTTTAACCCCAAGCGTGCGTTGTTGTACGCTTTTCTATTAGCCGTGCTATTAGAACCAATATGGGGGCGGAAAGGTTTTGGTAGTGGACACAGTTATCCTAAATCGGGCGGCTTATCTGGCGGAGGTCACCACTCCGGAGGGCTGTCTGGCGGGGGACATGGCTATCCCTCGTCAGGGGGACATGGATATCCCTCGTCAGGGGGCGTACGCCCCGGCGGCGGCGGTACTCATGGATATCCGTCAAGTGGCGGCTTGTCTGGAGGTGGGTCTTCTTATCCATCATCTGGAGCAAAACCTGGCTATCCATCATCTGGCGGCGGCCTATCTGGTGGCAGTCACGGCTATCCATCTTCTGGCGGCGGTCTGTCTGGTAGCGGGCACGGACAAAACAAACCTGCTGTACATCATACTACGAATATTCACAACTATCACTACAGCCCGCCGCAGCAGATCTCCTACAGTCCCGTCCGCGGAGGACCACCGCAACACTACCCGGTGTATCATGGCACACCCCCGACTTACGTTTACCAATACAAAAACTCAGGCAGTAAATACGGCACATTACTAGCTGGTCTGGCGCTACTCAACCTTGGTACTCTAGGCGTCGCCGCTTATGCAGCCAGTGGGCATTCAGCGGGCAGAACGCAATACACGCCACAATCGGGCGAAGTGTGCAAATTTGCAGTGAAAAAAGACAACGGTGACTACGAGGAGACGAAAATAGATTGCCAGATTATAAGCAGCTTCATTTTACAAGATCAAGCGCAAGTACGCGCCACAGGTACCAATACAACAACATCAGTGGTCACAGTGACAAATACGACTGTTATGAATACGACTAACATGATGGCGGAACACCCGTCGACGCCGGGACCCGTGACCCCGGCGATGGGTAACGTTCTGTACGCAATGCTACCTAACGGAACGTTAGTCCCCGTGAATGCGACAGGAGTAGCTGGTGTTCCCATGTCAACTGGAAGTCCTTTAAATGCGACCCAAAATGTAACAGGCGCGCTGGCGCAAAACGGGGTTGTGACTTCTTCAGTAGTGACGACCACTACGACAAATACGACACTCGTGAATGCTTTGGATGTGAAAGGAAAGGCCGTGGAAGTGACACCAGGGATGCAGTGCTTCTTGATTCGTAACAGTTCAACACACAACATGAGGAAGAGTGTGCCATGTGGTCTATTACAGACATACGCGGATAAGTCAATACAAAGTAAAAATTCGGCAGCTCACAATGGACCTATGTTTACAATAATAGCTACTATTTTAGCATTTTGTGTAGCTTATTAAGATGATTTCATGGTGTCTAAAACACTACAATGTTATGATTTGTTTAACTACAAGCAGTTGAGTTGTGTCTGACTTGTGTGTTAAAGAACTAACAACCTATTTGCATTTTCTGGTGTTAGGAATTTTATTGACAGTATGAATGTTATTAGCACCTTTCAAAGAGATCTTAAATAAAAACACGATTCAGTTTCTTCATATGAGGTAATTTACTTAATTGCTAATCTGCTTCTGCTAAATACTTATTTATATAATGTTTGTTAGAACATTCGAGATCTCGATAACAAATTGTTTGAAACTAAGACCCAGAACAGATCTGTTAGTTTAGTATTTTGTGTACCGGTACCTTATTTATTATGTAGTATTGTATAGTTATTTTGTTTGCTGAACATTTCTGCCAGAAATTGCTCAATTTGGGAGGTACTTATTGATCAGCGTAACATTGGAAACTAATGTTGTACTAGGTGCTCTCAAAAATATAATTCGTTTGAAACACTGAAATTTCACGGCTGGTATGTTTTAAATTTAATAAGGATAATATTAAGGAGAAAGTTACTAATTTGACTAGAAATTACGAATGTCTAAAAATGAGAAGTGTTATAAATGTCATGTTTGTACTCTTGGAGACAGGAGACCTTTCATACATAGTTGTGATAATGTCAATTTTATCTTTTTAAGTAACTTTTTGTAATTATTTCCTGATGTTTACTTAATGTTGGAACTTGCTATGGCCTTTCCATTTTACATAAGTTGACTTTTGTATATTTTAGCTCACTTTAAATATACTATACTTTTCTTTTTAGAGATATTTTATCTCTGACCATTAATGCCAAAATTACTAAAACTAATCCATATTTTACAGTTTTAAAGGAGATTCCTGTAAGAAACATTTATTGTGATATTTATGTTTTTAATTAAAAATACATAATTTAAATAGATTTATTTTTTACTAGCTGCGCCCCGCAGTGTCACCTGTATAAGTCTCGATCCCGTGGGAATATCGGGATAAAAAGTATCCTATGTCATGATACAGGTAAGGGTCTACCCATGTGCGAAAGTTCATCCAAATCAGTTCTGCCGTTTCAGCTTGAAAGCGTAACAAACAAATTTTCGCATTTATAATATTAATAAAATTAGGATTCTAAAATCTACTTCAATATTGAAGTAGATAGCCAGCCCTAAAAAAAGGGAAAACAAAAAAAAAGGTGTATATACGTGGCTCAGAATGTAAATACATTGTTTTTTTTTTTCCTTTTTTTAATATGTATTTACATTCTGAGCCACGTATAAACACACCTTTTTTTGTTTTTTTTTTTTTTTTACTTTTTTTTAAGGGCTTTGTCGCTGAGCGATAACGTCACCCTGTAACATCAGCACAATCAACTTAAAACACTTTGTCATTCTTAGCTTCCGTTTTGTTCTGATAAAGGACAAGCCTGCAGGATATACTCTCCAATATCGTATTTTTATTAGTTTGACTAAGTAAATTAAATCGCAAAGCTTCATTTCGGTGTGAATTATCTAAGGAAAATACCTTTTTGTAGGTATTGTGTCATTCACTGGTCAATGATATGCTAGGTCTGAGTCTCACCGAACTAATTTAATTTTACCTTGTCTCATTGACGGTATTCATTCAATACGCAGAATTTCCTAAAGCTACGGCTACATTGCCGCGATAAGGCTCTGTTGTACAGCGAGACGTCGAGCGGTGCCGCGGTGTGCGAGAGAGAGCGCGCGAAGTGTATTTCGCGTTACCGCGACAAAGTAGCCATAACAATACGGAATAATTGAATTAGCACTCTTTTCTACATTCCACGCTTGGCTTCATTACACGAAAGTAACGGTTCGATCATTAAAGTGATGAAATGTCATCATTTGAGATAAGTACAAGAAAGTATAAGTTCATGTCTAATTTACAGCGGGTTGCTGCTTGGGTTTGAACTTATGACATCTCGCTATCCAGTTCAATGCCCTGTCACTGCGATATTGTAGCTATAAAACAATTTGATTACAGAGATTACGTTGTATCCTGCCTGTTGTTGTGCCTTATCGTCAATCAAAATAAGATTTAATAAAAATCAACTAAAGACCGTTACTTGATTGTTATTAAATTTTATTTCTAAAATGGAGCTATAGTATTTTTATCTCACAAAGCGACACGCGCTTTACTTGTGGTCACCAAGTGTACAAACACGCTGTGAATGTGTGCGTGAAGATGAGTAGCGTCAGCAAATAACACATGCACACACACACACTTCCGAGTTCACCATTGTCTCAGACGCGGTACCTAGAGCTCCTATGCTTACACACATGCACAGGCGGTTTGTACACTTGATAACCACAAGTAAAGCGCGCGTCGCTTAAAGGCTCCTGCATACTGAGGCAATGGCGCCGATTCCCTTGTTCACAAACTAAACTAAATTTAAGTTCAGTGCATCTTTTTCTTTCTATTTCATTAAGAAAAGGACAGAAGATAAATATTAGTTTAGTCCTGTCAAATTAATCAGCGCTTGACGTAAATTGACGTAATTTTAGTAGGCAAGTTTTTAATCACGTCTAAACTTGTATGGAGTAGTGACAGGCGCTGATTAATTTGACAGGACTAAACTAAAATTTATTTTCTGTCCTTTTCTTAATGAAATAGAAAGAAAAAGATGCACTGAACTTAAATTTAGTTTAGTTTGTGAACAAGGGAATCGGCGCCATTATCGCGGGCGCGACAGGCAGCAATATGCCTGTCACGCCCGCGATATCGCCCCAGTCTGTAAGCCTTATAAAATATATAAGGTAAAAGTAAGTTATAGGTAAAATACAGATGAACATCGTATAGGAAATTGGAAAAAGACTAGGTAAGTGAGTTTTCTTTCGGAATATAGGTACCTCTATGTAGCAGATAATATGACGGTATAGGAATAACATCAATCAATCTGTATCCCAACTATGTTGGGGTCGGCTTCCAGTCTACACCGAAGTAGCTGAGTATCAATTCTTTACATGGAGCGACTGCCTATCTGACCTCTATCGTAGCATAGGAATAACACATATCCTGGAAATGTAACTAGATAACAGCTTATGATACCTAGCTCGTTTATGAGTTTACTGTGTCATTTAAATAAATATACTAACAGCTACTGAAAAGCCTCCCTACCTTCAATTTCAATATAGGTACTTAATACTTATCGAGTTTTTTCAGTACCATATCGCTCATTGGTAAGAAGGGTGACATAGCAAAAAAACAGCATTTTTGAGTTGCCTGCAGTTGCCTCTGCCGTCGACGAGTCAACGGCTGCAGTTCCCTCTGCCCGTTGGTGTATACGAGGGAGCTAGAGAGACTTTATACTTCGTCGCATTCTTACCGCTGCTTTAAAACGCGTAATTCGTCATACCCAAAAACTACTGTTTTTGAATTATGTCAAGCTTCTCGCAAATGAACGATTATCAGGTGGGAAAAAAATGTGGTAGCAATGCGTTTCTGAATTACTGCGAAAAGTGATTTACCCGTAAAAACCATTACCATTACTTGGTTCATGTAGGTAAACACCATTGTTCTGTCGGAAATCCGAGTGTAAATGTGTGTGTGTGTGTATCATTTTTCAGAATTATAACGATTTGAAACCAAAGAGAAGTACCCAGAAATATAAAAAAAAATTAGCCAAGTGCGTGTCGGACCACGCACAATAAAGAACGAACGAATTTATCCCATCGATGTACATCACGGTCAATTCTCCAACTGCAAATGCAAGTTGGTCGACTATTACTCGTTAACTTGTAAAGCCTACTTAGCTGTGATAGTTTTCCTATTAATTTCATTATATTTACTACTGTCATGAATTTTTTCACATCTCCATAAACAACAATTTAGCTGTCAGGGAGGAGGGACACTAGATTCAAAAATTATAGAACCACAATATTTTTGAACGGCCTATCCAACGATACCCTACACCATGATAGGATAGACGAGAAAAAAATATCATCCCCATTTTTCGTGTAATTGCCCCATGCCAAATTACAACCGTTAAGTCTCTGAGCTAAGCCGGGGGCAGACAGACGAAACTATAATGGTTCCTTGTTTGAACGAATACATTTTAATAGCGGTGGCGCATGGCGTCAACCTCCCATTAGTGGGCTTGACGTAAATCACCATTGATTTGTAATTAGGCTAGGTATATAGTGCTACATGCAAAACATGTGTCGGTATACCTACCTATCTGTAGTATACTGAAACATGTTTTGTATGTGTTTTTTGGGTCAATGATACATTTCCAAACATCAGATATTATCATTCACTCTAGGACCCTAGCACCGCGGAGGGCTCATGTAGGACTCAATGTCAAATTTGGGCCTCGTCTCGTTTATGCCAATCACTAACTTTGGTGTTTCCCCGCCAATGTTGATATCACTGACACGGAGGGACGTTTCATGATTGTCATACTATTCGCCAATCCCATGAACTTGAAAAAATTACAATCAAACCACGTGTAAAACGACTAGAAAATTTTACATGCTTCTTCAAATCAAATCAAATCAAAATGTTTTTATTTCTCATAAACTTACATGGACAGTTATGAAATGGCAGAAGTTAGGTGCACGGTTCCAATTGGTCGCTTCCTATGGAGAAGAACGAGCAAAAGAAATCTTATTAAAGTGTTTTTCAAGTCAAAAATAAGAGTGTGCTGATGATTCAAGCTTTGGTGTCTAATATTACACAGGTTAGGTGTAACAGCTATTACGATTGTATAACTTCAGGCGTCGCGAAACTTCTCGAACGGTGAATTTCACTCACTCAGGCATTCTCACGACTGTTCACATAGCACACGAATATTGAGCTCAAGTTTTAGAAATTTAAATAAATGCTATATTTGTGAAACCTGTTTCGTGTTCCTGTTTCACTTCAAATTGGAAATATTTAATTTAGCAACGAAGTTCCCTGTCGCAACTTGGCGAATGAGACCTAGACCGAAAAAAGAGTAACATTTTGACCGTTACAACACTTTTGTTACGTAAAAAAATGTACAAAACCGAAAGGAATCTTGTTTCAACCAGGTGTCCCACGACACATTGACTGTTTTTTTTTATTATGAATGAGTACCTACAAAGAGTTGCCTTCTTGATAAAATCATTTTATTAGAGCGAGCAAGTCCTTTTGAGGTTAGTCAATTTTTGTTTTGCAAGATGTTATCATGGTCGCGCGTCGGCTAGCAAACATTCGCAGTCATCTGAGCCCGTTTGCTTATATCTTATACGTAGGTAGGTGGGTATAGCAAACGTAATATATCACAGACTATTATTATCCATTGTTGACTATCTCATCGGCAAATTAGGTGGACGTTTGCATTGTACCTACTTATTTGATTTGTAGGTATAACGTTGCCTGCACTTCATACAGGAAAGGTGGATAAAGTTTAGTAATATTGCGTTTAATAGTCTTGAAATTTCGTAGAAGCTGGATGACTAACGTGACGTCATATTGTGACTAAAACGAGCAGTTTAAATTGATCCAATGTCTTTCCGCATCACTGTGGCACATCGTTGCGGCAATAATTGCGCATGAGTGTCGCTAGTGACGAAGGGGAAAGTTCTTTTGCTCTGTGACGTAGGGGCCACACACATTCGCAACACTCATTGAACAGCGGAGATCCCGCAGCGAGGCGACATTATTTCAATAATGTGATAATGACTTCCAGCTAGGTGATTTTAGGTGATTCAGTTTTGTCACTCACTACCAATTGAATGCTAAAAGTGTAGGATTAGAATTTTAACTACCATCAATAACATACATGAAGATATAATAAAATATAAAAAATACAAAATGGATCTCGTAGTAAAATGCACACGTGGCTTGAGGATCCCAGCCTGGGAATGTTCCCACACATGTACATTATTGGCTGACTTTGTTAGTAAATAAGGCATATCGCAGTCATATTATAGGGGGAATAATATCAATTCAAACAATAATACCTGAATAGTCGCTTTGAAACGACTCACTAAACAAGTGTTGAGTAGCAAAGTAAACAGAGGACAGACTGTTGTCACTACAATATGATAATATATCAAACAATTTAGTACTTAGCCAACTCAGTGAGTGAGTCACCAGAATAATATGAAATGCTACGTGTACATGTGTAAACATTAAACAGCTGAAAACAGACTTTACATTGTATTTTGTTGTGAATAACATAATAGTAACTAAATGGGACTTACGATGTAACCCAACTATCACGATATTATCAGCTTCGACAGTTTTTGAGTTACGACGCCATCAAGAATTAATTCTAGTTAGTGTATCTAATTCATTACGGATGAATAAATCAACAGCTTATTCCCAAACGCTCCATAATTTTATTCCCGGCGGCTCCAAATAAAAAAGAAACAATATAATAATGAATAATAAATAAAATCTTTCCCATGAGCTCTAAACCAATTTGCGTGAGGCCAACAAAAAACAAATTGCTAACATTACTGTTATAGTTTCGTGGTAAATAGTTTCAGTAAGGCACTCCCAAATCAATCCATGTCTGTTACTCAAAAATCAAGCTCCTGGGAATAAGCCCAATCAAGATCATGTGGCGAATAACACAACATTATTTCTTTAACAATCTGAAAGTTATTTAATTTAAATTTTTGTAGCTGTTTAGAACCCCCTGGCTTGGCACGCGACGATGGGAAGAGACAAGACGGAATGACTATAACGCCTTGGAAGGTAGGTAGGCCTTTGGTGTAGGATGCAACTTGTGTCGATACCCTTGCGCCATCCCACCTTCCTAGCACGGTGAGCTGCGCTGGGGCGGCTGCTGCAGGTGCGGAAAACCTCTCGGCGCAAATACAATCTTATAGGAACTTATATGTTCCAGCTGTTTGGAGTTGCCACAGTAGGGCCATGTATGGGATCCAAATGCCCACTTAGTTTTTCAAGACATCGCCAAGCGGTTGGTCGGTTCTTCATGCGACCAGAGGGCTGGCCTATTATTTGGCCAAATAATCAGCATTGCCATACATCGATGCAGGTGAACTTCGTGATGCCTTTTAATTTCCTAATTTGCCCTAATTTCCCCTCCTAATTGTATAATATATTATTATTTTTTTTAAGACTGTTTGCTTTTTAAATGATGTAAATATTATCTTGGAAATTAAAATAAACTTGACAAAGGAAAAATAATAGTTTTGTTCATTTGTGTGTCACACGTGTCTTCGTTCAGTTGGAATATGTTTTCAAATGTGGTATTTTAGCACTCCATTAATTCAATATTCTTTTGTTCTGTTATTTAAATAAGCCATAATTCCCATAACTTGACAGTTTGCAATACCAAATAATATTGTTTCACCTCAGAACCTCACACAAGCAGGTTTTGTTTAAAGACAGTGAGTAAAATTCGATTTTGCTGCGAGCGTGAGCGTGAGTTATTTTAAATGCCGAGAACAGTGCTGGGTCCATTCACAAAATTCGAAAGATTTGAACTTCACTTTGTTCTGTCACTTTCACTTCGATACGAAAAGAGAGAGATAGAAACAATTCGATTCGAAGTTCGATTTTCAAATTCCATACATACGTAGGCCCAAAAAAGAAACAAAGAATAAAACGTTCGGATACACATAAAAACCGTAAAATTACAAATAATCTGTTATGGTTTAGAATAACTATTTTGTTATTGTTTGTTTTACAAATATTTAATATATATTGACTGTGGTTTAATTTTTACCATGTATTTTTTTACCTTTAGGTATGGTATATGGTATGGTATTAGGTATACCTTTACGTTCTCGCTACTGAGGTGAAAAGTTGTATGTATTACACGAGACCAAAGTTATTTGCATCTTGTGTCTGTCTTTGTGGATTCTAATGTATAATACTCGGTACGCTTGTGATTCAATTATAGGATCCTTCCCTTACTCGGGATTCAAAATCAACACTCGCATCACAAACCAACTTTGCTCTCTTGTTGCACAAATAACTATTTATTTTTGCAGTTTGTTCACTCTTTCCTAATTCTTGTTGTAGAGACATACCTATTAGTATTATTATAGCAACATAAACCATCTGGTTTCTTCTTTTTACCCGCCCTTCTAATAATATCTTACGGCAGAGATATTTCTATACCTAGGTATTCATGGAGATTGGGCGTTCATTCTAGTGTTCTATGAGGACACTGCACCTACGGCAGCAGTACCGGTAGTGATTACGGCAGTGCTGGTCCAACACTCGCTTACATTCAAGCTTATACGGTAAAGATCAAACTTACCTAGGAATACTTCTTCTTTCCAAATACAGAAGTAGAAAACAGACCCATACTTATTCTACAAATTTGTATAAAGGTTTTGTCACGAAATTGAAAGTATGACTGGTAGGATCAGTTTTCTATTGCACTTTCTATTGCACCAACAGCTTGTATAGTTTGCTTAAAATATCTTTGACATAACCATTCTTTTAAATAAAAGCCCACTTATAACTCTGTCTATTTTCAGTAGCTTCAATCCTTTAATAACGGCATTTTTGAACAGTTAATTAACTTCAATCGACCTGACTCATTCGCGTCAAACGATTTGGTTCACTGCTACGCGCATGACGCATTGGGGTGATTGGGAAACAGACTGGCATTAGCCATCCGGACTGATTGTGATTATTTGTGAGAATATAACACTATCATATTATACATATGTAAAAACGGTATGATAAATGATTCTATTTCTGTTAGTAGGTTTGTACAAACACTTTTACACGTCAATCATATTTTTTAAAACTAGATGAGGTTGGCGTTTCCTATCTGACTACTCTGAGAAGAAAGGCCGAAACAAACTCAGAGGTCACAGTCTCTTTTAAAGTCCAGTAATAATCTTTGTCAGATCATGTGAAGACCGTATCGATTGGTGTCTGAAATGGTCTTTTGATGAAAGAACCATACAGATTGAGTGGAGCTGTCCAGTCAGTGCACGCATTTGTCAGTAGTTATGCAGCTCAACTCAGAACTTAAGGAGCTCAACGATTCAATGAACAATACCAAAGAAAGGACATTTGGCTAGGCCGCCAAAAATACTCAAACTGCCAGACCGTGTTAAAAACTAACTGAGAATAAATAAAAATTAAACAATGACCCACATAGTCTTCACATACAATAATTAAAATAATATAATACTTCACAGAGTAAATATTCACGTCATTGCATAAATAAAATTCATCAATATCAATGTGTATATCCGGACATAATCTTGGTCAGATCATTTGAGGACCTTGTAGGTTGGTGTCCGAAATGGTATTTTGAGGAAAGAACCACACAGATTTGAGTGGACCTGTCCAGTCAGTGCACGCATTTGTCAGTTATCATGCAGCATGCAGTTATAGTATGGGGCATATGATGCGGAGGAATGAGGAAAATATTGCCGGGAAAATTTTGTAGTTAGTATGAATGTGGATGGCTATACGAGTAGGGGAAGACTAAATAAATGATGGATGGACTGTGTGAAAGATGATATGGCTAGAAAGCGAGTGACTACCGAGATGATGACTAATAGATAAGTATGGAAAAAAAGACATGTTGCGCCGACCACAAATAAATTGGGATAAGGACAGGAGAATGATGATGATGATATTTTATCGTATACGAAATTTAAAAAAAATATTGTAATACAAGAACAAATGTTTAATAATCAACAAGTGATTAATAGTCTATGTTAAACTATGTTTATTCAAGCCTTTTTACAGGTAATCTACACCAGTAAATGATTATACAGTTAAATGCGGGTGCGACGCGACACTCTAGTAGCACAATTTATATGAAAACTTCACGGAAAGTATTGTGCTGCGCATCGCGCTGCCTGTCGCGCCCGCGATGTTGCTCCAGTCTGCACGTGCCTTAACTGTTAACACTAGGTACAAAATGAAATAGCCTATATAAATATATAGGTAGCATAAGCATCACATAATCAGCCTATAATGTTCCCACTGCTGGGACACAGGCCTATTCTCCTCCGCTAGGAGTAATAATGTTCTGTGCTCCTCTCTGTGAGAGGGAGTGGGCCGTTATACACCACGCGGGCCCAGTGCGGTAGATGTCACATGTCTTCGAATTTTTGGTTTTAGGACATGCCGGTTTCCTCACGATGTTTTCCTTCTCCGTTTATAAAGGTAATAATATAAAATGTATATACAAGGTGTCGTTTTGCATCCTCGTCAAATTCAAAGAGGTAACTATACTAATGATTCTCGACACGAATCAATTATAAAATAAGTATATCAGTGCGGTATCACACGACCCTTTTACACACACACTACCGCATACGGGGTGATTCTGTTATGTGAATGTGGTGTATTCTGAAATACTGTCAAACTTAAATAACTAAAAAAACAAGTATGTATTAATTATTGAGCAGGTATCGTAATTTTATTTGATTATATATGTCTTTCATAGCAGCCTCCTGAAATTTGACGAGGATGCAAAACGACACTTTGTATATACATTTTATATTATTGCATCTGGTTAGACTGGAAGCTGACCCCAACATAGTTAAAAATGGTTAGGCAGATGATGACAATTATACAGGGTTACATATTTTAAATTGGCTAGCTAAACTCCGCAGACGCGATGGGTAGGATCGATACCTAAACATGATAAAACCAAAAATAAATAAATTAGATGTTATTTGTGGGGTCATCGACCGCAATACGGTATTTTACTATAAGTATACGAGAAAAAATCTATAGATATAGTTTAGGCAAAAAGGAGTCGGAGAATGTTAGTTTTAGTTCATAAAATAACAAAATAAACTTTTAAATTCAATTCAACGTTTTCAGTTTTTCTAATCTGTTAAAAAACACCATGGAATAGTAGCCGCCATGTTATTACGTCATACGGCTATGTTAACAAAAACGTGTCAATTATCATACAAAGATCAGCGCATTTGTTTTCATAGCCCAGTGACGTCATGACCACAGAGCAACATGGCGTCCACTGCGTTCAGCGTTTTCGTCAACCTACGCGCAAAATTTGAAAATGTAAAATTGTAAATGCATTTTTATGGCACTTATCGATTGAATAAAAATTTTGTAATTTTTTTTTTTGGGGCATGTTAGCACTATAGAATTTAATTAAGACACTTTTCAAAAATGGGTGTAAGACCCTATTGTTATTATTATTGAGGGGCTTATGGCTAAGTAATAACAGCCGCACGGATCGATCGATCAGGTTAAGCTACGCTTGCCGCGGTTGGTCCGTGGATGGGTGACCATCTTTACATACCCCTCCGTGCCTCGGAAAGCACGTGAAGCCGTTGGTCCCGGCTGTCATTTGTAGATCTTTGTTAGTCGTTACGGGTCGTCAGAAGCTCGAAAGTCTGACAAACAGTCTTACCAAGGGTATCGTGTTACCCAGTAACTGGCTTGTGGAGGTCAGATAGGCAGTCGCTCCATGTAAAATACTGGTATTCAGCTGTATCCGGTACTGGAAGCCAACCCCAACATAGTTGGGAAAAGGCTAGGCAGATGATGATCGACTTCAATAATTGTTATAGTCTCTCGAAATTACAGTTTATAAAATCAGTTTTTTTGTGTTAAACATAAAAAAACAGTTTTTTTCGACTCATATTTCAAGTAACAATACTAATAGCGGTCGTTGATCTTATATTTATTTTATTTTATCGTGTTTAGATGTCGATGCTCATCCCATCTGCGGAGTTTAGCTAGCCAATTTAAAATAACGCTGTATAGGCACAAAAACAAAAGGACAAGCCGGTCTATTCTGTACAAATATCCCCGCGAAATCTTAGGTGAAGTGAACCTAAAGTGAGATCTAATTCCGCCTTATGCTAGGAATGACATTCTTGACAGCTCACTTCACTTAAGTTTTCACGGTGACGCGGTTTTCGTGACTGCGCATATCTTTGACTCGTATAATTATGATCCAATTTAAAATAACGCTGTATAGCCACAAAAACAAAAGAACAAGCCGAACGCTGTATTGGCACAAAAACAAAAAAACAAGCCGGTCTATTCTGTACAAATATCCCCGCGAAATCCTAGGTGAAGTGAACCTAAAGTGAGCTCTAATTCCGTCTTATGCTAGGAATGACACTCTTGACAGCTCACTTCACTTAAGTTTTCACGGTGACGCGGTTTTCCGTGACCGCGTATATCTTTGACTCGTATAATTATGATCCTAGATCAGTTAGTGTAACATCTCCCTTACATAAGTAATAGTTATTTAGATATTATTGTATTTACACACTATCAATGAATAGGAAACAAATCTGAAACAAAAGTATTATTTCCCTACACAATGCGTTTACTAGAGAATGGAATACAGTCCATTCACCTATAATATCCATAGAGAATGTTATGAATGGGTGTTGCTTATGTCAATGGAATTCAAATTCAAAGTGGATCTGAGTCAGGTAGAATTTTGGTTCCTATACTGCCAGTTTCAATAGCAGCCATGAACTTAGAATTGAGCCTGATAAGTGGCAATAAAGGGGCTCATGGCTAAATAATAACAGCCGCATGGGTTGATTGAAGGTTAAGCTACGCTTGCCGCGGTCGGTTCGTGGATGGGTGACCATCATTGTGATCTGTGGTGACGTGTCATTCGTAGATCTTTGACAGTCGTTATGAATAGTCAGAAGCCTGAAACGACCTAGGGGTATCGTGTTACATAACATAACATCACGCTTTGTTGCCCCGAAGGGTTGGGCAGAGGTGTACCTGTAGTACACCCACATTTCGCCAGTTATGTTTAAGTCCCATGTAATAGGGGGCGAACCTATTGCTGCTACTGAGAAATTCCAGATAGAAAAACCCATTAACACTTTGCCCGACCCGAGAATCGAACCCAGGACCTCATGCTCAGCAGTAGCGCTTGCACTAGACTTGCACTAGACTGGAGTCTTTGACAGTCGTTACGAGAAGCCCAAAACTACCTAGGAATATCGTGTTACCCAGTACTTAACTGGGTAGTGGAGGTCAGATAGGCAGTCGCTCCATGTAAATTACTAGTGTTCAGCTGCATCCCGGTAGACTGGTAGACGACCCCAATACCTATAGTTGGGAAAAGGATTTGATTTTGTGGCACAGATTGAAGTGGCAATAGACTTCATAGACTTGAGCTGAATTCAGTAAATGTCATTGGCGACATGACTACATGTGCCCCTAATCAGGGGGGTAACCATCACCTCTTATAGCAGTATTATTTCAATATTACTTTAGCGTGAGAAAGAGATGGAGCTATAAGTCCTGTACAGCTCCATCACTTTCCCACTGTGAAGTAATATTATAATAATACTGCTATAAGAGGTGATGGTTAACCTCCAGCAGGCTTAGCATGACACTCTCTATTTCTTCGAAGAATAGACACGGCTCTTTCCATACAAAGTGACATTTCGTTTCTCCTTTTTTGACATCTCCTTTTTTGATTTCTACGGTGAGATGTCAAAAACTGAGAAACGAAATGTCGCTTTATATAGAAAGAGCCGTGTCCATTCTTCGAAGAAATAGAGAGTGTCATGCTAAGCCTGCTGGAAGCATACATTGCTTCCTGATGAGTAGGTACCTACATTATGTACCTAGATTAGGTAGGTACTATGTCCAACAATTCTGCTAACCTACTCCTTCAGAGGAACTTCGCTAATAAACCGTTGAATGTTATGTAAACATGCTGTATGCGTACAAATATTTACTGTTTGCATCTTCTCCATTTCAATTACCTAAATCTATTGATAAGCCGCCTGGGAACGTTCCAACCATTAATCAAGGATGTCAGTGTTTTGTAAGCCCGCAAATAAAACCCGTGGGTTCTATTGACTTTAACGCCCATGTTATCAATGTCGGACACGGGAATTTTATCACAGTTCACCTAAAAATGTTTGCTGATAAGTTTAGTAAATATTTACGTTTCACTTGTGTTCGGTATGACTAAGATATTGATAAGAATGAGAAAGTATTAAGAATTTCATTGTTTGTTATTCATTTTATATGAAGGAGTGTGGTATTTTGCTACACAAAACCAAATGATAAATGATGTATTTTCTGTAAGTAGGTTTGTACTAACACTTTTACATGTCAATCATATTTTTAAAATAAAGCTAGATGAGGTCGGCGTTTCCTATCTGACTACTCTGAGAAGAAAGGCCGAAACAAACTCAGAGGTCACAGTCTCCTTTAAAGTCCAGACATAATCTTGGTCAGATCATGTGAATGCCATGTAGATTGGTGTCTGAAATGGTCCTTTTGAGAAAAGAACCATACAGATTGAGTGGACCTGTCCAGTCAGTGCACGCATTTGTAAGTAATCGTGCAGCTCAACTCAGAACTTACCACATCTTTTATTCTATTTATAAATATATCATTAAAAAACTAAACTTGTGTGTCCAACAATTTTAGTTATTTATCTTAGCTTGTTTAAATGTGTTCCACTAGATATCGTATGACACTCATTTAACTCACATTTATCATATTTTTGAACACTGTTACTGCTGAAAACCCCTGATTATGCAACAGTTTTATGAACTACAATTACCTGAACATTGCCTTTTTTTTTAAACTAAACGTGTGTGACTTCTGTGACCCTCGCCCTCCGTTGCCTACAGCTCTCTCGCCTAAGTCTTTGCTGCGTGGCGTAAAACGTCGCAGCCGACTCCTAAGTAGGGAGGCCTCCGACGCTGGGGCATTCCTCCCCATGCCGTAAGAGGCCAGGATGGCCCTTCTGCTGAGCGTGAGGTGCTGCAAAGTGCCTCCGCTATTTTTTATTTCGGTGTGACATGAGAAAACGCCGCCCTCTTCTCTGCCCACTCCTGGACAGAGTAGCTTTCTGTTGTCAGGGCATTACACTCGCGTGGTGTACCAACATGGCCCTCTTGCTAGTGTGAAGCATCGTACAACACTATAACGAAACCCGAACATCCTTAAAAGCTTTTCTCGACAACTCTTCCTGATCTAGTTCGATGCAAGACAGCGGCAGCGCCGTCCTCGTCCTGTTCCACTACTGCGTGCCGTCCGATCGTCCCGTGCCGCGCAAAATTGAAGCCGACCTGGTACTCCTACTTATTCTTTCTTTTATGTTGTCTACTTTTTGTTTTATATGACTTACAACTAGCCCTCCGGCTGTCGCGGGAAGGTACTAAAGGGTCACCGAGGCCCCTGGTGATACAGGCAACGGAAGGAATACGGGTGGGTTTTAGTCAGTAAGAGTCTGACACACCCTCCCGCTCCGCCCAGAGCGGGAGAAGTTATTTGATGATTTCCCACCCAAAAAAAAAAACATAAATTGTTATTACTAAAACATTAACCGATTGTACTCATTCTTACTACTAAGTTTTGAAAGAAAGAAAACACATTTATTTGCGGTAATGACGCGAAGAAGGAACACAAATACAAAAAAGAAACAATTTGGGGGAGAATATGCGTCACATCCACGCAAAACGGCAAACGCTCAGCATAATGCTGCGACCCTATGCTAGACAGAGCCCCAGCGCTGGTTTTCAGCGATAGCTGGCGTTGACGTGATGACGTCGACCGGTGCAGCACACAGTGAGATTGTAATAAGAAAAAAAAGGAATAAAATAAATACAAATATTTAAAATGGCAACATTCCGTACCTCATTATTGGCCTTTTTCCTACCCATTATGGTTCCATACTGAGTTTAATCAAGATAAGACTGAATATGGGAATTATCCGCAAAGCAACTGCCAACTCTAAGCTTCCTTTCCATTGTGAGCTATACCGTGGCTGTACCAATCACATTGTTAGGTTAATGAACTTCTGGGCTTCGGTGTAACGGCTCCTGCATACTGAGGCGATATCGCGGATGCGACAGGCAGCAATATGCGTGTCGCGGCCGCGATATCGCCTCAGTATGCAGGAGCCTTAACGACTCACAATCGAAACCCATTGAGGTTCGAACACGTCTCTATGTAGTTACCTATTTTTACCTTTATATGAGAGCCAGAATAGGTGCTCCGTTGGTCCCGGCTGTCATTTGTGGATCTTTGATAATCGTTACGGGTCGTCAGAAGCCCGAAAGTCTGAAAACCAGTCTTACCAAGGGGTATCGTATTACCCAGTAACTGGGTTATGGAGGTCAGATAGGCAGTCGCTCCATGTAAAGTACTGGTATTCAGCTGCATCTGCTAAGACTGGAAGCCAACCCCAACGTCGTTAGGAAAAGGCAGGCAGATGATGATGATGATATGTGAGCCAGAATATGAGACCAGTAGGCTTAGCATGACGCTTTCTATTTCTACTCCACTGTAGAATAGAAATCGCTTGTCTACATTTCTCGGTGGAAAACTGTCAACTGTCAACTGAACATCTGTCACTCGGGCGATATCGCGGGCGCGAGAGGCATATTGCTGCCTGTCACGCCCGCGATATCGCCCCAGTCTGCAGAAGCCTTTAAGACGCTGACAACACCTAAACCGCGGTCACTGTCAGATTGCGTAGATAAGAAAGAGAAGCGCGATGACACAACGCTTGTAATTTATTGCAAAATATGAAGAAATTATCTAATTACTCAAAATTGAGTTGAATAATCGAAAATAAAAAACAACAAAGTTCTGCATTGAAATAAGATGTTCTTGTTATGTATTAAATACGTAACGTATGTTGATATTTAATGCAGATATTTTGGATTAGAACTCAAGGTGAGAGGTTTTAACGGTAATTTGTATCGAGATTTATTTTCAAAACGTGTTTTGGTAACAACCAAGTTCTGGGAAATATGTTCAAAATTAACATAAAACTATACAGATTTGGCAATTTTTTTTCTTAAGAGAAGCCTATTTTGGTCAATTCGGTCTTGTCAGCGCCTTAAGCCTGCTGGTTGTGTGAGAGCGCGGCAATCACTAACACTATTTTTATCAATCTAAGTAGTAGTTTTATTAATGTTGGATAAACTTTATGTAGTTATGTCCTTGTCTTGGGGCGGGACGGACTGACTGTCAGTCTATTACTGATTAAAACCACACTGTGGTTCTTTAACAACCTCTGACTGTGGAGCGGATGACGTTCCCGCAATTATCCTCACCTCTGTTAGGATATCGACTAGGCATTAGAAACAAAATTGACTGACACTTCATGCAATATTTGTGACAGTACTTATGTTTTATATACTGGTAGCTGCCCACCTCCACCCCCTTTATTTATATCTACATACCGTATTCCTTATCGTGCTTGCGTGTGAGTTTTAATATACCTACACTTGACATTATGACAACCACAGATGGATGCAACAATGCGTGTAGTACATTAAAAATAATGATAAATTTTATTAGTGACCTGTGTCGATGGAATGTCATACAATGGTGCCGATTCCCTTGTTCACAAACTAAACTAAATTTAAGTTCAGTGCATCCTTTTCTTTCTATTTCATTAAGAAAAGGACAAAAGATCAATTTTAGCTTAGTCCTGTCAAATTAATCAGCGCTTGACGTAAATAAACGTAATTTTAGTAGGCAAGTTTTTAATCACGTCTAAACTTGTATGGAGTAGTGACAGGCGGTGATTAATTTGACAGGACTTAACTAAAATTTATCTTCTGTCCTCTTCTTAATGAAATAGAAAGAAAAAGATGCACTGAACTTAAATTTAGTTTAGTTTGTGAACAAGGGAATCGGCGCCAATGTCACACAAAATAATTAACAATTGAGATCAATACAATTATCACAAGTAGTTATTCACTGAAGGTCGGTGATAGTAGTAAGTGTAGTGAACTAGTGACATACCTTATGGTATTGGTAGATGGATAGTTGAAGGACGGTATTGCCCCAGGACTCCAGAGTAGGGCTTCAGGGTTAAACCGTGTTGCAAACGTCGTTGAGCCACATAAAAAAGGGTTTAGCTACACTAGTACACAATGAATGTTGCATGTGTGCCGTCTGCTTTCTTCAAAAGGCCCTTCCAGACGTGGTCCTGCACGGTTAGACTCACTTATCGTTATAATGTTTGGACTTTAAATGAGACTGTGACTTCTGAGTTTGTTTAGCTATTTCTTCTCAGGGATCAGCCAGGAGTCAGCTAGGAATTGCACCACCTAGTTTTAAGATATTAACCAACAATGTATCCATGTCAGTATTTTAGAAGATTTACTTACTGAAATAAACATCATGTCATTTCATTCCTTATGTATGTGACGAAGCAAAAACGACATACGATCAAAAGACGTCAAAGAAGTTATGAAAATAAAAAAAACAAAACTTAATGCCTTGTATTACATGAAACGGGAGGCTTATGCTCTAAAGTAGGACGAAAAATAAAGTTGTTGATGACAAAAAAAATGGATGTTGATGAGTAAGACCTTTACTCATCAATATCCATTTTTTTTAATGGATAATACAGGAACTGAGTGGATCCCGAGTAGTACAATAGCTCGATTATTATATAAAGTGGGTTTACTGGATTAATTGGCGTTACATGAAACGAGTCATAGATACAATAGCGAGGCCGTTGTAATTGAACACAGGATTAAACAATAAAACACTAAACCATACACTATAACTACCGACCATGATAAATGAATGGTGTCACTGAGCCATTCTATGAATGAACTATAAATAAATATACGTACAAGCGAAGAACAGGCGGCTCCGTCAGCAAAATAACATAAAATTAGTGTAACGAAATTATACACAGGAGCTAAATGAATTTCGACTAAATTATGATGGATAAGTTCTTATGAAGTACTCCCTTTTAAGTTAATGATGGTGTGGTATGTATAGTATGTATGTTTCTGTAAACGCCCGAACGTAGGTGAATCCTAAGATTTTTCAGTAAAACTTAAGATTTATCAACTCTTAATGGTAAAAGTCCGAACTGTTCTGTGATCATGGTTAATTTTTTAAAAACTTTTACCACCACTCGGTAAATCTTATGGTTTTACCACAGACAATGTAAATGTTGAAAAATAGACACTTGTGTAGGCGAAAGTAACACGCATCAGTAAGATGAAAAATTGTAAAGTACAGGTTTAAAGTCTTACATGAATTAACACACTAAGATTTAGTTACGTCTAAATGTGCGAAGAGGCGTAAACGAGTTCACGGGGCTCGGAAAATACACGTGAGCTAATAAGTTCGTCTCATGAACGTATAGTTCATTTGCCAGAAATAGAATGTACCAATTCCGAACCCTTCGCCTTTGGGCCTAGGGTACCTCCCGCCCATCGCCCCGTGGGTGACGAACGAGTTCAGCAGCAAAAAGTGCATGTTTTACACGTTTGCCTAAGGCTGAGTTGCGCCAAGTAACTTTAACGAAAACCAATAAAATAAAAAAATAAATTCTTTTTATTTCAGGCATATTTGGCCCATACATACATATTGTTAGTAAAACAACTTAAAACTATGTTAGTAGGTATTTCAAATTACAATATTAATTATTATTGCCGCCCTCTGGGGCCCCGGGCACACGCAGTTGTGCTTGAACCCAGTGCCGCAGAAGGGGGCTGTCCAGCTTGTGGCTGAGCAGTGTTGGCGCTCCCACGCGTGCGGAGCATCAGCGACGACATACGGCGGCGGCGCCGCAGCACAGTGTGAATTGTGTGAAAGCAAAGCCGTCTGTGTGCGCGTGCGCAAACATCGCAGACGCACTACAGTAGCGCGGGAGCCCACCAGCACCCTGAACGCGTTAAATACCTCGAAACAGAATTTTACTTAAGGCGCTGACAAGACCCAATTGACCCAAAATAGGCTTCTCTTAAGAAAAAAAAATGCCAAATCTGTATAGTTTGTGGTAGCGGAAAAAATATATGTTAATTTTGAACACATTTCCCCGAACCTGGTTGTTACCAAAACACGTTTTGAAAAAAAATCTCGATACAAACTAAACTAACGTTCTAACTATCCTCTTACCTTGGGTTCTATTCCAAAATATCTGCAGTAAATATCAACATAAGTTACGTATTTAATTAATAACAAGAACGTCTTATTTGAATGCAGAACTTGGTTGTTTTTTATTTTCTGTTACTCAACTCAATTTTGAGTAAATAGATAAGTGCTTCATATTTTGCAATAAATTACAAGCGTTGTGTCATCGCGCTTCTCTTTCTTTTCTATGCAATCTGATAGTGACCGCGGTTTAGGTGTTGCCAGCGTCTTAAACGGAAATTTGATGGCTGACATCAAATTTCCGTTTAAGTGAAATTCTGGTTGCACCATTTTAACAATAGTTAAAATGACGTCACAAATAACGATAACAATAACCGTTCAACTACGGTTTGTGTCATTGTATGTCCATCTGCTTCGCATTTAATTCCTTTTATATGTTGTTCCGTGCTTGTTCTTTTGTTTTGTGCTAGTCCCGTCTGTTATTTTGCACATCAAAATATTCTTTTAATTTTCAACAAGGATTTGTAATCTAGGAACCTTCTACCTTGCTAAAATCATTACGTCTTTCTCTTTGAGACACACGCCAATTATCTAAATAATAAACTTTTCTGAAACATCAGAATGTGGATATAGATATTATTAGGTTTACAGAATCGCAAGTTCTTTCATGTGATATTTTTAGTAGTGGATATTATAAAGGCTCCTACATACTGGCGCGACTTGTCGCGCGACGCGACGCGACACAAAGACACCGCGTGTAGCGCTACAAGCGGTGCCTTTGTGTCGCAACTCGGGTATTTAAGTAATAATAAAATTAATTCGCACACGTCAGTATATAAATTAATATACATATATCTATACTCAATACATAATTGTGTTGTGGAGTAAATGCTATTGGGTATTCCTCTTGAATTCTTCATATTTTCACTTAATTTTGTTTACTCTAAATATTTTACAGCAGAATAATTTGTTATTTAAATACCACGTGTTTAATGAAACCACATCTGAACATCCCGCTGAACAACGTCAAGACGTTGTTCAGCGGGATGTTCAGATGTGGTTTCAAGATAGATCAAAATCTATGAAAGCATGATGACAGCAAACTTGAAGTGTTGCCACTGCCAAAAAAAATACCCACGTACATTTTCGGGAAGTAGTAAGACGTCTTGTCACTTGTCACCCCTTTACCTTTTACATTAAACATGAAGGTGCAACAGCAGGTAGTAAGATTCTACGGTCATTGTCAATGTGACTTAAAATTAATTTTCACGGATACAATAACGTTGCCCTTGGCTACTCTAAGTATTTCTAAAAACTAAACTTTTCAAAAACAACATGAGAGGTAATGTTAGATTTACGGAACAAATTATCGTTTCACCATTTAACCTAATTGACAAAACTTAACCAAGAGAACGATAAGAGATTTATGATGAAATGTTTACTCTAAATTTAATATTGGTGAATTTTACAAAGTAGATAGCATGTGAGTAATGATCATGCTTAAAAAATGTACTGCAGGCGTTGTCTAGGCTACAGTGGTTCGCGCCCTGGCCTGGCGCTGACGCGGCTAATCCTGGCTATCACGCGTCCTTTTCACGGATATCTATGGTCGTCTTTCACTGCATCTGTTGAAGAACAACTTCAATGAGTTTATACGTTCGGCTATCCTGCCAAAAGTGTGACATAATGATTGTCAGACTGTCGACAAATGATCCATTTGTCTAATAGTAAATAAAAACAAAACTTAAAGGAGAGTGAGTGAGAGTGTATCAGACTGAGGTTTTCGACAACATCGAATTCAATTGATTTCATAAAAATCGTCATAATCCCCAGATGGGATGGATGATACGGGGCTATCAACCTGTGTCTTTTAATAAACCCATACATCATCCTTCAACGGGATCTTCCCTCAGCGGGGCTATACTTGTCTCTGTGAGATCACACACATGTCAGTCATGAGACCCACCATAGGGTTTTTTGGGGGGGTTTGCCATAATCGCCACGCTTGGCAGGCGGGTTGGCGATCGCAGTATGGTGTTAAAATGCATAGAGAACGCTGCTGCCCATTCTCTAGTAAGTCCCTTAGTCGCCTTTTACGACACCCATGGGAAGAAATGGGATGGTGCTATTCTTTACGTCCGACACCACACGGAACCGGAATTTGAACTTAACCACTAACATTTTAAGGTTTTAATCATTGGGAGAATGTTGACAGTTTGTGGTAGCTTGATGTGCTAGCGACTGTACATATGCGCCGACAATGGCTTATCCATATCTACTCTAGGTCTCGATTTCACTTAGAAAATCAAGTTCACTGGGAACGTAAGAACTAGGCATTGGACGCAAACGATCATGTGCATACTTAAATGTCAAGAATTTCATAATATATCGATCACCAGGTAGCAAATTTACATCTTCGAATGGACCACGGAACTTAAGCTTCAATTTTGTTTGATTACGTTCGTGATTTTCAATTAAAACAAAATCACCTACAACAAAGTTAAGGGTGACTTTCGCTTTTGTGCTATTGAATCGTTTCTGTTCATAAGTTGCACGTTTATTCATGGAATATGCTGCTTGTTCTCTGATTTTCTCAATATAAACAACAGTTTCGCCATGGTCACTCTAAGCAATTAAAGACAATGGTCCCAACCATTGTCTTTATTTGCTTTGAGTTTAACCACTTTGGCAACTAACATTTCTTTTGCTAATTGTGCTATTAAAAGGTACATCTGCAATGGAATGCTTCCAATCCCTTTATTTGTTTATTTCGACAGCTGTTAACATATTTTTTTAGTGAAGACATCACTCGTTTCATCTGAACGTTAGCAACCTTTTTTTTTTTGCGTTGGTAATCATCAAATAACTTCTCCCGCTCTGAGTGGAGCGGGAGGGTGTGTATTCCTTCCGTTGCCTGTGTTGCCAGGGGCCTCGGTAACCCTTTAGTACCTTCCCGCGACTCCGGCAGGCATCGGCCCTAGTGGACCCCTACACTTGTGCTGACGACATCTCTTTAAGGCGCGTGTGGAATACAACGCGCCGTCGACCCGGGCCTGGTCCTTACCGGACGGTGAGCTACCCATTGCTCACCGTCCGCAAGCTCGCGCCTACGGTGGCCGGAAATCCGCCCAGGATTCCCGACCACCAGGGCGTCTCCTGCGGTGGCTAGGGGCAAAAGGGCGCGAAATTGGCCTTTCCCTCAACCGTCCCGCCTCCTCCTTCACGAGCATTACTGCTTCGCAGATGGAGGTGACGGCTGCCCATGCCCTCTCGCTCCGTACCACGGCCTGAACCAGGGAACGCAAGAGATCTCTGCTGCGCCTCCACGAGGACACGGCGGTGCTCTGCTCAAGCCGGGCAGACCTCCACCGTATCCTCCGGGCGATCCACACAGTGGTGACACCTGGGCGTTTCCTCCCGCTGTACTGACATAGGAACCTCCCGAAGCTGCCGTGTTTGGTGGGGACCTGCGTCAGGCGGAAGGTGAGGACGTCGTGGCGCCTCTCTAGCGACTCCTCAAAGAGGGCACTTATCGCCGCAATTGTGGCATGACCAAACGTTAGCAACCTAGGTGCATGATAGCCTCATGCATTCGGTTTATAGTCGACTAACAAAATCTCCTAGATGTAATTGGTATACAGATAGTCCTATTACGTCGTTGTATCTTACGGTGGAGTACACCAGATTTAATTTCATAAGTATTGAAAAGGTATATATCACTATAGTGAGACAGTTTTACACCAAGCTTTAGCGTTGCTATCACTTTTATCTGGGTTGAATCCCAGCAAGGTTGTTTTCGGAGACATTCTATTCGAGGATTCAATTAAAGTGGTAATTCGTGTTCGTTTGCTATTCTTTTTTCTTGCTGTTCCATCATAATTTTATGGCAATTTTCCATCTTGGATCCACACTCCGAGACTTCATCATTTCGCTCTTCTCAATGGTCTTCACTTCCACCTTGATGCGCGGTTTCTAATGCTAGAGCTGTTTTCTTCGAGTTTTCATTGTCATTATCAGGTTGTCAGGGAAGACACTTGTGTAGGCGAAAGTAACTTGCATCAGTATGATGGAAAATATTAATTATATAATATTCAAAGTCTTACATGAACTAACACATTAAGTTTTAGTTATGTCTAAATGTGAGAAGGGACGTTCACGGGTTCACGGGGCTCGGAAAATCGGGATACACATCCGTGTGAGCTCATAGTACGTTTCGTGACAGTATGGTTCACTTGCCAAAAATAGAATGTACAATTCCAAATCCTTCGCCTTTGAGCCTAGGGTACCTCCCGCCCGTCACCCCGTGACCACGTTTAGCAGCAAAAAATGCATGCTCGCCTCTAATTTATCTTCGTGATCAATCGCTATAAGAACTAACTTCTATTATTTGCTTTCCGATTAAAACTAACCATTGTAGAATTAACAATAGCTATATCTAATTAATTAATAAAATAACTAAAACTATACACAAACTAAAATAGGGCGTCGAAAAATTCATCCACATCGCTGTCAACTAGTAATGTACCCAAGAGACGGGCGGCATTGCCACGTTGTATGGCAATGCTTAGCCTCTGGTCAAGGTAAAACCCAGCCCTTGGGTCAAGGGAAGTGTCAACCAGCCGTCTGGAGATTTCCTTAAAAAGGCCATGAGCACTCGGACCCCACGGCCCGAGGGTTTCAACCCCAAACGGCTCGAAAATATAATTACCAACTAGGTTATTATACTTACGCCGCTTGAGGTTCTCTGCAGGCGCAAGAGTAGGATTTTTTTTTTTTTTAAACAATAGCTGGTTTTAAGTGGTTAATCCTAAGAAACTGCTGAATACTGGAGAGTTTTTGTTAAGAATATCATTTATTAGATAAGTACCTAAATATAATATTACTATTTATTGCGTTGTAGGATGTATTATTAATTTGTCATCATCATCTACCTAGCCTTTTTCCAACTATGTTCGGGTCAGCTTCCTGTCTAACTGGATGCAGCTGAATACCAGTATTTTACATGGAACGATCTGACGTCCAAAGCCCACAGTATGGGTAATACGATATCCCTTGGTAAGACTAGTTGTCAGACTATTGGGCTTCTGACTACCCGTAGGTACTATCAAATAAAAAGAAAAAAATGCTTTTATTCATAAATAATATCAGCTGCACGGATTGATCGAAGGTTAAGCTACACTTGCCGCGGTGGGATCCTGGATGGCTGACCATTCATTACATATCGAGTCCCCTTCGTGCCTCGGAAAACACGGTAAGCCGTTGCTCCCGGCTGTGTTTCGTAATGAAATGATTTTATTTTCTTTATGTAGGTTTGTACAAACTCTTTTACACGTCAATCACATTTAGGAAAAATAACTAGATGAGCTCGACGTTTCCTATCTGACTACTCTGAGAAGAAAGGCCGAAACAAACTCAGAGGTCACAGTATCTTTTAAAGTCCAGACATAATCTTGGTCAGATCATGTGACGACCATGTAGGTTGGTGTCTGAAATGGTCTTTGAGGAAAGAACCACACAGATTGAGTGGACCTATCCAGTCAGTGCACGCATTTGTCAGTAATCGTGCAGCTCAACTTAGAACTTAAGGAACTCAACGACTCGACGAACAATACCAAATAAAGAAGATTTGGGTAGGCCGCTTAAATGACTCAAACTGCCAGACCAAGATTAAATCTAACTGAGAGATAAAATGAAAACAATAACCCACATAGTCTTCACATTCACAATAATTAAAAAATACTCGTATAATACATTAAAAAGTAAAAATTCATGTCATTGTATATATAAAACATTCATCAATGTCAATGAGTAAATAATCTTGGTCAGATCATTTGAGGACCATGTAAATTGGTGTCTGAGGTGGTATTTTGAGGAAAGAACTATACATATTTGAGTGGACTTGTCCAGTCAGTGCACGCATTAGATCTTTGACAGTCGTTACGAGTACACAAAGTCGAAGTGGCGAAGTCTGACAACCATCTTACCAAGGAGTATCGTGCTATCCAGTAGCTGGTTTGTGGAGGTCTGATAAGCAGTCGCTCCATGTAAAATATTGGTATCCAGCTGCATCCGGTTATTACTGGAAGATTGATTAATCATAATATTCATTGTCGTCTTTATTATTTAGTAACCAGGTTTAAGAAACAGACAGGCAGGCATGCTATTTAATTGGCAGAGAGGAAAATGTTGATGCGACGCGATGGACAATTGCCCTGCAGGTTTGGCCGGGAAGTTACCGTATACAGGACAAAACCTTATTTTCGAGACTTTTCCGTGTTCAGCTTTCTGTTTTTTTTGCGACACAGATGTGAAAGTTTAAGTTGAGTTTTTTCCGCCCGTACCGTCATCCGTTGTGACCAGACGGCAAGATTGGTAGAGTGGCACTCGAGGAAGATTGATAAATGCACCCGCAGTTATTAATTAGTTGCCAAGTTGGGTTCGAGGAATTATGTACGTTATTACACGTAATACTAATATGTAATGCTAATTCTAATTATGTCTCTTGTACTAAAAGCAGCTGGATGGTGTACAAAATAAAAAAGAAAAAATAAAGTGACCTGTTTAATTAATTTTGTGAATGTTGGTATCGAATTGCGTTTTTGTTATGTAGAAATCGTGTTTACCTTGATACGTTCGTACCATGTTTGAGCAGTTTTCCTTATAAACAAGCGATGCATCGAAGTTTAATATGTAAGTATTTAGACATCTACCTACTTACCTAATATACCTAACATATGTGCTAACCTACGTACCTTATAAATAAAATTGAAGGAGCAATTCTCATGTTGACAAATATACCAGAAAATTTCGCGATTGAGGTTTCAATTTTCACTGTCCTCTATTACATAACATGACGCTTGTATTCTCCGAGGGGTTAGGCAGAGTTGCACCTACAGTACTTACTCCCACATTTCGCCATGTATTATGGGGCCAGCCTATTGCAATCAAACGGGCACAAATCCAGACTCCGGGTTACTATTGAGAAATTACTGATGGTAAAACCCAATAATACTTTGCACGACCCGGGATACGAACCCAAGATCTCATGTTCAGCAGCAGCGCTTGCGACCACTAGATCAACGCGGCAGGCCCACTAGAACTTGTCACTAAAACCGGGTTCCTATTTCACAAATTGATGGAGGGTTGAAAGGACGAACCTATACGAGTAGTGGGAAACTTTGCTTAACATGACCTTGAAAGAGCATCATATATTATTAATTTAATCACGAGCCCGAGTAACCCGCATGACGAATTGTAGCCTTAATTTATTACCCTGTTTTCGTTTCGCCCTCCAACGATTCTTCATTGGGAATTCCATGTTCTTATCAGCCTGTTCTCATTTGCACTTTAAATAGCTCAACTGCCCTATATCGAAACCCAGTAAGCGACATTATTATTATTTTTTCGTTATTTTCGGAAGGCTTACAGACTTATAACATTATACCAACAGTAATGTACAACTAAGTTGCTAATTACAAGCCCCTCACATAGATACAAAATGAATAGGTACTCCCTCATAATCTAAGTTACATCTTATTGTATAACTAACTTAGCTTAAACAAATTTGTCCAAAGCCAATCCGGACAATAAACGGATCATGTGCAGGCAGGTGTCTCTTGTACAAAAAATGGCTTTGCTAAAAGCATCCTTATCGTGCTTGCATTGGTGCCGAAAAGGTCAATGCCTTGTTCACAACAAATCTCGTTAAAACTGCGACTGGCTCTAATAAAGTATGCATTACGCCTGTAATTAGTGTTTGCATAAGGTACATGTAGAAGTGGTCGCTGTCACAGCCCTATCTGATTAGTGCGTATCGTTCATTTTGAAACAAGCTCAGGACAGTCAATTGAACCATTTGCGTTATTAAACCAGTAACATAATTATATCATTAATATGACGTACGAACGACGTACGTATTAATGTGACGTTTTAATAGTGTTTTCTCACTATCCTTACTATAATATTAAGTCCCATAAAATTGTAAAGACTTGTGTTAAAATCTCAGCAAATAAGGGAAATTTTAATACCGCTAGATTTGTAAGCGTACAAAAACTCTCTGAAAACCATTAAAAAAGGTTGTAAGTCACTTTGACCGCTTCAAAGCCTAGCAAGTATTTGAAATGGTTAACGTGTTGTTTATGTGTGTTACTAGGTTTTAAAAATCACGCTGCTGTCATTGGAATAGATATCGGTGAATGACGTCACCAGACAGCGTCAGTCCCACGCGACAATCTACGTGCATATACAGGACAATTATATGCCTATTAGGTTAACTGAACACTCATTGAAAGAATACTTCGAGGTTGATTGATCAGCACCACAAACAACACGATTTTTTACCTATTGTAATGGTAAAAACAAAGCTTTCAATAATAATTTGTGGTTGTCGTTATTGAAAGACCCTTTCGAAACTGCTTATTTATTGTAGAACTAGCTCTTGCACGTCACTTCGTTCGCGTGTATCTTGTTTTGACATAAAATATGACACTCAGCGATTCTGTAGCTTCCCTTTAAAGAAAGAATTTTCGGAATCAGATCAGCAGTTCCAAACCAAACATACAAACTCAAAAAAAATACCACTTTATCTATACAACATAAAATTGAAGTGTCTGTGAAGTGTAATGCCAAAATAACAGCTTTTTACTAAATGCATATGAAATTATTGTCTATCTGTCGGTATGTTCCGGCTAATCTCCGAAACGGCACGACCGATCTTGACTTCACTGGCAGATAGCTGATGTTCTATGGAGTAACTTTTATTTTAGAAAAAGTCACACGGGATAAGCCGCGGGCAGCAGCTCTTGATGTTAGTATAGAAGACGAGTGATCATTGCTTCGAGTATCTTTATGTATAGAAATGATCACATGATGGCTTCATCTATATCAAGCAATCAATATATCTCCACAAAGCTCTAGAAGCCAATTTTCACGCTACATTTTTTCCGTACTGCTGCAGTAGCGCTAGTGCTGAGCATGAGGTCCTGGGTTCAATTCTCAGGTCGGGCAAAAGTGTTATTGGATTTTAGATCTGGAATTTTTTTCTCAGTAGCAGCCCGGAGTCTGGTTTTGTGCCCGGTTGGCAATAGGCCCGCCCCTACATTACATGAGATACATGGGACTTAAACATAACTGGCGAAATGATTACTATTGGTACACCTCTGCCTAACCCTTTGGGGAATACAAGCGTGATGTTGTGTGTATTTCTGGAAAAACACAACATTTTTCACACAGATTTTAAACACATTTTTCATTTTTATCACAGAATGTTTCTTTAACATCACTGCAGCATAAATCTTCCTGAGACATTCGCCACGTGCGAAAATATTGCAATAACTTGGTGACAACTGCTAGATTATGGTAAGTTATTCTGTGAAAGTATGTTCCAAAAAGATGAGCGAAAGTGTCACTTTTAACCAAAATCCACTCGTGATATTTGAAGAGATATTTTATGATAATAATAGATAAGAGAGCAGTGGTGGCCCAGTGGTAATGGCCGCGACTTACGAGTTGTAGGTCTACTTTTGTGTTTTAGTGATAGCCGCTGAAATATCACTGTTTTGAAAAAAAACGCCTTGCAGTGTATCCATCGTTAGAACTGCCAAATCCAGGTTTCGGATAATCAATGATAAGCCCTAACTTTTCTTTGAATTCCCGTTGAATATAAAGCGTTGGTGGCCCAGTGGTAAATGCCGTGACTTACTTACGAGTTGTAAGTCGTAGGTATGTGTAGTACCCAGACAGGCGCTTTACTTTGTGTAAATTATTTCATCACCACTGCTCTTAAAACGGTGAAGGAAAAACATCGTGAGGAACCGGCATGTCCTAGAACCAAAAATTCGAAGACATGATGTGACATCTACCAACCCGCACTGGGCCCGCGTGGTGGATTACGGCCCGGTCTCTCTCACAGAGAGGAGGCCTGTCTCCCAGCAGTGGGAACATTACAGGCTGATTATGTAATAGATAAGATATTTTGTAGATCCCAGGGTATTAATAACAACGTGAAAAGTGATTTGCGTCAAGTTTACTAGAAGTTACCTAATGTGGAAATGTCCCTGTGACAATGTTGCCCTCAATCCGGATTTGGTTCGAAACGTCCCAATGTATGAAATATGATTTGTCCGGTTCTGTTCCCCAGGGGGACACGGAATGTCTTTGGTTTCGTATTTTGTGGATACGCGGCTTTATCAAATATTTACTGATGACATGATTTCGACTGATTAAGCTGGTCATTTTGAGCAATGATGATAAATGAGAAAGAACCATGCAATAGCCTAATTGCAGATTATTATCTAAATAAAATGCATTATACGTGATCATCTGCCGATTCGGCCGTTTATTGATTATAAAAAAACCGTACAAGTGAGTGTCGTATCACGGGCAATGAAGGGTTCCTTAGTTGGGATGAATTTATCCCAAAAACAAACTTAACGTTGCAGTTAAAAAACATGTTCTCCCATATATCAATATACGTCACCGTCAATTCTCTAACTACAAATGTTTGTTGACTATTAGTCGTTAACTTGTAAAAGCCTACTTAGCTGTGACAGTTTTCCTTTTAATTTCGTTATATGTACTTTTGCCGTGATTTTTTTCACATATCCAAAATCAACCATTTAGCGGGGAGGTGTACTAATTATCGTTAGAGTGAAGTGTGGGGGACACTTCACTCTAACACAAATTAGTACTTTAACCCTTTGAACGCCACGTCAAAAAAGCAAAAACGTGCCCACGGCGCCAAGCTACGAATTATTCCTTAAAATCTGTCATGTAGTCGTGACCGCGGCGAGCTGGGCACATTTTGGTTTGTCATCTATAAATGACTGTGGCGGTCGAAAGGTTAAAGTAATATTAATATTACGCAAACCGATCCATGAATAGAAAAATGTTATTCACAGACCCGCAATATTTGAACGGCTTATCCAATGATACCCCACACCATGGGACAGACGACAAAAAACATATCATCCACTTTACGTACAAGAGAGGTAACCTAAAAAATTTTTTTTTCTAGATTTTTTCACTTTGTCGGCGTGATTAATATGTATACCCATGGCAAATTTCAGCTTTCTAGTACTAAGCGTCTTTGAGCTAGAGTGGGGACAGGCAGACAGACGGACAGTTGGTCCAGTTGGTGGGTGTGGTTGTTTATTACGGAACCTTAAAACACCATGCAGCTGCAGCTCTTAACACTGAGCTTGTCAATCTGTGGCTCTCGTTGTATTTAAAACCATTGACATGACAGGAAACTGGTTGACCGCTGTGTAACCAAGCGCGGTGGACCGCGGTCCACTTGGTCGCGCTTTCCACCGTGACGTCATCAGCGGCAGTTATACTTGATGCTACAATGAAAATCAAGGTTGGTGACCCATATGCGACTAAATCATTCACACTATAATTAGATTTAATGATGTAATTGTATTTGTTGTGTGGTCTAGCCGGCTCGCATACCTACTATCTGCTGGTCAATCGAAATAATGCTGTAGAGACGTGTTTTTTTTCTATAGATGGATCAGACGGGAAAAACCGATTCGATCCTTTATGTAACTGGTAAGTACAGTAAGCTCTGTCGGATCCTAAATCCTAGCAACTTGAAAGGTCAACAATTGAGTGAGATCGAATAAAATAGAGAGCGGTGGTGGCCCAGTGGTAACGGCTCCCACTTCTTACGAGTTATATGTAGGTCGTAGGATTGAACCTAGAAGCTAGGCGCTTTACTTTGTGTAAATGAATTCATCACCACGGCTCTCAAAATGATGACGGAAAACATCGTGAGGAAACCGGCATGTCCTAGAACTGAACTAAATTCGAAGACATGTGACATCAAGGTACCAACCCGCACTGGGCCCGCGTGGTGGATTACGGCCCACTCCCTCTCACAGAGAGGAAGCCTGTGTCCCAGTAGTGGGAACATTATAGTCTGATTAGGCACTCTATTTTGCACTATTTTACTCCAGCGCTTTAGTGGACAAAGTCATTCAGAGCAAATTTTGGATAATAATGACTTTCGTACCGATAAGGAAAAAGGTACTACAACCACTGACCTGCGTGCTGATGAAGGCCCCACAGACAGGCGCGACGTGACGCGATTATGGTAAAACAATTTCCATGAAGTTATAGAAATTATTCTACTAAAGTTCGTTTTTTAATCCCAAAAAAGCTAAAAAAAGCAAAGATTGTTGTTTGCTTTTTCAATATGGAGTTTCACATTTGCACTCGTCAAATTAGTCTCCGAGATTAAAAAAACAGACTTTAGAGTCGCGTCGCGCCCATTTGTACAAGCGTTATATTGAGTACTTTCAGTAACTATGTACTTAATGATGTAACTAATAAGAGAGTTTCGTGTTCTCTAGTGTTGCTACTCTACTGTATTATGACTAGCTTCTTCCCGCAAGTAAGAGATAAGTCTCGATCCTGTGAGAATATGAGTATAAAAAGTATTCTATTTCCTAAACCAGCTAATGGTCTACCCATGTACCCAATTTCATCCAGATCCGTTCAGCGGTTTTAGCGTGAAAACTTTAGTACTAGTAGTCTTATTATTTGTTTTCAGTCTGTGTTGACATACAAAGTATTGACATTTTTTAATTTTATTTTTACTAGCTGCGCCCCGTGGTTTCACCCGCATACGTTTCGGTCCCGTGGGAATATCGGGATAAAAAGTACCCTTTGTCCAAATCCAGGTCATGGTCTACCCATGTACCAAATTTCATCCAAATTCTTTAAGTCGTTTTAGCGTGAAAGCATGAAACAAACAAACAAACAAACTCACTTTCGCATTTATAATATTAGTTAGGATGACACTCGGAAATACTGTAGTTTCCCATTAGTGAAAGAATTTTCGGAATCGCATCAGTAGTTCCGAAGATTACCCCCGTAACCCTCATCATCATCATCATTTCAGCCAGAAGACGTCCACTGCTGGACATAGGTCTCCCACAAGCACCGCCAATTCGACCGATTTTGTGCTTCCTGCATCCAGCGGATTCCTGCTGCCTTCGCAAGGTCATCGGTCCATCTAGTAGGAGGCCTTCCAGCGTCTTCCGGTACGCGGTCGCCACTCCGGAACCTTTCGGCTCCATCGGCCATCTGTTCTACGAGCAATGTGCCCTGCCCACTGCCACTTAAGTTTGGCAATTCTTCGGGCTACGTCGGTAACCTTGGTTCGCCTGCGGATCTCTTCATGTCTGATTCGATCACGTAGGGAAACTCCAAGCATAGCCCTCTCCATTGCCCTTTGAGTAACTTTTAGCCCATTTTCAGCGACCACGTTTTAGTGCCATAGGTCATCACTGGCAACACGCACTGGTCAAACCCTCTACAAAGAAACTCACCAATTTTGCCTCTTTATAAGTACATACAAAATGGATGTACTATTGTATACCAGGCTGTATCTGCATGTACTTATGTATAGTTCCGCACTTCCTCTACCTGCCTGTGACCAGAATTTCGATGTCACACTATGCAAGGTGAGTTGGTTTGGCTGTAAGCTTACTTACCTACTGGTTACACATATGTTATTGACTTGTAGTTATCACTTGGAAGGTCGGTAAACTGAGTGCTTGTAATATTATGTTAATATTCTGAAGGTTCTTTCGATCTAGGTTTATTGTTCTTACAATCGTTGCATTGCTGTGTTATGTCGAATTCTTCGCCAAATAGTACACTTTAGAGACTTGTTTTTAGGGTTCCGTCTTCGATCAATAATAGCACTATTGATCGAAGGGTTCCGTAGTAAACAAGGAACCCTTATAGTTTCGTCATGTCTGTCTGTCTGTCCCCACTGTAGCTCAGAGATGCTTAGTACTAGAAAGCTGTAATTTGGCATAGGTATACTTATTAATCACGCCAACAAAGTGCAGATATTAAATTAAAAATAATTAAATAGAGACATTTCAAAAACAGACGCATACATTCATACATACTCACACATACACAATCACTCACCCGTGCATTCTCGTGCACGCATCCCCACAAATATTTCAATTTAAATAAATAAAATAAGTCGCTTAATTGTAGTTTATAGTTAGTTTTTTTTTTTATTACCTCTACTGTTTATTTCACATATTTTTTACAAGTTCACCATGTAGCACGTTCGAAATGTTTTGTTTCTTAATGTAATCTATTTTGGAAGGCGATGGTGTTTGTGATACAATGATTTTTTCATTAGGACAGACACCAACGACACACTTATTTCTGAAATGTTCTATTTTTACTTAGAAAATTGTTTTTATGAACCGTAAATGTATTTTTTTCTGAAATAAAAATTATTATTATTATTATTATTAAATAAAATCTTGGAAAATATTTTTTTTAGGGAAAAATGAATCATATTTTTTTCTCGTCTATACCATGGTGTGGGGTATCGTTTAATAGGCCGAAAAAATATTGCGGGCTTGTGAACACCACATTTCGATTCAATGATCCGTTTGCGTAATATTAAGCTTTAAAGTGCTCATTTTTGTCTGCCGGCTAAATGGTTAGTTATGGAGATATGAGAAAATTCATGGCAGTAGTACATAATGAAATTAAAAGGAAAATTATCACAGCTAAGTGGGTTTTTTCAAGTTACCGAGTAATAGTCGACCAACTTAAATTTGCTGTTGGAGAATTGACCGTGACGTATATCGTTGTATGGGAGAACATGTTTTTCAACTACAATGTTAAGTTTGTTTTTGGGATACATGCATTCCAACTTCCCCACTAGGGAACCCTTCATTGTGCGTGGTTCGACACGCATCTGGCCGGTTTTTTCTATGAAATGTTCAGCTTATATCTGTGCTGAGTTGAATATTGTTAATACAATATATTCGGCTCACGAAACAAAACAGTTACCAATGAGTAAACAGGGCTTAAATACGGTATTTATTCAGCCGATCACATACAGTTAGGCTCCGTATTAATTACAAGTGCTACGTCACAGTCCACCGGACTGAGTCCCGTAACCAAGCAACGTTGTATGAGCCACAGAAATGGAGGAAAATTCAATAGCGTCGAGGTAACCGCAGTAATCATTTTCCTCTAGACGCAAGTTGTTTGAATGACTTATAGCGACTTTTGGAACGTATGACATACAATAGATTGGAAAATTGTGTTGGGACATACTCGTAAGTCATCACAACGTACTAGGTAGAATAATTAAACCATATTGAGAAAATAGGTCGTTGGTCACACAAAGTGTTGGAATTATTAGTTAGTCATTATTACATTCCCGTCAGGATTCTATCAAGAAGTAGCAGCCTGAAGTTTGGATATGTACCCTTTTATGGCAATAGGCTCGCCCCCTATAACCTGGGATTTTAACATAACTGCCGAAATGTGGGTGTTCTATAGTATTCCTCTGTCTAACTCAAAAATAAATTGTAAATGGGGTTTATCACAGATTACTTAATGAAAACTTGAATGTTTCTCCGACAGAAAGTAGGTCCTACATGAAAGTATATAGCACACTCATTATGAGACATTATAGGCACCACTAGGCACTTAAAAATAACTTGACGTTAACGAAGAATGAAGAAAGTAGCGAGTACGTCTAATCCAGTTGCAGCAGCTCGGAAACTTGTTATGATGGAGATTTCCGAGGTTACTCATCAATCCTCTGGGCATAATACCCAGAGGATTTGATTTATATGCGTTTGTTTTATAAGCTGAAGAGGTTTTAATAGCCGGCAACGTACGATAACAATGGTAGTACAATACGAGCCGTGTAATACCATACTTGATTTACTCGAGGTAATGATTTCCGATAATATTTTGCAACGAGTTCGTTCTATGGTTATGTTTGACTAAATCAAACTGTGAAGCTGCAGCTCAGAGGAATGAAGAGGGTGTGCCTGGTGACCATGGACGTAACGACCACGGACTAATTATCCGCGTTTTTTGAATGAATCCACGCGTAGGTAGAAGTACCTACATTGTGTGGGGCTACTCAAATAAAACTTACTTTTAGTCACACTTACTCGTGTTTATCACTTTTAAATCAACTTACTTGTAACATGGTTAGCCATGGTGACTCCAAGAGCCAGTGTTGCCAGACGCCGAAGGCGTGTCCTCGTATAGATATGGTCTGAAATCTCGTATTTTGTCAACACAACCTCGTACATACCATTTATTTAATAAATTGCTTTAAATCTATTGATTTTCTTGTCAACTATCTCATAACCAAGCACTATCTATACAAAGCAGTTTCGTCAAAAGTACTATAGAGCAGTTTGTACAAGTAAAGGCTCCTACATACTGCCGCGACTTGTCGCGACACAAAGGCACCGCTTGTAGCGCTACACGCGGTGTCTTTGTGCCGCGTCGCGCGTCGCGTCGCGCGACAAGTCGCGCCAGTATGTAGGAGCCTTTATTCAAACACACCTTACACCCCGCTCTGGACAATCTACTGTCCATGGTCGCAGGTAGCAGGTCGTACAACCGGAATTTTGCTTTGGATACTGTATGTAGTATCCGAACTGTATCTACTATAGTGGACGTGGACTAGAGTGGAACTAACATAGACATATTTTCTACGTTAACTTAACATCTTAAAGAAACAATAGAAGTAAAATGAATGAAATGAAACCTTTCGTACGTACGTTTCGTACACACCATTCATTAATTTCGTATAGTCAGAGGCGCGTTCCAAAATATGACTTGTATCAACGAATCTCGTACAAAATCGTACGAGGAGGGATGTAAGCTCGTACCTCGTACCAAGACCACTAAATCTCGTACATGTACGAGAAACCTCGTATGGATGGCAACGCTGCCAAGAGCTAACGCGCTATGCCGGCACCCAACAAGAGTGGGAATCGAATGTAGCGCACCACCTCGTTTGGTTACAAACTAACAGTATATTATTATTTACATCTTAAATACAATCGGAAATCTCGAGTCTAGACAAAATCGAACTGGTTGCTATTTTAATTGTATAATTTATTATTTGATAAAAATAATAAATCAAGGTTGATTTTAGATTATGTGATTAGTTGATTACTTTAACTCATACACGGAACTATTACTTTTTTTTTTTTTTAGGAACACGTATACTTTTACAATGTTCGTAAATATGTGAGCATCATGTACCTATCACATAATTAATTTATGTCATTGCTTCATTTTTAATTATTTATTTTTTTACCTATTTTGGTATAGTAATTTTACTGTAGGTGCATCGTCTGAACATATAATTAATGTACCTATACAAAATATTGTAAAACATTTTAAAAGAGTAACGGTGGAGTTTCTTGCCCATTCTTCTCCATACGAAACTACCTTTTGGAAGGGGCGACTAGAATCAATTCTATTTTTTTTGTAAATTTTAATGTTCAAAGGTGCCTTGTATGTGCCTATTTGAAATAAATAATTTGACTTTGACTTTGACACAATTCTACAATTCTTTCGAATATTATATTTAACATTACGTAACATACAGCAATTAATTGATGTATAACTTTGAATGTAAAATCTATGTTTAGCAAAACGCATATTAAACAGACCACAAGTAACGCCATCTATTATATACTACATAAGATGACAGTCATATACAACGTAAAAATTACTGTCGTCATACTAACAACAATAATTAATAGGACTACATTAGCATAGAACAATAATTAATACCCTTTAAATCAATAGCCTATCTTAATATGAAATAAATTCTAACAATTGTGTGATCACTAAAACATAAATTGTAAACTGTAAATCATTTACACCATTATAAAAAGACACTCACACATGAAGAACATTTTACTCACGTTGTTTTCGCGTCCCTGAACATATTTTTATTCAAGTGTAATTTCATGGATTATATTTACGATTCGCTGCGCTAGTTCTGCGACACCATTTGTGTTATTGAACGAGTAGCAATGTAGAATTAATTACCTATTGTTCATTTAAGGTGACTAAACTTTTGTAGAACTTGGTTTGGTACATGTTTGCCCAGCGCGGCGGTGGGAAGAAGCGTGGTGACCAGCAGGCTCATTGGGCAATGAAAAAACAAATAGTTAAGGGCAAGGAGCATGTCGCACTCCTGACTCACGGTTCCAGCAGGCTTAGCATGACGCTTTCTATTTCTTCGAAGAATAGACATAGCCCTTTCTATACAAAGTGACATTTCGTTTCTCCATTTATGACACCGCACCGTAGGAATTCTTCTGCAATCTGTCATTATGCACTTCGTTTCTAACGATCTTTGTCTAGGTCCTTTTTACCCGACTGCCTCAGAAGGGTAATGTTTTTCGAGAATATGTATGTATGTATGTATGTATGTATGTATGTATGTATGTATGTATGTATGTATGTATGTATGTATGTATGTATGTATGTATGTATGTATGTATTTATGTATGCATGTATGTATGTATGTATGTATGTATGTATGTATGTATGTCTATTTCTTTGGCACGCTCTGTAGCCTAAACGGCTTGAGGGATTTTAACATATGAGGTGTCTTTAGATTCGTCTTAATTGTGGGAGTGACATAGACTATATATTATTTATAAATTGCATCTGCAAATACAAAAAAAAAGATGGGAAGTTTTTTTTTTAATTAATTGCAACATTATTGGTATCAAATAAAAGCTAGTAATGAGTAATTCAAATACATATATTAATAAAACTAAAAAGCTTGAAATAAAATAAATTATTTAAAAAACAAAAAACCCGACTGCAAAAACACATAGGTAACTGAAAAGGGAAAAACAAGCATTATAATCTATATAATTTTGGTCTTGCAGGCGGGGATAGTCAAATAACCTGAAATATGATGTAACTTTTGATTGTCCCCGCCTGCGATACCAAAATTATATAGATTATAATACTTGTTTTTCCCTTTTCAGTTATGTGTTTTTGCAGTCGGGTTTTTTGTTTTTTAAATAATTTATTTTATTTATGTAGACTATATTAGAAGAAAGTTAATATTCCAAAACTGTCACAATCACACTGACAACTGACAGTTGTCTAAAGTAATGAAGACAATTTGCATTTTTCTACTCGACGGCCACAAGGTATATACGGTTATCTACAAAATCATGATTTTAAAGGAGAGCGGTTTGAACGCAAAACGGTGATAATTAATAGAAGAACAAGTATCATCTCCTATTTTAGATCATTTAGCTAATAGGGCATTACCAAGGAAATGGTGAAGGCCAATATTACTATAATATTTTTTTGTTCCTTATTACGGTACTTCGACACTTTGAGAAAAAAATATGTAGTTGTCTTTATATACGTGACTTAATAAGTAGAAATTGAGAATAAAACAGAAAAAAAAAATCGTATGACAAAACAAAGAATTCTGAGTCGAATTATGTAAACGAGTTAATTTCGTAAAAAGTGCAGTTGACTCAGACAGAGTCAACAACTTTGAGGTCGTTGTACTTTCTAAACGGAACGTCATTTTTTCTATTCTTCCGTAGACAAAACAGTGCTCGTGTTAAAGCTGCAAACTTTCTTCTGATATAGTCTACGTAAAAAAGGACCTAGACAAACATCGTTAGAAACGAAAGACAAAATGACAGATTGCAGAAGGATTTCTACGGTGCGGTGTCAAAAATGAAGAAACGAAATGTCACTTTGTATAGAAAGGGCTATGTCTATTCTTCGAAGAAATAGAAAGCGTCATGCTAAGCCTGCAGGAGGAACACTGTAGGGTTTAAGTTGGTTGGACATGACTCTCCCTTCTTACCAGGTGGAGGTCTTCCATGTGAGTTCCTACACGAAACAAAAACCCGGATAAGTGCGAGTTGAACTCGCGAGGTGAGGGTTCTGTACAATCAATATGTTATCTATCATGTTTATAATCCCAAGAACAGTCTCTTTGTAGTTGAAAACATGTTCTCCCATGCATTTTAATTGCAAATGTTAGATTGTCCGCACAATACTTGTATTGAGAGATTTAACATGTTATTTTAACACCTTAGACCTCTTATAGGTTTTCCTGTAATCTAAATTTTAGGCTCGGTATTGACGGAGATGAGGGGGAATGGTCAATTTTCATAAATTTTCCTTAATAAATTTAAAACTATTTATTTTAAAATTATAAAAAAAAATATTTGAAACCCTCACAATAAGAGCCCTTTCATTTGATGTCACACACTGCACACAGAACATTTAAAAAAATAATTCTAATTTGCTACCCAAAAGTGACCCTCATATTCAAAATTCATTTCTTTACGTTACACATACGTGTTTGGGTCACAAAAATTCATATGTGTACCAAATTTCAACTTAATCGGTCCCGTAGCTTCGAAGCAAATCGGCTGTGACAGATGGATCGACAGACACATGAGTGATACTATAAGGGTTATGTTTTCTCTTGAGGTACGGAACCCTAAAAATACATTCAATAGATATAGAATAATATTTGTATGTATCTAAAGAATCGTTATTTTATTTAATTTAAAATTTTAATGCTATCTAATTTTATTTTAAATTTAAATTTTATTTTGAATTTTTGTGACATTTATTATGAATTTTATTATTATTATTATTTTATTCTATTGTATTGTATGGTATTATAAGTGTGAATTGTTTTGTAAATTTTCTTCTATGGGCCTAGTTACCCGAAATAAATGAATTTTATTTATTATTTATAGAATAAAAGTTTCTACTAACTGTACTTGACTTTCCAGTTTGCTCATATACATAACATTTTGTTTTCCTCTCGGAAAATGTTACGGGGGTTTCCCCGGTCCTTTGCAATATTTAAAAAATACTAAAGAAAAAGCATGTCATTAGTTGATTGTATGCCATGCTGTATTAGTTATTAACATATAGTTGTCTATTTAACGATGCTTTTGTATATTCATCAATTAGTGTGGTCGTGGAAACCTAGGTAGGTAGGTATTCGTAATAGATACGGATTATCATTACCGTGACTATTTCTAGAAAATTTATACATTATTACAACAAAAAAAAATGGTACTGCGTTTAGGAATGTATGTAAAGGTTTTTAGTGTGATCACCTCTAACTCTATCTACAAGAAGAGCTACTGTGATATACAGGGTGACATTGAAAACATGCGACAAATCGAAATGGGAGATTGTACTCATCATTATGAACAACTTTTACTAAGGGACCAAAGCTACAATCCCAAAAAAAAAAACTGCTGTCCCCTACATTTATGTTCGCAATACCTCATCAAAATGTAGGAAAAGCAGATTTTTTTTTTTGGGATTACAGCTTTGGTCCCTTAGTAAAAGTTGTTAATAATGATGTATACAATGTCCCATTTCAGTTTGTCGCAAGTTTTCAATTTCAACCTGTATATAATTAGCCCGGAGTCATTCCAGAGCTACTATGGTTATTATTAGCCTGGAGTCATTCCAGATTCAATGCAAAATAAAAATATAGATTTATGTTGTCTCTTGTGTCCATTCGACTTATGCGTTCCTTACTAGCACTTCGCCCGCTACTTTGTCCGCGTGGTTTTCGTACGTTCCTCCAAATATATTAACACCCCCTACACCCCATATAAAAGGTAGTTTTCGAAAATAATGATTACGATCTTTATAAGTATCGGTACGTTTCCATTATATGACTAAAACATTATTTATACTCATATTCAAATTTATTAAAGCAAGTAGTAAAATCCATTCCTTAAACTTTGTTTCCTTTTCGACCCCGTAAGAGGTTGATTTTTGAAAAACCTTGGAACACGTAACTTTTATTTGTTTAACATTAATTGTAGACACACTGGCACCGTCCCACCTCCAACGGACTACTTCTAAAGCGGGTGCAGCGGCAGAACATGTCGAAAATCTGAAAGTTAGTAAATATGGCCTTGGCAGAGATTACAACTTTGTGCCCTTTGGCGTCGAGACCCTCGGTCCGTGGGGTCCCAGTGCACATAAGTTATTTGCGGAAATCGCGAAACGTCTAGTTGATGTAACTGGTGACCGAAAAGCTGGCGGCTTTCTTGCGCAACGCATCAGCATTGCAATTCAGCTAGGAAATGCCGCCAGCATCCTCGGTGCAATGCCATCGGGGCATTGCACCGAGGATGCTGGCGGCATTTTTTTGAGTAGTGCAATAATCATCCTGTATGTATGTAAATAAATTTGTCATTTTTTTGTTTTATGTACATATTAGTACCAAGTTTTGAGTTAATCCGACGGCACGTTTTAATTTTTCCTTACTAAATTTAACACCCCCTAAACCCTTTGTGAGGGGTAGTTTTATAAAAAAATGATAGTGTATGAATAATGCCTAACTGTATTTTTTTTTTTTTTTTTTTTTTTTTATTTTTTTTTTTTTTTTTTTTTTTAACAATCTTTATTTACATAACCAAATTACCATACCTTTTCGGTCACTGTATTATTATTTACTGAGGCAAGTATTGCCAAGTTTCAAGTTTATTAACAAAAGGAATATGACAAGCAAATATCAACACCCACCTAAAAGTTAGTTTTCCAAAATAATGGATCTTAATTATTTATTCTGGCAAAGTTACAAGTTTATAGATCAACGAAATACGATTTTTTTTCATACAAACTGTATCCCTCCCTTCACCTCAAAAGGGGCAATTTTTTTCAGTCTTTGTTACGTTTCCATTATTTGACATTAAGGTTATTTATACAAATTTTCGAGTTACTCAAGCCACGCAGAAAAATCCTCCCCTGTAAAATTGACTAAGGGGTAGACAATGTTATATGGGAGGATTTTACTTACCCCACTTCACCCCGCTAGGGATAGATGTCCGAAAAACCTTGATGCCTACTGAGTTTCGAGTTAATCGAACCGCGCGTTAAAATTCTTCCATACACACTTTGACACCCCCCAATCCCCCAATCCCCAAAAATGTCAAACTTCATGATTTACTTAGATAAGTTTTCGTGCCAAGTTTATTAACTCAAGGAATAAGATACAAGTAAGATCCCCACGCACAATGGTCCACCAGAAGGACTAAGTGCGGAAACCAAACCCTCTAACAAGATCCCCTTTTTACCCCCATAAAGATCGAATTTCTAAAAACCCCTCCTTAGTGCATAAAAAACCCGTATGCAATATTTCACGTTCCTAGGCCCAGCAGTTTCGGCTCTGCGTTGAAAAATCAGTCAGTCAGTCAGGACAAGTAATTATAAAATATATGTATTTATAATGTCGAGAATGCACAAAGGTCCGATAAATTTTGGGGACATAGTGCGGGTTCACATATACTTCAACGTACATTTGTAATCTAAGTACAAATATGCGTGTGCGCCGAGTTGAAGCGATCTATTAGGAGGCCCATGTTTACGAAACGTTTAGTAGCTGATTAAACGTTCATTTAAAATGACAATGACTACTTCTATTCCAGCGGGGTAGTTGCGTAACACACTGTCAGTAGCATTGGGTTTAATTTTGACAGTTCAACAAGATTCATTGCGTCATTTACTTTGTGGAGCAAACAAATTTTTCGAACGCATATATACAGTGTGTCTGTATACGGTGTAGCGAAAATTAAGGGCGTGGTACAGACCATCAAACTGAATAACTTTCTCCCGGGGACCAACGTAGTAATTGCGAAAAAAATATCAGTTGTCTCATACATTTGGTCGAGTAGGTATTGAAGTTTTGTATGGGACGACAGATTTTTTGTTCAGGATTAAGATGTTGGTCACCGGGAGAAATTTATCCAATTTGATGGTCTGTACCAAACCCTTAATTTTTGCCACACCGTGTACAGACACATTGTATATATATATTTTTCAATTAATTTAATCCATAATGTTACAGTTTATTTTTTAATAACACCTGCCAAACTGCAAAGCAATTTGTCGGCAGTGTAAGAATCATTTTTGATTTTGATTAGCATTGTACTTCAAAATCATTCAGATTGTGATTGATAGTGTGTTACGGAATTAGAGTGCAGCTTTAAAGCAATTGAAGCAGATCTGTTTCTGGTTTCTGTTTTTAACCCCCGACGCAAAAACGACGGGGTGTTATAAGTTTGACGTGTCTGTCTATCTGTGTGTGTGTGTATGTGTGTGTCTGCTGTAGCATCGTAGCTCCCGAATGCATGGACCGATTTTGATTTTGTTTTTTTTCGTTTGAAAGGTGACTTAATCGAGAGTGTTCATGGTTCAAGAAAATCAGTTCAGTCGTTTGAAGAGTATCAGCTCTTTTCTAGTTGATATTTAACTAGCTCACCAACTTACAGCACAGGTATCGTGTTTGGGCTCATTGGACTGGTCTCAATAAATAGGTTACAGCTAGATGGTGATCAGGGTCTGATGATGGAGGAGGAAAGAGAAATGAAGGTAAATTAGTAAGTACCTTCGTACGTAATCAGCCTATAATGTTCCCACTGCTGGGACACAGGCCTCCTCTCTGTGAGAGGGAGAGGGCCGTAATCCACCACGCGGGCCCAGTGCGGGTTGGTAGATGTCACATGTCTTCGAATTTTTGGTTCTAGGACATGCCGGTTTGCCGGCCTCACGATGTTTGCCTTCACCGTTTTGAGAGGTGATGAAATAATTTACACAAAGTAAAGCGCCTGTCCGGGTTCGTACTCGTAAGTCGCGGCCGTAACCACTGGGCCACCACTGCTCTCGAAGTACCTTCACTTTGGCAAAAATGGCAGGGGCGCAGATTTCGGCGACATACGTTTCGATGGCAGCGTGTCTGACCTACTAGTAATATATAAAGTTTAAAAAGTAGGTAATAAAATTTAAATTAAAAATTTAAAAAAAAAAACCCTGACACTAACAAAAACATCTAAAGAAGTAACAAAATAATACGTATTGGGCCCTTTAAGTTTTATATAAATTTAGGTAATATTTTGAGTCAAGCGTCGTCTAGTCCGGGGGACGGGTAAAGAAAACGTCAAACTCGTTAATTATGAATTTTGACAAAACAGAAACTGGGTGGCTTTATTTTGGCACTGTATCTCTCTGGGCCCGGTTGATGGCAATAGGCTGGCCCCCTTTTACATGGGACGTAAACATGACTGTGGTGTGAACTGAAAAGTGGTGTGGGTGCACAATAGGAACATCTCTGCCCAATCCTTCAGGGCAACAAGGCGTGATGTAATGCGATTCAGTAACCTAAAAATAATAATGCTGCGTATGTATAGTAGCAAGGTTAGTTCCAGGACGATGCAATTTGAATGACTAGTGACTCACGAAGAAGAACTTCCTTAATCTATACATATAATGGTAAACTGACTGTTGAAATATCAACGCACAACCCAAACCACTGGATCTAGAGAATTGAAATATTACACATAGATACGTTATATAGTATAGGTATCCACTACGGCAGGATTTTTGGAAAATCCAACCCTTATCTTATTTCTTGAGTTAATAAACTTGGCACGAATACATTCTTAAATTATTCGAAACCCTACAAAGGGTTTTAAAGGGTCTTAAAAGTTTGTATGGAAGAATCGTAACTCGCGGTCCGATTACCTCGAAACTCAGTATTTTATATTTATCTAATACTGACATTCAACTTTGACTTCGTCAAGTCTTCTCGTCGCCAATTCCGCAGTGTTTGAAAACTAAGGTCTTCAACCAGGGCGTCCTGCCCGTTATGACATACGGTGCCAAAACGTGGATACTGACAGTCGGGCTGATCCACAAATTCAAGGTCGCGCAGCGCGCCATGGAGCGGGCTGTTCTCGGAGTTTCTTTGAAGGATAAGATCAGAAATGAAGTTATCCGGAAGAGACCCGGAGTTACCGACATAGCCTGCAGGGTAAGCAAGCTGAAGTGGCAATAGGCTGGTCATATTTGTCGAAGGACCGGTGGCCGGTGGAGTAGACGAGTCATGGAGATGGACCGACGACCTTAAAAAGGTGGCTGGGACAGACTGGATGCGGAAGGCGGAGGACAGGGTGTTGTGGCGTAGCCTAGGACTAGCCCAGGCCTATGTCCAGCAGTGGACTATTATAGGCTGAGTTGATTGATTGATTGATTGATAATACTGACAGAGATTAAAGCCTTACAAGTTTTTGGGTTAATTCAAATGTAATCCTTAGGGGGCAAAAGGGTTATTCAGTTTTTAAGAAAGGTTTTTACTGCGCGTCTTGATAAACTCTAAAGTAATATTTTAATCATTAAATGACAAAACGCATGATTGAAGGTTTTGGGATGAAAAGGTTATTTTAAAAATTATGTTTCCTTTAATCAATAAATTTGAAAATTGACCCGATTCTTTCTTAATAAATAAAACCGGCCAAGTGCGTGTCGGACCACGCACAACGAAGGGTTCCGTAGTTGGAATTACTTGGGACGAATTTATTCCAAAAACAAATTTAACATTGTAGTTGAAAAACCTGTTCTCCCATACATCGATATATGCCACGGTCAATTCTCCAATTATAAATTTAAGTTGGTCGACTATAACTCATTAACTTGTAAAGCCTACTTAGCCGTGATAGTTTTCCTTTTAATTTCATTATATTTCCTACTGCCATGAATTTTTTTACCTCTCCATAAACAACCATTTAGCTGGCAGGGACACTTGACTCTAACAAAAAATAGCACTTTAATGCTTAATATTACGCAAGTGGGTCCTTGAATCGAAAAGTCATGTTGACAAACCAGCAATATCTTTGAACGGCCTATCTAACGATATCCCACACAACGGGGTAGACGAGAAAAAAAAACCTTCCCCACATTACGTGCAAGGGACGTAAGCTAAAAATTTTTTTTTTTTCGAGCTATTATTTTAGCACTTTCTTGGCGTGAGTAATATGTATACCTATGCCAAATTACAGCTTTCAAGTACTAAGCGTCTCTGAGCTACAGTGGGGTAAGACAGACACACAGACAGACAGACAGACATGGCGAAACTATAAGGGTTCCTTGTTTACTACAGAACCCTAAAAAGGTGTTGAATTTTGTGAGGGAAGTCACAATCGACGTTTCAATAATTAACCCCTTTGGGGGTGAACAGGGGCGATATAGTTAATATGAAAATAATCTTATTTCTTTTGATCTATAAACTTGAAATTTGGCCCGGATATTATGTAAATAAATAATAAAGATCGCAATCATTAATACTACACCATTTAAAGGAGGTGGAGAGGGTGCTGAAATTTGTAGGGGAAAGTACGAAATCCAAGCGAACGAAGTCTCGGGCGAAGTGCTGACTGACATAAGGAAATTTTAATAATAATTATTAATTATTTTCTTTCAAAATATATTTACATTCCATACATTGTAGGCGGATTCTAAGGTTAGGGTTTTTCCAAATAGGACCTCATACAAGAAACGTGTTTTTTTAATCATTGTCCGTTTGTCTGGATGTATGTTCCGGATTGGCGTAATAACGGTTGAACAGATTTGGATGAAATTTGGCACACAGTTTATAACCACGACGAACACATAGGATGAAGCACATATGGTAGTTTTAATCCTGGTAGTACGTATGGAATATTTTCGACATGTACGAGGGCGAAACCGCGCGGAAAATCTAGTTAGAAATAAAATGCGAATCCTCGGCTTACTTTAAGCCAATGGCTGTGCTTTATTTATTATGAATTAAGGTCAAATTTCGACCAAACCTCTAGATTTAATAAAGGCTCAAAAAAATATTCAACCCCAGAAGGACGGTTCAAATCAAATCAAAATATTTTTATTTCACATAAACCTACATGGGCACTTATGAAACGTCAGAAGCTAGGTGCACGGTTCCAATTGGTCGTTTCCTATGGAGAAGAGCCGGCAAGAAACTCCACGGTTACTCTTTTAAAAATAATTGGCTTTTACAATGTTTTCAAAATACACAAATTAGGTATGGGAGAACAGTGTAGGCCTGTCGAAAAGTACTTAACAAACAAAAAGAGAAAAGGAAACGGTCTAAAGAAAAAAGATCTAGTCTATTAAGCCTACAACGTTCTCACATTCACAACGTACACAAGAATCCATGTAAAATAATATTAATAATATTAAGTCTGAAATATAAATTGTAGGTATATAATGTCAAAAATGTATGTCTAAAAAATAATAATAATAAACATCGTAATTTGGGAGCAGTTAATAGATATTTCCATAGTTATGCCGTTTCTGGTGTACCAGGGAAGCCACATGTGCAGAAGGAATTATTGCCAAACTTCCTTGTCTTCAACGTAGTCTTTAATCTTGTAATATGCGTTTTTGATAAGGACACGTTTGATGTGGGTTTTGAACTTTCCATCGCTAAGTTCTGTAACTGACTTTGGCAACTTGTTATAAAAGCGGATACTGTTGATAACAAACGGTATTTCGAGCTAAGTGTCCTTGTATTTCTTTGTAGCCTTTTTAATTCTATGAAAAACATCCACCAACCCGCACTGGGCCCGCGTGGTGGATTATGGCCCACTCCTCCCTTCCACAAAGAGAAGGCCTGTGTCCCAGTAGTAAGAAAATTATGGGCTGATTATGTGTGTATTATTAAAGTGCATGTTGCATCATGAAGCGAAACTAGTGAAACTAGGTACGAAGGCAATGACGTATTTCATACGTTCACTTTGACTCACTGTTATTGTCGGTAATTTTAGTCAGCTGATTAATACTATACAGTATAGTAGTTACTTTCAAAGCTAATATGAAACAGCGTTGCATTTTTGAAAGATTTATACAGATTGTAATTGAAGTAACTGTAAAAATCTTTTTTTTTTCGATGGTAAATCATTAAATAAATTCACCCGCTCTGGGCGGAGCGGGAGGGTGTGTCAGACTCTTACTGACTAAAACCCACCCGTATTCCTTCCGTTGCCTGTGTTGCCAGGGGCCTCGGTAACCCTTTGGTACCTTCCCGCAGCCCCGGCAGGCATCGGCCCTAGTGGACCCCTACGCTTGTGCTGGCGACATCTCTTTGAGGCGCGCGTGGAATATAACGCGCCGTCGACCCAGGCCTGGTTCTTACCGGACGGTGAGCTACCCATTGCTCACCGTCTGCAAGCCCGCGCCTACGGTGGCCGGAAATCCGCCCGGGATTCCCGACGCCCAGGGCGTCTCCTGCGGCGGCTAAGGGTGAGTGGGCGCGAAATTTGCCTTTGCCTCAACCACCCCGCCTCCTCCTTCGCGAGCATTACTGCTTCGCAGAAGGAGGTGGCAGCTGCCCATGCCCTCTCGCTGCGTACCATGGCCTGAACCAGGGCTGGACGCGAGAGATCTCTGCCGCCGATCGTCTCCACGAGGACACCACCAAGTGCTCCACCGTGTCCTCCGGGCGATCCACACAGTGGTGACACCCGGGCGTTTCCTCTCGCCTTATCTGACACAGGAACCTCCCGAAGCTGCCGTGTCCAGTGAGGACCTGCGTCAGGCGGAAGGTGAGGACGCCGTGGCGCCTCTCTAGCCACTCCTCAAAGAGAGGACTTATTGCCGCAATCGTGGCGTGCCCAGCACTTGATTGCGACAACCGTACTCTCCATGTCGCCATGAGATCTCGCCGGAGCTCCGTCTGCTGTGCCGCGATTTCTCGCGGCAGCGGAGTTACGCCCCGGCGTTTCGCCTCCTCGCGCCACTCGCATATGTGCGCAAGGACTTTTATTTATTTATTAAAACTTTATGTACAAGTAAAAAAAATAATACCGTACAAAGGCGGACTTAATGCCTGAGGCATTTTCTACCAGTCAACCTTAGGGTGATGAAGAGAAGACACATGGCAGGTGGACTTTTGCCTCCAGATCCCATGGCGGCAATCCGGCAAGGAGGCTCGCTGCCTCACAGGAGACCGTGTGGTATCCCCGGACCATCCGGATGGCCATGACCCTTTGGGCCGCGCTCAACCGGTGGGCTGGCCGCAGCGCCAGGGAACGCGCCCATACAGGAGCCCCGTAGAGGGCCATGGACCGCACAACCCCCGCGTAGAGCCTTCGGCAGGAGGCGTTTGGACCCCCTAGATTGGACAGGAGCCGCTTCAATGCAGCCCCTGCCCGCTCCAGTTTGGGAGTCAAACGTTGGAAATGCTCCACGAAGTTCCACCGGCTGTCGAGGACGAGTCCCAGGTAGGTAAATCCTACTTCATCGTGGGATCCTGCCGTTTTGCCGAAAAAATTTAGCCAAAATTTCACTACCCAAACAAAAAGCAACCTTTTTTTATACCATAGCAATGTTTGGAATGATTTTAGTACGCACATTTTCATTTGGTCAATTTTTTACTAGGCAGAATATTATCAAGGATAATGTCATTTAGGCATTTGGTCTTTAGTCAAATGATTTATTACAGCAAAAAATCTTTAGTCAATGAACGTTAGAGAATGTGTGTGTAAATGAGATGTGCTTGAATTTGTCTGAAACAAGTCAAATTTATGGTTACTTATGGAACTAGTTACAGTAGGTTAAATAGAAAAAAGAATCGAACTAGTTAGACGAGGTAGAATTTTTTTTTGCGAAAAGTGAATAAATGTAATAATAAATGAATTCCAACTGAAATATTTGACTACATAAAAATTGGTAAAAGTACTAGTTGGTAAACAAGTTATTGTTTAAACGTTCACTTGCCAAACATTAAGTTTGCGTTACAATTATTTGTGAAGAGATTATTTGCTAAGTAATAATTTGGCAAATGAAATTATGCGTGAAATTGTTTGGGAAGTGATAATTTGGCAATTTCTTTTCGACGAAACAAGGGAGACCCCTTCATCGTCGACTCAACGCCGATGGAAACCCCTCCTACCGTTATTTGGGACCCCGAAACTGTAAACCTTTTGAGGGGTCATTGTACTCATCAATATAAACAACTATGGGGCAAACTTAAAATCGCGAAGATATGCGAACAGAAATTTATGGAGTAGTGATTTGTTTTTCCGAGGTTTTCAGTTATTTCAATTACACCCTGTAGAACACTATGTATTATCAGAAGGGAAATACATTCCCGGGGTTCTCGGCCATTTTAAAGTACCTAAAATCCCGGGATCAAACTTGGCTTTTTCCGGGATTTCCAGGATTGCCAGGATTACATTTTGTTTGCATTTCATTACGCCTTGTCTATAAGCTTATCTAGATCTCATTAATGGCAAATAAAGAGTATCGTTAAAATATGAAATATTCAATATAACGGAAAAGTAAGTACGATCAGGATCACAAAAAAATGAAGAAGTAAGCAAAATATACCCTAACTGCTATTGACACTGAAAGAAAATGAATAGGAGTATGGAATCTCCAGATCCTCTTGATGTTCAAAATGGGTCAGATTTGGGCAAAAGCATTAGACGTGAAATGAACCTTTTGGAAAAACGAGGCGTTCGTGAATACCACTTGGAGTAACGGTGGACGAACAGACAATAAATCATCATCATCTGCCTAGCCTTTTCCCAACTATGTTGGGGTCGGCTTCCAGTCTTACCGGATACAGCTGAATACCAGTATTTTACATGGAGCGACTGCCTATCTGACCTCCACAACCCAGTTACTGGGTAACGCAATACCCCTTAGTAAGACTGGTTGTCAGACTTTCGAGCTTCTGAGGACCCGTAACGAGTGTCAAAAATCTACAAATGACAGCCGGGACCAACGGCTTAAGGCGCTGACAAGACCCAAATGACCAAACTAGGCTTCTCTTAAGAAAAAAAATTGCCAAATCCGTATAATTTGTGGTAGTGGACAAAATATATGTTAATTTTGAACATATTTCCCAGAACTTGGTTGTTACCAAAACACGTTTTGAAAAAAAAAACTCGATACAAACTGAAGTTAAACTAACCTTCTTACCTTGAGTTCTAATCCAAAATATCTTTATTAAATATCAACATACGTTACGTATTTCATTAATAACAAGAACGTCTTATTTGAATGCAGAACTTGGTTGTTTTTTATTTTTGATTAATCAACTCAGTTTTGAGTAAATAGATAATTGCTTCATATTTTGCAATAAATTACAAGCGTTGTGTCATCGCGCTTCTCGTTCTTTTCTATGCAATCTGACAGTGACCGCGGTTTAGGTGTTGTTAGCGTCTTAACATGCTTTCTGAGGCACGGAGGATAGATATTCATATAAATGTCTATAGTCTATTTCTTCATCCAGTGTAGAACCGGAGAGAGCATTTTCAGCTACTGCTTATATTGGCAATAAAATTATAATTGAAACATTAGATGCTTTGATATCTTGCTTGCTTGCATTTTCGGAATTCCAGATTCTACGTTTTGGTTTTGTGTTAAGGCTCCTACATACTGGCGCGACTTGTCGCGCCAGTATGTAGAAGCCTTTACACTTACACACAATTAAATACATTTTATTGTGTTTGCAATGAAAAACTTTAATTTTTATTAGTTTATTAAACAAAAATACCTACTAATTAAAATAAAAATAAAACAAAAAATACATAAGTTTATGTCTATTTCAGTCCGTTTTGGACTTTTTGGTCGACGCCTGGGATAATCCCGGGATCACGTATTAAAAATCCCGAAATCCCGAGATTGGTCAAAATACCCGGGATTGTATTCTCTTATATTATGAATGCCTGAACCATGTTACGTATAAACATTGAACATGATATTTCTCGTTCAAAAGAATCAAGGTTTAATAGAGTCTGATACTCTGATCCCGATTTGTATGTGCTTCATATCACGTCTTCCTTTAGTATTGCTTGTATCCAACAACAGTCTGAGAAGTCTACAAAGCCTTGACATCGATATAGCCAACAGTAGATATTCGTTGGAACACGATATAAATAATATAGGTACCGGACGATCCATCAGTTAATTAAATCAGGAAGCAAGTGCGATGACGACGAGATTTAAAAAAAAACACATAAAAATCAGAACCTGTAGACACCATTTTTCGATTCAAGGATCCGTTTGCGTCCATTTTTGTTAGAATCAAGTGTCCCTCCTGCCAGCTAAATGGTTGTTTATGGAGATGTCAAAAAAATCGTGACAGTAGTACATATAATGAAATTCAAAGGGAAAACTATCAAAGCTAAGTAGGTTCTACAAGTTAACGAGTAATAGTCGACCAACTTACATTTGCAGTTGGAGAATTGACCGTGTCTATCGATGTATGGGATAACATGTTTTTCAACTACAACGTTAAGTTTGTTTTTGGGATAAATTCATCCCAACTTCCTACGGAACCCTTCATTGTGCGTGGTCCGACACACATTTGGCCGGTTTTTTATATATGCTCTATCTTCACTGACATTCTCGATTTAGATAGCGTCTCGCGTTACAAGTATCTATTAAATGTTATCAAGTCATGAAGTGTTTCATGCGAAGTTATGGGGTAGCTGTTACAAGTATTGAATATTGAGCCAATATTCATAGGAGGAAAAATGTCTTGAATTGAAAGACAAAGCCTAGTCAAACAAGGGCTAGCAGTTCGATTAATGATAATAAAAGCAGTGTTTTAAACAGGTATGGTATGTTATTCAAAACATCTTTTTCTTATTATTCGTACGAGTTTGTTTTTAAATACTGGAACATTGTTTTCGTCAATACCTACACTACAACGTCTTTTGTCTTTGACGGTATTAGGTTCTTCAAAAAGATAATTGGTTGTCTGTAAAGTCAGTTTACGGACGATAATTTTACGTGATAACGAGAGAGAGAGATGCGTCACAAGCCGAACGCTTAGGCCGATCGTGCCTCTCTATCGCTAGTTCCGTGCTTTCGCTTGCACGCTCAGCTCAGGCGGAACGTGACACTTTTTCGTGCGTGTAGCCGGCGTTCATCGATTTATAAGACGTTATAACGTCAAAACTTGTTTTCAGGGTTTTTGAGTAATCTTTTTGAAAGTGCCAGTTAATTCGTGATTCAGCCGCTTAAGCCACCAGTTATCACCAGTTATTTTTAACTTTAACATTGGAAATGGCACAGGAAAAGATAATATCTTTTCCATACTCTCTTACTTATGAGTGCATACACGTAAGTTTACTTGAACGCAGTATATATGTACATACATATATACTGCCTATAAGTAAACTTACGAGTAAAATGTATATGCAGGTTTATGTCATCAAATGTGACAATTAATACAGATCGTTTTTAAGGGTTCCGTAGTAAACAAGGAACCCTTATAGTTTCGCCATGTCCGTCTGTCTGTTTGTCCCCAGCTTAGCTTAGAGACTCTTGTTGCTAGAAAACTGTAATTTGGCATGGGTATACATTATTAATCACGCTGATAAAGTGGTAAAACAAAATCTTAAAAAAAAAATGGTACCGTAAACTGGGGTGTATTGCAACTACTGGGGTGAAAGACAACAGTTTTATGAAAAAAGTTTGTCATCATAACGGCAACATTTACCATTCTCTAAAGTAAATTTGTATATTAAACCAATTATTGCCATATACAAAACTTACTATTCGGTATACAGTCGGGTTTTTTGTTTTTTTAAATAATTAATTTTGTTTAAACATTTTTAGTTTTATTAATATATTTATTTGAAAATTACTCATTACTAGCTTATATTTGATACCAATATTGTAGCAATTTATTTAAAAAAACCTTTTACCTCCTTTTTTTTATTTGCAGATACAATTTATAAATATTATATAGCCTATGTCACTTCCACAATTAAGACGAATCTAACGACACCTCATTTGTTAAAATCCATCAAGCCGTTTAGGCTACAGAGCGTGCCAAAGAAGTAGACATACATACATACTCTCAAAAAACATTACCCTCCTGGGGCAGTCGGGTAAATAGTGAAAATTTTTTTTTCTAGAGTACCTTCCTTTCCCGTAATGTGAAGATGATATTCTTTTTCTCGTCTACCCCATGGTGTGGGTTATCGTTTGATAGATCGTTCAAAAATATTGGCGGTCTGTGAACACCGCTTTTCGATTCAAGGATCAGCTTGCGTAATTTTAAGCATTAAACTGCTGATTTTTGTTAGAGTCAAGTGTCCCCCCTGCCAGCCAAATGGTTGATTATGGAGATGTGGAAAAAAAATGGCAGTAGTACATATAATACATACATAAAAAACGGCTATCACGGCTAAGTAGGCTTTACAAGTTAACGAGTTATAGTCGACCAACTTAAATTTGCAGTTGGAGAATTTACCGTGGCATATATCAATGTATGGGAGAACATGTTTTTCGACTACAATGTTAAGTTTGTTTTTGGGATAAGTCCATCCCAACTACGGAACGTTTCTTTGTGCGTGTTGCGACACGCACTTGGTCGTTTTTTTTTTTTGTAAATGAAGGTTCGGGTGGTTTTTATTTTAATTATAATTGTAATCATCATAAAATTGTAACTATATATTGTTACTGTAATGTCATGGCACTTTAGTGGAATAATTATTATAATCTAGGTATGTGATTTCTCACAGTTTTCTTCCCAAGTAAAGGCTTAACGCAAGTTTGCCAACGCATTTCCTATCTTAATAGTTATCTATTAAGATATGAAATGCGTTGGCATTCTTGCTAAAACGATGTGTGTAACAAGTAACTACTTATCGTTAACTGGCAATAAAAAGTGCAAAGAATCTTATTGGTCTAATGTTACGTCACAATGTTATGAGCAAAACAATCTGGACATTCCAATAGCTGTATACGCGGGGATGATTCCACGGGTAGGCACATAATAAAAATCCAGTTTTGTTTCAAACAAGAATAAGTGACAAATAATTCAATGTTGTTGGCCGTTTATTAAAATAAAGAAAAATAATATTGATTTAAAAATTATCTTAAACGAGCTAACTACAATTTGTTTACATTCATTGCAAAAGTTATCTGGCGCCGAGTAAAACGATTAAAACACAGGTAGTAAGATAAAGATAACAAACACAACCTTGCTACCTACAAACTGCATTCTCCAGTATTTTATGGACACTGAACAATTTTAGATTGGTTAGGTATTCGGCAACGTAGCATACCTACATAGTATCTTCCAATTCGCAAAGAACAAAACAGACGTTCACGAAACCAGTTTTCTTGTAGACATAAGTTTGTATTATATTATAATATATATGGTCTAAAACCTCTAAAACGATGACCTTCTGTCGTCATGTGACTTAAAAATATTTGTCTTCGTGTAAGACAACGCCATCTCTGGAAGTTTATCAAAACTACCTACTTTATGGTACGGTCTGCAATGCGCTACGTTCTCGCTTGGAATGTTTTTCACGCTACTAAACTAACCAACTTGGTAGGTAGTTCAGCAAACGTTGTATAGATAGCAGTGTTGAGAATTTCTTTTTGTCATCGTGGTCTTTCGCACTATATCGTCACTGGCTGTCTGCACTCTGATATAGAATAATATGCATTTCATTGCTGTGTATTGGACAACGACTTAATAACATTGATTCTTACTTATAATAAATCTGCAGGTACAGTTTTGTTGTTGGTCGCTCTCTTTTACCTACAGTATACACACACCAACATTAATAAAGAAACTGGGGATAATCATTCTAGAAGGTAGGTAACTCTTCGAGAGAGTGACGTCTGTAGAGTTACAGGCCGACAAATAAAATAATGTAGCAAATACTTTTATTTGCTTGATATTTATTTGAAGATGATCCCCATAGAAGATAGCGGGACGAGCTGGACAAAACAAACGGCCAGTGGTCCACATTAGCTCTAGATTGCAAACACGAATTCATGGGGAGAGACCTTTGCCCAGCAGTGGAATGATACAGGCTAACAGGAATAGTACCTAACTTTTGTTACCCAGATCAGAAAACCCAAAGAAAAAACAATGTATTTATGTAGGAAAACAATAAAGGCGACACGTCATTTGCAATAAATCTTGCATAATGCACGAATTGCATGTTACAACATACCACAAAAAATAAATACATCATAGATAATTTGCATGTAAATGTATACAGTGTGGAAACGATAGTCATAACTAATATTATAAATGCGAAAATGAGTTTGTCTGAACGAATTTGATGAAATTTGGCACATGCCAAATTTCTATTCTTATGATTCGAGACTTATGCGGGGCGAATGAAACCGCGGGGCGCAGCTAGTTATATTATAAACTATACATATAGTAGTATTTTTTTTTTGTTTGTTACGCTTTCACGCTAAAACGGCTGAACGGATTTCGATGAAATTTGTAACATGAGTAGACCATGACCTGAATTAGGACTTGGGTACTTTTTATCGCGATATTCCCACGGGATCGAGACTTATGCTGGATAAACTGTGGGGCGCAGCTATATAACTAATATAATAAATGCGAACGTTAGTTTGTTTGCTACGCTTTATAAATAAGATACAAATTCGATTTAGCGCATTATGAACAACATAATGCCTGCCGGTCTAAGTAGGTAGGTAAAGTATAAAGTTCTTGGAATCTAGGCGACGTCTCTTATTTCTTGGCTGATTTATTGTAAAAAAATAAATATAAATTAAAACGTAACTGTGCCGGACGGGCGTGTTCACTGGACGCGAAGGGTGTATAGGGAGTGTATAATGCCTATACAGGTTTATCCCTGTATAGGCATTATAGGCCTCCCTGTCCATGCGGCGCTGACGTCCTACACCTATAGATTACAGATATCTTCAAGACAGCTACCTGCCTCTTCTATACGGCTATTATATCTTCATGTGTGCCATTGTTTTTGATCAACTCCTACAGGAGTACGTTTTTGACTGGGAAGGGTTTTTGACTATCTCTATGTGGAGTATATTACCTGAATAATAACACAAATCTCCACGAATCTTCAGGAAGCAACTTTCGGGACTCTTCAGGGACACTACTTTTGAACTACTTGATGATTTCGAAAATATAAATATAATAAGTACCTTGCCGATGACTACGAAATGTTACACGTTTTCTTAGGTACTGGCTACCTGTACCGTAACGAGAGCCGCTAATTGCTTCCTGTTTTAAAGTTTTATCAGACGAACTTTTACATTAAGTTTGCGTGACATTTCCACTGACAAACTCTTAACTATATGTTTACCTAAGGCATATTATACGAGGGGGACACTGAAAGATTTTAGAAAATCTAAACTGAACAAACTAGCAAGTTATTAGTTTTATTTTATATCTTTTCAAGATAGTGTCCATTTACATCAATACATCGCTGCATCCGATGGAACCATTGAGAAAAGCACTTTATCCACTCGTCCTTAGGGGTCTCTTCGATGGCATTTTGAAACGCAGCCACTGCGTCCTCGGCACCCATAAAACATTTTCCTCGAAGTTTTTCTTTTATTTTCGAAAACAAATAAAAGTTGCAAGGTGCGAAGTCGGGGCTATAGGGCGGGTAACCCAGTAATTCCACGTCTGACGTCGCCAAGTAGTCCTATTGTTTGCTTGGCGGTGTGCGACGAGGCGTTGTCGTGGTGAAAGACGATCCTACTGCGAGGTCGTAAATAAGTCACTCTTTTGTCAGTCTCTATCATACGCCGCACAACACTGATGTTATCTTCAGTCGTCGCCGTAGAAGGCCGTCCCTCACGCAGATCATCGGTGAGATTAGTGCGTCCACGTTTAAACTCATTAAACCAGTTGTAAACAGTGGCACGAGATGGGGCTTAATCGTGAAAGGCCAATCGAAGTCTATCATAACTTTCTTGTTGACATAAATGACATCGAAAGTCAAAAACCATTGTACGAAAATTTTCTCGCGTTAAATTCATGCTCACGTGACACAGACAATTTTCAATTTGCCGCCAAATCGTAATCATTTCCAGCTTTAGATTGCAGCCCAAAAGAAAACATTCAAAGTCTAGGGACATTCTATTCTTTTTTAAGGTGTTGAAGCACCCGCATGGAACAACTGTTTTACTTCAGTTTTAATACAAGAAGTTTTCATGATAATTTCGAGTTTTTTATAGAACATATTTAGGTTGTTAATTTTCGGTGGCCTGTATATACAAATAACGATTAATTTTTGCCGGACTAGTTCGATTCTGCAGCATTCAAAAGTGTTTGTTGTTCAATGGCGTGATATCTTTGTTAGTTCTTTATACTCTAGACCTGTTTTAATTAACACGCAAGAACCTCCGCGCTTTTAGCTCGTCTTGCATATCACGCAGCTAATTTATAATTTGGAATATACCTTTTCATAGGTCAGCATAATGAAGTGTTCCGTAATGCAGACCACATCTTTCTGTTTCTTATCTCGATAGTTCCTGAAGCTGGTCAGCCTTATTTAAAAGACCAGCAATGTTTTGATGCAATATATTGATGCTTGTTAGCGTAATTTTTTGTCGGTCCACAAGTATCTTTTTCTTTTACACATAGCTTTCTCTTCTTAGATGGCACTTAGCGAAGTAATACTTGACGAAGTTGGCCTATCTGTGTCCTTAGTTTCACTCGACATAATGTTAGAGAATTCCAGGATCGAAGGTAAAATCACGAATTGTCAAGGTTTTTTTGACAAACGGAGCCCTCCGCTCCGTAAGGAAATTCCGATTATTGTTTATTATGGTATGTACGTTATTAGTGTGTAATAAATAATATTAGTAAAGTAACTTCACAAAGTAAATATTCATGTCATTGTGTATATAATAATCATCAAATGTCAAAGGGTAATTATATAAAAAGAAAGTATTAGTCACTGAAATCGCATTCCTTTGTTTCGGTTGATAAGTTTAATTATGTGTCTATAGTTGTGCTTAGTGTTAGCATTTTCCGTAATTGATTTTGGTCTTAGTCTGACTTTTTTCCTATGAGGTTTGCGGAGGCTAGATATGAAAGGATCTGACGGTATTAAAAGCCTATTAAATATGTCTCTTGTTGTACTTATACGGGGATTTTTTTCTAGAATATTACTGGCGATTGCGTTTAACATTTTTATTCCTCGCCTCTTGGGCTTCTTCGGACAAAAGGCCAATAGGTAGAAGTACATGTGAAATCACAATAGAAGAGTGAAACAAGATTTTGTGTATAGGTAAATAGTAATACGGGTGGAGTTTTATGAACAATACTGCTGTTTTTAGGCAATAAACTTCAAATTGTCTAGTGTCTATCTCCAATCCACTTGAAAGCGTGATTGTAAGCTATTCAGGTGCGGGGTAAAATGTCGTCAAAATCAAATGAGCCAGGGGTTGGTTTAAAAACACGGTATAGTCGCACACACAATACACAATAATTAAACACCAACAATCATGTATTATTACACTAAAAAACTATTACATAAACTGATAAACATAGAGAACACAATTTAAAACGTAAGCTATCCTAATACTTGAAACTTCCCTAACTAAATATAGGTCCTATAGTCTGAAGACTGATGGACAGCTGATGCAATAATTAACGCACCATTGTTTACTGAGTTCTAATGACTACTCATTGATTCACTATTGATACATACCGGTAACACCAAAGTGGTGTCCCTTAAGTAGTTTTCTACCTACGTACAAGGTGCGGGAGCACCTATATCGTACCCCCGGGCAATATTCCATACAGAGACTGGTAAAATGGACTTTCCCAACGGATCAGGCTGTGACTGCTCGAGTGTTATTGCGACATAGCTTGCATGAGTGCAACATTCTAAGTTCTCATGCTTTGTTATGGTTTGAACCAGTCCTATTTCTGGTCAAAACCTGCTTCGTTTGCTCTACGAGTAAAAGATACATACATTATCTAAAGGGACCTGACTGATGGTGTTTCATACTTTTTAACATTCCAATTAGTCAGGTTTCACAGATCCGTCATCTACCCCGGTCACCAGGGAGTGTGGAACCGGCAAGAGATGTCGTGCGGTGTCCCACAGGGATCGGTCCTGGGGCCGCATCTGTGGGACATCGGATACGACTGGGTGCTGCGCGCCGACCTCCCTGGCGGCGTCAGCGTAGTGTGCTACGCTTGCGACAATCGTCGAAAGGATCCGGCAATCGGGACTCGAGGTGGCCCTGCACAAGTCCGAGGCCATTTGTTTTCATGGTCCTCGGAACGCGCCACCGTTGGGGTCCCAAATAACGGAGTACACGATAAGTTGGAGACTTAGGAGTTTTGGTGATAGCGGCTGAAATATCACTGTTTTGAAAAAAACGCCTTGCAGTGTTTCCATCGTTAGAACTGTCAAGTCCAGGTTTCGGACAATCAATGATAAGCCCTAACTTTTTATTGAACTCCCGTTGAATATGAAGCTTTGTTGGCCCAGTGGTAACAGCCGTGACTTACTTACGAGTTGTAAGTCGTAGGTATGTGTCGTACCCAGACAGGCGCTTTACTTTGTGTAATTTATTTCATCACCACTGCTCTCAAAACGGTGAAGGAAAACATCGTGAGGAAACTGGCATGTCCTAGAACCAAAAATTCAAAGACATGTGACATCTACCAACCCGCACTGGGCCCGCGTGCTGGATTACGGCCCACTCCCTTTCAAAGAGAGTAGGCCTGTGTCCCAGCAGTGGGAACATTATAGGCTGATTATGATGAAGCTTTGTTTCTTCAGTTATGGTCTTGTCTTTAACTTCAGTAACACTCCATTTACGTAAAGGTTGTTATAACTAACATGTGACAAACATTCGTATTCACGACTGAAGAAAGATGGTCCAAAACGAAGACTTTGACTGCAATTGAGTTGAATTTACTGAATGTTTGCTTACAGATGTAACATCTTTGAGCCGAAGATGAACCTGTAACAGCATTTCAGACCTTGCCATCGGACATGGTAAAATATAATGCATGAGATACGGACATTATTTTAGAACCTAAATCGACAACGATTAGATTTTTTATTTCCTGTTCTAAGCGATTAATTTCCTCATTAGTTAACTCAGTCGTTTCATGAGCGTATTATAAACGCATGGGTCGACAAAACCTAGAGGATGATGGTCGGGGATTCCGCCAACAAACAAAATTTTGTCGAGAAGTAGTTTTAACAACTAACCGTATAGGAACCATACAAGTAATTATCATACTTTCATCATTGCTATCCTGAAATCTTTTGAACAAAGATTTAACAACCGAAGAACTAGTAAAGCCCGATGTTCCATCTATACCCCACTTTATGTGCAAAGTTACTTCACTGATTTCGCCTACCGATAAGAGTAACAATTCTGAGATTAACTGTGCGAGACGATTAATAGTATGATTTAACCAGTCTTGGAAATCCACCTGGATATTTGTTTCCGTAACAAAAATAGCAGTTTCATTCAGATAGTATCATTTTTTAGCACCTTGGACGTGCTTGTATGATGAAATCTACTAGGAGCCGCTGCTCTAACTACATAGTATTGATGCATTGTCAACTGTCCATCTATTAAAACACAAAGTGCCTCATCCGCTGAATATAGTACCTGCCATTTCATTGCTGAATGTCCTCATATATATTACTTCATCCTTCGTTATAAGTGGCAGATGATATTTTACTGATAGCCTTTGTCTATTCCTTTACGATGATTAATTGCAGCAGCGAAAGATAACTCCTCTGCTGTTGCCATTTCTCGTAAGTGGGTGACTTTTCTACGTTCGACCTTTCACTGGCCGAATCAAACCTCTAGGTTTGATTCGGCCAGTGAACATGGACGACCAAGTCCATTAGGAAAAGTGTAAAATGAGAATGTTTCAGTATGAGCTACTCAGCGTATTTACTAAGTATGTAAGTCCTTTCTGCGTGCGGTACCGAAATATCTCCTTTTAATATTTAAAAAAAATGCTGAAACTCTCATTCTCATAGAATTGGTTGGTCAGGGGGCAATTACTTTTCAATATAATCAACTCTTGAAAATGTCCGCCCTTACAATCCCAACTTTTTGCAGGATCTTGAAGTAAGTCAAGTTCTTTATTCCTATCATAATAAAAGAAGGTTTGAGCTACATTTTCCAACAGGTTTTATTGCAAAAAGTAGCGAACTACTACTCGTATAACTTTTAGTCTCGTAAAACAAATTTTCTTTGCAAAATTTGAGCTTATTTAATTGACCACTATTATCATATCAAGTAAATGCTTTATGTAAAAATCTATAGTATTATAAGAAAATAGATACCTTGAGCTACAGAAATCATGTTTCAGAACCTTAATTACTTTGTCGTTTTTAGGGTTCTTTCGTTAATAAGGAACCCGTATAGTTTCGCCATGTTTGTCTGTCTGTCCGTCGCCATTGTAGCTCAGAGACGCTTAGTACTAGAAAGCTGTAATTTGGCATATATACAAATTAATCACGCCGAAAAAGTGCTAATATAAAATCATGAAAAAAAAAATTTTTTGCGTACCTCCTTTGCACGATGATATTTTTTTTCTCGTGTACCCCATGGTGTGGAGTATCTTTGGATAGGCCATTCAAAATATTGCGAGTCTGAGAACACTACTTTTCGATTCAAGGATCCGCTTGCAATAAAATGCTAATTTTATTTAGAGTCCAGTGTATATAAATGATGGTCGCTTGGAGATGTAAAAAAAATCTTTCAGTAGTACATATAATTAAATTAAAAGGAAAACTATCACGGCTAAGTAGGCTTTACAAGTGTTAACTTGTACAGCTACTTAGTGCGTGTCGGACCACCAATGAAGGATTCGGTAGTTGGGATGAATGTATCTCAAAAACAAACTTAACATAGTAGTCAAAAAACATGTTCTTTCATACATCGATATACGGTCCGGTCAAATCTCCAACTACAAATGTAAGTTGGTCGACTATACTCGTTAATTTGTGGGGGTGGCGGCATTTGACTCTAACAAAAATGAGAACTTTAAAGCTTAATATTACGCAAACGGATCCCTGAATCGAAAAATGGTTTTGCACAGACTCGCAATATTTTTGAACGGCCTATCCAACGATACCCCACTCCATGCGATAGACGAGAATTATCATCCCCATTTTACGTGTAAGAGAGGTACCCTAAAAAAATATTTTTCAGGATTTTATTTTACCACTTTAATAAACCCATGCCAAATTACAGCTATCTAGTAATAAGGGTCTCTGAGCTAAGCTTGGGACAGAAAGACAGACAGACGGACGTGGTGAAACCATAAGGGTTCCTTGTTGATTGCGGAACCCTAAAAAGAGTCCCTTAATGGTTTTGGGTGCATCCCTTAAGGGCCGTGAGGCCTAATAACGTCTTCTTTTTCGTAAGATATAAAGATTTACGGGCGCATCCAAAAAACTATATACTATTGCTTGGTTGGTGTGTCGGTCGGTTTTCTCACTGCAGTGCGCGGTACTTCTATATCTATATCTTCTTAAATCTTCTCTATGTGATATAAGAATACGTGCTGTCACAAACCTCAAATTTGCAGCATAAATAAACTGCATGCGTTTATTTTAACGCAGTGCGCAAACTTCTATGACATTCCATACTTTATAGTTCATGCGGTAAAAAAAAACGCACGCGCGTTAGATTTTGCGCATAGACAATGTTGCCTTAAACGGTTAGGCGCCAAAATATCACCTGACTGATACTAGTAGGTCAAAGACCTGTGGCCTGTAAAGAAGTTGCTATTGCGATACATCCATCTCCGCGGACGAGAGAATCACGGCAAAAGCCTTGCCGTGTCATAAAATATCAATAGAAACTCTATGAATCAATCTCCACACGGCGATACCGTCGCGGCGCTAATTTGATCGCACAACAAGACCATCGCCGCAATTCTCTCGTCCGCGGAGATGGATCGATTCGGAATAGCAACTTCTTTACAGGCCACAGGTCTTTGTCCTACTATTATCAGTCAGGTAATATTTTATCTCTATGCATTTACAATTACATGATGTAGTTAAATGTTAAAACAAAAAAGGTACCGTAAAATGGGGTTACATTGATCAATATCAAAATTTGGAATTAAGTAAATATTTCTGTACTAAGAAGGCTGCAAAATAAACAAAAAACAAATTTAATATCGGTTTTAAGGGTTGTATTTAATTACATTAAAGCAATATTTATTAGGACACTCCTTTTTGAGTAAAAAAAAAAATCATCGCGATCAACTTCATACTCACTTCGGGGCTACTTTGATCACACTAGTTTTTGGTACGTATTTTGATAGTAACCCCAAAACGAACAAAAACACAAAAAACTTAAAAAAAATCGGTCAACAAATTTTTGTGGTGCAGTTGTTTTAAGGTGATGGGGTTTCTTTGATAAATGCAAATAACTGAATATATAGTTCAATACTTATATATTTATTGAAATTAACAGTCTTATTACTCTTTTATTTATAATCTTAAAAAATCAACATAACGTTTAAATTAACATAAAGGCGTTTCGTCATTAATTAGGCAACGAAATCAACAAAATTTGAGAAATTATTATTTGTGAGCCCCTCTAATTGAGTTCACAGATATTAACTTCGTAAGGAAACACAAACAGTTCGTCCCCTTTTGCATCAGTCTTATAATAGGTTTAGGTAAATATGCCACAACGTCTGAAATTTCTATATCCGATATGTCATCTGGAATCAGCTTAAATGTTTTTTTTATTTTGGACAGATTTTAACCCAACCACAACTAAGGGTGTAATTTGGATGATGCGATAAACATAACGATATGTTTTTTTACCATGACCAGAATAAAACTTGGCTAGTAAATATCGCTCCTCAGCCAATTCATTATCTTCCTCTTCTCTTGGCAAAGGAGACGAGTTTATAAAGGTGTCACTGTCCTCTTCCTCACTGGACAGTACATCCCTATACTTTTTATTGGTTGGTTTCCTTCGTCTTTCAATTTGTAAATTTTCCTGAGATGTACTGCATTCATCTTTGTCTGCCGAAATACTTTTACCAGGATCCACATCGAGTCTCTTTTTCTTTCTAATGCTATGATATGGGTCCTCCAAATCTCTGTTCTTTTAATAATTCTGAGAGAACACTTTCAGATTGTTCGACAACGTTATTGTCATCAGGTGGCAAGCGCTTAAAAACATGATCCGGATTAAATGGCAATATGCCCGTGGCATCAAAAGACTTGGTTAGATTTCGTTTAATTGCAGATGTTATATTTAGTGATGGCGTTGAAGAGTGTTGAGGCTGTTTCGGTTTAGCTTCATTCATTCTTATTAGTGCCTTATTAAGAAGATTTGGAAAAGCATCCTTTGGAATGGTGGTCAGTCTCGTATTCTCGAATTTCCATTTAGTTAGTACAAAACGCCAGGCTTCCTTCATGGGCCAAAAGAAAGCAACATCTAGCGGCTGAAGTAGATGCGTTGAATTTCGCACCAGGCAGACGAAGGAGATGTTATTTCCTTCACATGTGCGTAAAACGTCATCATCCAAATGCGATGACAAATTATCGCCAATCATAACTTTGCGTCCATTCAGTCTTTTTGCATCTGGCAAAAAACATGTCATAAACCAATCGCAAAATGTAACAGAATCGAACCAGCCGCTTGCAGTTCTGTTATACCTGGTACCGCAGAAGCAACATGGTTCATCACAACAGGCGGTCCACGAGGTCCATTTTCTTTCCAAGTGTTATAGTGTTATAGAGTGTTATAGATGGGTGCTTTTATAAATGACGTAAGGCGGTAAAAGTACTCCATCTGCAGACCCACACATCATGACACTTGTGGAACTTTTAGAAAAGTTAGTTATTTTTTCAGGGTACTTTATCCCTCTTCGATAAATGTATCGCTTTTTACCAGGGTCGTCACTTAAATTGGACTCATAATAATTAAAAATCTTGCTACTCGGCACGTCTTTTATAGTAGGCTCTAAATTTTGAAAGTATTCTTTTATCGTTTTCCTAGAAACCTGCGCTCGTGCCCGCTTTATGTTAGCTGCAACACGTTGGCTATAATTTTCTTTGTGGCGCTTTAGTACAGAGTATGCCCAATCCACGCCTTGTACATTATTTGGGAATTTTGCCACTGTACGGCCCATTCTGTCTAAAAAAGATTTGGTGAACATTCTTAAATCTAAAAGACACAACGGAAAACCAAAATCTGCACATTTAGCTGCAGCCTGAAGTATTGCTTTCTCTTGTGCTTCAGAGAAAACAGGCTGAGCGCCTGGTTTTTTAATATGTTTTCCATGATACCTGTTGTATAGTGTTCCATACGGAATATCACACTGTTCTGCGGCTCCCCGAATAGATACACTTCCATTAGCAATTGCCTGCACCGCGTCTTCTAGTTTGGACTCCGCGTAGTTTTTATAATTTCTGCTTTTTGTTTTTTTTTATCCCGCTCCGCCCAAAGCGGGAGAAGTTATTTGATGATATCCCATCCTCAAAAAAAAAAGTGGTTTTTTATATATTCGAGGCATTGGTCTGAAATAGACAAAAACACAACCTAAACTATCAAAAACTTCAAAATATTGTACTAAAGTATAAAAATAACTATAAATGGGGTAACTTTGATCTACGGGGTGACATTGATCAAGTGATCAAAGTAAAGCCGTACCTCTGATCAAAGACACCCCCGGTTACATTTGATTTTTTCAAATAATCTGCCAATCAACAACGAACCCGTCAAAACCAGTTTCGTATTTACAAAACTACAACTTTTTACACAAATAAGACGAAACCATGAAGAAAACTATAGATTTTTGGAAGCATCAAAATTTCTTCTTACCTTAAAAATGCCCAGTAACCAGGTACACCAACAAAACCTTTTTACATTATAAAAAACACGAGCACGCACGGAATATCTACAACGCCATATTAAAAAGAAACTATCAGTGCTGCCAACCAAAACATAAAATCCTTTTGGATGCGTTCACAAACCGAATAAAAAATAGTTTTTCATAAGTCGAAAGTTGTTATCAGAGTAAACCGGTAGTATCAAAGTAACCCCATTTTACGGTACCCAAAAAAGAATATGTGTTCAAAGAACGTCAGTTAGGATTAGCGGTTTCATTTAACGTGATAACTAATAAACTCATTGACATCCTGTTTTCGTACGTACAATATTGCAAGTATGAAAATTTACACCAAATGTGCAGTACAGACTTGTAGAAGAATTTATTTTATAAGAAACAGAAAACTACAGAGTCTCAACTTACGATATCAGAGAATTTGTTGCATAAACCTGAATTGCTTGTATCCTTTAATTAGAATAGTCCCCTGGGTACTATTATCAGATTTTACGAGGTCGATGTTACAGGTTCTACTAGTAACGGGTGGATATATTAATACCTGTCCCGAATGAGGCCTTAACAGCATAAATTAAATTAGTTATTGACCATAAATTTTCCACTAACTCTTTGGTTCCTGTGAATTTTATGAATTTATATTCTATGGTCCTTATTACGTCGACACCTTCTTACTCAGTCATTAACAAATCTATTATTCTGTCTAACACCCAGGTACAATTCAGGCAAGGGTTTAACCACATATCTGCCACCCTTATTAGTTGCCGATGCAACTAACAAGACTTTATTAATTATTCAATTTATAATAACTTCACAGCTTGGATCATAATTTAATTTCACTGAGAATTAACATTGTGTGCACTTACTTAGTCGAAAACGGACATAAACTTTAGCTAACATGGCAGACAGTTTATGCGACTGGGTCAAAAATTTTAGGCTGCGTTTGAAGCAAATTTCATGTTTGAATTTAATCTGGCTTATAAATTTTTTTCCTACCCTTGCTGGTTTTCCTCTGCTGAGTAAAAAGTTTAGATGTAAGTTAATGGAGCACTGATGGTTAGGGTAGATACATAGATACCTTTTGATTACACAAAACATTAACCAGCACCAATCCATTTTCCAAGTGCCAAAAGGATTTTGAATTATGGATCTTTTTAAAAACTGAGTTTAAGTGTTACTGCCTAAAATAATCTTGAAAGCCCCAACAAAGTATATAAATCATTTTCAATATCTTAATAAACTATATTGTTTCATCTGTTTATAAATGATTTCAGTCTTATTTTGGATAATCCACACGGTTCTTTACTTCTACGTGTACATGTTAGGCGTAGTTATGTACCAGATGTACTTTGCTGCGGGTTTTGTCGACTACATCAACAGCTTCTTCAACATTTCGTTGTTCATTCTCATCTCTAATACTAGCTGGTGGCTAATTTACAAAAGGTAATATTTTTCCTTCTATATCTTTTACTATCTTGCTTGTAATTCATTCGTATTTTTAAATGTTATGTTTTTCAGAAACGATTTGAACGATCTCTTGAAACTAGTGGAAAGGAATGACGATCTGATCATCGAAACAAGCAAGTTTATAGATGTGCACCAAAAACTGTTGAAGAGCATCAAAATCGTTGTCATCCTGTGCTACTCGTTCCATTTAGTCAATGACGTCATGATCTTTATACCTGCTAGAACAATCGGAATGGATAACTTCTCTATTGTTTCTTGTGTTGGTATGTTTACTGAGTTAGATTTCTTAGGGTTTGATAATTATTTTATCATCATATAATTTTTCATTCTAGGTCTAGAGCCAATCAGTACTAGTCCCAACCGCGAAGCCTGCATGGTGATATTAGCACTTCAAGAACTAACAGCCATGGTGGTGGTATGCAGCTATGACGTCGCCCTACTATTCTTGTTCTCTCACACCACCGCAGTATTTCAAATCCTATGTGAAGACATGACGAGTTTTAGCGTCATTGCTAAAACTTGCCAAAGATCTGATGAAGCCTATTGCGAAATTGAAGATCGTCTGAAGAACATTATATTTCGTCACGTTCTAGCTTTGCACACTGTAGGAAAACTGGAAGCTATTTACAGTGTCACTATTGGTATAAGTTTCGGTTTGGACGTAATTTCTTTGTGTTTATTCTTCGTGTTGCCACTGAACGTCTGTCTCAATTTCGCTCCGCTGATTTACCACAGCCTTTTCATATTTTTTTTGTATTGTTTCCAAGGCCAGAGACTTACGACTGCTTCGGAAAAGTTTGAAATAGCGGTGTACTCTTGCAGTTGGGAGAATTTGCGAGTGAAAGAGCGGAGACAAGTGCTCCTGATGTTGAAACAAGCACAGAAACCTGTCGTAGTGTACGCCGCATGCATCATTCCGATTCGTATCCATACTTTCGCGAGCACGTTGCAGTCCATTTACAAGTTTGTTACTATTTTTAAGGTGTAGGAGCTTAAAAATATTCTGTTTCCTTATGATCTCAAATGTTGTATTTAGATTTTTGATAATATGTCTAGCGCCAAACAAGTAGAGTAGATTAAAACAATTATGATGGAAGCTTTCGTTAATCTTTGCTTTGTTAAGATTAATTCTAATAGATTATGTTGCTAATATAGTGCATATAAGCAACATACTCTATTGGAATTATTCTCAGTGAAGAACAGATGAAAGTGAACGAACATAAATAAACGCTTACAGTTTGCTTCTTTTTGTTTTCCATCTTTAATATTTTTTACCCTTTTTACTTCGTGTTCTAATTATAAGCGATCGTCGCTTGAATACGCGTTCGTCGGTTTCATTATGTTTGGTGAACCCGACCGAGTCGTCAGACAGCCCCTTCCAGTTTTACATACAACAAATTAACGCGATGGTTGCGGATTGACACGACGATCCCTTTTATTAGGACACTGGGTTACACATTGAACTTTCAAACTCAAAGCAGTTATTTCAATTGAACCATTTACAGGTACTTTTGAATTACCAAGGAGTTGGTCAGCCAGAAATATGATGCCAGTTGCCATTCCTAAGAGTAGTAGGTACCTATGGAGAAGAACCGGCAAGAAATTGCATGGACACTCTTGTCAATAATTTTGTTTCAAAAACATTAGTTACATCATTAATGTTGAATTCATAACTTTGTGTAATACTGTAAAAAAAGACGTTCATGTTAAACGCGTACGGCAAATAAATACAAAAAAAAAAACTATTAATAATAAAATAAATAAAATAATCCGTGGCAGCTAAGAGATGATCAGTCTCAACTAACAGCATACGTTTACATACATGACGCGTGGCACCATTCAGCTCAAACATTTTGAAGGGAGCTAAATGACGCAAGACACGCACCATTATCAGCGAGCATGACATACTCTCATCCGCCAGGGCACATTTAAGTCGCAAATGCTATTGGAGTTTTCTGTGATCTCTCCAAAGCCTTTGATTGCGTGCACCATGACACGCTTTTACGTATACTACGTCATTACGGTGTCCAAAACGGAGCTCTCAAAGTAATAAATTCTTATTTACATAATAGTTTCCATTGTATGAGTGAAATTTTCTGGGCTACCAGTTCAGTTAGGTGTACCTCAAGGCTCAATACTGGTCCATTCTTATTCTTAGAGTACATCCATGACTTACCATTCTGTTTAAGGATATCTGTGACATTGTACTGTTTGTAGATGATACCTCTCTTATATTTAAAGTAGACAAGATTTTGACGACGTAAACAGGGCACTCCCAATGGATACGGATTGGTTTACGGCAAATAACTTAGTTCTAAATGCCAAGAAAACGAAATGTATAAAGTTCACCTTACCGAATGTTAGAAATATACGTCCCAACATCGTCCCAAATCAGTTTTTAAAATAAAAACAATTTTTAACATAATAACTACCTACATTTCTTTTAAAATTTCACTATGAACATAAATTTATTTTAAAACTCTAAAATACTGTTACGGTTATTTTCAAATGAATATGCTTATCAGTGCATAATTAATAATAATAACATTCTACAAGATTCAATAAAATTGTAAATATTTACGTCTATTATAATAATCGTGCAATACATAATATATAAATATAACATAAAACCAAATATATAAATATTTGTATAAAATATAAATACCATAAAAGCAAATTATACAATTTTAATTTAATTATTATTGGTTTTTTGTTTTTTCTTAACAAAAGGCGCCTTTATCCTCTTTCCTATTAAAAATTAACTTTGCTGTGCCTCACAGGGTCCATAATTGATTCGATGTTTTAACATACCAACGATTATACGTACACATTATGGAATGCAATAAAGAATTGAGTATTGAGTATAATTAGAACGCAAGATCCTCCGCGGTTTTAGCTCGTCTTGCATAACACGCAGCTAATTTATAATGTGGAATATTTAATACCTTTTCATAGCTCAGCATAATGAAGTGTTCCGTAATGCAGACCACATCTATGTCTTTCTGTTTCTTAGATAGTTCCTGAAGCTGGTCAGCCTTATTTAAAAGACCAGCAATGTTTTGATGCAATATATTGGTGCTTGTTTGCGTAATTTTGTGACGGTCCACAAGTTTCTTCTTCTTTTACACATTGCTTTCTCTTCTTAGATGGCACATAACTTAGAATGCTTAGCGAAGTTAGCCTATCTGTGTCCTTAGTTTCATTCAACATAATGTTAGAGATCGAAAGTAAAATAAATAAAGTAAATAATAAGTAAATAAGTAAGTAGTAGTAAATTGTCATGGTTTTTTAGACAAACCCTCCGTTCCGTAAAGAAATGCCGATTATTGTTTATTATGATATGTACGTTATTAAAACTTTGTAGTGTTGCCAAGAAAATAATGTGTGTAATAAATAATATTAGTAAAGTAACTTCACAAAGTAAATATTCATGTCATTATGTACATAATAATCATCAAATGTCAAAGGGTAATTATATAAGTCACTGAAATCGCATTCCTTTGTTTCTGTTGATAAGTTTAATAAAATTATGTGTCTATAGTTGTGCTTAGTGTTAGCATTTTCCGTAACTGCTTTTGGTCTAAGTCTGACTTTTTTCCTAGGAAGTTTGCGGAGGCTTGATATGAAAGGATCTGAAGTTATTAAAAGCCTATTAAATATGTCTCTTATTATACTTATGCGGATTTTTTTTTTCTAGAGTATTGCTGGCGATTTCGTTTAACAGTTTTATTCCTCGCCTCTTGGGCTTCTTCGGACAAAAGGCCAATATGTAGAAGTACAAGTGAAATCACAATAGAAGAGTGAAACAAGATTTTGTGTATAGGTAAATAGTACCACGGGTAGAGTATTATGAACAATACTGCTGTTTTTGAGCAATAAACTTCAAATTGACTAGTATCTATCTCGAATCCACTTAAAAGCGTGATTGAGATAATTAATATGTACACGATGAGTTAGAGACTTAGGAGTTTTAGTGATAGCCGCTGAAAAAGCACTGTTTTGAAAAAAAACGCCTTGCAGTGTATCCATCGTTAGAACTGTCAAGTCCAGGTTTCGGATAATCAATGATAAGCCCTTACTTTTTTTTAAATTCCCGTTGAATATGAAGCTTTGGTGGCCCAGTGGAAACGGCCGTGACTTACTTACGAATTGTAACAAAACGTACGTAGGTATGTGTCGTACCCAGATAGGCGCTTTACTTTGTGTAATTTATTTCATCACCACTGCTCTCAAAACGGTGAAGGAAAATATCGTGAGGAAACCGGCATGTCCTAGAACCAAAAATTCGAAGACATGTGACATCTATCTACCCGCACTGGGCCCGCGTGGTCGATTACGGCCCACTCCCTTTCAAAAAGAGGAGGCCTGTGTCCCAGCAGTGGGAACATTATAGGCTGATTATGATGAAGCTTTGTTTCTTCAGTTATGGTCTTGTCTTTAACTTCAGTAACACTCCATTTACGTAAAGGTTGTTATAACTAACATGTGACAAACATTCGTATTCACGAGTGAAGAAAGATAGTCCAAAACGAAGACTTTGACTGCAATTGAGTTGAATTTACTGAATCTTTGCTTACAGATGTAACATCTTTGAGCCGAAGATGAACCTGTAACAGCATTTCAGACCTTGCCATCGGTCATGGTAAAATATAATGCATGAGATACGGCACGGATACGAAATCGGCAACGGTACGTCTTAGATTTTTTATTTCCTGTTCTACGAGATTCATTTCCTCATTAGTTAACTTGGTCGTTTTATGAGCGTATTATAAACGTATGGGTCGACAAAACCTAGAGGATGATGGTCGGGGATTCTGCCAACAAAAATAAATGTATCTGTATAGGTCCATGTTCAAGATAATATTAATTCTATTTATTATACATATTGCTGATTAAAAAGTTTTGTCCGTTAAAACATCATTAATCGAATAATAACATTTTTCTTTTAGGGACTTAAACTTTGGTTCGCACATCGCTCTATTGCAAGGTTTTTGCGCCTTGAACATGTATTCCCTTGAACTACAATTGCCCCAGAAAATAATACCAACTCTTAGAACTGATGCAACCAGACCATGATAAGCTACTAATGTTGTTTGAATGTCAACTTTTTTGGACAACTTTGAAAGGACATAATTATGCCGCTGTATTCATCCTTTTGCAAATTTCCTCTGCTTGTGGTTGCCAATTTAGTTGTCTGTCCATGTACCTAAATCCCAAAAAAAATTGCTACTTTAACTTGGTTAATTTTTTGCTTATTGTAGTCTACAGACACTTCTTTTAAAATTGTGCGTTGGTGGAAGTGCATTATATTAGTTTTTGTAAGTTTATAATTAAGTAATTTTTATCAAGGCAATGTACGACATCTTCCAGGGTGCTATTTATGTTCTGTTCATAGCTATCCGGATATTTACATCTTACTAACGCAGTGCTGTCATTGGCAAATAATACCATTGGATTATCAACATGGCGTGGTAAATCGTTGATATAAATTAAGAATATTCAAACTACTGTATTTAGTACGATATTGTTAAAAATCTCAGTACATCGGTAATCGATGTGGCATAAAATTCAAGGGAATTCTGAACACAGAAATCGAACCACTTTTTAAAACAAACATCATATTGTCTTATATAACTGTCGGCTAAGGAGGCGAGCATTATGTGTTCCGACGACTACGGGACGCTTCTTCGCGATAAGGCTCCCCTGATAAAATCCCTGCAGCCAGGGTAAGATGGTTTTGAATGTTGCCGTTGCTAGAATGATAAAAAACTATTTATTGTATTTAAAAGTAATTAATTCCGATATTAATAAGTTTTTAAACAAGGGGAACCAAGGCTGTGTAGGCCATAAATGTACTATTAAGATGCCTTTCGCTTGATCATTCATAGTATTTAGAATAACTGGAAAAGGCGGAAATGCATAGAAATACATCTTTGACTAGCTAATTGTGAAGGCATTTATTGCGGAAGCGTCTGGATCTTTATGCCAACCAATGTACTTCATACATTTTCTGTTAAAACGACTCGCGAATAAATCAATGCATGTTGTGCCAAACTTTTCAAGTATATAGGAAAACATGTTTTCCGTTAACGACCATTCAATATCTGGATGGCTGCGTCTTGATTCTTGATCTGCTATGGTATTGTCTGCAGATTTAATGTAATACGCATAAACAGAATTTTTTCGGGACTCGCACCATTGCCAAATATCCTTAGCTATCTTGGTTAGGTGTGGATATTGAATTCCACCCATCAGGTTGATGTAACTAATAGCAGTTGAGTTATCAACGCGTATTTGGCAATCGTGAAAGTCCTTTGCAAAAACTTCAAGGGCAAAAAAGGCGGCTAAAAGTTCCAGGTAATCAAATCAAATCAAATCAAAATCAAAAGTCATTTATTCAAACTAGGCTGAGGATCAGCATTTTTCGAACATCAAAATTACATCAATAAGACATTCCCCCAAAACGCCCACCCACCCACATTGCCACTTCCTATTGCTTTATCTGGGAAGAAGAAGTAGCCAACAAACTCCCCAGCAGCACAGCTGTCTGTTCAGTTAGAGAAAAAAAATGGATTTACAATAGTATGCAAAACAATTTACACCCCGTGCAACACAAAACATTAAATTATTAGTCATATGTCAGCTAGCACACCACTATACCAACAAAAAAAAAAGAAAAGAAATAGACCAAAAACTATTCTCAAGCAGAAATAAAAACGTAAACAGAACTTAAAACCTAAATAAAAGCCTCCAAGTATAAAGGGCGTGCCCGCTTACATATATCTACAGCTGTAACAGTTACAAATGATGAACTAGGACCATCAAAGTAAAATTTATATATTGTTTCTGCTCTGACAACGACCACCGGCCACACTCCGTCTTTGAGCCACACGCTGCACCCCACCCAGTAGTTGAGGCGTCAGAGAATATTTCTACAGAGTAGGTATCATCTTTGATACGGTTCTCGGGCTTTTCCAAGGCTTGTAGCCACCATCTCAGATCATCGTGCAGGTGATCGGGAATACTCATATAACGATTGTAATCGTCGTGACCTTGTAAACTAAGGTACTTACAACGTTCTAATTCTTTGGTATAAAGTCAGCCGTATTCTACGGCTGGACAAACAGAAATTAACAAACCGACTAATTTTGCAAAATCTTTGATTTTGATACGCTTTAATCTCATAAACATGTAAATTTCGTTAATTAAGCGTTGTTTCTTATGATCGGGTAAAATAATTAAAAAAATTTGGGAATCAAGAATAAAACCCAAACATTTGCATCTCATGGAAGGTTGTAAGCAACTCTTTCTATAGTTGATGATAAATCTTACGGCTGTTAGTAATTGAATTGAAATATTAATATTGTTTAAGCAATCGTTGTATGGATATCCAATTAAACATAGATCGTCTAGATAAATAGTAGATATAAAGCCAGCCAATCTGAGCAATCCAACGACAGGTTTCATCAATTTTTTGTAAACGTATGGAGTTGTGTTTAAACCAAATGGCAAGACATTAAATTTAAATAACTAATTATCAAATTGAAAACGGAGGTATTTTTTCGACTCTGGATGGATTTTTAATAAAAAATATGCATTTTTGTGATCACAGGTAGCCATATAACAATTTTTTGTCATTAATTTTACTGCTGTACGTAAATCCTCCAACTTAAAATGGTCAGTTTGTATATGTTTATTTAGATTTTTTAGATTCAGGATAAACCTTTTCTCGCCATTCGGTTTAGGCACAAGAAAAATACTCGATATAAATTGATTGGCGCACGGAGCGCATTTGGATATAACGCCAATTGTCATTAGACTATCAATAATTTTGTAAAAATCATTAATCTCAGTTTGTGTCAAAGCAGGAACAGAAGGTACATTTTCTTGTGAGACTTGTTTTGAAAATTGTATCCTATAGCCTTCAATACAGGAAAGAACAGTTTTGTCTTGTGTAAGGCGAGACCATTGTCTTGCAAACGTCGCTAAACGACCTGCATATTTAATATATTTATTTACATAACCAAATTACAAGATGATTATTAACATTAACTAAATTAAATTAAAACTAAGTTAAGCTTAAAAAAGGCCCTCGGGGCATTGTACCGAGAATGCTGGCGGCATTTCCTCGCTGAATTGCAATGCTGATGCGTTGCGCGAGAAAGCCGCCAGCTTTTCTGTACCTCATTTATTGACGGCGGGTCGGCCGTGGCTGATAGCGCGATGTCCTCGACCAGCTGGCGTGCGGTGGCAGCGGTGGCTGGCTCGCCGACGGCGGCGGTGGCGGTGGCGCCCTCGCTCCTGCAGGCGGTTTAAGCCTGGCGGCTCTTCTGCGGCCCCAACTGCCTGCGAGTCGAAGGGGGAGCCTTCTAGTTTAAACCACGCGAAGTTGATGTCTGAGGTTGAGTGGTCTTCCTATTTTTATCGTAAGCGATCTTTATATCGGCACCAGATTTAGTCACAGCTTTGGCAGTCTTCAAGGTTTCAGCCAGGGCCTCTCCAAAAAGATACTTGTCTGTCTTTGTCTGCATCAAATGGTCGTTAATGTGTTTCTTTAAAGATGACAAGGCAAAATAGCGCCTTTTAACTGAGTATGAGTGTAACGTGTCGCACATTAACTTTGCCGCATTCATAAGTTGTTTCAGAAGGGCCGGGTCTTTATCTTTTTCTTGCATTTTAGTTGTTATGACGTCACTCAAACAGGCAAAGCTGTTTTTGCCTGTTTTCTATTCCCTTGTCGCGTTTCACGCTTGCTTCGGGCAAGGCAGCCTTTATTTCAAGATTGGGCATCGGTGGAATTATTCTAGGGCAGTTGGCTGGTGTCAAGTGCTTTTTCCGTAATTCCTTCCGCACGTCGTTGTCCAATCCATTGACAATTAAATGCTCTAGATATTAGCTAGGCCGACGTGAATATCTTTGGCATACTCGGTGGTTTTTGTGGGATCATCACCCAGTATGTCGATCAAGTCATCATCGGGGGTAATAATTACATCGCTGGCGGTGGCAGTGATTGCGCAAGGCTCAGCGACTGAGCAAGCCTCAGTGGCTTGCGGGATCGGCTGCGGGGTGCGCGGAAGCGGCAGCGGGTTTTGCTGTGGCACCGGCGGGGACGATGGCGTAGGGGGCGGCGCCCGCGTCTCTGTTATCTCATCTGACGAGATGGCCCGTACAACTGATGCCAGTCTAGGTCTTGCTATATTGCAGACATCATCCGAGAAGATGTCCATTGAGTTTTCCGCTACTGCAAGTCAAAGAGAAAGGTTGCAATTCCAGTGAAGTGAACGTCTTTCTTTAACTGAATGGTAGATGTTCCAATTCCAATGAATTGAACGCACCATAGTAGATAACGAAATAAACCGCCATTCGTACTGTTCGAGTTAGAATAAAAAGTAGGTAGGTATGTGTGAAATTCCAGTGAATTCAATGAACCTTTGTTTATGTAATGCACGGCCAAGTGATATATTTTTTTTTATGTTACACTTGTAATCAGTAGCAATACCAAAAAAAAAACATGCCTTCAGAGCTATGCGCAGATAGCATGGAATCCTCTCGGGACGATGGCGATATTGAAGAGCGTTGCCGCTTGGCACGTTTTAATTTTTCCTCTAGTTTACGAAACTTCTTGCTTAATTTGTCGATGTCAATATCACGCTTCCTCTTCGGCACTTTTGTTTTGTTAAAAAACCACTGGAAAAAACACTTTTATTCCGTACCGACGAGAAATAAATGTGGTGAAGCACTGTAACGTGAATGACAAGCGGAGCAGGGTACGTATACGAAGCAAAAAAAAAAAAATACCCTCTTATCTCTCAAAACAGTGCTATATGGTGAATCCTGGGTGATACTACATGTGTAAATAAGTAATAGGTTTATTATTTCAGGTACTAATCTCGAGAACGAAGCACGAGTATAATAATAATAATGGAGCAACTATTCAAATAATATTTGTCGTAACTTTTTTTGACCTACCTTCAACTTTTCAAAATTCTGCTCGCGCAAAATCGTGAGTTGCCGCGTCGTGTCGTCGCGTTGTCTTATGCGGCGGTGAAATACGAATCTAAACAATATAGTTATGGCTAGTAATTTATCTCCAAAATAAACTTAACATAGTAGTTGAAAAACATGTTCTTCCATACATCGATATACGTCACGTCAATTCTCCAACTGCAAATGTAAGTTGGTCAACTATTTCTCGTTAATTTGTAAAGCCTACTCAGCTGTGATAGTTTTCCTATTAAGTTCGTTATATATACTACTGCCATGATTTTTTTTTAACGTATCCAAATACAACCATTTAGCTGGCAGCGTAGTGTGCTACGCTGACGACACGTTAGTGAAGGCGCAAGGGAGGTCGCACCAGGCGGCGGCCGAAGTAGCGGCACGCGGTTTTGCGACAATCGTCGAAAGGATCCGGCAAATGGGACTCGAGATGGCCCTGCACAAGTCCGAGGCCATGTGTTTTCATGGTCCTCGGAACGCGCCACCGCCGGGGTCCCAAACGGTAGGAGGGCTTTACATCGGTGTCGAGTCGACTCGGAACTTCGTGGAGCATTTCCGACGTTTGGCTCCCAAACTGGAGCGGGCAGGGGCTGCCTTGAAGCGGCTCCTGCCCAATCTAGGGGGTCCAAACGCCTCCTGCCGGAGGCTCTACGTGGGGGTCGTGCGATCCATGGTCCTTTACGGAGCTCCAGTGTGGGCGTGTTCCCTGGCGCTGCGGCCAGCCTGCTGGTTGAGCACGGCACAAACGGGTCATGGCCATCCGGCTGGTCTGGGGATACCACACGGTCTCCTGTGAGGCAGCGAGCCTTCTTGCCAGATTGCAGCCATGTGATCTGGAGGCAAAAGTCCTCGCGCACGTATGGGAGTGGCGCGAAGAGGTTAAACGCCGGGGCGTAACTCCGCGGATGGAGCTCCGGCGGGATCTCATGGCGACATGGAGAGTGCGGTTGTTTCACAACCCAGTGCTGGGCATGCCACAATTGCGGCGATAAGTCCCCTCTTTCCCCTCCCTCCCTCCTCTCTTTCAAAGAGATGTCAGCACAATTGTAGAGGTCCACTGGGGCCGGCGTGGCAACACAGGCAACGGAAGGAACACGGGTGGGTTTTAGTCAATAAGAGTCTGACACACTCCAGTTACTTGATGATTGTGAATTTTATGAATTTGTATTCTGTGGTCCTCATTACGTCGACACCTTCTTACTTAGTGATTAAAAAATCTATTATTCTGTCTAACACCCAGGTACAATTGACGCAAGGGTTTAACCACATATCTGCCACCCTTATTAGTTGCCGAAGTAACTAACAACACTTTATTAATTATTCAATTTATAATAACTTCACAACTTTGACATAACTTAATTTCACTGAGAATTAACATTGTGTGCAGTTACTTCGTTGAAAATGAACACAAACTTTAGCTAAAATGGTAGACAGTTTATGCGACTGGGTCAAAAATTTTAAGCTGCGTTTGAAGCAAAGTTCATGTTTGAATTTAATCTGGCTTATAAATTTTTTTCCTACCCTTGCTGGTTTTCCTCTGCTGAGTAAAAAGTTTAGATGTAAGTTATTGGAGCACTGATGGTTAGGGTAGATACATAGATACCTTTTAATTAGACGCAAAATTAACCACCACCAATCCATTTTCCAAATGCCAAAAGGATTTTGAAATATGGATCTTTTAAAAAACTGAGTTTAAGTGTTAGTGCCGAAAATAATCTTGAAAGCCTCAACAAAGTATATACTTAATCATTTTCAATATCTTAATAGACCATTTTGTGTCATCTGTTTTTGAATGATTTCAGTCTTATTTTGGATAATCCACACCGTTCTTTACTTCTACGTGTACATGTTGGGCGTAGTTATGTACCAGATGTACTTTGCTGCGGGTTTTGTCGACTACATCAACAGCTTCTTCAACATTTCGTTGTTCATTCTCGTATCTAATACTAGCTGGTGGCTATTTTACAAAAGGTAATATTTCTCCATCTATATCTTTTACTATCTTGCTTGTAATTCATTCATATTTTTAAATATTACGTTTTACAGAAACGATTTGAACGATCTCTTGAAACTTGTGGAAAGGAATGACGATCTGATCATCGAAACAAGCAAGTTTCTAGATGTGCACCAAAAACTGTCGAAGAGCATCAAAATCGTTGTCATCCTGTGCTACTCGTTCCATTTAGTCAATGACGTCATGATCTTTATACCTACTAGAACAGTAGGAATGGATAACTTCTCAATTGTTTCTTGTGTTGGTATGTTTACTGAGTTAGATTTCTTAGGGTTCGATAATTATTTTATCATCATATAATTTTTCATTCTAGGTCTAGAGCCAATCAGTGCTAGTCCCAACCGCGAAGCCTGCATGGTGATATTAGCACTTCAAGAACTAACAGCCATGGTGGTGGTATGTAGCTATGACGTCGCCCTGCTATTCTTGTTCTCTCACACCACCGCAGTATTTCAAATCCTATGTGAAGACATGACGAGTTTTAGCGTCATTGCAAAAACTTGCCAAAAATCTGATGGAGCCTATTGCGAAATTGAAGATCGTCTGAAGAACATTATTTTTCGTCATGCTCTAGCTTTGCACACTGTAGAAAAATTGGAAGCTATCTACAGTGTCACTATTGGTATAAGTTTCGGTTTGGACGTAATTTCTTTGTGTTTATTCTTCGTGTTGCCACTGAACGTCTGTCTCAACTTCGCTCCGCTGATTTACCACAGCCTTTTCATATTTTTTTTGTATTGTTTCCAAGGCTAGAGACTTACGACTGCTTCGGAAAAGTTTGAAATAGCGGTGTACTCTTGCGGTTGGGAGAATTTGCGTGAGAAAGAGCGGAGACAAGTGCTCTTGATGTTGAAACAAGCTCAGAAACCTGTAGAAGTGTACGCCGCATGCATCATTCCGATTCGTATCCATACTTTCGCGAGCACTAGGCAGTCCATTTACAAGTTTGTTACTATTTTTAAGGTGTAGGAGCTTAAAAATATTCTGTTTCTTTATGATCTCAAATGTTGTATGTAGATTTTTGAAAATATGTCTAGCGCCAAGCAAGTAGAGTAGGTCAAAACAATTATGATGGAAGCTTTCGTTAATCTTTGCTTTGTTAAGCACAACATTAGCAACATACTCTATTAGAATTAATCTCAGTGAAGAACAGATAAAAGTGAACAAACATAAATAAACGCTTGCAGTTTGCTTCTTTTTTGTTTTCCGTATTCAATATTTTTTACCCTTTTTACTCCGTGTCCTAATATAAGCGATCGTCGCTTGAATACGCGTTCGTCGGGTTCATTTTGATTGGCGAACCCGACCGCGTCGTCAGCCCCTTCCAGTTTTACATACAAATGAGTGACAAATTAACGCGATAATTGCAGATTGACACGACGATCGCTTTTATTGGGACATTACACATTGAACTTTGAAACTCAAAGCAGTTATTTCAATTAAACCATTTACATGTACTTTTGAATTACCAAGGAGTCGGCCAGTCAGAAATATGAAGCCAGTTGCCCATTCCTAAGTGTAGTAGGTACCTATGGAGAAGAACCGGCAAGAAAGTGTATGGACACTCTTTTAATTAATATTGTTACAAAAACATTAGTTACATCATTAATGTTGAATTTATAACTATATGTGAGAACAATGTAAAAAAAAGACGTTTATGTTCAATGCGTCCAGAGTACAACAAATAGAAACAAAAAAAAAACTATTAAAAAAAAAACAAATAGTTCATGGCAGCTCAGAGATAACCAGTCCCAACTAACGGCATACGTTCACATACATGACGCATGGATCAGCACCATTCAGTTCAAACATTTTAAAGGGAGCTATATGACCGAACACACGCGCCAGCATCAGCGAAACATCTGGGTGAGCATGACATACTCTCAGCCAGGGCCTCAAGTCTGCTATTACAATAGTGTCAGAATGGTCTATCATTGATTTTATAATCGTTGATTTTGACAAGTTTGGTTATCTACTAATATAATGGCGTCATTAATGAGGATCAGAACAGACCATTCTGACACTATTGTAATAGCAGACTTGAGGCCCAGTAGTTCAGTTAGGTGTACCTTAAGGGTCAATATTGGGTCGATTCTTGTTCTTAGTGTATATCAATATTTAATTAATATTTAAAGGGTATCTGTGACATTGTGCTGTTTGCAGATGATACCTCTCATATATTTAAACTAGACAAGATTTTGATGACATAAACAGTGCAGTCCCAATGGTTACAGATTAGTTTACGACAAATAACTTAGTTCTAAATGCCAAGAAAACGAAATGTATAAAGTTCACCTTACCGAATGTTAGAAATATACATCCCAACATCGTCTTAAATAAAGAAGTGCTTGAAACTGTAGACTCGGCAGTTTTTCTGGATATAACAGTAGATGCCAAACAGTAGGGTATTATTGGGCATTCTATACGACTGTCCTCAAGTAGCTCGGCGCTGTTTTTCCATTCCGATCAATTGAAGGAATCAACCAGTTGATCAAAGTGGAAGTCGATTCAGGCATATGTTCCTATCGAATCAACTAGTCGATGCAATACATTTTTTACTAGAGTTTCTTTCCTTTTTGTTCCTATCGAATCAATTTTTATTTTAAAATAATAAAACCAAGATAAACTTTTTGGCTGAATTCCACTCATCCATTTTATTTCCGGGTGTCACCACTGTGTGGATCGCCCGGAGGACACGGTGGAGCATACGGTGGAGGTCTGCCCGGCTTGAGCAGAGCACCGCCATGTCCTCGTGGAGGCGATCGGCGGCAGAGACCTCTCGCGCCCGGCCCTGGTTCAGGCCATGGTACGGAGCGAGAGGGCATGGGCAGCCGTCACCTCCTTCTGTGAAGCAGTAATGCTCGCGAAGGAGGAGGCGGGACGGTTGAGGGAAAGGCAAGTTTCGCGCCCTCTCGCCCCTAGGCGCCGCAGGAGACGCCCAGGGCGTCGGGAATCCCGGGCGGATTTCCGGCCACCGTAGGCGCGGGCTTGCGGACGGTGAGCAATAGGTAGCTCACCGTCCGGTAAGGACCAGGCCCGGGTCGACGGCGCGTTGTATTCCACGCGCGCCTCAAAGAGATGTCGTCAGCACATATAGTAGGGGTCCACTAGGGCCGATGCCTGCCGGGGTCGCGGGAAGGTACTTATGGGTCACCGAGGCCCCCGCAACACAGGCAACAGGAAGGAATACGGGTGGGTTTTAGTCAGTAAGAGTCTGACACACCCTCCCGCTCCGCCCAGAGCGGGAGAAGTTATTCGATGATTTCCCACCCTCAAAAAAAAAAATATCCTTTTTATTTTTTAACTGTCAAATGTCAAAAAGAAAAAGGCACATTGAAAAAATAAGCCTATAATAACGAGGATATCACAGAGTAGGTGCTTAAGTGCATTATCTTAATTTTTCGAGAGCGTGTCCAATAGTGATCTCTTGAGATAAATGTTGAATCATGGTCTGTCTAATGTAGTCATCTCGGTTAATATATTTTTGCTTTCGCTGTTTTGGAATCTGAATGTCGATGAATGTCTCACTATCAACAATAACATTTAATAGACGTAACAATGTTACGTTGTTTTTATTTATACATTTATTAAGACTGGAGTGGAATGATTCCAAGACATTGTTAGTTCGGTGACGTTGCCCAAAGGCGCTGATTCTATCAAGACGTTTTGTAAGTAACTTTTGAACATATGCCATAAATTCACACATTTTCAAATTAATAGCTTCATATTCTGATTGTATGTATTGCCACCCATCTAACATTGATTCTTTAGGAAGAAGTGGCAAAACTGCACACAATCCTATTATACGTTTTTTATCCTTGCTGTTGTGTTTTTGTTTTTTCCCATGCGCCACATGTTCCGGGTCCAGTGATAATAGCAACCTATTATTTGTGCGTTTGGGTAAAATTTTAGTAAACCATTCCATAGGGCAATCTCGAAGTCGCAATGCATCGTTTTAATTTCTAAGTCGGGCAATATTTTTTTAATCAAGCGGAATACCTTGATGTAAGTAAGTTGTCTGTTTTTTATTGGGCATCAAAACAAATTAATGGTCTTGTATTAGTCGTAAATTCAGTACTGCCGAAGTCACCATGAATGCTCAATAGCTGATAAAAAGGGTTCGGACAACTGTAAAAAGTGGCATCCACAAAAAAATCTTTTGTTGTCTTTAGAAGTCCTCTCGACTCTTTTGAGCAAAAATACACAATACAGATTTCCTCATCAACGTATTCGCACAATAAAAAATCAGTAAACTTGTTTGGTATTTCAACCTCTTGGAAATTCTTAAAAACAGTTTTTTTAACACCAGCTGCTTTGTTTCTAGCTTTGTAAAGTCCACTTTTTAAACTAGAGAAACTCGGTATATTAGAAACAAAGTTAAGACCTTGATTTTTCATATCAATTTTTGTTCTTTTGTAAATGGTTGGAATTGGAATATCAGTTTCTGTCGCTTTTCGTTTGAGAGCACTTTTTTCTTTTAGTAGAATATTTATAGAGGTATCCAATAAATATGTATGACCTTTCTTGGCTATAACGTTGTTATCCTGTAAGTAAAAAGTCCGCTTATCAGTTTTCTATTGCAATTCTGTAACACTTGGAATCAAATAGGAGTAGCCGCATTGGCGGAAAAAATTCGTGTGGTAAAATCTGTGATTCCGTTACACTTCGGGTTCCTTTTATGGTTTATACATCTTAAAAAAGTAGCACCACTTTTATACATTCGGACTTTCGTATATTGAAAATTTTCGTACAGAAAGACTTTGCCAACATTTGTTTCAATGACCTCCTTTTTGTAATAATTAAACGTTTAAGAATTATGAATTCAGCGGACAATTATTATTATACCATGGATCAGAATAGAAAGTTTTATCTTATTATTTATAATATTTTCTATGACAATGTCAATGCTTAATACAAAGAACATTTTATCTATCATGCACAAGTGGACAGTTCTTAAGAATAATACTCATAGAAAAGGTTTTACCTATATCACTCGATTAAGTTGTTTAGATAGGAACAAACAAGGAGAATAACAAATGTTCCTATCGGATCAACTAAATGGTTGATTCGTTGGGAACAAAAAATAGTAGATCCGTTTCAGTTGATCGGTTTAGTTGATCGGAGTGGAAAACTCGGCTCGGCGAGCGGCTTCGCTAAGGACAGTGGTATAGAATGCCCAATACTGAACGATCGACTATTCTATACCACTGTTCTCAAGTAGTTCGGCGAGTGCGCCTTCACTAAAGACAGTGGTATAGAATGCCCAATACTAAACAATCGACTATTCTATATCACTGTTCTCAAGTAGCTCGGCGAGTGCGCTTCGCTAAGGACAGTGGTATAGAATGCCCAATACTGAACGATAGTCTATTCTATACCACTGTTCTCAAGTAGCTCGGCGAGTACGCCTTCGCTAAGGACAGTGGTATAGAATGCCCAATACTGAACGATCGACTATTCTATACCACTGTCCTCAAGTAGCTCGGCGAGTGCGCCTGCGCTACGGACAGTAGTACAGAATGCTCAATAATGAACGATCGACTCGACTCTCTAGTGTAATCACTCGCATGATCATTGGTCGAGTACAGTAGTACTCGACCAATGATCATGCGAGTACGCCATCGCTCCGGATAGTAGATCAGTTATGTGAATTTATGATTGAACAACAGCTAGTTTGTTTATAAGATTTTACTTAGGAGGTAAAATACGACAGTACCTAAATCATACACGTCTCTCTAGTTATTTGGTTTATTTGTCATAAAACATTGGTTTTTCTACGAACAACATATCAGCCAAGCGCACGAACTCTTGTAGTTTTCGCCACCGAGGAGAATCCGTATCGGTCTGGAACTTGAGTCGGATGAGCGCCTTCTTCCACAGCTCCAGGGAGTAGGTGTGGTGCGCGTCGTCAGCCTTGTACACCTTGCAGTCGATGTAGTACTCTCCGTCGGTGCTCGCTGCTCGCCGCCGTTGGCCACTCGGTTCACGAAGAATGAAGATAGACATGTTATGTTCGATGAACCTTCTTTGAGCTCGGTGTCAGTTCCGTGGTTGTTACTGATACCGAATATATCGTTACCAGCATTGTTTTTTACTGAAAAAACAACGAAAACTACTGTTAGTTCATCACACACTTTCATCATTTATTTATCGCTTAGGTACGCAATGGAAAAAACATAATTATTACCTACTTATCAAGAAACCTACACGGCATGAGAGACGCACAAATCAAACGTAGATTATAACGATTATGTCTATAGAAACTGTCAGCAGACTTGTAACAGCGCATGATTCACTGATTATAAACTAAAACACAGTTTGCAAGATAAGAAATATAAATAATTCGTTAATACTCAAATAATTCAACACGTAAAACTTTGTTAACACTAAATAATTAAATATTTTGTATAGCTACCTCGGACGAGTTAAATTCGTTGAAGGCGTGCGCGACTTTCGTTTCCCATTGTTGTCTGCAGACGGTTTGCGGCTGGATTTAGTTTTCTGTTCAGTGATCGGAGCTTGTCGAAAGTATTCATACTCAGAGTCAGACCTGAAATAAAGACAAGAAAAAAACATTTAATTAAACATATTACAATACAAATACGACTCTGAACCGTGAAACGGTTGGAATGTTTTGACTTACATTTTTCCAATAATATCCAATCGGTTTTATGGGTTGGTGAGGACAGGCGCAGGGCTTGACGGCAGCAGGCGACGGTGGCAGTGGATGACTATCAACACTGATATTGACAGTAACTCGTGGTGTCCAGTAAGACTGATCGCAGTACACTTCTTGAAGATTACTTCCACACTTGCAGACTGTAATTACTATGTATCGAGTACTCCGAAAACATGCAGCTTATAAGTCACAAATTAACGATAATTCACTATATTAAAAATGACTGCAACCGATCAGTTACTGTTGCATGAAACAACTTTTTCTATGGACGTATTATACCCATTCAAAAAATAAATACTAATGAATATTCAGGTAGCATCGAATGTCGATGCAGCGAAACGGCTTAGGGCTGACAAAATGACAACACGTAAATAACAAACAACACTAATAATTATATTTGCAAGTAATTAATAAAATAATTGACATTGCATTGGTGTCTAGTAGGTAATTACCTGTTTTAAAAATTATATAAATTATCGTAAGTTTTACTTATAATTGCATTTTTTTTTACTTAAGTAAAGCATACGAAATAAGTAAATTAGTTTGACTTAGGTCTAAAGAAGTTAACGAATTCTTTTTTTTTCATTAAATCATAGTAGATGAATTTATTTGTTAACACTTTCATGACGTTATAGTACTACATTTTATTGATTTTAAGCCACAATTTAGTGTGCAAAAAGTACTTGCCCATACATAAATGTGAATGCGTGTCAACCTTATCTAAAATAGCTGATTGTTGCGAGTGTGATTTAGCTGTATGACTGGAAAAATAATTTGGTTGAGCACACGTGTAATATTTAGTGCAATAACAAAAAATATGACGAAATATTTTATTGCTTCATTAAAAAAACGTCGTATGACAAACATCCTCATAAACATATGATAAACATCCTGTTACAATTTTTACTTTAATTATGGGTAACATTTGTATTTTTTTAAAGTCGAAAACTAACTAATGTTTTAACATTATCTCAAAGCTACGGCGGAGTATAAATCATTTTCAGAATAATAAAATTAATATATATCCTACTAATATTATAAATGCGAAAGTTTGTAAGAATGGATGGATGGATGGATGTTTGTTACTCTTTCACGCAAAAAGTACCGAACGGATTTGGGTGAAATTTAGCACACAGATAGTTTATAACCAGAAATAACACATAGGAAATTTTTTATCCCGATATACCCACGAGGTCAAAACTTATGCGGGTAAAACCGCGGGGCGCATCTAGTATATATATAAATCATTTATATTCACAGCAAATACTGAACCATTCAAAGTAAACCTACGATCTTATCATCTCCTGAAATAGCTGTGATCAGAACTGAAGTTTAGTATTGCGACCTGAAGAATATCTTATATTATACCTTTGGACTATATGAAATATGTCATAATTATTTTGCAGGTAATATTAATAAATCATTATTTTTGTTTAAAATATTGTAATTTTTTCACTATAAGTACTTACCTACCTTTTTATTCTTTCAGAATTATTTTGATGGGCATTTGATAAATATTTTGATGATGAATTGGATTAGTTCATGAAGAAGTGATCATCAAAGGAGAGAACGTGAGCTATGTCATTAAATAATTATTTTGCAGGTATAATTAATAAATCATTCTTCTTGTTTAAATATTGTTAACATTTCACTTAAAGTGACCTTTTTATTTTTTCAGAAATATTTTGATGAACATTTGGATTAGTTCATGAAGAAGTGATCTTCAAAACGGTCCTGTATTAGATCATTCTGCTACGCTACTTACTTCGATTGTTCTACAATCTACAATCTGTCATCTTGTCTTTCGTTTCTAACGATCTTTGTCTAGGTCCTTTTTATGTAGAAAGATTTCTACGATGGGATGTCAAAAAAGGAGAAACGAAATGTCACTTTGTATGGCTTTGAGTCGTGTCTATTCTTCGAAGAAATAGAGAGTGTCATGCTAAGCCTGCAGTATGTTTTGAATATTGATGATTTGACGTTTCCAATCACATTTTCGGACATAGCTGTCTTTGACAAAAATAATCCCTTTCTGAATATATTCGTGTAGGGTTTAAAAAATATTAAAACAATCATTGGACCTTTGTATACATCAACGAATAATAATCTATTGCTTTTAAAAAATAACACTAATTCTCATTACTGTTGTGGCGACTGTGTCTCACGTACCCATCCCTTGCGTAGTTGTTAAGAATGTAATATTTTTCTAAAAGTACATATTGTAATTATTTTAGAAAGCTTCATTTTGTGTTTTCCCACGTTCCCACATCTGCAAAGGAATTTAGGTTATAGGTACTATTGTCTTTTATGATTCTTTATTACTTAAGGTTCATTGTTCTGTTATTTTTAGTTATCTTTTATTATACCCACTTGTATATTTGTATTTCCTGTGTTTTATTATACTTTTACTTAACAATCGTTTTGTCGCGTCCTTTGTTGAGTAAACTGTAGATGTGGGAAGTGGTTCCGAGCTTCGGACGAGGCAGTCAGTCTGTTTCCAACGAAGATCGTGCGAGGTCCTTTTCTGGCCCCAATCATTACTCGCCTAAGCTCGCCGTGATGTTTGTATCTAGTTTTAACCTTTCATAAAACATTATCTAATTTTACCTCTTCGTGTCAAAAATAACTGCTACGGCGGGGTGGGGCCCGAGGAAAAAAGGGGTGGATAGAGGGCCCTCCACCAGGGAGGTCGGCGGGCCGAGCCGAGCCTGCCCAGCCGAGAAGGCCCAGCGAGCCGAGAGGCTCGCAAAGGCAGTGCAGGGCTCAGAGGCTCCTGGTGGTGGCCCGGACGCCGCTGGCGGCCCCAATTCGGAGCGTGTGGCCGGGTTCGCAGAGGTGGTGCTAGCCCTGATCAAGGGGGTGGCCGTGAAGAGGCTCAAGTCCTCTAAGGACCAGGCCATATCCGCGGCCACGGCCTCGATTATGGCGGCAGCGGAGGCCCTTCACCTAGGGCTTCCTTCAGACGGCATGTCGGAGATGCGGGCGGAGGTCGCCCGCTTGACAGCCGCCATGAGCTTCTCAAAAAGGAGAATGAGGAGCTCCGAGCGGATCTGGCTGGGCTCAGAAGAGCCGACTCCCAAGTGGAGCCGAAGGGGGGGCAGAAGCATGGGCACGGGCGGCCCGTGCCTGCTGAACACTGGGTGTTGACCCTGGTGCGGCAGGAGATGGCTTCCTTGCGGAGTCGTTTCTCCGCTCTAGAGGCCATAGTCCTGCACCCCCCGTTGGCGGCGAGCCAGCCGGCCTCGGGCCAGCGCAAAGCCCCGTCATATTCTGCCGCCACAGCTGCCACGGCCAAACCGGGGTCGTCGGGGTAGCCAAAGGGCGGGGCGAATGCGCGGGCCGCGAAGGCTCCAGCCTCAGAGGCGAGGACTCCAGCCCCGGTGGCGAGGGCCCCAGCCCTGGCGGCGAGGGCTCCGGTGGCGAGACGGCCGCCCCCGCCTCCTAAATCTCTTCCGGCCAATGCCGAATGGCAAGTAGCCGGGGAGAAGAGGAAAGCGGCTAAGGCAAAAAGGGCGGCCAAAAAGAGGGAGAGGCGGCAGCGGCGCAAGGAGCGAACCGCCGCGGCTAGGCTCCGCGCCCCGAATTCCGCAGCTGTAGTAATCACACTACAGCCGGATGCGGAAAAGAAGGGCGCGTCCTACAGGACTGTTATGGCGAAGGTGGGTGAGGTGGTGCGCCTCGAGGAGCTCGGCGCTGCCACCGGCCTAAAAATGAAGATAACGGCGACTGGGGCCCGAATGGTGGAGGTCCCCGGTGCGGCCAGTGGCCCGTGACGCTCTGGCCGAAAGGCTTAGGGCGTCCCTAAATGCGGACGAGGTCCGAGTGTCCAGGCCCACCAAGTGCGCTAGCATGCGCATCATGGGCCTGGACGACTCCGTGACGGAGGACAAGGTGGTCGCCGCAGTAGTTAGGACTGGGGGGTGCTCTGCCGAGCAGGTGAGAGTGGGCACCATCCATCCTGACTCCCATGACATCCTGACATCCATGCGGCCAAAAATATTGCCAGAGAGGGCCAAAGGTTATTGGTGGGCTGGGTGTCCGCACAGGTTAAACTGCTGGAGCCCAGACCTCTGAGGTGCTTCCGTTGCCAGGTGGGCGACCACATGCAAGCTAATTGCACCTCGGAGGAGGACCGCAGCGGTCTCTGCTACCGCTGTGGTCAGCCCGGGTACAAGGCCGGCTCCTGCAACGCCACGCCGCACTGTGCCGTATGTGCGGCGGCTGGCAAGCCGGCCGACCTCCGGATGGGGGGCAAGGCCTGCACCCCACCCGCCAAAGGCAAGGCCAGGGGTAAGCCCTCCGCCACCGCCGCCACCGCCGCCACCGCCGTCACCGCCGCAGCCGCCGCCACTGCCGGAACCGCCACTGCCACTTCCACCACCGCAGTCGTCGCCGCCATAGCCGCCGCGGCAGGACCCCTGGTTTGGGAGGAGCCCAATGGCAACATGGAGTGCCAATAATGGCCCCATTACGCCTCCTCCAGGCGAACATCAACCACTGCGCCACCGCTCAGGATCTGTTGCTCCAGAGCATGGCGCAGTGGTCGATTAACATCGCCGTGGTCGCTGAGCCGTACTTTGTTCCGCCCAGGGATGACTGGGTGGAGGACCTGAGCGGCTCAGTGACCCTAATTTCGTCGCCCGCCGCCGGTACCCCGCCCCTCGAGGCCGTCAAGAGAGGACGGGGCTGCGTAGCAGCACGGTTCCGGGAGATTGTCGTGGTAGGGGTCTACTTCTCTCCGAACCGAACTCTTGCCGAGTTCCACAACTCCCTTGCGGAGTTGAGAGACGTCGTCGTCGAGTTTGGTTCCCTCCCCGTGGTCGTCCTCGGGGACTTCAATGCCAAGAATTTGGCTTGGGGTTCCCGGTTAACGGACACATGGGGCAGGATGGTGGAGGACTGGGCTCTGGAGACAGGCCTGGTCGTCCTAAACCGGGGTTCTGTCCCCACGTGTGTGCGGATGCAGGGTGAATCAGTGGTGGACATCTCGTTCGCCAGCCCCGCTCTGTCGCCGCGTGTAGTTGACTGGCGCGTCATGGAGGGGGTGGAGACCTATTCCGATCACCGGTATATCCGGTTCGACGTCTCCGCCCAGACCTCGGACGCGCCGGTCCGACGGGCCCCGAGTGGTCCGCGGTGGGCGCTGAAGCAGCTGGACCGGGAGCTCCTCCTGGAAGCCTCGATCGTGCAGGCCTGGGTGTCACCACCGGACAGGCCTGTCGACATCAACGACGAGGCGGAGTGGTTCCGGGAGGCCATGTCCGACATATGTGACGTGGCAATGCCCCGGGTCCAGCCTGGACGCCTCGCGCCAGGTGTACTGGTGGTCGCAGGAGCTGACGGCTCTGCGCTCTGCGTGCGTGGCTGCGCGACGCCGGTACACCAGGCACCGCAGGCTCCGTATCAAAACTCCAGATACGGAAGCCATTCAGGCGGAGCTGTACGAGGGGTACGGAGCGGCGAAGACCGCCTCCAAGCGGAGATCCTGCGGGCCAGGGGGTTGGCCCACGAGGAGTCGCTGGGGACTCTGGACAGGGACCCGTGGGGACGCCCGTACAAAGTGGTGCGGGATACTCCGCCCATGGGCTTCCCGCTGACGCAGAGTCTCCGGCCCCAGCTTGTGGAGGACGTGGTGGGCGCTCTGTTCCCTTCCCGAGGGGAACACACCTCCCCGCCTATGGCTCCGCCTACTGCGGTGTCCGATGCGGACCACACCGCCAACGACGACGGCGACGACGATGCTCCGGAGGTGACCGAGGTAGAAATGAGAGCGGCGGAACGCAGGCTTAATGCCAAAAATACCACCCCAGGACCCGACGGCTTACCTGGGAAGGCCTGGGTCCTGGCCTTGGAGGCTCTCGGACCTCGACTTAGGGGGCTCCTAAGCGCATGTTTGGAGAGGGGCCAGTTCCCGCTTCGTTGGAAGACGGGAAAACTGGTCCTCATAAAGAAGGCAGGGTGCCCTGCGGACTCTCCGTCCGCTTATCGGCCCATCGTGCTGCTCGACGAGGTGGGCAAGCTCTTTGAAAGAGTCATTGCAGACCGCCTCATCGGCCAGCTGGTGCGGGTGGGGCCGGATTTGGCGGAGAGCCAGTTTGGTTTCCGCAGAGGGCGCTCTACGGTGGACGCCATCATGCGTGTGCGAGCCCTGACGACGGGGAATGCTGTTGCCCAGGGTGGGGTCGTCTTGGCGGTGTCTCTAGACATCGCCGATGCCTTCAATACCCTGCCCTGGAGTTGCATCAAAGAGGCACTGCGGTATCACCGGATGCCGACCTACCCCTGTCGTGTGGTCGAGGCCTATTTGACGGACAGGGCCGTCATCTACCCCGGTCACCAGGGAGTGTGGAACCGGCAAGAGATGTCGTGCGGTGTCCCACAGGGATTGGTCCTGGGGCCGCATCTGTGGGACATCGGATACGACTGGGTGCTGCGCGCCGACCTCCCTAGCGGCGTCAGCGTAGTGTGCTACGCTGACGACATGTTGGTCCTGGCGCAGGGGAGGTCGCACCAGGCGGCGGCTGAATTAGCGGCACGTGGGGATCCGGCAATCGGGACTCGAGGTGGCCCTGCACAAGTCCGAGGCCATGTGTTTTCATGGTCCTCGGAACGCGCCACCTTTGGGGTCCCAAATAACGGTAGGAGGGGTTTCTATCGGTGTCGAGTCGACGATGAAGTACCTGGGACTCGTCCTCGACAGCCGGTCGAACTTCGTGGAGCATTTCCGACGTTTGGCTCCCAAACTGGAGCGGGCGGGCGCTGCATTGAAGCGGCTCCTGCTCAATCTAGGGGGTCCAAAGGCCTCCTGCCGGAGGCTCTACGCGGGGGTCGTGCGGTCCATGGCCCTCTACGGGGCTCCTGTATGGGCGCACTCTCTGGCGCTGCGGCCAGCCCGCCGGTTGAGCGCGGCCCAAAGGGTCATGGCCATCCGGATGGTCCGATACCGCACGGTCTCCTGTGAGGCAGCGAGCCTCCTTGCCGGATTGCCGCCATGGGATCTGGAGGCAAAAGTCCTCGCGCACGTATGGGAGTGGCGCGAGGAGGCGAAACGACGGGGCGTAGGTCCGCTGCCGCGAGAAATCGCGGCACAGCGGACGGAGCTCCGGCGGGATCTCATGGCGTCATGGAAAGTACGGTTATCGCAACCCAGTGCTGGGCACGCCACGATTGCGGCGATAAGTCCCCTCTTTGAGGAGTGGCTAGAGAGGCGCCACGGCGTCCTCACCTTCCGCCTGATGCAGGTCCGCACCGGACACGGCAGCTTCGGGAGGTTCGGTGTCGGATAAGGCGGGAGGAAACGTCCGGGTGTCACCACTGTGTGGATCGCCCAGAGGACACGGTGGAGCATACGGTGGAGATCTGCCCGGCTTGGGCAGAGCACCGCCGTGTCCTCGTGGACGCGATCGGCGGCAGAGACCTCTCGCGTCCGGCCCTGGTTCAGGCCATGGTACGGAGCGAGAGGGCATGGGCAGCCGTCACCTCTTTCTGCGAAGCAGTAATGCTCGCGAAGGAGGAGGCGGGACGGTTGAGGGAAAGGCACGTTTCGCACCCTCTCGCCCCTAGCCACCGCAGGACACGCCCTGGGCGTCGGGAATCTCGGGCGGATTTCCAGCCACCGTAGGCGCGGGCTTGCGGACGGTGAGCAATGGGTAGCTCACCGTCCGGTAAGGACTAGGCCCGGGTCGACGGCGCGTCGTATTCCACGCGCGCCTCAAAGAGATGTCGTCAGCACAAAAGTAGGGGTCCACTAGGGCCGATACCTGCCGGGGTCGCGGGAAGGTACTTATGGGTCACCGAGGCCCCTGGCAACACAGGCAACAGGAAGGAATACGGGTGGGTTTTAGTCAGTAAGAGTCTGACACACCCTCCCGCTCCGCCCAGAGCGGGAGCAGTTATTTGATGATTTCCCACCCAAAAAAAAAAAGCATAACTGCTAGCTTTAGTTACTTGATATTTTAATAAATATAATCGTTACTTATCTACGACTTATTTTTGTGTATTACTTGTTCACATGGTCGCAAATCCGCACAGTGGTGACCCCAACGTGATTAAAACTATAATACATATAACAAATCAAAATTTATTTATAAAGACAACAAATATCTATAATGTTAGTAATACCTTATAGCTAGTGTTAGTAAGCAAAGTAAATTATTATTATAAGAGTTTAAAGCTCTTTGCACAGAAGATGATCACGCAAGGTTCAAATTGCTCACCCGGCCATCCTCTCCACAAAATGCCTCAAAATGGGAGAAAAGAAAGTCTCTGACACTGTTTTCAGAATGCTGTTGCTACTGGCCCATGTTCTAGTTACTAGCGATGCGATCTTTTTTCAAATGATCGCATGGAAGCCGTCAGTCCGATTCTGTGCAAACATTTCCGACGCACTACAGTAACGGGGCAGTTTCAAGCTCATTCTGAAAATATTATTATATTGGACGCGCCAGACATCCAGTGACCTTTTGGTGTAGCTGGTCCATAGACCTCCCGTGTACAGACCCTGACAATAAGCCTTGAATAATGTTATCTTATCTTGGTCGGTACAGCGGGAGATTCTACGTGCCAACATATTACCTCGGACTGCCAATGCCCTACGCTCCCTCTCAATATCTGCATTATCTTTAAGGTCGTCGGGAAGTATGTGCCCCAGATATTTAAATGGATTCACTCTTACTATGTTCAAGTCGTTTAGGGTAAGATTAGGTGCATAGTCTATGCATATACCGGCAGCCTTAAAGAACATGTACTCACATTTTTTAACATTGTACACGAGCCCATGTGAAGCAGCATAGTCCTCGCATACTTTAAACATCTCTGCAATAGATCCTGCAGTCGGGCCCAGAAGCACCATGTCATCCGCATAGCTGATACTGACCACCATAGCACTTTCCGTTGAAAGTTCAGATCGAAACCCAAATTGTGCATCGTGCAAGGGTAGATGATTTTCAAGGACGAATCAAGCATACTGTCCAATGTTTTAGCAATGGTCATTGCAAGAGAGATTGAACGGTAGTTTCCCATGTCCGAGATATCTCCTGTCCCGTTTTTGATTATCGGTACTACCATAGTTTTCATTAGTTCAGCTGGTAGGTATGAGTGACTAATGCACAATGAATAAAACAAGGACAGGACCCTTGGTAGACGAACACCTGCATATTTAAAAGTTAAATTTAAAATTTAAAAAACCCCCGACACAAACAAAAACATCTAAAAAGTAACAAAATAATAAGTATTGTGCTCTTTCAGTTTAATATAAATTTAGGTAATATTTTGAGCAAAGCGTCGTCGAGTCGGGGGACGGCTAATGAAAATAGGAAGTTAACAGAGCCTATTCTTTCTACAATAGCAAACATTAATTATTGCTAGCTAAAAGCCTCGTCTATTTGACGTTTTCTTTAGCCGTCCCCCAACTAGACGACGCTTGGCTCAAAATATTACCTAAATTTAAATTAAATTTAAAGAGCCCAATGCGTATTATTTTGTTACTTTTTAGATGTTTTTGTTAGTGTCGGGGGTTTATTAAATTTAAATTTTATTACCTACTTTTTAAAATTTATATATAGTACTAGTAGGTCAGACACGCTGCCATCGATTCGTATCTCGCCGAAATCTGCGCCACTGTAGGTATTTTTCCCAAAGTAGTACTTACTAGGTTATCCTCATTTATCTTTCCTTCTCCATCATCAGACCCTGATCACCATCTAGCTATAATCTATTTATTGAGACCAGTACAATGAGCCCAAACACGATACCTGCGCTGGAACTTGGTGAGTGAGGTAAATATCAACTAGAAAAGAGCTGATAATCTTCAAACGACTGAACTGATCATAGCTAAGAACACTCTCGATTAAGTCGCCTTTCAAACAAAAAAAACAAAATCAATATCGGTCCATGCATTCGGGAGCTACGATGCCACAGACAGACACACACACACACACAGACAGACACGTCAAACTTATAACATCGACGGGATGTTATAAGTTGATAGATGTTTTTGCGTCGGGGGTTAAAAATGCTCGATGCTGAGTCCATCGTGTCCGGGAGATTTGCCTCTACTCATGTTTTTGATTACAGCTCAGACCGACAGTAATTTGCGATTCATCCCGCTCACCCCAAATTACGCTACAGCGTGGAGCATTTTGTGTTGTCAACTTTGGCCTTACTATATTCAGATCACACTCAATGTATAGTAAGTGGTCAGATAAAAATACATCCTCTTCTATGCCTACCCTAAGAATCGTTTGCCACGCTGATAACGACGCAACACAGTGGTCTAACCATCTTCTACATCCGTGAGCTTCGCTAACAAAAATGTAGTTTGCCATGCTGCCCGGTTTCTCTATATTGGCACAAATCCAGGATTGGTCAGTGTAGAAATTTATAAGCTCCCTAAAAAATAGTTCATTAGGATGCGCATTAAATCAATAATTATATCGCATAAAATCGATAATTCAATGGATTCGAGTGAAAGCGTGAAAAATCAAATAGATTTTTGAATTTATATTTTATTTTACCGGTTTGAACTGTGTTTAATTAATATTAGGTATAGCTTTATTATAGTTGTATCAAAGTGAATATTTATTTTGAATTAAACAGTCAACATTTTGTTATTTTTGTTGTAAGAGTGAGGGATTTTTGCCCTTACACTGCCCTAACGTCATTCCATACGTAGGATAATTGAGTGAAAATATGGTTCTTCGGTTGAGTTCTTAGCTGGTAAAAGTAACTGATTTCGATTTTAGTGTGATATGTTCGAGAAAAAATCAATTATCGATGTACGAGTATCGTTCTCAGATTGCCATTCACATCCCTATTTACATATTCGGTCTTGGCGTCACGTCAGGTTTCATTGCAGCACGTTGTGTTTATGCGTTCGTTGTTTACGGTGTGATTATTGTGTTTTATTTTTATCGACCATTGTTATTCTTTACGGACATCTTCAAAACCTGGTTACCATTGCTATTCTCAAAGGATTCATCTGTTTGCCCTACGATTCGGTTAAATGGATATTATGATGAGATGCCTAAGCGGGTTCAAAGGCATATTATGTCAACGTTATCCTTGCCCCTGTAAGTGAGACTTGCCCGATGGTTGAGCAATCAGGTATGTACCTATACCACATTGAAATACTATTTAGACACAAGACAGCTAAAAAGTCTGACACGGCCGGCGGTTCGATTACATGTGAGCCATCAAAACTTAACAAAGCAGCGTTTATTTGGTGGATGGCATGAGCCAGGCTTATGAATAGTCAATATATTATGATTATTGCTACACATCGCTGGATAGGACACTGAATATAAGTCAAGTGTGTAATATACATACAAGTCTGAATTTTCATAGAATTTCATAATACAGGTTTTTTTAAACAGTTAGGTACTTATACAAAATAAAAAGATATTTTCAGCTACCATTAGATGCATTTTTTTATCACCCATGTTTCAACTTATTGAATACCGAACAGGCTAGCAATGAGAGACTGCTAGGTCATATGGTAGGTTGTGGGTGTGGTCTCTCAGTCAGAGGACTACGCTTCTATATGAGTCCTGCAGACAGCCCGTTACTACCCATTATTTTCCATGATAATTATCAGGTAAGATATTTGATCATCTAATTGCAGGTATTTATTATTTTTATGGTTAGTTGAAGAAAATATAAGAGAGCAAATCGTCAGTGAAGTTTAGGATTCATCAAGGGGCTTACAAGATAATGTGGCGCCAGCCATGCAGGCTGGGCACCAAGACTATGTGCTCGCACCAGCATAATTTTTAGAAAATGTTTTGGTTTTCATTAAAGAGCATTAAATGTTATTTTTATGAATTTATTGTAATTAGTTATAAGTTCCCCGGACTTCAAACCCGAGACCACTTGTTAATGATAGACCATCTAATTGTACTTTGTTTATTTTGTCCGTCTTTCCTACCTTTTTTTATTAATGAATATTAAAAACAATTTATTCATTCAAATAATAGTTTAATTATTCAGTGTAACCCTCATCCCTTGACAAATAATATAAGCCTAAACAACCCGCATACTCGTTTGCCCCCTTCATGGTATAAAAAAAACCTAGCGCCTCAATGGCGTGTTGAATAGTAGAAAATCATTCTTAAACTCGATAACCACAATGCCTAGCGCCATCTCTTATCGAAAAACAGAGTTATTTAATGAAAACTTATCTTTATTTTTCTCAGTTTCCTGACCTTTTAGACTCGTGAAACTTTTTTATTTGTAAACTATAGAATACAACAATTGCAAAAATAAAACAATATTTGCTGCACATTGATTTTAACAACTAGGCAGGCGCTCACAGTCCCACTGGTCATGTCCTTTCAACTCAAGTTTAACATTTTTTTATAGTACTTTGGACTATGAAGTCGTAATTTAGTTTTAACACCTATTGATTTTGTATAGTTTCAGCTTTACACATGATTTTTTATTAAGGTATAGCTGCAGCAGTTTTCTAGATAAACCGCTTTATGTTGGAAATGACCGACGCGGAAACCACGCGTGTGCGCTCGCGCACGCGCGGACGTTTCTAGCGGTACCAGGCGCGCAATTTGGACGCGCAAGTGGATTATGATTTACCATGTTGTCCTGAAAAATGTATACCCCAGGGAGGTAAAACAAAGAAGTTAATTGCTGTATAATAAGTACAAATATGTGATACATTACGTTCATTTAAAACAGTGTTTAGAACATGGTTTAATATTACGTAATGTTCACAGAGCTATTATTTTCAGACAGAGTCCATATTTAAAGCAGTCCATAGAATTAAACACTCAATTAAGAAAAAAGGCAAAAAGTTCATCCGAAGAAGACGTTTTTAAGTTGTTAGATAACAGTGTTTTTGGCAAGACTTTAGAAAATACTGAAAATAGATTAACCGTCCATTTAGTTAATCAATGGTGCGATTAATCTAATCGAACCAAGAAATTAATATCCACCGAGAGACTTGTAGCCCACCCTTATTTTCATAGTGCTTCTATTCTATCTGAAAATTTAGTTGCAATACAAATGAAACCCGATCAAATTATTTTAGATAAGACAAGATCATATATTGGATTCACAGTATTAGAACTTTCTAAGGCACATATGTATGTTTTCATTACAATATTGTAAAACCTTTTTATAAAGACCGAGTGCAGTTGTGTTATACAGATACTGATTCATTTGTCTATAAAATAGTCACTAATGATTTTTATCATGAAATAAGTATAATTTTTTGCAATATTTTGACACGAGTAACTATGACGATAAAATTTGTTTTAAGATACCAATAATGAACAAAAAAGTTCCAGGTCTGTTCAAAGATGAAATGGAAGGAAAATATATATCTGATTTTGTTGGTTTGAGATCAAAACTTTACTCTATAAAAACTCCCAATAAAATCATTAAAGGAGCAAAGGGAGTAAAATCATGCGTAGTAAGGGAATTGAACATAACAGACTATGAAAATATTTTATTAAGAGAACAGAACTTTCTTTGTAGTAGTCAATGGCTTTCGATCAACCTTCAGACACTTATCCTCAGGCGTGCTACAGATCCATTTGGGGCCAGTTTTATTTAACTTTTTTATTAATGATATTCCGAACTGCTTTCGCCCCTGTAAATTTTTGTTTGCCGATGACTTAATAATCGTCAAAATAGTTAAATCTAAGCATGACGCCTTTGAATTACAAAGCGATTTGGATGAATTGGTGATATGGTGCCAAATAAACCCGATGCTCCTAAATCCTATCAAGTGCTATCATATAAAATTTACTAGGAAACATCATCTCATCGACCAGGATTATTATATCGATGGAGATAAAATAAAGGAATTAGACACAATAAGAGACCTAGGTGTTATATTTGATCAGAAATTAACATTTATCCCTCACATAGATAATATAGTGAAAAAGTCTTCCAAAATGCTGGGTTTTGTTATCAGAAACACAAAACAATTTATAAACTGTAGAACAAAAATTATCCTTTATAATTGTTTGACTCGAAGGATGTTAGAGTATTATAGCGTGGTCTGGCGGCCACACTATGCTACTCACTCATTGCGTCTTGAGCGAGTACAAAAACGTTTTCTGGGGCACCTGGCCTATGCTAGCGTTTTATCCAAGAAAATACGTTCATATAGTGATAGGCTCAAACAATTTAATATGGTTTCTCTTGACAAACGTCGACGACTGAATGACGCGATGTTCGTGTGCAAAGTTATGGCACATAAAATTGACTGTCCGCAAATATTAAATACATAGTTTTAACTTCCGCGCCCCCTCCAGAGTTCCTCGCAATCCTATAACGCCAATCTGGTTTTGCAGGGCTGTGAACGATTGCAGTGATGGAATCGACCTCCATTTTGACAAATTGAAAGCCAGCTTTTACAAGTGTCTCCTGGAACATTGAGTTTCTCGGCCCTGCGTTATCTTGCTGGGTGGGTGAATTTAGACTACTCAATACTTATTTTTTTATTACCTAGTTGTATTACCTTAGTTTGTTTTGATTTTGTTTTAATTAGTTTGCTTCAATTTTGTTTTAACTTAGTTTAACTTATTTTTTAAGTACTATTCAGTGCAACTTTATAATATAGTCTTTTATTTCAATTTTTTTTTGTAAGTTACAACAACGTTTTGTGTTCATGCAGAGTTTACTCATAAGGGATTGTTACACTTTATTCTGATTTGTTGCTTCTGTTTAATTTGCTTATACCAGTGTATACAATTGTCGGTGAACCAAATAAATAAATAAATCCTTCGTTATGAGTCGACTACAGCGACGAGGTATTAAATTAATTAAAATTTCAGTTGTAGATCTCTGTAATAACAGTCCTTAAACTATAGACAGTGATATTGACGGTGAGAATGTTATTATAAATGCTCAATATATTGTTAAAAATACTATCGACATTGTTATGGACGAATCTGAGTTAAGAAAATATCAAAATCTTGAATAGGTACTGATTTTTAATTTTGTGTAAACTAGTTGGTGAGGTAAATATACTGTACTTAGTATGTTTTTATTTAATTTCGTATTAGGTTGTGTTATTTGGAGAAGTGTGGGGTATAACAAAATAAAAGCTTATTTACCATATAATAGATTTTTATTTAAAAACCTAAAATCAATAACCTAAGTAGGTATAGATTTTACGACCGTTCTAAATACTTCGTTAAACACAGGACATTTTTAAGCACACAATGCTTTAGATGTTTATTACAATTAAAATTAGAGCTTTCTTCACAGTATTTTTTATGCAAAGCAATTAGGACATTGTTCTCTACCAAGGTCTGATACTTTATAATTCATACAAAGATCCTTTATCCACTTCACCTTCTCCAAACCATTTACAACAATTTCCTTATTTTCTAAATATGGAACGATTACACGTCGAAATTCTCTATAGTCAATGCATCCTTCATTCCAATAAATACCTCTATTTCTTCCCAACCATTTAACCTGTCTCATTTCGTCACTTGTTAAGTATTTAAACAAGTATGGTGGTTTTATTAAAAATGTTTGCGTATAATCACGACTAGCAAAAGCTAATTCTTTTATTATAAAATGATTGTACAGGTCTTTAAACCCTTGCACATCTAATATGATAGTGTTCGGATTCATGATATTTTTCTCACAGTATTACTCAGCAGCTTATACTCAATTACACAGTCGTTCAATATAAGACAGTATGCAGGAGTTTGATCTAGTATGTCCGAATCACTCTCAATTTCCACTCTTACATACACAACAGGACCTCCGTTAAATATCTACACACAAAACAACAACACGATACCTCACTCAGTCAATCGTCCTTACTTACACAATTAGTTTTAATTTACATAATCAATATTGCGTATCCTGTCACTGTTTATTTACACTTAAAACGCACGAAGCAAAACAACATTGTTTATAATATTACGTTACAAACGTGAGCCGCCTGAGATCGCGATAACGCACGCGGTACCTAAAAAGATTACACACACGACCGAAAGCAAACGCTAGCATTCGACGACTAACCGGGGTTCTGTCCCCACGTGTGTGCGGATGCGGGGTGAATCAGTGGTGGACATCTCGTTCGCCAGCCCCGCTCTGTCGCCGCGTGTAGTTGACTGGCGTGTCATAGAGGGGGTGGAGACCTATTCCGATCACCGGTATATCCGGTTCGACGTCTCCGCCCAGACCTCGGACGCGCCGGTCCGACGGGCCCCGAGTGGTCCGCGGTGGGCGCTGAAGCAGCTGGACCGGGAGCTCCTCCTGGAAGCCTCGATCGTGCAGGCCTGGGTGTCACCACCGGACAGGCCTGCCGACATCAACGACGAGGCGGAGTGGTTCCGGGAGGCCATGTCCGACATATGTGACGTGGCAATGCCCCGGGTCCAGCCTGGACGTGCCTCGCGCCAGGTGTACTGGTGGTCGCAGGAGCTGACGGCTCTGCGCACTGCGTGCGTGGCTGCGCCACGCCGGTACACCAGGCACCGCAGGCTCCGTATCAAACCTCCGGATACGGAAGCCATTCAGGCGGAGCTGTACGAGGGGTACAGAGTGGCGAAGACCGCCCTCCAAGCGGAGATCCTGCGGGCCAGGGGGTTGGCCCGCGAGGAGTCGCTGGGGACTCTGGACAGGGACCCGTGGGGACGCCCGTACAAAGTGGTACGGGATAAACTCCGCCCATGGGCTCCCCCGCTGACGCAGAGTCTCCGGCCCCAGCTTGTGGAGGACGTGGTGAGCGCTCTGTTCCCTTCCCGAGGGGAACACACCTCCCCGCCTATGGCTCCGCCTACTGCGGTGCCCGATGCGGACCACACCGCCAGCGACGACGACGACGACGATGCTCCGGAGGTGACCGAGGTAGAAATGAGAGCGGCGGTACGCAGGCTTAATGCCAAAAATACCGCCCCAGGACCCGACGGCTTACCTGGGAAGGTCTGGGTCCTGGCCTTGGAGGCTCTCGGGCCTCGACTTAGGGGGCTCCTAAGCGCATGCATGGAGAGGGGCCAGTTCCCGCTTCGCTGGAAGACGGGGAAACTGGTCCTCATAAAGAAGGCAGGGCGCCCTGCGGACTCTCCGTCCGCTTATCGGCCCATCGTGCTGCCCGACGAGGTGGGCAAGCTCTTTGAAAGAGTCATTGCAGACCGCCTCGTCGGCCAGCTGGTGCGGGTGGGGCCGGATTTGGCGGAGAGCCAGTTTGGTTTCCGCAGAGGGCGCTCTACGGTGGACGCCATCATGCGTGTGCGAGCCCTGACGACGGGGAATGCTGTTGCCCAGGGTGGGGTCGTCTTGGCGGTGTCCCTAGACATCGCCAATGCCTTCAATACCCTGCCCTGGAGTTGCATCAGGGAGGCACTCCGGTATCACCGGATGCCGACCTACCTCTGTCGTGTGGTCGAGGCCTATTTGACGGACAGGGCCGTCATCTACCCCGGTCACCAGGGAGTGTGGAACCGGCAAGAGATGTCGTGCGGTGTCCCACAGGGATCGGTCCTGGGGCCGCATCTGTGGGACATCGGATACGACTGGGTGCTGCGCGCCGACCTCCCTAGCGGCGTCAGCGTAGTGTGCTACGCTGACGACACGTTGGTCCTGGCGCAGGGGAGGTCGCACCAGGCGGCGGCCAATTCGGCCGCCGCCTGGTGCGACCTCCGCGGCACCCTAGCGGCACGCGGGGTTGCGACAATCGTCGAAAGGATCCGGCAATTGGGACTCGAGGTGGCCCTGCACAAGTCCGAGGCCATGTGTTTTCATGGTCCTCGGAACGCGCCACCGTTGGGGTCCCAAATAACGGTAGGAGGGGTTTCTATCGGCGTCGAGTCGACGATGAAGTACCTGGGACTCGTCCTCGACAGCCGGTGGAACTTCGTGGAGCATTTCCGACGTTTGGCTCCCAAACTTGAGCGGGCGGGCGCTGCACTGAAGCGGCTCCTGCCCAATCTAGGGGGTCCAAACGCCTCCTGCCGGAGGCTCTACGCGGGGGTCGTGCGGTCCATGGCCCTATACGGGGCTCCTGTATGGGTGCGCTCTCTGGCGCTGCGGCCAGCCCGCCGGTTGAGCGCGGCCAAAAGGGTCATGGCCATCCGGATGGTCCGAGGATACCGCACGGTCTCCTGTGAGGCAGCGAGCCTCCTTGCTGGATTGCCGCCATGGGATCTGGAGGCAAAAGTCCTCGCGCACGTATGGGAGTGGCGCGAGGAGGCGAAACGCCGGGGCGTTAGTCCGCTGCCGCGAGAAATCACGGCACAGCGGACGGAGCTCCGGCGGGATCTCATGGCGTCATGGAAAGTACGGTTGTCGCAACCCAGTGCTGGGCACGCCACGATTGCGGCGATAAGTCCCCTCTTTGAGGAGTGGCTGGAGAGGCGCCACGGCGTCCTCACCTTCCGCCTGACGCAGGTCCTCACCGGACACGGCAGCTTCGGGAGGTTCCTGTGTCGGATAAGGCGGGAGGAAACGTCTGGGTGTCACCACTGTGTGGATCGCCCGGAGGACACGGTGGAGCATACGGTGGAGGTCTGCCCGGCTTGGGCAGAGCACCGCCGTGTCCTCTTGGAGGCGATCGGCGGCAGAGACCTCTCGCGTCCGGCCCTGGTTCAGGCCATGGTACGGAGCGAGAGGGCATGGGCAGCCGTCACCTCCTTCTGCGAAGCAGTAATGCTCGCGAAGGAGGAGGCGGGACGGTTGAGGGAAAGGCAAGTTTCGCGCCCTCTCGCCCCTAGCCGCCGCAGGAGACGCCCAGGGCGTCGGGAATCCCGGGCGGATTTCCGGCCACCGTAGGCGCGGGCTTGCGGACGGTGAGCAATGGGTAGCTCACCGTCCGGTAAGGACCAGGCCCGGGTCGACGGCGCGTTGTATTCCACGCGCGCCTCAAAGAGATGTCGTCAGCACATAGTAGGGGTCCACTAGGGCCGATGCCTGCCGGGGTCGCGGGAAGGTACTTATGGGTCACCGAGGCCCCCGCAACACAGGCAACAGGAAGGAATACGGGTGGGTTTTAGTCAGTAAGAGTCTGACACACCCTCCCGCTCCGCCCAGAGCGGGAGAAGTTATTTGATGATTTCCCACCCAAAAAAAAAAAAAAAGGTATGAATTTTATTTTTATTTTCTTATAATAACATTGAAGAAAACAATTCTTAAGTTTTGAGGTAGTTTTTCTATATGTATTGCATTTCAATAATAGAAAAGTTGTATAGCCGAGTCCAGTCGAGTTGTAATTAATTTTTTATTAAGTTGTTATGATATTCTTCTTTCGATACCGAATAGTAGTTTCATGCGGAAACATGCGACTTAAGAGTTTTTTTTTTTCAGTGCATTTATTCAAAAGCAATGCAGCGAAAGGAACTCTTTGAAAAATGAAAACAAGTGCCTCAGAAAGATCGTGTTTCTGTGGTTGCGGACCACATATTAAGACACTATAATGTGGACAGTGTAACAAACGGTCAAAAAAAAAGCTTTTAAGTGTATTGCAAAAACCAAATCTGTTACTCATTATTATTAATTATCCATTATTATTCTCTATGATTTTATTGTTCTTATATTATTATAAGCTATTGTTTAGATGATTTAGAAGCTACTGTAAGCGCGGAGCCCACAAGTGATTTTTTTACAATAAACAGTTAAATAAATTTTATATTCGTTTTATTTTCTGAATATTTACGATTTATTCCATAAACATACAAAACTGATCTACCGTAATGTTAAAGGCGATCGATCACGATGCAATATTACTTAAAATAGTGAAATATTAATTTAATAATTACTTAGTATTTCTTTCCAGCTAGCTTGTGCTACAGGACAGTCTGTGCGACGTCCGTAATAAGACTGTTGACATCTGATGTATTGCTCGTATAATAAAGTGATTCTGTTATTCGCGAAACTTACATTTAGGTTTTCATACGGGAAGTAAGTTGAATTAAGGTAAACTCTAATATCACGAATATGACAGTGATCGAACTGGGACATATCAGAACTTGAATTGTTTTCTTTATTTGTTTGTAGGCCCATAATTTTGTATCTTGGTTCCTCTATTTGTAAGGAAGTTCTAATAGACCAGGTATGTTTTGTAGTTTTAGGTAAAGCTGGATATTCGTACAGATCCCAGTTTCTGAATATCATCAGAAGTGGTCGATCTTTTTGTAAAAGTTTTAGCAAATTTATTTTCTCTTTGTTTGACACTTTAACATGCGGTACACGCCAGATGATTTTATTTATCTGAACGTCGTCTACAAATTCACCGGTGTTAAATTTGACAGCATTCAGGTTAGTGTTACTTCGTACCAATATCAATTTGTGCCTGCTGTCTATCACAATTTTCTTGAAATCTTCTGCGAAACCGATGATGTTGAAGCGGAAAAACGACCCTCTTTCCTCCCGCCTAGACAGGTGGGCTACGCTTGTCTTGTTAAAACGATGTAAACATTATGTAAGTGTCATTTTTGTACCCAGTTGACACATACATGATGTCATGTTGACCGACCAACGTCGAAAGTACTCTGTGACCAACGTCAAACAGTTGTTGTGACATTCATGATTGTGGCAATTGCGGAAGAAAATAATAAATATTTTTAAAAGTGAAACTTTAAAAAATATATTTTATTTTCGCGCTCGGCAGAGCAGCCAAGGCGGTGATATGGTGGCGCCCATGGCTCGCATCAGATTTACAAAAGTTTCACCACCACCCATTTTTTTTTACCAAATATGTTACGACTTCATAAACATCTTAGAAGATGCTACACGCGCGATCGCTACTATAAGGAAAAACACTCGAAGAAAACTTCACGCCTCCACCAAAGTTGTCAACTATCCACTGCTTGTGCGGCGTCGATTGATTACTCATCTGAGATACAGAAGCGGAAGGCTTCTAAAAACAATCAAATAGAAGAGGATGACTTTACTTTGGTTGAGGACAAGAAAGGCTGATCGCGACGCAGCCACAACAAACACCGTACCACTCCTGCTAGCAAGGATTGTTGAGCTGCAGTGCCCACCATCCTCCTGCATATTTCCGGGTTGGATCCACAGACGTCGAGAGAGAAGGAGTGCCGAAGGAAGGGCGTTGCTGAAGTTTTAAGTCCTACATCCTCGAGGTTCCTGCGCTGCAAAAGGCTGCAGTCCCCAGAATAGCACAGTCACAGAGGAACAAATCTCTTATGGATAAGTTCTTATGGAACAAATCTAACTTAGAGAGATATTAATGATTTTAATTATTAATAATTCTGTAAATACATATTTGTTATGATCGCGAATCCTATTTTGATCAAGATACAACCTGACACTAACCTGCAAATTGCAAAAAAATAATTAAATTTCGCGGGCTACCACTGCGAATCCACCTTAATACTTATATGTATGTAGTCTGTAATGTATTTATGGAAAGGGTTTTTAGTCACGTGAATTATGATCATCATTCCCCTGCCCTTATCCCAATTTATTTGGGGTCGACACAACATGTTATTTTTAGGATTCCGTAGTAAACAGAACCCTGAAAAGGACAGACAGACAGACGGACATGACGAAACTACAAGGGTTCCTCCCTTATAGTTTCGTCATATCCGTCTGTGAGACGCTTAGTACTAGAAAGCTGTAATTTGGCATAGTTATACATATTAATCACGGCAACAAAGTGGTAAGATAAAATCTTGAAATTACATTTTGTTTAGGGTACCGCCCTGGCACGTAACGTGGGGATGATAATATATTTATTTCTCGTCTATCTTATGGTGTGGGGTATTGCTGGTGCGGCCATTCAGTAGCATTTCAAATAATAAATAAATGTATTTTTACTTTTTTCAATGTATATAACTAATAAAAATACTATACGTAAACATTATTATTATAATAACCACTAGTTTACACGAATTGTGGGCGTCATGTATCGCGCGCTGTCCGCGAGCTTAGAAATCACCAGACCATTTCACCTTTCGCTCGAAGTCTTCATGATTTTCGACAGATGTTTGGGCGGCAAAGAAATTTTAATTCGTGTTGTGACGAGAGTCCTAATGCGACCTTCAGGGACAAATTTGTTTTCGCAAGAATTTCTTAACAATCTATTGGGCCTTAGCAACATTGCTAAGGCCCAATAGATTGTTAAGAAATCCTTGCGAAAACAAATTTGTTATACGCCAACGTTGTTATACGCTGCTCCAAAACGTGTTTTTTACTTAAAAATTAAAGATGGTAAAAGTACATTAATGATTCCGTCAAAAAAAAATATTTGGAATGGATTACTTCGAACGACGCATAATGTAATTTTTATCCCTAGACTCGTGATCTACGATCGACATAAACTGAGAATATATGATTCTGGATAACTCACCATTATTTAAGTATAAGTACCATAGGAGACGTGTGGCAATGATGAACATGCCTCACGAGATGTAAACGCAAGAATTGCTTACGTCGCATATTGACATGACGTTGTTAATTAAATAGAAATCAATTATACAAACTTATCTACATGGGTATTTACAATTTTAGCTAAAAGTCTAAAGTTTCTTGGGTTGTGTTCAAAATTATTATATTCCAAATTGGAAGTTCAAGAGGCGCTCGCCCACCATGCCATAAATATTTTTCATTTATTGTAACTAAATCTATAATAATACCTTTGCAATTTGTCTTAGGTCTGGAGCCACTGATCGTGTCTCCAAACCGGTAGATCATCATGATCATGGTCCACAACTATAAGTGCCCTACAGTGGTTCCTAATAGCGCACACCGCCGACGCCATGTACCAAATGATGGTCTACGTGATGACGGCTCTCAATGCCAACTCCAACAGAGAGGAGAACAGGGAACTGGCTTTCAGACATTCCTAAACCTTGGACGTAGTTCATAAACTGAAGTCTCTTTACAGCATCCCCTTAGGAGTAAACTTTGGGTCCAATGCTGTCTGCATATTAATGTTAATTCTTCTACTTACCACCTCAGGAATGGCTCCATTTCTTGCCAATTTTGTTTTTTTTTTCCTAGTATTCTTTTTGTATTTTTTGTTTTGCCAGAGGTTGATAAACTCTTCGGAAGTCTTCAATTTAAAGGAGAAGAAATTGCTGTTCGTGATGCTGCGCCATTCACAGAAGTGGGTGGAGCAGCGGATATCATACCGGTCAATATCCACATAGACCTTCTCAACTACAACGCGGGCAATGTTTAAGTTTATAACTGTAGTAAAGTTTAAATACGTTCAGGGGAATGAATACAAGAAAATACGCATTTGCATTAATACAGTTGTCCTTTAGAAAGCAGACAATATGTAGCACGATTTAGTAATGTTTAAGTTAGTTCCCATGTAAAGGCAGTTTCAATTGCCCGCATATTTTAACACAATTTAATACCAAATATCGAGAGAATGTGTTTATTAGCACGATTGTACACATTTCATCTAAAAACCATTATGAACAAGGTTTGAAAGAGTTTTTTTCTTCTTTTAACTTTAACAGTTAAAACTTGAAAAATTTGATGTCATCGTAAAAAAGCAATATCATCATTAACTAAAAAACCAAGATTGGCTCAAAAGTCAAGCGTTAAGCCAAAGTATTGCTATGTATGTCTATCTATGGAAACTAGCATATTAGCTAAAGGAAAGACAATGAAGGGACAGACAAAAGTACAGTGGAGTCAAACAGACCTAAATACATTCGGATGGAATTATGGTAAGAGTAAAAAATAAGAATAAATAAGTCAAAGCGACCACTGATACTCTTGATAAAGTATACGCTAAAGCAACTATCAATCTTATTATTAGCGTAGCATGTAGATAAATGTATACAATTTCAAGTAACATTAACGTTATGAGCCATATTAAATTCACATTATTTCGATGTTTACAAAAGACAAGGAGAGTATGCGGTAATTACCTGCACTTTCTAATGGCAACAAATTTGACAATAAGATGGAAAATATTTATGTAGATGTGATAAATATTTTACAACATTGTACATAGTTTTTGTTTCTATAACGGGTGTAAAAAGATTCATGATGCCAAGCCAGAAGTTACTTGAACTGTCCGTCCATGTGATCATTTGTTTGTATCAGACCATACCTGGGAACCTTCTGGTTTCAGAGATATTGAAGGTCAAAGTTACAACTTCTTTTTACTTTTTTTTCGTGAAAACCAGTTTTTAAAGTTATAATTTAACTTTAAATACCCCCACAATTCCAGTACCGTGGCATGCACTCAAAAGCACATTGCTTTGCATACGTTGCACTGCGCGCTGTCGTAAACAGCAATTTTTCACACCAAAAATAAAAGTCGTTTCTCAGCAATCATTTTTGTTTTTACAGAATGCATATGATATCAACAAGACCATAGATTCTACGTGATCGGTCTTGTCCATGTTTACAACCTGTACCTTCAGGATCGTCGGTTGTGTGTGTAATCCTAATCACAGAATAGAAAAATCAGTGTTTAATAATGCTAATTTCACGTTATCGTCATTATATTAATTTACTCCGTGAAACTGAATTATTTTCTTTCTTACATATGAATGAAAGAAAGATTTTTTTTTGCGTAGTATTCATGGTTGTAATAGAAACATGTTTGTTCTGTATTTTTGTAATGGTGTATTTATATGAAATTGTGCAGCACATTTTTACGTACCACTCTGATAAAAGGCAATTTAAGAAAATATGACCGTAGGTCTATTTTAGTGTCGCGGGAAAAAACAAAAAGGCTACCAAGGCCCCTGGCAACACAGGCAACTGAAGGAACACGGGTGGGTTTTAGTCAGTAAGAGTCTGACACACCCTCCCGCTCCGTCCAGAGCGGGAGAAGTTATTTGATTATTTTTCATCCAAAAAAATAAAGGTCTATTTTAGTATTGATGTTACCTACATGATACAAATATTTGATGTTAAGTGATGGTTTGGTTCGATTTAATGAAAAAATAGACTTAACGGACTTTTATTTCGTTGAAGTGTTTCTTAGATACTTAGTGTTTCTTGAGATACTTTAAAATTCAAACATACATAATGTACATACACTTACATAGACAATAAAGGCTCCTACATACTGGCGCGACTTGTCGCGCGACGCGTCGCGTCTCGCGACTCAAAGGCACCGTTTGTAGCGCTACACGCGGTGTCTTTGGGTCGCGTCGCGTCGCGCGACAAGTCGCGCCAGTATGTAGGAGCCTTAAGACTACTACGTTTATGTAGGTATTGTTTTTTGTTGTGTTCATGAACACAACAAAAAACATCTAAAAAGTATAAAAATATAAGTTGTAGGTTATATTTTGATCCAAGGGTTGTCATAATTTTGCACTGATAAGAGGTTACATACATCTCATCCTTGCAATAGCGAGATAGCAATTAACAAAGTGTAGGTTTCTATTCATTTTTAATTGTAAATGAAGCACAAGTCCAAAACAACAGCAGCGTCGTATGTATAGCAGGTTCAGGTCCTTCGTCAAAAAGCCGTGTCGTAGTTTAGGCGGTTCCAGTCTAAGTCCGTGTTAAAAAATGAGTATCGTGTGCAGAAGTAAAATCAGAATCCTTAAAAAATGGCCAGTCGTCGTTAAATATCTAAAAAGCAAACGTCAACTCAAGTCGCAAACGCTAAACCATGAATCAAGTAAAGACAAACGAATAGTCTGAAATATGGTGTAAGTTTTGATTATCCCCGCTTGCGATACCAAAATTCTATAGTTGATAATGCTTGTTTTTCCTCATTTCAGCTATGTGTTTTTGTAGTCGGGTTTTTAGTTTTTTTTAATAATCTTTTTTTCATTATTAGTACAAAAATAATTGTTTGGAAATTTTATTTACAAATTGTTTCTGGAAGGAACTGGTCTATAATTCACAGATTAATTGTACGATTTGTAACAAATAAAATAAAATCTTAGTAAATATAACTAAAGTAAACCTTTAAAATCACAAATATACGATTTGTTATTATTGGTTAATGAATACTTTTTATACTAAATTCAAAATAACAAATTGATTGTGATTTGTCCCCGCAAATTGAAAACATTTCAAACAAAATAGAAAACATTTCTATTAAACACATGATCATTGTTTCTTGTACTATCTTGCTTGTACTTATTTCATCTTTTTATAGGTATATTATGTTTTACAGAAATGATTTCCTGAAAGTGGTGAAAAAGAATGACGATCTGATCATTGTAATTGGCAGGTTTCTGGGAAATGAGATATGCACCAGAAACTGTTGAAGAGCATCAAGATTATTGATATCAGGTGCTACATTTTCCATTTAGGCAATGACGTCATGATCTCTATACCCCTAGAATGACTTCTTGATTGCTTGTGTTGGTATGTTTACTGAGATAGATTTCTTAGGGTTTTGTTAATTCTATTAACATCATAAAACTTTTAATTCTAGTTCTAGAACCAGTTAGTACTAGTCCCAACCACGAAGCCTGCATGGTTATATTAGCACTTCAAGAACTAGCAGCCATTATGGCAGTATGCAGCTATGACGTCGCCCTATTGTTCTTGTTCTCTCACACTACCGCAGTATTTCGAATCCTATATGAAGACGTCAAGAGTTTCTACGTCATTGCAAAGACTTGCCAAAGATCTGATGAAGCCTATTGTGAATTTGAAGATCGTTATTTTTCGTCATGCTCTAGCTCTGCACACTGCAGAAAAACTGAAAACGGTGTAGACACGTCGCAATCGGTATAGATTTCGATTTGGACGCCGTTTCTTTGTCTTCGTATTGCCACTGAACGTTTGTCTCAACTGCGCTCCGCTGATTTACCACAACCTTTTCATATTTTTCTTGTATAGTTTTCAAGGCCAGATAATTACGATCGCTTCGGAAAAGTTTGAAGTAGCGGTGTTTTGTTGCGGTTGAGAGAATTTGCGTGTGAAAGAGTGGAGACAAGTTCTCCTGAATTCCTAATGTTGTCCAGAAACCTATAGTAGGATGCGTCATTTCGATACGTACCTATCCGTATCGTTTCGCGAGCGCTATGCAGTATATTTACAAGTTTGTTACTATATTTAAGGTGTAAAATTATTTGTGTTACTTTATGATCTCAAATGATGTATTTAGATATAAGTAATTGTTACGTTACCGAATATGTCTAACTTATGCGCCAAGCAAGTGGTGTATAGTGTTCGCATTGTTAATCTTAAAATTATGCATAATATTAGGTACATAATTAATTGAATATATAAAGGTTTTTAGATCACAGATAGATAGCATAGCAAAGAGATCAAACAGCTAAAAGAAACGCTTCTATAATACTTCTTGTCTTCTGTCTTCTATATTTTCCAAAATTTCATACCTCAGTTTCTAAATGACAAGTGAATTTCAGCCTAGGTATAAGTAACTAACATTATCACGATGTCTATAATTCAAAGAAAAAGATACATATTAAAAAGAAAGGAGCTCAGATTTTAATGAAATATGATTAGCGTTTAATTACAGTTTGCGTCGGCTTGTAACCTCTGCTTTTAACACCTTAAAACGTAACTAAATAAAGTTTGTATTTTAAGATTGTCTGTTCATTCTTTCAGCGGGTATATTATTTAACTTACGATAAGTATGCAAATTATTGACAGTTTAAAAACATTTGATTTAGTATTAATCTTAATAGTACATCAGCTCCCTATGAAAAGTCTCGGTTATGTGGTCGCGTCGTAAGTATTACATATGTGTGTATAATGAAACACAGGAAATTCTTTATACAAATGGGTACAATGAAAGATAACTAAAAATAACAGAACATTGAACCTTAACTAAAGATAAATAATCATAAAAGACAATAATACCTATAGGTAACTAAAAATGCTTTACAGATGTGGGAACGTGGGAAAACACAAAATTAAACTTTCTATGATAATTACAATAAGCATTTCTAGAAAAATATTACATTCTTAACAACTACGCAAGGGATGGATACGTGAGACACAGTCGCCACACATACAACCATGCCTATTTCTGCTGGCAAGCAGTATTGTTGCTTTGAGCTCCATTTACACGGCGCAAGTTTCTGGAATGTTCAAGAGCAATAATCGCGTGGCTTAAAGTATCATCAATTATATTGCCATTCAAGAATTGCATGCAAGTGTGATTGCATGACGCGTGCGATTTCCATAAAATGGGATACAATAACTGAATGTAAGTTTTGCCGTTCAATAAAATTGCATGCGAGATAAATCAAGGCAATTTTGTTGCAAGGCGATTATTGCATGCAAGTTTTGCCTAATACAGAGTTGCACGTCCTTGTACAATTGATTCAAGTATTGCTCGTATTTGTGCTGCCAAGTATTTCATTCAAATTTTGAATGTCTCCTCAAGATTGTTTTTAACTTGTTTCATGCGTTCGTACTTGTAGAGTTGAATGCGATTTTATTGCATGTGCAATTTTATCATACGTGCTACGTACACCTATAACAGTTTTGAACGGCAAATAACTTCTCCGTATCGTGCAACAATATTGTACGTGTTATCTACACAGTACCAGTTAGTTGCCCTTCAATTTTATGGCATACCACAGGCAATAAACTTGCACCGTGTAAATGGAGCTTTATCAGCACTACAATAATGCGTAACACACGTTCAATCACTTTCCGACTGATTTTAAAGGAAATTGCTAATCCATTGGTTTATATGTTTGAAAAATTTCTTTGCTCGACAATGTAAATCACGCAATAAATGTTGTTGATTTGTCAAAATAAAAGGCATTGCCCTTGAAAGTGTGACGCAATTACCCCGCAGGTTTGAGAGTTTGGTTGTGCGGGTAATCAAAAAAAACAGCATCAGCATTATGTATCATGTCCTGCGTGGCGTGTCTTCTGTACATTACAGGAACTGATGGACGCTAGTGACGCCAAAAACGTAGCCGAATTCTGGGCCTAGTCCATTAAGATTACCATCGACACTCTAAGAAGAAGAGCATTAAGTACTTTGTATAATTGTTAAAAAGTTGCTTAACACGTTGACGGACACGCCAGTTATGACATTCATTAGGAACTTGATCAGAATGACGCGCCGGTTATACCCTTCGATATTTTTTTGTACTCTAGAAGCACAACTGCTTTAGCAGACGAATTTCCATACTGCTACCTTATAGTTCATCATCAAGTGCCCCCAAATTAAATTATTCAAATTGCTAGGTGTCACATAACATGTCTTTTTACCGCTTCCAACGTACTACTACTTGGAACATTTGTGTGCGCACTGACACTTACGCAGCGTTCATAGCAGCGGCTATTGTAGAAGGCATTGGCGAAGGCTATGGCCGGTGCTGTCTTATTTAAATACTTTGCCTTTTTTACCGGTGACAGTACGGCTAAAGCCTTTCATACAAAATCTTGTGTCAAGATAGGGTTACAAAATCAAGCAAAGTGTCCGCGAACGTGTTAAGCGGAAAGTGTCCTCGAGAATTAAACAAAGTGGTATTTTTTCAGTTAATCGCATCCTACCATACTACATATATTATACATACATTTCATTAGAAAAGGATTATTGACAGTTTGCAATGCAACACTTACCTATGGTGTACTATTTTCGACTTACACACGGACGGAGTAACGGCCGCAGCTTGTGAAAAAATACTTGCAAGTTGTACTAAGAACTACCATTTATAATTGATACCACGTTATTAATTATAAACCGCCTATCATTATCACCTTTGCTTTTCCATGTATGTTTTCTTTATAAAGGTTCTTTCGCTAGCTTTCTAGCTCATTTTTAGTTTAGTGGCTTTCTTATTCCCGTGAAAAAGTTTATTTAACAATGAACTTATTCAGTACCCTAAAAGAAACTGTACGGGAAGCAAAACGTCTTATTAAAGAAAATAGCTTTGATAGTTTACTTTGGATTGTTAATGTAGTTCCAAATCTTGTTGGATTTTCTTGTAGGAAGGATGGAAAAATATCTGGTACGTATGTACATTCAGTGGATTCTTAATGGACTGCTGATGCATAAGCATCATCCACATTTATTTTAAAAAGTTATTCATCGGACCGTCTTTCTCAAATCTTTCACAGCTTGGTTTTGGATTTTCCACCTGTCTCTTCTATTTTACGTATATGGCGTCGGTATCTTCTGGTTCCAGTGGAAGCAAGCTCAGGGTGCTAGCGACTTCATCAAGAGTTACGTTAGCGTCTCTATTTTGATTCTCACTGCTAACAACAGTTGGTGGTTTATCAAGCAAAGGTTTGGTGTATATTTGTGTTCTTGGTAATAATTTCGACTATTTTTTTGGGTGGGATATTATCAAATAACTTCTCCCGCTCTGGAGCGGGAGGGTGTGTCAGACTCTTACTGACTAAAACCTACCCGTGTTCCTTCCATTGCCTGTGTTGCCAGGGGCCTCGGTATCCCTTTTTGACTTTCCCGCGGCCCCGGCAGGCATCGGCCCTAGCGGACCCCTATGCTTGTGCTGACATCTCTTTGAGGATGTCAATCGATCAAGATGAACCTAAGTTGAATGAACCTAACTAATAATTTAGATTATCGACAAAATCCAGGTGCTAACTATTATATACCAAAAGTACCTGTGTACAAAAATATATATTATGTTGCATCAGGCAGGTGGACTACGCTTGTTGTCTTGTTAAAATGATATAAAAAATATGTAAGTGTCATGTCTGTACCTACAATTATTGTTTCTTTCATATTGTTTTTTTTGCATGATGTAAAACATGATAATATATTATATTATTAAAAAATTACAGACCTTTGCTAAGAGCAGTCTTGAAAAGGATAGACCAGAGCGATCGAATGGCTCGACGCTCAATCTCCCTCCAGCAGAAACATAAGCAGTTGATGAAGATCGTCAAACGCATCGTCTTTATTTTCTACGGATTCAATTATTTTGATGTATTTTTCATATACTTGCCGCACCGAGTTGATGTACGAAGTAGTTTTTCTATGACTCCTTGTGTTGGTAAGTTATTGAAATTAACTGGGCCATGTTGATATAAATCATTTTAAATTCTTTTGGCTATTTCTTCTTATGATCCCAATTCTTTCTAGTCTTCAATTATGCTTTTGTAATGTAGTTCTTCATCATTAATGAATTTTGTATCTGCAATGCTTCAGACAGCTTTAGATTTAATATCAAACAAAGTTTATTACAAAATATGTTACTTAGTCACTATAGTTATGTTAGTTTCCGGAAGAGAAAGTTAGTCTTTCAGAATAATATCTAGTACTTCGTAAATTGTTGACGTTTTGTTAACAAGCCAATTATTAAATATTTCCTAGGCGCTGGTATCTCGCAAACATGTTATTTTTAGATGTGACTTTCATGAAAAACCAGTTTACCAGTTGCATAACACGATTGACACGATTTTCTTAATTAAATAGAAATCAATTGTAGGTACAAACTATCTGTATAGGATTTTACAATTTTATCTAAAAGCTAAGGCTCTTATTCATAAACGTCCATCAAACTTACTTTAGTTAAGAACACACTTGTCGCCGGCTCGAACTTGTTGATGGGCGCGGTCAAAATGCATGCTATTTCATCCAACATCATGTGCGAAAGGGACGAACACTGTGATGAGCAGTAAGAAGCTAGTGCGCGCACGGATACACACTCCCGTATACAGTCTACCAACGCTAATGACGCACACATGCGCGATTTCATTGAAGGTCGGACGGCGACGACGCGCCTACATCGCATACAATAAAATTAAAAGTATATTATTTTTACAATCAGATATTGTTGGTCCTTTTTTTGGGCAGTCGTGTAACAAGGCGGCTTTCTTCAAGATCAAAGGAGCGAACATTCTGTACCTACGTAATATTTTGGCGCGGTGATGATGACGGACATGCTTGAATTCAAACATAAATCTACCTAAGTATGACAAAATTAAATGATAGTCACTGTGTGCAACTCATATTTTATGGTACAATTAGGTAGGGTCAAACGACTTAGTTGAAAATTTAGTAGGTACGTGCATAGTGAACTTATTCTAATACTAGATCCTGCCCGCGACATCATCCGCGTGAAATTTCTTGTTCCCCCGCCGCCGCCGCCGCCCGCGCTATTACTTCGTTTTCGCTTATCTTTCTTTCCGACTTTTTTACTTTTTGCTCGGCTCCTAAGGGTCATAGCGTGATTTTGAATAGCCTATAACCTTCAAATCCGACTGGTATTTCCAGAGATACATACAAACTTACAAACAAATTTTACTCATTATACATAATACCTATTAGTATACATAATACAAATTAGAGGATTATATCCAAGATAAGAATGCTTGGAAACATGCTGGTCCAGCTCCATAGGACAATCTAGAGTCTAGACAAAGTCAAACTGGTTGCTATTTTAATTGTACAATTTATTATTTGATACAAATAATAAATCAATGTTGAATTTAAATTCTGTGATTACTTTATCTCACACACTGACCTATTACTTTATTTATTATTTTTAGCAAAACGTATACTTTTACAATGTTTGTAAATATGTGAGCATCATGTACCTATCACATAATTAATTTATCTGTCATTGCTTTAATTTTCTATAGTATTTTGGTATAGTAATTTTATTCTAGGTGCATCGTCTTCACGTATAATTTTAAAATGTACAAAATTTTGTTAAACATTTTAAAAGCGTAACGGTGGAGTTTCTTGCCCATTCTTCTCCATACGAAACTACCTTTTGGAAGGGCAACTAGAATCAATTCTATTTTTTTTGTAAATTATGACGTTCAAAAGTGCCTTTTATGTGCCTATTTGAACTAGATAATTTGACTTTGACTTATAGATAGATAATACGTACGTACGCCCGGCTACACATCAAGCTATACACTTCCAGTTTACGCTGATTTCGCAATGTACGGAAATCCTATACAATGCGAGATCAGCTTATACTGTATAGCTTGATGTATAGCCGTGTGTACCAAGCGTTCCCTGTGAAAGAAACGTACATAACTACACACATACCTATGTAGGTAGTCGAGATAGCTTTGCTTTGTCAACAGCACGACTCGATGTGAGCGCTAATACGTTAGGGTTACTACTTTATTTCTTATAAAACTTGTTCATCAAATAAAACATACAGTTATTTTTAAAATATTTTTATTGCTAATAGAATTTGTTTCTTTACAATGGCGTTTTATAACGGTCTTGCAGTATAGTTATAGTTATCAACAAAAGTCACGGTAGGTACTACCGTAGACATTGACCACCGGAATATTTACGATCCGAACGTAGTCAGTGCAGCAGGAACATTTCCTTTATTTGTATTTGAAAATCTCCCTTTTACTCTGAACTTCTTTTTGCGAGCGATACTTGGCCATATGCTGGTCTTCTTACTCATCCATCAATCCTTATTGGGCTCTGTTGCACAAAAACCAAACATAATTAAATTGTGACAGAGACTAAAATTATTCTGTAAAAAATCAAACCAGTGCTTGCTCTAGACAAACAGAAGTATGTTAACTAAATTCGGAAAAGAAAAGGGCGACACACCGGCAGTGTGTAATTACACGAACCATTTCGAGCTTCTTTTGACCATTCATAATTCAAAAACCGGCCAAGTGCGTATCGGACCACGCACAATGAAGGATTCCGTAGTTGAGAAGTTGGTTTGAATTTATCCCAAAAACAAACTTAGCATTGCAGTTGCAAAACATGTTCTCCCATACATCGATATATCCCACAATCAATTCTCCAACTGCAAATTTAAGTTGGTCGACTATTACTCGTTAACTTGTAAAGCCTACTTAGCTGTGATAGTTTTCCATTTAATTTGATTATAATATATGTACTACTGTCATTAAATTTTTCACATCTCCATTAACAACCATTTAGCTGGCAAAGGGGGACTTGACTCTAACAAAAATTAGCCTTTTCCTTGAATCGAAAAGTGGTGTTCACAGACCCGTAATATATTTGATCGGCCTATCCAACGATACCCCACACCATGGGATAGACGAGAAAAAAAATATCATCCCATACGTGCAAGAGAGGTGGCCTAAAAACATATTTTCAAGATTTTATTTTACTAATTTGTCGGCGTGATTAATGTGTATACCTATGCCAAATTACAGCTTTCTAGTACTAAGCGTCTCTGAGTTACAGCGGGGACAGACAGACGGACATGGCGAAACTATAAGGGTTCCTTGTTTACTACGGAACCCTGAAAACCACTACACCTGCATATTTGCAATTTTGCATGTCTAATAACTAATAAGGCACCCTTGAACAGCCAGAAACCCAAATGACGCACGATGTAGACAACCCCGTACGTCATTTATACCGAACTTGAACTGCTTTTTAGCTGACTTCAAAAAAGGAGGAGGTTATGGATTCGTCGATGTTTTTACCGATTTATTTGAGATTTCTATTCTATATAAAAACCGACTTCAAATAACACAACACATTATATAGCATATCATTAGAATAGCTTGGAGCCGGCTTCTGAAACTTTTATTTTATTGCAATCTGTACTTGACAATTTTTTTTGTACTATTTAGTGTTTTTAGAAGTTGGTTTTAAAAAAATAGTTTTTCACATTTATGTTTTTGGTGGGTTTTTATTAGGTACCTATTAAGTTAAAAAGTTAGGTACATCAAGCACCCCCGTGAATTGTAGAAAATATAATGATATATAATAATAAGAGTCAAGAAAACATTCCACTTACCCATTGTTTCTTGTACTTGCACTACTGAAGGATCACTTCACTGACGCAATAAGTCCAAATACAAACGCCAAGTAAATCAATCAATTGACTGCCGGGGTCGCGGGAAAGTCCGAAAGGGATACCATGGCCTCTGGCAACACACAAGCAACGGAAGGAATACGAGTGGGTTTTAGTCAGTATGAATCTGACACACCATCCCGCTCCGCCCAGAGCGAGTGAAGTTAAGTGATAATTTCCTACCCAAAAAAAAAAGTGCGCTATTGTAGCTAGTATATTGCTAAATTCAATACCAAATCATTAATCAATGACCTTTGTCACTACGCGAGTTCAATAATCGCGTGTTGAAGTACCAAGAATACTCGCATTCGTCACGCGTTTGGTACCTACGAGCGTACGATGTATCAAAATCAAAATCCAAATTTCAATGTCAATATGATACACGACAAATTCAAAGAATATACACATGCGAAGTCAATCGTGAAAGGTATCAAAATCGGAATCCAAAATCAAGCCAGTGGTCAATGTTGTAAACAGATACAATAGATAGCACACAAGTAGTCTAGTCAGTAACAATCACAGCACGCGTGACGTAAGCAATAGCCGACTCACAAGCCGACCGGCGCGCGGGTGTGTGCGTGCGCCTCCCCTCCGCACACCGCGCGGGGAGGTATATTCCAGTGAAATGCACGATGATTTATAACGAAAACGACCGTGTAAAATTTTATGAACAGACCTTTGGGCGTATTGATATAATGAAAAAACTACTTATTATATCTACTCAAAATAAAATTATTTGAACTTTTGAATAAATTATCTATCCCTGTATGGTTTTTATTTTGCCATTTTCATACTACATAAGTTATTTATTTACGCTCAAAGATGACTTAAAATTAGCGTTGAAATATGGAAGTTTCGACGCTCATAACTTCCAAACCAATATTTTTTTTCCAATTCTGCTTCCAAACAGGGCTAGATAATGACGAGACAAATTGATATTATTTTTAGTTTTGAACCTACATCGTCAAACAGAGGAGTAATGACCATACTACGTTTGTATGAAAAAATGACCGACTAGTGTAACCTTAAGATGCTGTTATCGTTGGTTTGTCCTTATCTGTTACTTTGAAATTTGTGTTTGCTAGAAAGTGACCTATTTTAACTAAAATAGGCATGCTAAGTTTTATCAACAAAGGGATTAAGTTTAGTGGGTTGTGTACAAAATTTCTCGAATTACATTCCAAATTCGGTGATCAAGAGCCTTTCGTCTACTATTCCATATGAGTTTCCGTTTGTTATAACCAAATCTACAATAGGTAATACCTTTGCTATTTGTTTTAGGTCTGGAGCCACTGACAGTGTCTCCGAACCGGGAGGTCTGCCTCACAATCCTCGCTGCGCAAGAGTTAACTATCATGATCGTGGTCCTCAATTACCAAGCCTTACTACTGTTCCTCATAGCGCACACTGCCGCTATGTACCAAATGATGGCCTACGAGATGTCGGCTCTCGATGCCAACTACAACAGAGAGGAGAATAAGGAACTGGCTAAGGAAACTCTACCATCACTGGTCAACAGACATTCCTTAACCTTGGACGTGGTTGATAAACTTAAATCTCTGTACAGCGTCCCCTTAGGAGTAAACTTCGGGTCCAATGCTGTCTGCATATCCTTATTCTTCTACTTACCGCTTCAGGAATGGTTCCAGTTCATGCCCATTTTGGTTTATTGTTTCCTAGTGTTCTTTTTGTATTGTTTTCTTTGTCAGAGGTTGATAAACTCTTCGGAAGTTTTTGAAAGGTCGGTGTACTGTTGTGGGTGGGAGAACTTCGATTTAAAGGAGAAGAAACTGGTGTACGTGATGCTGCGCCAGTCACAGAAGCGGGTGGAGCTGTTAGCAGCGGATATCATACCGGTCAATATCTATACTTTCGCAACTACAATGCAGGCAATGTTTAAGTTTATAACTGTAGTAAAGTTTTAAGTGCAGGGGAAAGAATACAAGAAAATACACATTTACAATAATACAGTTGTCCTTTATAAAGCCCAAAATATGTAGCACGATTTAGTCATGTTAAGTTAGTTCCCGTGAAAAGGCTGTTTCAATTGCCCACATATTTTCACACAATTTAATACCAAAGCAAATATCGTGAGAACATTTGTTTATTAGCAAGATTGTGCTTGTGCATTGCATTGAAAAAATAACATAAACAAGGTTTGAAAGAGACAAAGGTAAAAAATTGATGTCATCAAGCTAAACCAAAGCCTAAGCCAAAGTATCGCTAAGCCGGTGGAAACTAGCATAAATGGCTAAAGAAACGGCAGAGGAAATAACAGTGGAGTCAAACATACCTAAATAAATTCGAATGAAATTGAGGTAAGAGTAAGAAATAGGAATAAAGAAAATAAAGCGGCTGTTGCTCTCCTAATATTTTAAACTAGCTTCGCGCCGCGCTTTCCCCGCCTAAGTCTCGATCCCAGCAGAATATTTGGATAGAAAGTATCCAAATAATATTAACTTGCAATGTAGACAAGTTCACTGTTTAACACTGTCCATGAATTAAGATTCTATTTATTTGACCTTCATTTAGGTTTTCATCGGACGGATTGAGGTTAAAATTTTTTGAACAAACATTTACAGCGACTTCATACCAAGTTCAGTTTGTATTTAAGAAAATTTTCGATTATATAAAACTGGCTGTTATCCGCGACTTCATCTGCGATTCAAGATGAAAAGTAGCCTGTCCTTTTTCAGGTCCCAGGCTACCGATCTGTTAAATTTTTATCTAAAACCATTTAGCCGTCTTAGCGAGAAATCGTAACAAACAAAAAAACTCACTTAAACCCAGATGAAGTCGCGGACGACTTCATCTGCGATTCAGGATGAAAAGTAGCCTATGTCCTTTTCCAGGTCCCTGCCTTCCTCTGTCATCCGTTATTTTTTTACCTAAATCCGTTTAGCCGTTTTGGCGTAAGAGCTTAAGAAACAAACAATCTCACTTTCGCATCCTAACTAATAATATAAATGCGAAAGTGAGTTTGTTTGTTTTTTTACGATTTCACGCTAAAAAGGCAAATTTGGCAAATCACCATGACTTACATAAGATTCTTACCCCGACATTTCCGTGGGATGGAGACTAATGCGGGTGAAAGCGCGGGGCGCAGCTAGTATATGATCAAGCAACTATCAATCTGTTTTTCATCGTAGCATGAAGTTATATGTATAAAGCAAAAAGCACTACAAACATTTTTCGTAACACTAATGTTAGGGGCATATTAAATGCACATTATTTCGATGTTTCTAAAAGATGAGGAGAGTTTATAGTAATTTACCTGCACTTTCTAATTACATTTGGCACTGGCATGGTTTATTTAGATGTGTAGGAATATATGAAATGTAATATTTGTTTTGCTCCGCTATCCATTATAACTTTCCTATCTGTCACTCGTGATGTAGTATTTAAGTTAATCTGTACTCAAGTTTCTGAAAATAAAGATTATTATTATTATTATGTCGTTTATTACACTTTTTGTCTTATAAAATACATTTTAAATATTTCTTAGAAAAAATATTAAAAAAACATTTAAAAATATATAAAATAGTGGTCCGCCGGTATCGGGAGCAGGGTCCAAGCTACCGGTGGTTAGGGCTCCAGAGACAGGAACCTCCTCACGATGCGAGCCGTATCGAGGAGTACTGCCTTCTGAATCAGGCCCTTAATCCAGCCGTCTAACCAGAGCCTCGAGAGATGATGGTTGAGGCTTCTGGCCATCAGGCCATTGGCCGTAACGACAATCGGCACAATGACAGCCGAGTTCACATTCCACATGTCAACAACCTCGTGTGCTAAGTCGAGATATTTTATTTGTTTCTCTTTCTCAGCTTTCACGAGGTTATCGTCATGTGGAATGGTAACATCGACAATCATTGCGCGGCGCGCTAATCGATCTATCACCACTATATCAGGCTAATTGGCGACAATAGTCCTGTCAGTAATGATAGACCGATCCCAGTACAACGTGACATGGTCATTTTCGAGAACTGGGTCGGGCACATACCTGTAATACGGTACCTCAGAGTTCACAAGTTTATATTTCAAAGCAAGTTGCTGGTGAATAATCCTAGCTACTTGGTTATGTCTGTGCAAGTATTCGCCTTTAGCCAGACGAGAACAACCAGAGATAATATGTCTGATAGACTCACCCGGACGGTGGCATGCCCGACACACGTCAACCGTCCCGTCCTTCATAATATGTCTCCGGTAGTTATTTGTCAAGATAACTTCGTCCATAATTGCACAGACAAAACCTTCATTTTCCCCGAAAAGGTCCCCAAAACTTTTTGGTTTTTTATTTTTTTTTATTTTATTGGTCGCGTAGCTCCGTCACAGTTTGGGAACTTCACGTTCGCTAAACGACATGCCGCAACAGCCGCGCAATATAGGATCGAGTGTGTATCAACGAGATCCTCGCTGCTCTCGAGGAAATCCTTAAGCAGCGAGTCCAAGGCACATACCAGCGCTCTATTTTTCTTGTGCATGGGTAGGCGTAGTAGTCGGGGTCTAAGTTTGGTCGGAGTGGACCTATACTCGCGAAACGCATCTTCCAGTGCGCTTCTCAATCGGACGTTGCACTGGCTACTTACTGTGGCAACCCTAACATCCTCCTCTTCAACATCGTGATTGGACCGCGGCGGGATTGCATTAAAGATTGGCGCATGTGTCGCGGTTTGTGCCGGAGTTGTGACGATATGGTTGCTCAGTACCTCTGAGCGCAGCCTATCAAGTGCGGCATCATCCAACCTGTGATTGCGTTAGATGACCCGCATCTGATCCGATAGTCGTTTGGCCGAGACGTTGACGGTTGGCTCTAGTTCCTGGAACAGAGACAGCATCCTAACACGGTACGCAGTGAGGTTAGTTCCCCCCTCTGTAGACCCGTAATATGCGCGCATGACGTTCTCGTTCATAGACTGAGTCCATCTCATGCGCTGCACACAACCACCGGCAGCGGGGACCCGGCTCGGGGCCAGTTGGCCCCTAAGTCCCAAGCTCTTCGGTGGCCGGCCTATTATTATTATTATTTCGTTTATTTATTTTTTTACATATAAAATATATTCTTGAATATTTCTTGAAAAAAGGTATAAAAAACATTTAAAAATATAAAAAATAGTGATCCGCCGGTGTCGGGAGCAGGGTCCAAGCTACTGGTGGTTAGGACTCCAGAGACAGGAACCTCCTCACAATGCGGGCCGTATCGAGGAGTACTGCCTTCTGAATCAGGCCCTTGATCCAGCCGTCTAACGAGAGCCTCGAGAGATGATGGTTGAGGCTTTCAGCCATCAGGCCATTGGCCGTAACGACAATCGGCACAATGACAGCCGAGTTAACATTCCACATGTCAACAACCTCGTGTGCTAAGTCGAGATATTTTATTTGCTCCTCTTTCTCAGCTTTCACGAGGTTTTCGTCATGTGGAATGGTAGCATCGACTATCATTGCGCGGCGCGCTAATCGATCTATCACCACTATATCAGGCTTATTGGCGACAATAGTCCTGTCAGTAATGATAGACCGATCCCAGTACAACGTGACATAGTCATTTTCGAGAACTAGGTCGGGCGCATACTTGTAATACGGTACCTCAGAGTTCACAAGTTTATATTTCAAAGTAAGTAGCTGGTGAATAATCCTAGCCACTTGGTTATGTATGTGCAAGTACTCGCCGTTAGCCAGAAGAGAACAACCAGAGATAATATGTCTGATAGACTCACCCGGACGGTGGCATGCCCGACACACGTCAACCGTCCCGTCCTTCATAATATGTCTCCGGTAGTTATTCGTCAAGATAACTTCGTCCATAATTGCACAAAACCTTCAGTTTCCCCAAAAAGGTCCCCAAAACGTAGCCAGGATACGGACGCTAAAAAATCTACATCGGGCTCATGAAGAGCCCGATAGGAGCGCCCGTGTAGCTCCTTGTTTTGCCATATCTCCTTGCGGTCATCCGTGGTAAGTATTACAGGTTTGCACCAGTTCTCTTTAGCCATGGAGAGTGGGGTGAGCCCCTTGTCCACTGCGACCACATCACGGTGCATACCCACTTCGGCTTTCAAAAAATATTCCCTGAGACTGCATATCTCGCGGTTGTGGAGGGTCTTCGCATTTAAAAAGCCTCGACCCCCGCACTTCCGCGGGATGTACAGTCTCATCACCGATGATCGTGGGTGATGCATCCGATTTGCGGTCAACAGTGTAAAATCGCATATTTTTATCCATTGACATCTTCCATCATAAATTGTTATCTGTCTAAGATTTTCTTTCTCTATGAAAATCATACCGGCCTTGATAAAGCTAGTTTCAGACTTAATTCGCTATGTACTCATGTAAACCATTTTCATTGATCCTGGCAGGTATTCAAACTAATCATTTGAATTATGCTTCACAGAAACTTCTAGAATTTTTGCCAGGATCTATAAAAGCGGTGATCGGACCTGACAAAGGTTCAGTTCGGCGCAGTCTAGTTCGAGTTCCATCAGTTCCGGTTGAGTCCGGTTCAGTTCAGATCAATCTAATATAGCTCACTCTGTTAACTTCTTGTAAACCTATGTACTCGTACTAATATTTGTTACGTGTGAAAATTTAATCTTTAAAGAAACTCATAGTGTGTCTGATTTGTGATACACTTTACATAGCCTCCGGCCCTCTCACTTCCGCCTTTAGGAGATTTCTAAGGCCGAAGGCGTTATAGTCGCGTGGCTTAGGACGCCATAGCCGACCACTCCTGTGTGTCTTGGGAGGTCCAGACACTCGTCTCATGGAGCGTGAGATGCTGTAGAGCGCCTCCGCAGTCAGCCGTATCGGCGAGATTCGGACAACGCCACCCTCTTACTAATCCACTCCAGGACGGAGAGCCCTACCATTATTAGGGCATTCTATCAACGTGGCGTTGGACACTAACACCAATTACACAACATAATACCACTAATTTAGGTACCATAAAACAAAACCTCTTGTTTAACGAGGGACGTTTTACTCCTTGGGACAGAGTTGCCGACTGACTGCGACGGCGAGATCAACCTCATCTTTGTGCTCCGCCTCGTCTGTCAGCCCTGTCCCACTGCTGCCTGCCGATCCAGACTAACTACCTGCCGACCCTGTCCAGCTGCTGCTAGCCGATCCTACATCCTGCCGTCCAAGCGTTCCGTGCACTCGGACCGGAAGCCTAAAATACTCTATTTTTAATATTTAATCTAATCTTTTTAATATTTAGTAATAAGTACTATTACTCTAGTTTTCTTTTTAACGTGACTTACGACTGGCCCTTCGGCCAATCGTAACGTTACAATATACCTAGGAATATCTACAATCCTAACTTACGAGTATATTATAAATGCGAAATTGAGTTTGTTTGTTTGTTACGCTTTCACGATAAAACGGCTGAAAGGATTTGGATAAAATTTTGCACATGGGTGAGACCATGACCTCGGTTAGGATATAGAATACTTTTTATCTCAGAAGTACGTTTTCGTGGCATCATTTCCGACCATCATTTTCTACGCGTTTGAAGCCGCAGGCAAAATCTAGAATACCTAATAATAGTTTTGGTGAATGCGTATTATTATGATTATCGGTTGTGTGTTTATCTAAGTGCGGATATCACGTTGCAGTTTATATTGTTTTACTCCGTAGAACAGAATTATGGTCTTTTTCATATCAATGAATTATAATTAGGTATCTGTTTTTGCAGTCATAGGTGCTATAAAAAGGGGGGTTTGCGGCTAAATAATAACAGCCGAACGGGTCGATCGATCAGGTTAAGCTATGGTTGCTGCGGTTGGTCGGTAGATCGGTGATCATCTTTACATACCGAGACCGCTCCGTGCCTCGGAAAGCACGTTAAGGCGCTGACAAGACCCAATTGACCAAAATAGGCTTCACTTAAGAAAAAAAAATGCCAAATCTGTATAGCTTGTGGTAGCAGAAAAAGTATATGTTAATTTTGAACATATTTCCCAGAACTTGGTTGTTACCAAAACACGTTTTGAAAAAAAATCTCGATACAAACTAACGTTAAACTAACCTCTTACCTTGAGTTGTAATCCAAAATATGTGTAATAATTTTTAACATACTCGTACGTTACGTATTTAATTAATAACAAGAACGTCTTATTTGAATGCAGAACATGGTTGTTTTTTATTTTCGATTACTCAACTCAATTTTGAGTAAATAGCTAATTGCTTCATATTTTGCAATAAATTACAAGCGTTGTATCATCGCAATTCTCTTTATTTTCTATGCAATCTGAGAGTGACCGCGGTTTAGGTGTTGTCAGCGTCTTAAGCCGTTGGTCCCGGCTGTCATTCGTGGATTTTTGGCAGTCGTTACGTGTCGTCAGAAACCCGAAAATCTGACAACCAGTCTTACCAACAAGGCGGGAGGAAACGTCCGGGTGTCACCACTGTGTGGATCGCCCGGAGGACACGGTGGAGCATACGGTGGAGGTCTGCCCGGCTTGGGCAGAGCACCGCCATGTCCTCGTGGAGGCGATCGGCGGCAGAGACCTCTCGCGTCCGGCCCTGGTTCAGGCCATGGTACGGAGCGAGAGGGCATGGGCAGCCGTCACCTCCTTCTGCGAAACAGTAATGCTCGCGAAGGAGGAGGCGGGACGGTTGAGGAAAAGGCAAGTTTCGCGCCCTCTCGCCCCTAGCCGCCGCAGGAGACGCCCAGGGCGTCGGGAATCCCGGGCGGATTTCCGGCCACCGTAGGCGCGGGCTTGCGGACGGTGAGCAATGGGTAGCTCACCGTCCGGTAAGGACCAGGCCCGGGTCGACGGCGCGTTGTATTCCACGCGCGCCTCAAAGAGATGTCGTCAGCACATAGGTAGGGGTCCACTAGGGCCGATGCCTGCCGGGGTCGCGGGAAGGTACTTATGGGTCACCGAGGCCCCCGCAACACAGGCAACAGGAAGGAATACGGGTGGGTTTTAGTCAGTAAGAGTCTGACACACCCTCCTGCTCCGCCCAGAGCGGGAGAAGTTATTTGAAGATTTCCCACCCTCAAAAAAAAAAAGTCTTACCAACGGGGTATCGTATTACGCAGTAGCTGGGTTGTGAAGGTCAGAAAGGCAGTTGCTCTATGTAAAATACTGGTATTCAGCTGTATCCGGTTAGATTGGAAGCCGACCCAAACATAGTTGGGAAAAGGCTAGGTAGATGATTTTGAGTTGCTATAGAAATGCGTTTGTTCTGTAATGATGTATTTAGAAAAAATAGTATAATAAGTTTATTTGTAGCATTAATGATACATACATAAACACATGAGATCTATGTATCTTTTTTTGTACCTATGTTTATAAAGAAATAAATGATTTGATTTGATTTGATGAGATAAATGATGGTTTGTTTTTATTTACCGAAAATTATGTCTGTAGTCCGGACTTTTATTTTGTTGTAGTTTCAGATTATTAAAAATTTGATCATATATAATGCACCTACAAGACAAAAAGACGTTTAGGTATTATAATTAAAATGAAAACATAAAATATGAACTTGAGGTCACGGTCTTGTACCTACAGTGACACACTATAGTTGATAATAATATCTACATGCTTAATGACCAAAATTTTTGTCTTTAATTTATATTAAAGACAAAAATTTTGATCAAAAATTTTCTGGCAAATTCATTCGCGTCATATAAATTCATATCGTTTAATTTATATTAAACGATATGAATTTATATGACGCGAATGAATTTTCCAGAACCCATTTTTAGGATTCATCGTAATAAATAATATTATATCACGCCTGTATTCCCCGAGGAGTTAGATAGAATTGTACCTAATAGTACACCCACATTTCGCCAGTTATGTTTAAGTCTCTTGTAATAGGGGGCGACCCTATCGCCATCAACCGGGCACAAATTGAAACTTCGGGCTGCTACAGAGAAATTTCAGATGGAACAACCCATTAACACTTTGCCCGACCGGCCCCTGGCCTCCAGCTCAGCAGCGCTTGCGATCATTAGACCAACGAGGGAGATTGTTTAAAATAACACACCACACCACCACAAAACGGAACCTCTACCAAGCAATAATAGCAATAACGATTTAAATATAGAAAATATTTTTATTTTATTTATTTTATTTGTTTTATTTATTTTATTATTTATGTACACAAAGTAAAATACAACTTACGAAAGAAATGGCTCTTTCAGGTTCTCTCCGATTTCTGAGCTACAGATCTCCAAAAACGTTAATAACACTCTTTCTAGCAATCAAAGTTGACCATAACACACATTATAAACTACATTGAATATTTTGAAATGATTTCCTTCGAAAATTGCAAGTGCGGAACGAACGTTGCAAAATGCGTTACTTTTTACTGGAATTTGTGTGTAACCTGTCGACAGATACTCATGACTTACCTGGATAAATGATTCCTTGACTGATTGCTTACCTTAAAAATATATAAAGTTTAAAATTAAAGGGGGATAGAAAAACGTGTTTTTTTTTGCTAACGTATTTAAAAATGTAGTGTCAAATATTATATGATGGTACGTAACCCGTCGTGTGCGAGTCCGACTCGCACTTGGCCGGTTTTTTATCCATACTTCCTTCCATACTAATCCTAACTAATAATATAAATGTGAAAGTGAGTTTGTTTGTTTGTTTCGCTTTCACACTAAAACGGCTTAACGGGTTTAGATAAAAAAAATAACAGAGAGGTAGCCTGGGACCTGGAAAAGGACATAGGCTACTTTTCATCCTGAATTACAGATGAAGTCGCGGACAACAGCTAGTTTTATATAATCGAAAAAAATCTTAAATACATTCTGAACTTAGTATGAAGTCGCTGTAAATGTTTGTTCAAAAAATTTTAACCTGAAGCCGTCCGATGAAAACCTAATTGAATATCAAATAAATATAATCAAAATATAAAAGTGAGCTTGTCTACATTGCAAGTGAACTTGAATTCATGTTTAGGTAATTGGAATGTATGAAAAACCCTTGTCATCATCTCTCTCATTGTATGGTACCATGCAACAGTTGAAATAATTTTTCTTTAGTTTCATATTTCAGCAATACTAATGGCAACGTATTTGGGTCTACGGTGCAAGCAAACGGAACGGCTTACAAACAGAGGCCTTAGTGTGAGTTTTTTTGACTCACGTTCGAACGCGTTCGATTGCGAGCACGTTAGAATTTAGTATGGGAATTCAGTCATAGTGCCACCTGGTGGTCACTCGTAGAACCTAATTTCCCATACTAAATTCTAACGCGCTCGCAATCGAACGCGTTCGAACGTGAGTCAAAAAAACTCATACTAAGGCCTCAGTTCCTGTCCTCCTACCAATAACGCTTGCCGAGGAACGACATATTTCGCGCCTGTACCGTTATTCCAAGTTGTTCGTTGCGAAAAGTGAGCAGCGAGTACCAATTAACGTTCGTGGTAAGGGGTCGAGAGCACATGTCTGTGGAACCGCTTTTTCGTCGTTTGGTTAGTTGCATACCAAACGTCTGTCGTAGCGTCCGCGCGCGGGGAGCGACCGGTAGTGTTGTGAAACGAACTATTTATTACAATAGATACAATAATAAATGTTGATTTAGCTGACAATATAGATTTTCTGTGAAAATGAAAGTGATTGTTTGCTGCCTTTTTATCATAGTGAATATCAGCAATAATGGAAAAGCCTCCCTTGAGAGTTTTGCGCCCACTGGGGCTAATATACTATTTGAGGATACAACGAAAAACTTAGGTAAGGGGACTTTTGATTTGTTTATTATAAATTGTTGAATTCACATAATTTCATGAATAGAATTACGCAGTCCTAAATTGTACTGAATATTTTGTACTGTAATTAATGTTGTTGACGTTACATTACTAGTGAAATTAGTATTTGAACTGAATAAGCATTAAAGTTAATCACCTAATTAATGAATTGCATGGAATTATATAAATTGATTAAAACAAAGATCGCAAATAAACAAAATAATTTAATAGTAGATGCTCACAAATCTAACACTACAAATGAACATAATTCATACTAGAACATACCTTGCAGACAAAGTATCATGCTACCGACCTTGCAAATTCAACGTCAAACCCAAGCGATGTCACTACAAATTCACAGTGGAGCCAACTATTCAAGAAGATGGTCGGCCAGCTATAACCATCAATGGATCCCTAAAAATTTTGCTACTTTAACTTGGGTAATTTTTTGCTTATTGTAGTCTACAGATACTTCTTTTAAAATTGTGCGTTGGTGGAAGTGCATTATATTAGTTTTTTGTAAGTTTCTAACTAAGTGGTTTTTATCAAGGCAATGTACGACATCTTCCAGGGTCCTATTTATGTTCTGTTCATAGCTATCCGGATGTTTACATCTTACTAACGCGGTGCTGTCATTGGCAAATAATACCATTGGATTATCAACATGACGTGGAAAATCGTTGATATAAATTAAGAAAAGGGGTGGCCCAAGGACACTGCCCTGTGGTACACCATATTTTATTATTCGTACTTTGGATCGGTATTTTCTTTCACTCTTCGTCTTAGGGCAAATTCTAGTTATTTCCGTGTACTGTTTACGATCACTAAGGTATGATTTAATAAGTTTTAGTACATTTCCCGTTATTTTATAAATGCTTAACTTGTTTAGTAGAATGTCGTGATCGATCACGACATTCTACTATTGCGTCGACGCAATCAAAAGCATTCGTCATATCTGTGAATATTGCGCAAATACGTACTTTGCGATATACGTTGTCTATGATAATATTGAAAACATCATGTGGAAACCGGCATGTAGTCCAAAACAAAGATTTTGACTGCAATTGAGTTAAATATACTGAATGTTTGCTTACAGATGTAACATCTTTGAGCCGAAGATGCACCTGTAACAGCATTTCAGACCTTGCCATCGATTTGGGGTGGGGTTTGGGATCTACCTCCTAGTGGTCCACCCCGGGCAACGGCACCACAGGCTTGCCTGTGGTACGGCTGAACGATCCCACTTAGCGGTGGTAGGCTCCGCAAGGAGCCGCCTGGCTCGCTACCACCCTCCCACCGGAGTCCGGCGCCAAGCAGCTTGCTGTGTTCCGTCGGTGTGTGGGAGTGCCAGTGCCTTTGGGGGAGTAGGAGATTTGTCAGTTGCGCTGTCCAGAACCGGTCTTGGTCTCTGGGCTTAACTTGCCGGGTAACTCATTGTGGAGGGTAGCGGGATCCGAAGCACGGTGCCAGCCGTTGGCCGACCGCAGTCAGTAGGGGGCCCAAGTAGCACGCCAGCCACGTGCCAAAGGCTGCCCCGCCAACTCGCGAAAAATCCCGGTATGCTCCACCGTGCCAGCCGGCGACTGGACGGGAGGACCCGGTGGCCATATCCGGGGGGTTTGGGCGTCCCCGCAGTCTCCAAATGAGTTCCCCATAGGTTTTAGTTGAGTCTAGTGTTCCACTTGGATCTCTGAGCAGCGCCTCGACAAGTCGACTTCTTTCCCCAACAACTCCACTCAAAATGAAAAAGAGAAAAAGAAAGAAAGATAAGGTTAAACAACGGCTGCACTTCCTCCCACTAAAAGTGCACCTCACTAACATCAGAGGGTTGCACTCCAATCTCGATCCGGTCCATCACCACCTTGAGACCGAGAAGCCGCACCTGTTTTTCCTAACGGAGACGAAGATAACAACCCCGTCGGACGTGGCGTACCTCAACTACCCGGGTTACTCTCTTGAACACAAGTTCAAGAAGCAAGCTGGGGTCTGTGTGTACGTCCGCGATGACATTTGTTGTCGTCGTCTCCGTTGCTTTGAGAACTCGGGTTTTTCTGCCATATGGCTACTTGTGGACTCTGGCGTGGAGAAATTTCTCTACATCGGCGTTTACCGATCGCACAGCGGTGACCAGGAGACAACAGCGCTCTTTAATTTCCTCGTGGAGACGACTGACGTCGCCCAGCAACAGTACCCAACAGCGAAGCTCGTTTTTCTGGGGGACTTCAACGCCCATCATAAAGAATGGTTGTTCCCGTACCAGAAAACTGACCATGCTGGGCTAGAGGCGCGCAAGTTTGCTATTACGTTAGATCTAACCCAGATGGTGAATGTGGCAACGCGGGTACCGGATGTTGACGGCCATACACCCAATTGTTTGGACCTTCTGCTGGCATCTGATCCGGACAATAATTCAGTGTCGGTCTCAGCCCCGCTGGGAACGTCCGACCACTGTCTGGTGAAAACCGTATCGACCTGCTCTCCACCAGATGAGAGTCCTAGGGGCACGAGACGAGTGTGGCGATACGGGTCAGCGGACTGGGATGAGATGCGGCACTTTTTTGCGTCTTATCCATGGCGGCATGTGTGCTTCTCTTCGGGTGACCCCTCGTGCTGTGCAGACGAGGTTGCGGGCGTTATTCGGCAGGGAATGGAGTATTTTATTCCATTCTCCGACATCCCACTCGGCCATAAATCCCGGCCTCGGTATAATGCAGAGTGCGCCCACGCTGAGGCCCGAAAAGAGTCTGCCTACCAAGCCTGGGTCATGGCCCGCGCCCGCAAAGTTAGAGCTCGTAGGGTTCGCGCGAAGAAGAGAGCCTTTAACACTGCCGCCAAGTCATGCAAGCGGGTTTTACGAGAGGCACGTTTTGGCCATGTCGGACGTATTGGGGCCAAGCTGGCATCGCACCCTCCGGGTAGTAAACAGTTTTGGTCCCTGTCTAAGGCGGCCGAAGCGAATTTCTGTCGTCCCACTTTACCTCCAATGCTGAAACCTGATGGGTCGCTGGCCCACTCCGCAAGTGAGAAAGCAAATTTATTTGCATCTCTCTTTGCAAGCAATTCACGTCTGCACGCTGGCTCCAAGCAACCACCTACAGTACCTCATTGTGACTCCTCGATGCCGGAGATCGCAGTTCACATTAGAGAGGTCCGAAAAGTATTGTGCAGTCTAGACGTGAACAAGGCCAGCGGGTCTGACGGCATTCCGGCGAGAGTGTTGAGGCAGTGTGCGCCTGAACTGTCTCCTGTGTTGACACGTTTGTTCCGCCTCTCTCTTAAGAAAGGAACGGTACCAAAATCCTGGAAGCTTGCAAATGTACAACCAGTGCCCAAAAAGGGCGACCGTGCAGACCCTGCCCATTACCGTCCGATCGCCATTACCTCCATTCTGTGCAAAGTTATGGAAAGGGTACTGAACAGTAAGTTGCTGACCTACCTCGAAGACAATGATCTCCTCAGTGACCGTCAATATGGCTTTCGCCGGGGACGGTCAACTGGTGATCTTCTTGTGTATGTCACGCACTGCTGGGGCGAAGCCATCGAGAATCATGGCGAAGCACTTGCTGTATCGCTTGATATCTCGAAGGCTTTCGACAGGGTCTGGCACGCTGGTCTGCTCAGCAAGCTTCCTGCTTATGGCATCCCAGCTGGTTTTTGTAGCTGGATATCAGACTTCCTTAGTGAACGGTCGATCAGAGTAGTCGTTGACGGCTGCTCCTCTGACCTTATGGCTATTGATGCCGGAGTTCCTCAGGGGTCTGTTCTCTCTGCAACTCTTTTCCTGCTGCACATCAATGACCTACTACAGACTGGTATTGTTGGGTACGCGGACGACAGTACTGTTTCAGAGAGATACTTGTCCAGCGCAAAAACCAACGGGGCCGCAGTTCGTTCCTTGAGAGAGGCCTTGGTAGAGCGGACAGAGTTGACGTTAAGCCTTGTCTCCCAGTGGGGTGATGATAATCTGGTCACTTTTAACGCCACCAAAACACAGGCGTGTCTTTTTACCACAAAAATGAGTCGTTTCGACCTGACTCCTACTTTTCGGGGTACATCGGTTCCTGTAACTGATCGGCTCGAGCTCCTAGGCACGGAGTTGACATCTAACCTCAACTTCGGCGCCACCATCGAGTACAAAGCCCAAACTGCGGCCAAGAAACTGGGCATCCTAAATAAGGTGAAGCGATACTTTACGCCTGGACAGCTTTTGACCCTTTATAAAGCGCAGGTCCGATCCTGCATGGAGTATTGTAGCCACCTTTGGGATGGCTCGGCTAAATACCAACTTGCCGCGCTTGACTCGGTGGAACGCAGAGCTAAGAGGCTCATTGGCGACGTAAATCTGGTGGATGCCAAGCTTCACAGTTTGGCCCATCGTCGCAAGGTTGCCTGCTTGTCGGTCTTCTATAGATTGTACTTCGGATAGTGTGCCCAAGAACTCCACGACCTCATTCCACCGGCCCCCTTCTATTATCGGTCATCTAGGCGCACTTCAGGTTACCATCCCTTCCTGGTGGCTATCCCACCAGCTCGCACTAAGCGTTTCCAAACTTCTTTTATAATGCGCACAGCAAAGGAATGGAACTCTCTGCCTGCGTCTGTGTTTCCGAACGCATACAACCCTAATCTCTTCAAAGTGAGAGTGAACAGGCTTCTTCTGGGTAAGCTCGCTCCATCGTCGACTTTGTTTCTGTCACCTCTGACATAGACTAAGGTCAAGAGCAAACCCATCACAAATAAAAAAAAAAAGAAAAAGATCATGGTACAATATAATGCATGAAATACGGACAATGTTTTAGTACCTAAAATACAACTACAAAATTTTGTCGAGAAGCAGTTTTAACAACTAACCGTATAGGAACAATACAAGTAATTATCATACTTTCATCATTGCTAGAAGTATCCTGAAATCTTTTGAACAAAGATTTAACAACCGAAGAACTAGTAAAGCCCGATGTTCCATCTATACCCCACTTAATGTATTTATTTACATGACCAAATTACAAGATGATTATTAACATTGACTAAATTAAATTAAAACTAAGTTAAGCCTAAAAAAGGCCCTCGGGGCATTGTACCGAGGATGCATCAACTAGACGTTTCGCGATTTCCGCAAATAACTTATGCGCCAATAATAATACATATAAGCTGGCAACACCAACGTCAACACGTCACAAAATACGTTCTCTGGTATATTTTCAATAATAATTATTTTAACACAGTTTTTTTTTGTTATTGTAAAACAGTTTATCAAGAATAAATTCAAGTCAATCACCATATTTAATAAAGTGTTTTATGAACCATAATATTCGAGACTTCCATCAAAAACTGCCGAACCGGAGGTGACATCTGTCATGTTACCTCCGATAGAACAAATACATATAAGAACAATTATGAAATGTTGACAAGATCAGCTGCACGTGCACGCCCACCACCTCCGGACTCTTCGCTCAGCTCCGCCTCGCCGCCGCCGGTACCCAGCCCCACCGTGAGTGCTGTGATGACACCGGCCGCGGTAGTTGCGTCGAGCTCGAGCGACGAGTATTTTTCCCCGCCGACGTCGCCAACACCCGTATGTCGGCAGGGGAGAGGCCGGCCACCGAAGAGCTTGGGACTTAGGAGCCAACTGGCCCCGAGCCGGGTCCCCGCTGCCGGTGGTTGTGTGCAGCGCATGAGATGGACTCAGTCTATGAACGAGAACGTCATGCGCGCATATTACGGGTCTACAGAGGGGGGAACTAACCTCACTGCGTACCGTGTTAGGATGCTGTCTCTGTTCCAGGAACTAGAGCCAACCGTCAACGTCTCGGCCAAACGACTATCGGATCAGATGCGGGTCATCTAACGCAATCACAGGTTGGATGATGCCGCACTTGATAGGCTGCGCTCAGAGGTACTGAGCAACCATATCGTCACAACTCCGGCACAAACCGCGACACATGCGCCAATCTTTAATGCAATCCCGCCGCGGTCCAATCACGATGTTGAAGAGGAGGATGATAGGGTTGCCACAGTAAGTAGCCAATGCAACATCAGATTGAGGAGCGCACTGGAAGATGCGTTTCGCGAGTATAAGTCCACTCTGACCAAACTTAGACCCCGACTACCACGCCTACCCATGCACTAGAAAAATAGGGCGCTGGTAT